>JAQISU010001252.1:3226488-4426488 GCA_029339505.1 Unio delphinus
AGAGGTTAATCTTGAAAATCAAAAGTTATCGTTTTGTTGTCAGGTGAACCAAAGTATGAACAAATGAGTATATTTACTCAAGTGTTTAAATGTAATATTTGTATGATTTTTATATGATTTAATCATCCAGTGTGTCGTGTTTATTGATGTAATCTGTATCTAGATTCACTTTAAATACAATTTAGCTCGTTCTCCAACATGGATCAAATCTAGCTTGTTATCCAGCATGGATCAAATCTAGATCGTTATCCACTATAGATCAAATCTATAAATATGTTTATCCTGAACTATTACACCCAAATAATGATTGAACTAAGATTATTTTTTAAAATCAGTTTATCCAGAACTACTACACCCGTTTGAACTAAGATGTTTTGTATTAAAAAGATATATTTATTCAGAACTTTTAAACCCATTGAACTAAGAATTTTTGTGTTAAAAAGATATGTTTATTTAGAACTATTGCACCCATTGAAGTAAGAATTTTTTTTATTAAAAAGATATATTTATTCAGAACTATTACACCCAACTAATGATTGAACACAGCTCACATTTGGTCTCAATGAGCAGTACTGAGTGGAGTATATGCTATCAAATTAATTAGACGACACTTCAGAAAATTTTGAAATATATCATTCTTTTATCGGATTTAACCCGAAACTTAAAGATGACATTGATGGAAAAGTGATACGGTCTAATGTAGTCTTATACCTGACAGATACTTAAGTCATTTTTGTTTATTATTATATAAAAAATCTCACTTTATTTTCTCCTGTGAAAGCGAATATACCCGATAACTACATTGTTAAAGTGTAGGGATTTGGTGGCGAATATTGCTTAATACTGTTTTGACTTTTCCTCATCAACTCCACCTTCTTGATGTAATTTGTCTTAAATTTGAAAATTTACTATATTTGTTAAGAACAAAAACGTCTCAAAATGCAAACTGTTCATTATATAGAAACAATACAAAGTATACGGCGTAATACAATTACATTTAAACTAGTACTATATCAGTGTGGCCATTTGTATTTATTTGCTTATTGTATTCAAAGACAGTATTCAACCAGCCGAGAGCTTCATATCTATATAAGGCAAATGCTGCAAAATATTTGTGTTGACCTAGAAATCGATGAGTCACAATAACATCTGTTGTTTTCTGTAAATATAAGCGCAAGTTATATCCCGGATATTTTATGGTACAGTAGTCATTATAGGTTATTAAGCAAATTTAGAGAATTATTTAAAAGAAAATGTGTCGGCTGCAGAATATCATTTTATTTGTTCAGGGCTGTCTTTTTATAGTCTTCTTGGTTTAAACCACATGGTTTCAATGTTCTAAGACGTCGTATCCAGTAAGATTCCAGCATCCGCGACAAGTTAAATTAAACTAGTTGAAACATAATACATTTAAAGGTTTAATTCCTATACAAACAGCTATGAAAGGTTTGCAAACACAACGGTTTTTATGTTTTATTTGTTTGTCTAGTCTATAATTTGTATTTGCCTTTGAAAAAGTCGAAAGCGCTCAGGCTAGTTAGATACTAGTTTTGGACTGTTCGTTGTCAATGTATTGCGTATTGTTCATAGCATGTGCTCCCGTATCTGAAGTCTTACGTAACATAGAGACCTTCACGTGGCTATAACTCATGTTCCTTAATAAAACTAGTGCTATAAGCATACTTGTCCATTCCAATAACCTGCTAATGGTCAGATTATGCAATTTTATATAATTACAGAGTTGCTTCGCGGCAAAACAACAAATGCCTTTTCAGAAAGAGTTATTTATTTATTTATTACTAGGGTAACATGTGTATTTAATCAGATCCAAATTAACATTTTAGTATATAGTTCTGTATGTGTCAGGAGTTGAAATACATAATGCATGTATGGACACTGTATATTAGGAATGACGTTTCAACCGATCAATGTATTTATACGTTGATCTTAATGTTCTGTGTTCAGTATTGTGATAAATTAGGTTTGCTGTCACATATAATTTTAGAACTCATAGAATATTTATTTTCAGATCTCATAGATTACATGGTTTTGATGAAAAGAAAACATAGTTTTAGTAAGTTCTATTTGTCTGGGACCAGACAGATTATAGGTATGCACATATGTATTGTTCAATAATACTGTAATAGGCTTGCAATTGGTATTGTTTCAATATTTAAGAGATAGATCCATATATGGGATGAGCTATTTTGTTCTATTTTATTCGCAAGTTAAAAGTAAGATATTTTATTGTTTGCCAAAAATAAATAAATTATAAAGATCAATAATTAGTATTTATTTTATCCACGTGAAAATCGCGTTCCCTTATATCATTTGATTAATATAAATATCCCATACCGAGCATGCATATTTGTACAAATAGGTTCCCAAATGTTAAATTTGTGGATATAATCCAATTAACAGTCCTCATTCGCATTTTTCTGTCCTCCAAAAATATTCACTGTACATACTTGAATATGTGAGTAGCGGGCCTTGAACTAACCATGATTCTGACCCAGTTTTGCTTGTGCGAATGCCATGGCAAACAGAAGTAACACTCCAAAATAATGTGTTGTCAAAAAAACAAAGGTTTTCCCAATGCACGAGGTATTGTTGTTGTTGTTGTTATTTTATGGTTTAACGCCATTTTTCAGAACACGATATGCTATATATGGCGGCCAGTATTATTGGTGGAGGAAGAACCCGGGAAAACCCCCAGAAAGAACCACCGACCCACGAGAAGCTACTGGCAAAAGGTGTAATCCATCTGACAACTGTCTACAGCACAAGTTTACAGACCGACGATGCTCGATAGTTGTATTATTTAATATTAGCAGCTTCTAATTATTATTGGAGTAATTTTTAATGCAGGATAAGTTGGGAACCTCTATATGCGTGAAAATGTTATGTTACCAGTCATTGACGTGTCCAATCTTACGTCATGGCATTCATATCAAAACCGCTCCAAACTTTACAGAAATCATGTCTATGTATCTGCATCCCTACACAAGAGCAGATTCTATGGTTGATTTTAAGAAAGGTACCAGATTTATATCATCTTTATAAATTCATTATCTGACGATAATATACTGTAGCGAAAACTCCCTATGCTACACTACCCCGAATATAGCTATCTCGGATTCTTTAGGATAGGAATTTGTATTTGAAATGATACCTCGCTAAATCTGTCTGAGGACTGGCGCTCCAGAGTGCGACAGATTTCTACCTAACGGGATACCATCTTATTCCTGACTTCTTGTCAACAACTGGGTTACCGACTGAGTTTCTGTGTAGCTGAATCGTCGACTGGGTGTCCTGCGGTCGCTAACTGTGTTGTCGACTGAGTCGCTCGATCGTTCACTGGATCGTCGTCTGGGCTGCTGAGTCGCCGACTTGTAAATTGCCTAACATATAAATATACTTTTGTGAATTGGCACCAATATTGTTTGCACATTGATATCTGCATAATATTCGTACCTTGGATACACACCACTAGCTTCCACGGATACACGTATCTAGCTTCCATGGACACAAGCGGTTAGTTAGCTTCCGAAAAATGTTGGTAGAGATACAAAAACGGGATATCAGACCCTTTCTGTGTAATATGTTCCATAAGATGAACGTTTTCCAAAACTACAAAGATACGGGATGGAAAGTGTGTGTGTGTGTGTGTGTGTGTGTGTGTGTGTGTGTGTGTGTGTGCGTGATTTTGATTTCTAATGTAGCTTTAACAATTTCCCAGTCATAACGATACAATGTCTGTAATGAAGCATTGTTTAGTGACATCTAGCACTGGGGCATTATGCCGCAGACATGTAGCATTATGTGCCACCCAGTCACATTATCCTGATCTCAGGCCGACCAGTTATAACACTAACCTTTTTATGCTGAGATATATGCGAGGCAGCTGCTTGTACCATTTTATAAGTTTTTGGTATGACTCGGCTTGGGTTCAAGCTCGCGACCTCTCCGAGTCGGACGCTCTAACCACTTGGGCCGCATGAGTGTTTGGGATTAAAAATCTTTCTTTAGTTGCAAAAATACGGGATGGAACATAAAAAACCACTTTTTCTTTACTTGTTGTTTGTCCGTCGATTCGATGAGGACCTCTCTAGTCAACCGAGGTTTGGAGATGGCTGGTTCTGTTCTGTGCGTGCGCAGGTGGCTGACAAGGCCAACCCTTGCACGGAATGTTCGTTTGCATAATGGATAAGGGATAAGTAAGGCATCTCCAGTTGGGTTGATGGCACGTGCTTTTCTGGATTGCCTCTTTAGCTCTGCAGCTGCTGTCCTGCTAGATTCGCACAACTTGGAGCCTTTGTGTCCAGAAGAATGTCAAGTGACTCAATAACTTGCTATTTGCTTCAAGGAATCAGGGTTTATGTTGAATGCTTGCAGTGCAGCTTTCGGATTGTCTTTGAAGCTTTTCTTTTGACCTCCGTGGGATCGCTGCCCTTGCTTTAGCTAGCCACAGAAGAGTCTTTTATGCAGGCGGTGGTCTGGCATTCGTATGTGTCCTGCCCAGCGTAACTTTCACTGCATCAGGATGGTGTGGATGCTGGGGAGACCTGCTTGGGCGAGTACCTCAGTGTCTTGTCCTGCCACTTGATGTTGAGGATTTTCCTGAGACTTGTGGTGTGAAAGTGGTCCAGCTTCTTGGCATGGCGTTGGTACTTAGTTCACGTTTCGCTTGCGTTAAGTAGTGTTGGGAGCACAACTGCCCTGTCTACCTTTAGTTTGGTCTGGATGCTGATGCCTTTTCTATTTCAGACGTTGGCATACAATCTGCCGAAAATTGCGCTGGCTCTGGCAATACGAAGGTACACCTCGTCGTCAATAGAGACATTCTGTGACAGTGTGCTGCCAAGGTAGGTGAAGCGGATGCTTCTGGCCTTTGACGGTGATATTAAACTTAACAAATGGGCTTCCAGCTGCCGGTTGATGCCTTCTTCAATCTGCCTGGTACGAATGGTGATACCAAATCATATGCAGGAGCTCGTGAACGTATCAATGCTGCAATGCGGGTCGGCTTCTGGTCCAACATTGAGGGCACAATCATCAGCAAATAAGAAATCCCTGATGGTGTCTAGCATGACCATGATTTTCGCTTGAGGCCTCCTGGGATTGACTAATTATCCATCTGTACGTAACCTGATGCCGACTCCATCCTCTCCGTCTCTGAAAGCATTCGTCAGAATGGCGGAGAACAATAGCCTAAACAGTGTCGGTGCCATAACACAACCCTGCTTGACGACATTGGTTACTGGTAATGTCTCAGATGTCTCTCCATTGTCATGGACTCGTGCCTGAATGACTTTATCATGGATATAAATTTGCCTGAGAATCATTACATGGCCATTACTTTCCACAAGCCTTGTCTACTGACAGTCTCAAAGATCTTTGTCAAGTCGTTGTAGATGGAGAAAATAGCGGTGTTTTGCTCTTGATATTTCTCTTGTAGCTGCTTTGCAGCAAACATCATGTCTATATCGGTTGTTTTTTGGCAGTAGTCCCTGGTCAACGTGTGTAGTAAGCCTGTTCAGAAGGATTCTGGCGAGTATCTTTCCTGCAGTTGAAAATAAGGATATACCCCGGTGGTTGTCGCAGGCTTAGCGGTTCCCTTTGCGCTTATACAGATGGATTATGGAAGCGTCTTTGAATTCATAGGAATTATCTCTTACTACCACAACAGTAAAAACAGTGTAGTCTTTCGTTATTCTTTCATTGAAATCACCAATAATGACGAGCTTATCTGCCATTGGAACGTTAGCAATGAAGTAGTGAAGATCCTCATAGAACTTGACTTTATCGTCATATGGGTTGGTCATGGTTGGAGCATAAAAACTGATGATGATAAGGTGCTTTCTTTTAGACAGGAGGGGGGAATTTCATTGTTATGAGTCTGTCGTTTATTTGTTCGGGAGGTTCAGCCAATCAGTGGTGTCTTCACTGCAAAGCCGACACAAGCCCCACGGCGCTCTTCACTTCCTCGGCCACTCCAAAACAAAGTGTATCCAGAGCCCCTTTACACATAGTTCACCTTCTCCTCCAAGCCAGGTCTCGAGCCAGGTCTCGTTTAAGGCAGCAAAATGTGCACGTTGTATCTGGCGAGTTTCTTCCTATTAGGGCAGTTCTTCTCTGGGTCTTTACGCATCATCTCTGGCTAGTATGATGCGCACATTAAATGCGCCAAGTGTGAGAGGAACAATCGTCATTTTCTTTCGTGTATTTTGACCTCTGCAGTTGGGTCACCGCCAGTTGAGGTATGCTGGTTTGGGAATTTTAGAGCAGGCAATGTTTAGGGCACCTTTTCATCCCTTTTCTCATGCCAGAAAGTTTAGCAGTGCATTCCTGAAACGGGCTGCTCAGTCGCTACAGGAGCTGATGAACGCCACTGCTGCTCCATGTCAGTGATAAACTACCCTATTGGTATGAGCAGCCTGTGTGCAGGCTTGCAGCTACGGGTGCCAGTGTACCCACACCTGCCGTTTCCTCATTTGCCTGTTGTCACATGACTTTAGTGGGTGATGAAATGGGATGGGTAGATGACAATAATGACTTGCGCGGTGACTTTGTTTTAAGTGAGGAAGAGTTGCGCAGTTCGTCGACCTCACTCCCTCGCCCAAAACCATCTGGTTACAACATCACGACAATGGTTAGACGGACGGAGACATAGTTGAGTGCAGTGGATGATTAAGACGTCCTACGTGTATCGTCGTGCTCGTAGCGCTCCACACCTCTTAAACCCCATGATAAAAAGATACCTAATGAAGGGTAGTTGTGTACACTACTCGGTGTTGCAATGGACCTAGTTGTTGTGCGGGAAAACTTGAACCTTTCTAGGTGCCATTAGTTGATGTGAGGAAAAACTAGGAACTTTCTAGGTACCACTACTTCTGTGGGAAAACTTTGACCATTCTCTCTGCCATCGATATAATTACAACAGTTCTAAAATTGTTTGTTGTATAGAAGGGCGAGTTTTGGTGTTGGCTTTGATGTTTTGGGTTTGGTTTTGGTTTTGGTGTTTGTGTCTGGTGTCTGTTTTCTGTGTTTGATTTGTGGATTTGGTCTATGGGATAGGTGTTTATGATCGGTTTTGGATTTGGTTTTATGTGCCTAGATACTAGTTTGTTGAAAACATGCTGCAAGTCGTTCATAAAATAAATATCAGTCCCAAGTTAGGATAGTTCTGGAACAAAAGTGCGCTATAATAAAACGATCTTAATATTCGCCGATTTTTGCAGCTAATTATCCACTGGTTGCACATTGTACGTAGCTTGCTTGCCAAATCGGGGGTGGGGTGGGGGTGGGTGGGGTGGATATAATTTGTGGTAACTAGTCAGGACTTGAATGGGCAATAGGGGCAAAGCAGACAATCTGGAACTACTGAAGTAAATTTATTATAATATTCATCTGCATTTCAGTGTCATTTAGCCCTTACTAAACGCCATGGAATGGCTTTAGTTCAACAGAACTCGCCTTTACAGCTCACCGACGTCCTGCTTCTGCGCTCGTGGTTACTCGGATCGTCTAAGGTGAGTATGAGAGAGTTCACCAGTAACTTCCCGTGTGTTGGTGGTTCATACCGGGGTTCTCCTTCGCCCTTCCTCTGCCAGTTATACAGGCCGCCTTGTATAGCCTATAATGTGCTAAAAGTGACTTTAAACTCGCAAAATACAAAAGAGCAAATGGAACAGATATGATGATACTTTCTTCAGGGATGACACATGGTAACATTTCACACTTTGTGCGTTGTAGAGGCGTGTGGCTTGCATACCTTCAAAAATTTATCTTTAAAAAGACACACACACGTGTGTGTGTGTGTGTGTGTGTGTGTGTGTGTGTGATAAAACCAGTTCGGGATGTTGACAGATGAAACTGAACAAGGAGGACAAATGGAAATATGAATCATACACATTTAACCTCGTCCCTTGGTAAATGGGACATAACAATGAAAAGTACATTTTCATACAACAATTGTTGTCTACCGGAAATTCCAACCCGCCCAAACTATAAATAATTTTCCTAACATAGCCTTAGTACTTCACGCCGGGAAAATATAAATACAACTCAAACATTAAACATAGGGGACTATTTTTCCGATTCGAAACCTAAGTCAGTAAAATCACGATTTCAAACCTCGTTTTGCCTTTAACTCTGCACTGTCTTTACCATACAGCAACAATTAAAGGCGTCTACAGATGATGGAACAATCCCTTATAAGTTAGTCATTTGTGCAAATTAGCAGCGTCTATCACAAATACTTTACATGGAGAGACACAATCAATCAGAACAATTATATTTTCATACGAATTACTTTGATAAAGGCCTCCATATGCAGCTATGAACCAAATTCACCACGAAACTAAACCATGTCATCAGGAAATCTCATCAACAAT
The DNA here is from genome assembly GCA_029339505.1 of Unio delphinus. NCBI lineage: Eukaryota > Metazoa > Mollusca > Bivalvia > Unionida > Unionidae > Unio > Unio delphinus. The sequence continues at coordinate 3,234,885 of JAQISU010001252.1, forward strand.
GCTCTCTATGACATTTGTTTCTCACAATTGGCTAATTATTCGGGCTGACGACTATTTCCCCAACACTGACTTCCCAAAATCGAACAGTAATAAAATAAAATCTTATAAATCCTTAGAATGAAATAGTATACACAAATGACACATATCCCAAATTTATTTCAATACAGATTTGGTCACTTAACCTGTTATATAAACTTTTAGCCGATTAAGCAACTTTTCTCAACTTGAAACCCATTTTCCGTTATCATGTGACCGCCTGCCATTTTTGTTTAGATTCCTACTTACCACATCCCTATCATGAAATTTTGAACAAACTAACAATAGAAAAAAAAGTTGACAGTTGACTACCAGTGTTCAAAATGTTAAGAAAAACACTTACTATCGACAATAATCATTTTCAGCTAAAGTTAATCATGTATTTACGAAACACCAGAGTTCAGAAATCATCCTTAGCCACTAAAGTCAATATTTTTTGGAAAAACCCAAAATACAATCCTTGATCACTAAGGTTAATATTTTACGAAAACCATAGGGCACATACCTTCAGCATAGGCAACCGACCTTCAATATTTTGTAATAAAAGCTTAGGTCATAATCATAAATTCCTTCACCATTGATATTCATCCTCGGCCAATGAATTTCAAAATGATATATAAAAACCAAAGCCACTGTTCTTCACTTTGTTTGGACAATTAACTACAACATGCATCACAGCCCAAAATACTTTTAAAAAATGAGAAAAAAAACCAAATTAGCGATTTAGGAAATGTTTTTTTTTTTTTAAAAAAAAAAAACGCAACAACCTTATCCTCCTACAAGTCGTATAGAAATTCTCAACACCAGTCACCTTTATTGGTTTCCCCTAGAGAAAACCAGGTCACATAATTTCTGATCTGGTAATGAACACTTGACCCTCGTCCCAGTTCTGAAAATGTGTCTTAGCTTTTAAACAAGGGATATTTACCAAAGAATTGATTATTCATGTCTTAAACATCAGTCTTAGTGGTGTCATTTAGCTGTGTACAAGGATTATTTCGGAAGATTTATTTATTTCAAATATTCGATCAAGGACAACAACCTACGTTGCGAAAAGTGATGCTAGGTGGGACATTTGAGCTGACAAAACTGTTAATTCGATGTATGTTTAATTAACATATGCGTATTTATACACGTTTTTTTTATCCAAAGATACTCTGTGCATCAAACTCAGAGGGTTCAAACGAGTATTATCGCTGTTAAATATTTGGCCCAAGAACTGCTTATAACTTCAAGCACCTCAACCTACTTTCAAAATAACCGGTTAATGTGTTAGAATAAATAACACGTCACACAGTATCCAAAGGAAGATAATGGATTAGCCGATAATCTATTGTGTTTGGTATACACCATCATTTACCTGAAGGATTTGATTGCCACGAAACTTAAAACTAAACGTAACTTCATTCAAAGCTAAAATTCATCATGACGTATTAAAATTCTTGGAATACTTCACTTCTTCACTTCCGATGACGTAGGCGGTGTCATTGAAATTACAAGGTACCCGTAATCTTTAGGACAAATAAACTATTTTGGAATTATTGTTAATTCATGTAAAGACATTTTGTGTTATTTTATTGTGATACATCAAGACTGTTAGTACATCAAACTATTCCAGACTATTGTCATATCATCATATGAGGTTGGACTTCATTCAGAATGCAGCTGGAACTCGTTTGGAATAATTGATACTTTTATGATTGTGAATAACAGCAGAGAGCGTGAACCCATATCGATTTTATTATAAGGTTCCATTTGTTAAACTAAAGGTTCTTACAAATACTAAAAATAACGTTTATAACACCAACCGAAGCTTCTAACTAACAGAGAGAGAGAGAGAGAGAGAGAGAGAGAGAGAGAGAGAGAGAGAGAGAGAGAGAGAGAGAGAGAGAGACTCTTATGGGTTATTTAATTTTGTTACTATGCTTTTAACTTGGTATTTTTCTAAACGTATGCGCGTGAGTTTACCTTATGACACTTATTCGAGGTCTCGCCCTCGCTTCTGATGTACTTTATATAGATCCTTGTTATATCAACCGTATATTACGCGGCTAGCAGAAGAGTGACTAGAAGCAATTAACAAGTTTCTACCAGTCCGTGACTCTGTCAAGCGAAAATTACAAGAACCTCAGGAATCTCAGGTTGATTATGCAGAGAGTTCTCCAGAAATATTCAAACATGTTATGGAAACAAAAACATAAAAACTCTTCTTCATCAGCTTGAGAAAAAAAATAGCTGAAAAAAACGGAAGAAACCAAACATCAAGACGTTTACAAGATCTTCCTGGTTGATGCATCGACTAGCAAAACATATTACTAAAGAGAAGAAGAAAAAAAAAACAGATGAAGAAATAATCGAAGAATTACGTAATAAATTTACTGAAGATGCTTTAAAAGCAATCGAAAAAAAACTGATCCAAATGAATTCCGGCTATTGTTGTTACGACTTATGAAAATAGAAAACAATGTTGAAATCAATATATGGAAAATATATTTCCACCCTACAACACCAGACTGACGTGTTTTATCAAATTAAAACTAACACAAGTCGAATCCACACAACAAATGTATCCTATATAAGATTCATCGATGTGGTGAGGTAAACGATTGTATGGTCAATATGAAAACACAAAAAAGAAACAAAATCAACGAAATAAAGAACAAAAATAGAAGAAAACACAAAACAAGGGTAATGTTCCATCTTATTAAATATTATTAAGAAACTTAGACCTGAGAACGATGAAAAATATTAAAAGATATGGATGATGATCAGTTAACATTATGTACTGCCGATGAATAAAATTATTTGTCTGTTGTGTTATCAGAACATCACAAATTTTATGAGGATCATTATCGTAAGACATCTTTAGATTTCATCACAATAACGATAGTATTAATAAGGATGATCCGGATTTAGATCAACTAAAAACAAAATGAGAAAAAGAAGAAGAATATAAGGATCCATATGGTGATCTTCCTACTGTTACTGGAAGTAGTATTCCAAGCACTACTTGTGGAAGTGGCCTTAATTCATGTCCTAAAACTATTCTCTATGAGGGAACAACGACTAGAAATTCTGATTGGAGGTAAACGTGCTGGAATGAATCGACCAGAAGTAGCTGATATTTGTCAACGATTATTTACAGGTGGTATAATGGGAATTAGCGTTTATTGATCTCTTATCGATGAAATTATTGATGGTTATCATAGTGACACATTGTCACCATGATTATATAAATGGGTAACAAATAAGATGATCGTACACAATGGTAAGGGTGATAACTTCACGACTGCCAACCTATGAAACAACTTACGGTGATGGATTCAGTGATGTTGTACAGGGTTTATTTAGAAAGATAGCTCCAAAAGCAATGCCGATCACAAAACAATTATCAATGAAAAAGCTATTGACATTGTTTGTGGAAAAGCTCCTGGGGCCAATGTTAATGTTGCCGGTAAAGCGTTTTCGGTAATCAAGGATTGATTAGCACGTTTAATACGACGAAAACCACAGCCAATAAAATTACTAAACAGTGAAGTGATGCCTGCAAATGTTAATAAAATCAAAAACCAAGCAGCGAATCAAAAAAAAAGCAGCCTTGGCTGTAGACGCACTTCGTCCAAAAGCAGAAACAACTATAACTGCTAGTCTGATAGTAGGAAGTGGTCTTCGTGTTCCCTTGACTTTATTAAGGCGACCATGATTTAGATCATGGCAATTATAATAAAGATGTTTAAACATGTATCCTACCCAGCATTCGACATGGACGCACTGGTTGTCAAAGACGAATCCGTGCGCGATGACCAGTAATATTCTTATGACGCAAAACAACTAAATCAGCGGGGATCGATCAAACTTCAAGTTCATGATACAAATAGACAGTTCTTACCCGCCAAAGCGTTTATTGAAGTAAAAGGTGAATTTTAAATACAGACGATACTGAATATAACGCCGCTGACAAAATCTGTTTCGTTAATAACGGAAATATGGCCTTCTTAGATAATGCTACATATATAATTGATGGAACAAATATTGAAAATATTCAAAAGAACGTTGATGTTGCTACAACAAAAATAGATTTAGAAAGATATTCTGATGATTATACAAGATCAGCTGGTCCAACAATAATGTTTGCTAAAGACACTTCTGACTTTCCAGAATACACGAACTTAAATAAAGATACCGTACGAGATGCTGCAGGAGCCTCAGAAACACTTGCAATAATATCACAAAATACAAATGAAAATGTTGAGCAATGTTCCTAAAAGATTTTCATACGCAATTCCGTTGTCACACGTACTTGGATTTTTGTAGAAATGTTAGAAACGTTATTTTTGGAGCTAAACATACAGTTGTACTTGTTAGAAGGGCTGCTAACGATGATGCTATCTGGCGTAATGGTGCTCTTGATTCTGGTTAAGTAATACTAACAAAACTCTCAATATGGATCCTGGTAATGACTACAACAATTGCTGAGGAACACTAATTACTCTTTTTAAAGGCGGTAAATCAATATTGTCATGGTTAACAGTAACAACAGATAATGTTCAATTACTATTGAATGTTTTTTTTTCATGGCAGATCGCATCAGAGCAGGGTGTGTCTGAACCGCGACATATATTTATTGCGCTACAAAATGCTGGAAGAGTAAACTCGCAAGAAGAAAGTCATATGATATTTGAAAAACGTTCAGTTGTAAAGTTTTTTTTAAGAATAAACGAACATCAAGAACCATCTGAAGATATTTTGTTAAATTTTGAATTAAATCATGTACCACGTGCATATCATCGTTTAATGACATTTATGGGACGTGATCAGAATATAGATATTGGTTTACAAATATCACAATTAGATTTCACAAATGTATATCCGATTTTTTTTTATCCGTAAGAACATCTTAGTTTAACTAGACAATCTGTCGTTGATGTTCATTTTCGAGCTCACTTAAATATGCTTATTGAAGGGGCTAGTGGACGAATGAGAATCATTAATGCACCAGTAGAAATATGTAATAATTCCCAAATTAGATCACTGTACAATTATAAATGTCATATCATCATGTGTAGCATATGGTAATAAATGACATTATGCACGATTAATTTTAGATGATACTAAATATGATTTTATAATGACTGATGCAACAAAGAGAGATATATTTGAAAGTCGACAAAACGCTTACTTGTCTAACGAAGCACGATTAGGTACAGTTATTGTATATATCTCCACAATTTACACATCTAAGATCGTCAATAATCGATTATATTTCTATCAATTTATTATTGATGATAAATAGATTCACTACCACTGCAGTCCGAGTTGTAATAGATTCATTTTATATCGAAAAAATGTACAGAATTACAGACTCTAGATACTTCTCGCCTTGGAAAATAAAACAAGAAATTTTATATAATTATTCTGAATCCGCACATGTTGAAATCAAAGATATTTATCGCAAAAATAATCATATATCAGAATTATCGTTTGCGCTATCTGCATCCGATCCAGTATCTAGACATAAGACTGTTTATCTAAATGGACATGGTGGTTCCAGTAAAACAACTCGAGTGATCGAATTATTTAGACAGAGTTCGGATTAAATTATTAACCCACAGACTTGCGAGAGAAATGAAAGAACGAGGTGTAGTGTCATGTACTTATCACAGCTTTTTTATATATAAGAGAAATAAATTTACTCCTGATCGGATGGGTGAGAATTTGGGATGAAATATGCGCAGTATCTTTAGAAATATTTAAAATATTTCTTGATTGGTTATTCCTAAAGAATACCGCGGTGATAATGTGTGGTGATCACGGCCAATAACCACCATTTGTTGAATTATCTCTGCATAAATGGATAAATAATGTTGTAGAATATTATTCGGAGATAACAAATTATCATAGAGTGCTTGATTCAAAATTAAAAGACTTTAATAAATTAATCAGACAACAACCAAATAAAATTCAGTGCGAAATAGTGCGCGAAATAATTTCAGAAACTTCTATAAACGATTTTTTGGAGAAATTGAGACCAAACGATTTGATAGTGGCGAGTAGAAAGATAGTTTGTGATACACTTCAGCAACAATTATTTCAGTTACATAAGGAAAAGTTTTCAGAATTGCCTGTACTGTTATGTTATAGACCAGCGGATACACGACGACAAAACATTGAAGTTGATATACCAGGACCCTTGACAGGGAAACAGAATCTCGTATTAAATGATATCGTCACATTTTATATCAGTGTTTTTGAGGATGCACTGAGCGCAGATAAATCTCCGTGGACACAAGAATACGCAATGACGATACTTTCATGTCAGGGGTTAACTATCTATGATGCAGCTGTTTGGATCATTGATGATCGTACGGAGTTGTCAATCTTAGTCTATCTCGCAGTGTCATGAGCTTGTACAATAACTCAGCTGCGGAGGTTTTTTTGTAAATTTTACTGACACCAACTTCGAAATTCTTAGTGATGATATAGTAATAAAACAATTTACCGGTTATAAACAAAGTGACCAAAAAAACAAAATCGCAACATTGATAATGATGCTGAATTTATCATGGCGCTAAAACAACACCAAAATAATCATTGTGCGAGCTGTAAAACAGTTATGCTGTGGCAGTTTTCAACTAATGATCCAAAACAATTTACAGTTGATCAGAACGATAGTACTCTCAATCATACACGTGAAAATACGATGTTGACCTGTCTTGAATGTAATAGACGATGAGGCGCTAGTTAAGTGCAGATGTTGGTAACTGTATCTGCAGGAATTACTTGTAATTATTCACGTATAAATCCATGTTGAGGAGCAGTTGAATCTAATCTGTATATAAGGGCATGTCTACCCTTAGATCTTACTACACTATAGGGACGCCGAGTAGCCGAGTGTCTAAAGCGCTTACCGTTACGGATTGCTGCCATCTCACCTCTGTCTGCGTAGGTTCGAGTTTCAGATTCGGCCAATGTGTGGTATGTAAGATAGCTTGCCAGTAGCTTCTCGTGGGTAGGTGATTCTTTACTGGGGTTTTCTTCCTCTACCATTAAAACTGGCCGCCATGTATAGCCTATCGTGTGCTGACAAATGGCGTCAAATCCTACAACCACCACAACAACTACAATAGTAATTGTATATGTGGTAATACTCCAGATAGGATCAATCGCTCTTTTTTTGCCTCTTTCCAGTTCTTCTGGTACAAATACGTATCATACGGTGACATATATAGGTATATATTTTTCTGTGATCGCGCTAATAGGTTTCAACGCAATTGTTCGAAAAATTATATCATTTAATGCAGTTATCACCCTTGGGAGTCCTGTAACACATTCTCGAGATTTTACATCCTTCAGATTTATTTCCTTTGCATACTGATATCCAAATAACCGCTCAGAAAGAGTTCGATTAAATCGCTAAACAAATTTCTGAGCACGATCAATTGCGGTATGTCCTCGACATATATTAATATCATGTTGCATCATCAGCGATAATATTGCAACCTGAAATTATTTGCCAGGATCAACTTGTAGTAGCTGTGGGAATCGGAGACCATCAAGTTGATAAATTCATTCAAATGCAGAAGCAACTTATGATGATGTCTTTGTCTACTAGCTACATCAACGACAGTTAACCGTATTTGTATAAGTGGCGTCTTCGTATTTTGATAGTATCATGTGGTAAAAATAGCATATCAGCCTGATGAACTTCGTTAGGAACACTAACATCAAAATTACCAGCTCCTAATACTAGTTTACCTTTCATCACAGATCTTGCCAACGAATTTGCTAATTATTGATTGAAAATTTTTTTTTTATGGAATTTAACGCGTGAATTAATTTTACATCTGAAATATGTATATCTTGCAAGTTTTTACTTTTAAAAGATACATCATGAGCATGACACGCTTTATCAATTTCATCTATCGGATATTCACCTTGTTTTGTTTGATCTTGATTATCAAGTCGGATATCAAGTCTGGTTCCAGGATCACAATAATTATATTTTGGAAGATGTTATTCTCCAGCACATTTAACCCATGGAGTTCCCGGTAATTTTTCTAATTTTCCTGAAATTTCACCTCGTTTGTTTTTTTGTTTGGAATAGAACAAGATTTAAATTTCTTTGTACCACATTGTTCACACTTACCTGTAAGTGCTGATCTGTTATTTTTCATTGAATAGTTGCTAATTCACCTGTACGAGTACGAGTCCTGCATTTAACACAATATATATCCATAGTATTTATTATACAGTATGGATGTAATTGATTTTTCAGCGACAAGAAAACAAGAACCAGTTAAACATCATGTAGCACCAAATTCTATCAGAATGATTATCATAGGTCCATTTGAAAGACAAAACGTTACTGCTAGTTAATTTAAGTGTAAGATGGTTAAAATGGGACAAGTTCTATTTAGTCGCACCATCTATTGATGATCAGCGATGCTACGAAGTGTTAAAAGACTTTAATGAAAATGCAAAGACGATAAATGAACACGGTGATGATATTACTAATTTTATCATTGATATGATCTATCGCCGAACGTAGAAGACTTGGATGAATTTATTAACAATTTAGTAGTGTACGATAATGTAATGCTGGATAAACAGTCCAATCAAGCTAGAATATTTTCTCGAGTTAGAAATAAAAGTACTGATGTAATTTATATTACTCAGTGGTATTCACAAATACCAAAAGTGATCAGAGACCACTGTAATATTTTAGCTGTATTTAACGGAGTTGATACACATATATTAAGAAATATTCATCAGACTTTGTGTAGCGGAGACATGGATATAAACTAAAAAAAAAAAAAAAAAATCTCGCGTGCACAAACTACTCGCACGGATTAATAACAAGAAACATAAAAATACATGATTCTCGCTCACGATATCGAATCGGTCTTGATACAATTTTTGGATATTTCAAAGCGGTTAGAGCGTCCTCCGCGGGAGCGGGTGGTCGTGGGTTGGATCCTCAGCCGAGTCATGCCAAGACTTACAATAATGGCACAAACAGCTGCCTCGGATGGCGCTCAGCATTAAGAGGTTAGTGTTCGTCTGGTCGGCATGGTGTGAGTATAATGTGACTGAGTGGGACATCATGCTACATTTCTGCTGCATGATTTCCCAGAGCTAGACATCATTATAAACTGCCTCACTCCAGGCATCGTAGCGATATGACTATAAAAAAAATTGTTAAAGCTACGTTAAACGTCATAATCAATCAAACAAACAAACAAAGAAAACAAAACAAACCAAAACAACAACACAGTAAAAAGTTAACTAACCCGTAATAGTGACTCTCTCGCTCTCTGTGTTAGTTAGATGCTTCGGTTTGGTTTTGTCACGTTCTAAGGATTAACCAGATTACAACATGTATACGTTAGACCCTAAGGCTGATATTTTCGCGCCGTAAATACGTATGAAGGTCAATTCAGAGAACAATGAGATATTAAGCTAGTTATTTGACATGGTCATAAAATTCGTGACTGACCTTATTTTGCCAGTTACGTAATATTGCCATAACATGATGCACATGGTAAGTGATGAAATTCTGTCTTCGGATCAAAGGAAAATCAACTGGGTTTAGTAAAAGTCACCCTTGAAAAACTGTTAGGAGGGGTCAGTATCTGATTGTTATGTGAATCAACATCCGCTCGGAATTGAGCAAGGCGTGGCCAACATTAGAATCGCAAGCTTAAATATGTTGTCTTGAGAACAAAAGTACTAATCGCTAAAGCAGCTTGCATGGATTATAAGGGAAGATAAGCTACTCCGACGTCGAAAACTTGTTATTCTGGAAATTACAAGGAGCTTCAGTACATGTTAGTAACTATTTGATCGATTGTTGTAATATATTACGGCAAAGTAATTGTACTTTAATTATTGCAGTGTGTATACTTTAGAACGTAGAATCACTATTTATAGGGTTTGATTCGTTCGTAGTGTTTGATCTTCATGCATATTTTGATATATGAGCAATGTTTATGTAAATAATTATTATTTTAATTCTCTATTGGGTTTATTTGTAGTGACTGCGTGCATTTATTCATTGATATTATAGATTTGCAACTGTTGGATTGAATTATAAACTTTGTATAATGGTTGCAGTGTGCAACATTAGTTAATTGGGATTTGACTATTTGTGTATACTTTGTATGAGTATCATGTGTAAGGATATATCAGCGCATGGATATGTGATATCTATGTACACTTTGTAAAAGTGCATTGTACAGAAATGCGTCTGATTATATTATATTGTTCTGGATAATAAGACTGAGAATCTATATATACCGTGAATACAGAGAGAATGGGTATTTCGATCTGCACAAATGCGTAAACAAAGAAGGTAATGGCTTCTCTGATGATATTGTTGTTTAGTGTGAGTTAGATAGCTAGGGGAATATGTTATGCTAATGTCCTTGTGTGTTAATACAGGAAGATTTTAGGGACCAGAAGAACTGTAGGAGACAGGGGGAAATACCCTAGTGTAGTTGGTCCGAGTCTCTGGGAGACAAACAAAAAGGATGAACGGAGGAAGAAGTTGGACGGACCGGATGGAATTAGGTTACCAGTCCAGACAAAGATAATTCAGATGAGTAGGAACACAGGACAGGAGGAAAATCTATCACACTAAGTCAGGTGAAAAAATATGCCGTCCATGGTCGAGTGAAAGACGAGTGAAATGGTTTTAATTTGAATTTTATTTGAGAGATGACTGTTATTGAATGATATTAAATTGTTGTTTATTTGAATTTTACATTTTGTGTATTCATTAATTTAGCTGTCGCCACCTCTGACAAAAATGAACCAGGGTAGGTCTTCTGCAATAATTTAAATAATGTTGGGATCACCCCACCCCAACCTACATAAAGGGAACCCTCTACATTGTCATTGACGTTATATTTTCGTTTTTGTAAGAGATCTTAGTTTAACAAATGGGACCTTAAATAACCGAGGAGGGTGCGCTCTCTCTCTCTCTCTCTCTCTCTCTCTCTCTCTCTCTCTCTCTCTCTCTCTCTCTCTCTCTCTCTCTCTCTCTCTCTCTCTCTCTCTCTCTCTCTCTCTGCTGTTTGATGAACATATTAGGACTTCATTCACCATACTGTAAGTTATTTTTTTTACATTTAAACTTTCTATTTTAGGGGAAAGATATTTGTTGATTTTTACAAAACTTCCTGGATTTCACTCTTTTCTGTTACTTATTTTAAGACTAAAGGGTCCTAACATATGTTTACAACATTTTTGTGCAAACAGTTAAACCTAGCCATCCTGTACTGAATATAGGTCTTAAATATATGTAAATATAACAGTCCTAAATTCGTGAATGCAAATTTACATGCATGATGCAATATTAAATATATTTAAATAACTGTAAAACAAATATATAAAAAAATCAAACAACAAAATCGAATTTCGCGTACGGAAGTACTTTTCTTTACGCACGTGGTCTATTTTTTATCGGTAGAGACTACTGAACGTGGTAAAACTTGGAGACCAATGCATGTAAGACAACGTCGGCATAACAGCCACAACACAATGTTGGCCTAGATAGTGTTTTCGAACATCGGAAATTAAAGAATGGTCTAAGGTAAGCTCAACGTCAACCATGACAGAATCTTCTAACATTGGCCCAGCGTATGCATGCTATAAGGATATTTACTCGTAGAATTTATTTTATGTTCAAAATTTAATTTTGTCCTCAAATGTCAAGATATTAAATAAACTCTGATATTCTGTTATTCCGAGCAAGCTCTAATCATGACTGCGCGTTGTTTAAAGTTATTGAGAAAGTTTCGAATCCAGTGACATGATTGCATGTCGTTGTTTAAAGTTATCGAGAAATTTTCGAATCCAGTGACATGATTGCATGTCGTTGTTTAAAGTTATCAAGAAAGTTTCGCATCCAATGACATGATTGCTCGTCGTTTTTTAAAGTTATCGAGAAAGTTTCGAATCCAGTGACATGATTGCTCGTCGTCAGAACCCTTCAACAGCCTCTAATCTTTTTGGGTGGACAATACATGGTGCTTTTACCAAATCAAGATAAGCAGTGCTATTTTCCTCTTTCTGCACTGCAGGATTAATGTAGGGGAGCAGGGGCCGCATGATCTAGGACCATCTGATAGCAGACCGCAATAAAATGCCTCTGGCTGGACGTGTTGTTGTTTGACTGTGCATTTCACTGTGCAGCATTCACGATAGTGACTGATTTTAACAGGGAATGATTGGGAATGCGTCATTCTTTTTCCAGCTGTCTGTTATTGTAGTTGTGAAAGCAGTGTGGTGGAAGTGGGCAATTAAAGTGTAAAAAATGGTAACGAATTATGTTTTCAATGACCAGGAATGGAATCATTACCCCAGTATTCATTGATTAACTATCATTTTAAAAAAGTGCAGAGTAACATCTGACAAGTTGTAATGTGTTAATGGTACTTTTACGAATCCTAGTGTCACTGGAATGTTAGTCTGACTTTACTTGGGAGTAATGAATGTAGGTATGACCCTGTCTAGTGGTAGAGGCAACCTGCATCCACTTCTCAGCTTGCATTGAATAATATGTTTGTTTAAATAAACCATATATAGGTCTAAACCGTATAATGCTTGGCCTAATATAGCTTTGATAATTATACACTTAAAAGACAGCTTAAAGAGTCTTTCATGGTTTATATATCTAAGAACTTTACAACATCTATAATGATATTACTACAAAACAAGCAACAACAAAACAAAACACAAAGCACCATGAAATTAGAAAACATAATAAATGCTGAAAATATTTAAGGAAGGAAATACTATTAGGTCTTTAAGTTTGTTCTTGCAGTCGAGAAAGGTGTGTTTGAAGAGCTTTTTTGACAGTGATCACTGTGTCTTTGTTACTAATTTCAATGGGCAATTCGTTCCACATCGCGTGACCCTGGTATGAAATTAACGCTGTCCATATGACTTCGTTTTTATAGTGGGAATAATGGGTATACGAGTGTTAGAAGGGGAGCGTAGGTATCTTGATGGTGTGCACACATGGGTGAGGCCGCATAGGTATGTTGGACTGGAGTCTATCATTGAAACGTAGCTCAGAGAACAAATTTTGTATTTGACTTTGGATCGAATGGATGTCCAGTGTAGAGTACAGAGCAGCGGGGAGATGTGTTCTGATCGTGGTACTCTAAAGATGATCCGAGCAGCTGTGTTTGAACCTTTGGAAGTTTCTGGAGCATATATTGAGATGAACCAGACAGAATGGAGTTACAATAGTCCAGTCTTGAAAGTACTAATGAACACACAAGTGTTTTAGTGGCATTAACTGAAATATATTTGCGAATGGAGCTGATGCGTCTCAGTACAAGATATGCAGCCTTGCATATGTTCATTACATGCTAGTGCAATGTGAGAGTACTGTCCATGAATGACATAGAGTTTTCAAACTGATTGTTTTAATTAAATCATGGTGTTGCTGATATTTATTGTTTGATGTAAAGACCAAAAATGAGAAAGTCTTTATGTTGTGATTAGACTCGCCTCAGTTTCATCATCATTCATCTACAGCTTGTTACATGTCAACTATGATTTCACATAAAATATGCAACTCTCTACTCACTGGAAGGTAGCATCAGCTTCAGTTAGGTGGCTAGACGTGTGTATTTGGGTGTCATCAGGATACAATTGGTGAGACACTGGATAATGATCTATGACACCTGAGAACCGATGAGTGTATAGAATGAAGAGAACAGATTCCAGAACAGACCCCTGTGGAGAACCATAACATAGATCAACAATATGTGTCCTGTTGACCAGGTAGAACTTTAACCACAGCAATGCTGTATTTTGAATGCCAAATACATGCTGGATACGGTGAAGTATTATATCATGGTCTATTGTGTCAAATGCTGCATACAAAACAAGGAGGGTGAGGACTGTAATCTTTCCACTATCCAAAGCAGAGACAAAAGCATTCACTTCTTTCAGAAGAGTAGTTTCAGTACTGTGGCAAGGGCGATATGCAGACTGTACATTGCTAAAAATACTTTGAATTCAGATGAGATACAAGTTGGGTTAGAGCAACTCTTCCTAAGGTTTTTATATGAACGGGATATTAGAAACTGGGATGTAGTTCTTTAAATCAATATGGTCAAGTGTTTGTTTCTTCAGTAGAGGCTTTACAATAGCATATTTCAAAAAATGACGTGAATTCCCCGGATGAGAGAGAGGTATTAATAACATCAGTTAGTGAAAGCAATATTGGATCTAAGCATTCAAGAAGCAGTGATGTTGGAATTGGATCAAGTTCACATGACTTTGGTGCATTCTTCATCACGATTGTCCGTACTAAATCCATAGAGACCGGTTCAAATGATGATAATGGTTGTCGCCGAAATTCTTTATGTCAACTGTATGGTGACGACGAGTCAGATGAAACTGTATTGTCAAGATTATCTCTAACGGTTTGTATCTTGTCACGGAAGAAATTTGCAAACATGTCCGGAAGGTCTCCTGGAGAGAAGGTAGTTGGAGGTGGTGTACATTGGTTCCTTGACATTAGTTTGTTAGTTATCTCGAAGATAAAATATCAGTTCCCGGCTCCCGTTTTCCTGTGTTTTACATATCAGACCAATGGTCCATAGCTGCTCAGTAACTGCAGAATAAGAAATACACCATTAATCACGGACCGATTCAGTTAGTATGAACTTTAATCTATTGCTCTGAGTAGATATTCGAATAACTTTCAAATGCAATTCTATGTTATTCTTTTAAATCTTGGTATGAAATTTCAACTGTATAGCCCCTGGGTACAATGCAATCGCTTGTTAAAAAAATGAGATTTAGTGGAACGTTGTTGTCGAATAAATATAAACTATACTATTGCAGATTTACACCGTTTAATCTTGGTAGTAAAGGCAGTCGAGATGTTTAAACAAATTTTTAATTTTGTTCTTCAAGAAATTGCCTTTTTCAGATTTTAGAAGGTCATATGGAGATTTAATAAATAACAGCATAACGATATGACTATTGAGTCATGACTTGTAGAAAGTCTTGCTTCGCAAGCCGGTGTGGGAATTAGGATAGACAAACAGAACCGGAAATCCTGATTTTAAAAGAATTTAAATGGCGGGAGAGGAGAACGAAGCAGTGCAAGGAAAAGAAACTACGAACTCTGACACTAATCAGGAATCGGTAAATGAAGAGGTAAAGACTGTAGATGAATCTTCGAACGATAAAATATTCAAAGTGCCACCAAATCCACAGAAATGCGACGTTCCGGCAAATGATAAGCTGCTGAAATTACCACTGAGCCGAGTGAAAAGCATTATGAAAAGCGATCCAGACGTTACATTGGCAAGCCAAGAAGCAGTGATATTGCTTGCAAAGGCCGCAGAACTTTTCATACAGATGTTGTCAAAAGACGCAGTCGGAAGTACTGTGCAGGGCAAAAGGAAAACGTTGCAGAGAAAAGACTTGGATCATGTTTTGGACACTAGGGACTCCTACTTGTTTTTGGAAGGCACCCTCGATTGAAGCACCAATGCCGCATTGTACAACACAGTGGTTAATAGCATCATGATTCGTTCCATTTTTCAAGCGTCGTCTGTATTCATGGACAAGATGTTTTGACACTATGGGGAGGGGGGGCGGGATTGCAGTTTTAAATAATATGTTCTGGCTTGTATAAATAATGCATTTAAAAATAAAAAAATAGAAACTACATATAGCTAATTGGTACAGTTGTCCAGGTAGCAACCATTTTAGCGTATTTGAATCTATATACATGTGTAAGAATAGTTTTACAAATGTGTTTAAGAGAATTTTGTTCTGCGTAGGCATTGCCAATACTGATTTGAATTACCATTCAGCAATACATCTTGAAAATGTCTTCCCCACCAAGGAAAAGAGTAGTCTTGAGTTTCCTCTGACACTTGTTACCCATTTTTACTTTGGAAATTTGTGTATTGTCTATATCACTTGACTATATACCTCATTGACATGTAGGTTGCTGAGATTTATAGTCATGTGACTCTGACTGAAAATGGACAGATCCAGTCAGACTTCATCAATGAAGTATTTTTGTCTCTTCTGTCAGTGGATTAAGGGCATGAAAAATGCTATGCTCATGATTTTTGAGAAAATCATTCCTATTGATTTTATGCAGGTAAATCTCGATGAAAGGTCGTTCAAGCTTGCCGGGCCAGCTAATAAGCGGTTACCCTATGCCGACACCAGATGGTGTTGGCAACTTCTAACTATTAGATAGGGAATGGATTCTGATCCTACACACAAAATAAATGTCCAAATATATATTAAAAAATAGGGTGGCAGGGGTCAGAAGAAACTTGGAATATGACAAAAATATATATTATACAAAAAGTTAAATTAGTTTTGTGTATACCATGCACTTGCCGTGCAATCAGCCATGAAACACAGATGTACATCATGCTCTTTGCACGCAGTGTGCCACAAATGTTAGCATTGGGCATGGTGGCAGAGACTATGTGAGGATGCACATTGGTAGCAAAAAGCACATAAAAGTTTGGAAAATTAAGAACTCGCAGAATTTATTTCTGGGATATTTTAAGCCATCGATGAAATACCAACACTTTAGCATTGTGAGTTTTCTTGTTGGACATAATCTACCTTTACCAGCTGTAGACCATGCTAAACATTTGTTTCGACAAACGTTCCCGATCTTGATGATCACTTCACGAATACATGTCACAATTCACTCATTTTTATCTCTATTTTCACTAATTGCGAGCCTGGAGGGTTGGCATTTATGCTCTTATAATAACCACATGTACATCTCTGGGTCTTTCTGCCTCTGAATTCAGTCATTGTAAATATCATTACATTTTTCCACCAAAGCAGCTAGTCAAAGTCTTTGAACGTGCAGCCCAGCTATTGCATCATGTTCTTTTGATGCAATTTATAAATACAACAGGCACATCTGGGGGTCTTTTAACCACTGAATTATGTAAGCTAAAATTATCAATTTATCGACACATTCTTCCATATAGTAAGTGGTTGAAGGAAGACTGGCAAGACTTTGAATTTGCCATACCATTATTTGCATGCGTATGGAGGACTCTTGCATAAGTGATTTTTTGTCTCCCAGATAAAAACAGTTGTGTCCAAATACACACAATAAAGTGTTTTTGAGACCTGTCTGGTCTTGCCATTCATTTTAGTTATATCTAACTCAACAATGACCTGCAAGGAGTGTTAATTTTTTTTATTCTTGTTATCCAAGTTTATAGCCAGAATGAATATAATGTTGGAGTCGATTACTTACTTGAAAGATAGCAAATTTTTATTCAGTAGAAGCTGGCGATAAAATTTCAGTGTAAAATTTTGGATGTGGAGAATTACTTGTAATTTTTCAACTGCTAAAGGGTACATTTAATAGCATATGGTAAAGATGCATTTTTGTCTAAACTATTTAACTCTCAACCAAAACAAAGAGGATCATGTTGGAAGTAGTTAGTCACCTTGCATTTCATTTATATGTAGTATTTACCAATATTTAAAGCTGTTGTTATACTTTGTCATACAACTGTACATAGAGGCATAGCTCGATGAGATTGATAGAGATATTGTATTGATAAAATTGTTAGTGATGTTATGCCATGTACATTATGAACATTTGGAATAAATCATGGAGAAACAAAGTAAAGCTTCAGGTTCTTTGTAGCAGATACCATGATATATACAACACTTTTATGGAACAGAGACAATTTTTTTTTGCCAGAATACATGATGAATATAGATAAATCAATCTATTACTGTGCCATACTTTTTCAAGGGATTCTATTTGTTTGCTTGTAATGTGTATACATTTGATACATGAGCTATGTATACACCAGTAGAAAAATTACTTTGTAAGCCAAAAGGCAGTTGTATTGCTTGTAAAGATTGATTATGAGTAGTGTGATTGCTTTTTTTAAAAGCCTCATAATGCCAATTACTGCAAAAATGTGTTATGTTCATTTACATCCTTAACAGGAATCTGTATTTGCTTGTTAATATTTTGCTGTCATATATTTAGTCTCGTATTTCATGAGTATAATTTTGTTTGTTGAAATTATTAAATCTGCATTTAGAATCACATGAATGTAAGACTGGTTTATTATTGTCTTTGACAGCATGCATATTCATTTACTGAACAGCAGTTAAATAATTTTTTTTAATGATAAAAAGTCTTTGTTCCTGAAATTTGTATTTTAGAAAGAAAGAATGTCTGTTCTATTATTTCATGTTCATAATAATGGAAGTAGGTTGCAAGCAAACTTTATAAAGAGAATTCTAATCATGTAAAACTATGTTCTTCAAAAAGTTGGCATTCTACTTAAATAATTTTGGGACAGTACCTGTATTCTTGTTTTATATACTTGACTTCAGTGTAAACAAGTTTTGGTTTACTATCAATAAATATTGTTTTAAATAGTATTCCTTTATTTTGCTGATACTATTATGCATACAATGGTGAAAAAATTACAAGAGAGTTCACGAGATTGACTGTTGTCTGTCCTACATATGTTGCCCACAAGGTTGTTGTTGTTACTTGTCTTTACTTACTTGTAGAATAGCGCTCCAGTGGCCTAATGGTTAAGCATCTCCCTCAGATGCAGGAGGTTATGTGTTCGAACCCTGGCAGACTCATACCAAAGACTTAATGAAAAACGGTTCTTACAGCTGCCTCACAAGGTGCTCAGCAAAGAGCTTAGTGTTAGAACTGGTCAGCCTGGTGTCAGCATAATGTGAATGGGTGGGACTTGATGATACATGTCTGCAGCATGATGTCCTGGTGTTAAACATTACTATGAACTGCCACACTGCATACATCCTAGCGATATGACTGAAAAATTGTTAACGGTACACTACAAATCTAAATCAGTCAAATTACTTGAAGATTTGCAATGAAGTGATAGAGACAACTTTGTGTCAGTGTCTAGTTAGTCCTAAATGAAAATTATACTGTACTAATTATACCTCCAATATGGCCACCATTTAGACCATTTTGAAAATCTTGTTATTGCTACTCTAAAATGGCTGGTTATATGAACCTGAGAATTTCACCAAAAGATTTTTGTGTCTAGTTCGTCCTAAATGGTGCAAGTCTGATTTTCCATCCAATCTCCTTACCTGGCCATAAAGCTATATGAGCTTATGCAGGGTTCCCACACTACAGGTAAATTGGAAGAACGTCATTAAAAATGATAAAATTTTTTCCCTATGAAAAGTCCTTATATTTTTATGAAAGTCTGGGAAAACCTTGTAAATGTTGCTCCACAAAACAATGCCCGAAACAAGTCACAATTAAACTGATTGTAAGTGAAATTTATTCAGTATTATAATCATTGTCTTTAATCTGCTGAAAGACGATAAAACTAATGCGTTAATGAAATTTGAGCCGGTACTAGCGATTTCAATCGCTAGTCACACAAGCACATAGAATCTCAACCGTCATTTTCAAATATTGTAGAAAAAAATATTAAATGAAAGTATTATACTGGCTGTAATAAAAATACAAAAACAAAATAGCACAAAATTCTGTATATTTATTTTGAGACCAGCTTCTGGAGTTTTGTTGTATCATGCGGCTACCATGATGATGTGCTCTCTCACATAAAATTGCATCACAATTAGTATTTCCAGTTCAGTACGAATGTAGTTCTAGTCTATTAGCAGAGTTATATTTGTATATTTTCATTTAAAGTACTTGTTTATTCTTCATAATATGAGCTCAGATGGTGGTTGTCTGTTTATATTGACAGTGCACAGTGAGTAATACGGCCTTGGTTATGATCCCGAAGTGAAATGTGTGTTCTGTTTACATGCTGCTCTATTATAGTGCAGCCTCTCAAAAAAATGCATGTGAACCTGTGACAAGAACTTCACTGTGAAGTCATCTTTGAAGGCATTTTAGATTAACATGATTTGTATTGATTGTCACACAGTGGAAAGTTCAGTACTGAGAAATAAATGTAGAAAACATAGTAAAACTAATTGCGATGTAGCATAGGAAGCAGGGTATATGTTGAGAATTAAATGTTCATTCTGGTTTGTACAAAAGGTATCAGACTTTCATTTAATATAATTGAAATTTTGTACAGCAACATTCAAAAGAAGTTTGTTGATGATATCATGTGACTGCTTTACTTCCGATGTCATGACTTGTAATGCAAATGGCGAGTACCAGGTCAGCTTTCATCTATGCCAAGCTTCATCTAGTCTGTCAGCAGACTAAGGGAATGATGATTATATACATGTACTTTACATTTTTGAGAAAATAAATAAGTCAATAAAACAGTCTAAATTTTCTAGGCCCATTGGTAAGCTATCTTACAGTGGTAGCAGATTCCAAATTTTTAATATGCAATTGCTGAATCCACACTCCATCCTAAATGTTCAAATGTGAAAAATGGGGTTGGAATATTTTTAAAAAATGTGACTGAGCTGAATATTGGTGTGAAACTATAACAGTGTTATAAATAGCTTGAACCATTGGTTTCAGATCTTAAAAGGAACACAGGAGAAAGGGAAATTGTCATCCCTTTTTATTATAAATTAAGAAATGTTAAGAGCCCATGTATCATACAGGTTTGGGGTCTTGTTTATTGACCTACATAAAGACAAGTTGATTTTTAAAGAAAATACAGTCCTTGTTTATACAATATACAAATTTGACGCTCTTTTATCAAAATTTAAATCAACTCTTTTGTACATCTCTTTAAATGATTGAACTTTAACCAGATCGTCTTAGGGAGTTTAGGTTGGTTGAAAAATCTTGTTTGAGATTTTATTTGCACATAAATTCAGGGTCAATTTTTTTTTTACAAGGTAAGATTCTAATACGTTGCATTTATTATTGTTTTTTTCTTCAAACTGATAAGGGGGCCCTGAGTGGCCTAAAGCGCTCTTCGTTGCGGATCACTGCCATCTCACCTCTGCGTGTGTTCGAGTCTCAGATTCGGCTAGTGTGGGTATGTGAGAAAGCTTACCAGTAGCTTCTCGTGGGTCGGTGGTTTTATCGGGGTTTTCCCATGTTCTTCCTCCAACATTAGTACTGGCTGCCATGCATAGCCTATCGTGTGCTGAAAAATGGCATTAAACCCTACAACATCAAATTGATAGGAAATGCTTTGTATAACATGCATATATGTTGCTCGAGTTCTTTTGAATTAAAGGTTTGAAAGGAAACAAAAATAATTTATGTTCATTATGTTGTTTCCATGTAGCAACATAATGCAGATCAGCAGTTAGAATTTGTATTCTGTACAATGAAACGACTTTAAATGCTAATTAGGAATATAGTCAGATTTGTTTCGAGTGACTCATTTTGTGGTTTTGTACATATCTTTTCTTACATAGATGCTTTGGGGAGTCTTGAAAGAAAAACAGCTTCAGTTTTGGAAAATGCATATTTTTTAATCCAAAATGTTATTTCATTGATATGCAGTAATGGTCATATGTTAATCTTGAAAAACTAAATTTCATCCTGGAAATTTAGTTAAAAAATCATAGGAACCGTGCTTATGGTACGGTCCTTGCAATGAGATTTTTTGCAGTTCACAACTTCTCACAAACCAGCTTGCCATTTGAAATTCACCATCAGATATGACAGTCTTTACTTAAAATAGAGAAACCTCTCTCTCTCTCTCTCATTCGTCCGAGACGCATCGTCGATGTGTTAGGGGCGATAATCAACCAATCCTGTTTATCACAAAGGGACGTATACGTGGATTATCGACATTGGCTGAGACTCTCTGCCTCATCCATCTTATTCTAGATAATAGTCCAATTTCCTATCCATTATCCACTGTGTTAGTCATGTTTTTATTACGAAAAGGTAAAGACTGGAGAGAGGCAAGGAATCAATGCTACCATTTCGTTGCATGGGACTCACAGTGGCGACACCTGATGGAAATAGCCAAGCGGTATTCCGATTGACGAGAAAAACTAGTCTGGTATCTCACAATTCATCGCACACAAAACTTTTAGGAAGCTTGGATACCAGGCTACATGCAAGACGAAATTACCCTCGCGTGATATATGTCGAAAATAATCAGGTGATCGTAGAGTTAGTGTTTCCAAATAAATGGCGAAAGCAAAATTGTTGATTCATCTGGCTGTGGCAGTTACTTACTTGACGATTTCCTGTCACAGCCTCTCAGTGCAGCCGGAACAGATTCATTTGTCATATGGAGGTAGTTTTGAGAGTCTTGATTTCCTCTGTCTGCTTCAAAAAATATTGTACTGAGTTTCAGTGTCGAATGAGTACAGACAACGATTTATGTCCTTGTAAAATCTGGCATATTTTTCTCCCTATGGAAGTGCATGACTGCGGACACGTATAAAAGCATTAGTTGAAAGCTGAAAAGTTCATTATGACTAGGAGTGTACTTATCTGATGACTAGATCCCGAAAATAAATATACTTATTATCTCGCTCTCAACTCACTCCATTTCCTAATCCTACCCTCCTTCCGCAGTTCACTTTTTCAGTTTATATATAATGTATATCTGTGACTATACTCTATGCTTCCCGTTTGTTTGCACCCGCCTATTGAATTTGATAACGGTATTCTTTAATGTGATAAAAGTGCACAGAACTTAGTTGATTAATTCTAGGATTTATAATTTTAACCTGAATGTGACCAGAGCGTCTCTAACACTGGCATATACAGCATCTTTCATGCTTAATGCACTTTCCATACTAACATGGCAACATATTGCATACAATATGTGTAAGTTGATTGCCTCAGAAAACAAGGTGACATTAGTTCTTTCTGTTTGGAAACTGCTGAATAATTCCGTAAATTATAATGTTGATAGTTTCGAGCTAAATTCATTGCACCCACATATATAGAAATTACACTGCTTAAATCCATATGAAAGGCCAATTTGTAATTTGCCATTCTCTTCCTTTGCTTGATTCAGCATTATAAATATTGGAAGCAGATGACAGTGTTTTCCTTCAAGTAGTTCCACTTACATGTGTAGTCATGGATACACCCTTGCACTGAAAATGGACTTGTCTTGGATCTTGAGCATGGCTGTAGTTTATATTTAAAACTTCCACTAAGCATGACAATGACAGTGTTAGGGCCTATAATTTTAATGTATACTTTTCATTAATGAAATTGGCAGGAAGGTAACAACAAAATTGGGAGGTTTAGTCAGACTATAGGTGTGTTATATAGCTACATCCACACATACGAACGCATCGACTGTGTTTATAACATTCACATTTATATAATTTTCTTATCAAGACTTATAAAAAATTTCAGCACCTTCTGAAAATTCATTTAATTTCAGTGGATGATTGTACATTTTACATGTAACAATATGTTATAATAGAAATCACAAACAAGCAAATAATAAATTCCCAACTGCAGCATTATGGTAAGCCTAGAATAATTTAAAAAACAACTTCCAATTAGTAGTAAAAATTTATAGAAATTATCTTCGTGTAAATAGGTTTGAGATTTTATAGTCTTCTGCTTTTATGAGTCGAACAATGCCTTGTATAAAATGGGAAAGAGTAGAAATTTCCAATAGAGACTTGTTGCTTCTAATCACATGAATTGATTCAATTTATTATTTGACCATAAAATCCAACTTTTGGAAATGATGTCATTTTATATTTTAACCGAAAATTCATGCCTTTCTGCATAAATCTTTTTGCAGTATGCTTTTAAGTAGCTTTTATTTGTTCTTTGGTAGAATGTTGCCATTTAGAGTTTGTTTAGGATGATAGCTTCCATTGCTTGAAAAGAAGTCCTATCATACTAGAATATACATGCAGTATTGATCTATGTCATGTGGAATTTTTTAAAATTATAATGTCCACTTTTAATTATGTTACTGGTGACAAGATTGCATGTGAGAACATTATCAAAATAAAGCATGTGACCAGGCTTCCCCCCCACTTGAACATCATGTGCTGATATATGTTTGCAATTACTAATCAAGGATGTCATGTTTTGTTGGCATAAACAAATTTTCTTCTCATTGCAACATTGAATTTTTTTGCATTGGCATTAAGTACTATTATTTTTTTTATTTAAACAGTTAAGCTGTACATAGCAGACTAAATAGAGTTACTAAGCTAAAATTGGATGGCTTCCAAGATAATGACCCATTAGTATAATGATGTGGAGGAGTGTGAAGTAGATAGTTGGTACAACGAGAGTATGTTTGATTTGGATTTTTGACATGACTTTTATAAAAAAAATTCAGTTATATTGTTACGATGTCTACTGTGTGGCAGTTTATAGTAATGTCTAGCACTGGGGCATCGTGCTGTAGACATTTAGCATGATGTCCCACACAGATTCATTATCCTGACACCAGGCTGACCAGTCCTAAAACTAACCTCTTTATGCTGAACACCAAGCGAGGCAACTGTTAGTACCATTTATGTAAGTAATTGCTACGATTTGACCAGGGATTGAACTCACAATCTCCCGCATCTGAAGCAGATGTTCTAACCACTAGGTGGATTTGAATGGTCTGGTAAAATAGGTAATTTATTCATTACTGCATAGGTATTGGGCATGGTTATGGACTTTATACTTGGAATTAAGTAGAGTCCAACTGCGAACAGCATAGATGATCTGCTGTCATATAATGTGCATGAAGATCAGGGACTTTGTTCTTTGTTTTCAGATTACTCTTAATACTCTGCATAGATCCTGATCTGCCAGTGCATTATGTAATATCAGATATGGCTCTGTGCAGATTGCAGTTGGAAATGTTAGTACTTACAAACAGTAGTTTGCAGAGTGTGAGTGGGCACACTTGTTATCTGACCAGTAGTTTTGGTTGGCATTATGCTTGTGTTAACAAATTGAGACCAAATGATGTGATTTTTAATCATGAGGTAGGACCTATTTTTTTTGTGGCATGTGACTTCATCACATTTCATGATAGACCCAAGCATGCACTAACAAGGAAACTTTAGGCTATAGATTACAATGATGTCTAATAATTCAGAGACATGGCAAAGAAAAAAAGCAAGACTAAATTTTTTTAAAGGCCACATCTATCTGGTTCCTGGACCAGGGTTTTTGTTCATGTTGACTTGTTAGATATAAAGCAGAGACCTAATCAGCTTGATACAGACAAATATTTGCATATCTTTGTGTAACTGATTTTACAGAAAAGCTTTGTGAGAAGGCTTGCCAGTAGCTTTTCGTGGGTCAGTGGTTCTTTCCGGGCATTTTCCCCGGGCTCTTCCTCCAGCATTAAAACTGGCTGCCATGTACAGCCTATTGTGTGCTGAAAAATGTCGTTAAATCCTGTTACAACAACAACAATAGAAAAGGTCATAAGCAGCATACTATGGCTAGCATCACACTGATGTGTCCACAGTTCTTTCTTGAATCAAAGAAAATAATATTCCAAGTTGAATTCTGTATAAATTTTGATAAATGTCCTTCTACAAAAATTAATTTGGAGCACTCGTATTTCCAGGGAAAATAATAACTTTCTTTAAAATAATATATAATAATTAGCCCAAAAGTTGGTCACAACATAAAACACCTGGACATCTCCAGTGTTAAGGCAAGTACGACTATTATTTCTCAAAACATCAACAATAAATCTAGCTAGAGCACAAAACAGATGTAGGTCAGTCCTCTGCAAAAACCAAATTGTACATGTTTTTCAACATATGGTTCCAATTATGGTCTTGATTCTACTTAATGAATCTTACTCTGAGCAAGAATTAAAAAAAAAAATGTTTGCTACAAACTATCACTTGTTCTGAATCAATGCCAGTTACTAGGTCATCATTAGATACAATGTTTCAAAAATATTGTTTATGTCAAAAATATTTTTAAAAATCAAAACTGAAATCTATTCCAGTAAATAAAATTACATTACAATAGAATATAATGGAATAAAGAAAAGTAAAACTAATAAACAAACAAACAAACAATTTATATTTGAATATAAATAAAATAAAACATACATAACAATGTTACTATTTCCTGTTGAAAAGTTCTTTCATAATACATTATTTAGGCATATACAGTATGATACTGCATGGTAAGGTCCACTAGTGGAACATTTTTTTTTAGGCATTTAAACAAATTGTCATTACTGCAATATAAGGTCCTCAGTTGGAACATTATTTAAGCATAAAACAAATTGTACTGCAAGATAAGATCCACAGCTGGAACATTCTTTTGTCATAAAAACAAATGGTACTGTAATATAGGTCCACAATTGGAACATTATTTACACATTTAAACAAATAGTACTGCAAGATAAGTCTGAATTATAACCAAAAATAACAAATGGTACTGCCAGATAAGGTCCTCAATTGGAACATTATTTGCACAAATATAAATAAATATACTGGTAAACATTATTTAGGCATATAAACATATAGGATGTACTGAAAAATGAGGTCTTGGAACATTATTAAGGAACATAAATAGTCAGTATTGTAAAATAAGTTCCTTGTATGGAAGGTTGCATGAAACAAAAAGATAAGAAAGGATGAAATTGCAGTTGGATTATGCATTGAGGATATGATTTGCTATTTTTCAGTTGATGCCACCAAGATGGCAGTCACTTGGAGTACACCTGATCCAACAAATGATTCTGTTGTGGAGTATGGAATCAATGGCTTCAGTCAAGTGGTAACAGGAAGAATGATAAAGTTTGTAGATGGAGGAACGGGAGCAGTTGTCCGTTACATCCACAAAGCAGTCATGACAGCACTCAAACCAGGGGCAAAATATGGTTAGAAATAACAGAATGAGGATTCCTAATTTTGTGGTTGTCACAGTTGTTGTCTGTTAACTTTGATACTAGCATACCTTTACTTTCCTGTTGCTGCCATATTGTGCTTTTTTCCAAAAGAATTGTTCATGTCAGTTTTAAACAGATGTAAACATTTTTAAAATGTTAGTTTGTCTCTACCTTTTTTTTCATGAAAGTGTCACTGTCACATCTTCAAATTGAAAGGATTAATTATCACATTGTCTTTTTTTAATTCATGTTGTCAAAGAGATGCAATTGTTTATAAAGTCAGCTCCAGATAAATGCATATGGTATAACTGCATATATCACCTTATTGCATAGCTTTGTGCCGGTCCCGATTTGTTACCATTGTTTTCAATGGATATCAATTTCGGACAATTGCATATCATCTGTATGCATTATTATGTGTTAAGTTGCTTCAGATAACTGCATTGTTCAAAATTGTTCCTTTCAAAATGAAAACAAACTGATTCCAAACATTGGCGGTCAAGGTTGATTAATGAGGTCTGTTAATATCAACATCATAGCTATTTGATCTCTGTTGGTCACCAGGAGGCGCTATAGTAGATAACCATAAATATTACCAAGACAGCATTGGATCTCTGACTCTCTGTTGATGACCAGGATGGCGCGATAGTAGTCAACCATAATAATTAACCAAGCATGGTCGACAGCTTTAACAATCTTCATTGATTGTTATGAATGTGATTCAGTCTGGTCATTAAATTCGATAGATTAAGACTGGAGCGCTGACCACAAGTCTGCTCCTCGATCTACTGACAAAACTGACCTCCGTACAATACCAGAGCAATTCATGTCACATTTAAATGAACTAGGCCAAATGGGGGTTAGTTTTGAAGAAATAATGGGTATTAGTATGCATGCTGTAAAAGATACACGCCATAACATGAACACTGGCTAAGTGCATACGCCGCCTAATTGCATATCATAGCATCAGTCCCGAGGTCATGCATATAAGCGGAGCCGACTGTATATTTCTTCAAAACTTGTATGCATCTTTGGTTTCTTTCTCTATGTAATGAATTCAAAACTACTAATTTACAGTTGCTGTTATAATGACTCTTTGGCCTAAAACTAAGTAATGGAAAAGAGCGAAAAACTAATCAGTTTTGTAAGATTAAAAAAATAATTGTTTTCCATACAAAACAAAGTCAAAATTAAAAATGAACTTACAGCAATATGAATTACATTCTAAAATAGGCCAGACATATCAATCACCAGTCTTAATGAAATAATGTTCTAATTAAATTCCATTGTTGGTACTAATTAAGATCTAGCAGTGAAGATATTATTGTGCCTGTAATGGCTTTGACGTTGTGGTGTGACAACAATCCTACAATAAATTACAGTAATATAATCCCAGATGTCTTTGTTTGAATTTACTGTTATTCCCAGTTAATGTCTCTGTCAAAGAATGAAATTGATCACTTTGTACTTACAGAGAATACTAATTTAAATAAGTAGTTCCAGCCCAAATGAAATACTCAATAAAAACAATAAGACTGATTTCTTCTAAGATGTTTACAAGATAAAATATGTTACTAAAATTAAAATTAGGATCTGGTAAACATCAGGTTGGCAGGGTATTTTTATGGGGGAATTCCAATAGGCATGACTTAGACATTAAAAATTATATTTACTTCTAAAAAAAATGATCCTAATATTTAACCCATACTCATTAAAAAACGTATTATTTGTTTGCCAGTATAAAACATATCTGTGTCTCTGGTCAGGAATACAGTGAACTTGATTTTGGACAAGGTCATATCCAAAAATATATTTAACATACAATGATGGAGAAACAGACCCTAACAAACAGTATAAAATGAAATATACATAACACTGTTTAAGACATTAAACTCTTGACCAGAAGAGTTTTAGTTTGATTCCACCCATTAGGACATCCTAAATTGGGTACCATGGTGTGTTTTGTTAGAGGCACATGCTTTAGTATTATATGACCTTCATGGTGTTGCTATGCCATAGTGTGCCATGCGATGAAAAACATGATTATTGATACCCAAACAAATATTCTTTATTTCTTGACCTCTTTGATGTATGCATATTGTCTGTAGTATGTGTATTAACAGTAAACAGGCCTGCTTAAAGCTATGCTAATCCTATTCTTGAGGCATGCAGCTGATTAAAAGTTAAGATGGTCAGAGATCGACAGCCACCTTTCAGGGATTACTTAATTGGCTAACTATTTACCTTGGGTGACTGCAGAATTATCTAAGGATGGGACACAGACTTGTATTGGTCAGCAATTAAGTTTTATGGATGTAGGCCAAAATATGTTTAGAAGTCAAATAGGGTTATACTTCAATGTGTCACATATTTTCAATATCAACCTAAATGGTAGGGTGTGGTGGTCTTTGCCCCTTATGTGGGTACCCATGGTATGAAGTAAAACTCCACTGTGGGAGAGTGCATTTAGCTAATAGGTAAAGTAAAATAATTACTACAATCCAATATTTACATCAGAGTCATGCTGAAGAACATATATTGCACATCACTGCATTGAATGAGAACATAGAAGCTCATCTTTAATGAAGTTAGTGATCAGCAGCAACATTTCTTTGAAGCTGGATTTTTGCTACATATATAAAATGCAAGATGATTATTTCATTTGTTGGTATATTGTTCAAGTGTAAATCATATTTGAAGAATTTGATTCTGGAATCGGTATACTATCAGCAATGCCCAGTAAGGAGATCAAGATTTTCAGTTTTCAAGCATAGCAGCATGGATGAGCATTTAATTCTTTGTAGATGCTGTAAACATATCAACAAGAAAGATGACATCAATCAAAATTGGAACACCACCTGTATGTAGCATATTTGACATGTATCTATAATGTTGTAGCTTTAGTTTTGAAAATAGGGGTATTAATATTAACACTAATTCAACACACTGAATTGAACATTTTCTTTATTATTTGTTATCCTCTATTTTGTTAAAAAATATTAATTAAACAATGCTTTTCAGCATGATTTTAGCCACATAAAAATATTGATCAAAAGACAATGTTTTCTGAGAATGTTGATGCAATCTTGGAGTGTGCACCACCTAGTTTACCTGTCTTGATTTGTCTTTACCTATGTTCATTGATATGGTTTATCTACCTGTTTCTTCTCAAAAAATTATTATGTCTGCTACTTGGTCACTTATGTTGTGATGATAGGTCAGTGTCAACTTATTAAAAGAATACAATATATCTTTAATAATGTCATGAATTAATTTATCTAAATATCTGGTTGTCAATTTCAGGTAGGTAAGATTAGATACAAGGTCATTTATGCTTGTCAATTTCAGGTAGTTAAGATTTGATCCAAGATCATTTGATTATGCTAGTTGCTGTGTAAAGCTAATAATCTATAATGCCCCATGTTTTTGGATAATTCCAACCTTCTGATAGGGATGTGCCAAACTTCCATCACAATAAAACTGTCCAAATATTTAATACAGTGTCAGAGGAAACTGGGATTTTTCATATACATGCCATCCAATATCTAATAGCCTATTTTAAACCTGCTTTAAGCAGCTGCATTTTGGTCATGAGAACAGTCTTCTGAGATGCCAGCCATATAATCAAAAGTATTTTATAAATGTGTCTGTTAAAGAAAGATGATTACTTAATAGACATCATGTTAGTAGGGTTTAAGTTTATATTGAAAGGTTTCCCTTCATATTTTATTGTACAGTGTACCATTGTGGTAGCCCCCAATATGGATGGAGTGAGGTATTTTACTTCACAAACAGACTGGAGGATGCAAATTGGAGCCCGCGAATTGCCTTGTTTGGTGACATGGGCAACATAAACGCGCAGTCACTGCCCAGACTACAGAAGGATGCAGAGATGGGCATGTATGATGCAATACTGCATGTAGGTGAGTGCTTGTTTAGAAGTCACATGCTTTATGACACTTCTAGTTAGAAAAAATGGGAAGTGTTAGAGGATTAATAAAGAAACCTAAGTCCTTAATGTGGGGTTGATAAAGAAAGGCCTAAGTCTGTAGTGTGGAGTTAATAAAGAAACCCCCGAGTTCTTCTTAGTGTGGAGTTAACAGAGAAAGCCCCCAGTCCTTAGTGTGAGGTTAACAAAGAAAGCCTTAAAAACTCTGTGTGTTGGGTTAATAAAGAAAGGCCATAGGTCATTCATGTGGGGACTGCTTTGGTGGCCTTGTGGTTAGAGTGTCTGCCTCGAGTGTCCGCCTCGGATGTGGAAGGTCGTAGCTTTGATCCCTGACCAAGTCCTACCGTAGACTTACAAAAATGGTACCAACAGCTGCCTTATCAGGCGCTTAGCATCAGGAGGTTGGGAGTGGTCCGTGTTTATAGAAAATAAAAGCAATTCAGGCATCTTGTGGTTTTAATATTTCTTTAATCCCTTCATACAAAATACATATTACCTTGTCTAACTTGAAAATAAATTTTTAAACTTACATGTATGGCTCTGCTATCAAATTTCATATATAATTTCTGTGTGCTATTATTTAGGTGATTATAAACAGATTGATCTTAAACCATGTAAATGTTGGACTTTTAATCCAAATCAACTGTTATGGATATGTTTCATCCTTAAGCTTGAAAACCATAAATACCGGGTTGGTCAAAAATGAACAACTCATTTTATTATTACTATTCACAAAATGTTTTTTATTTATCATATTATCTTTAATTATAAATATTAATTAGAGCCATTATATTTTATTTCTGACTATTAGGTTTAATACTTCTATCAAGTTACAAATAATAAAAATTAATCCGCATATAATTCACTTCTATTATAGTAATTTGTATGCTCGGTAATGAATTTCGAAAATTTGCTTCCATGCATGGGCATGGGTGTCCAAAATTCCCTGCTATGACTGGTGGTGATACAAAAAAATCACTTCTATGGGTGGTCACCCATTTTGAATGTGCCTTTCCCCACCTAGGGGTAGGTTTAAATGGAATAGCCCTTAGTGGCAGAAATATATGATAGGAAAAAAATGATCAGCCCGGAAATTGGAAAGGAAGGTTGGAAGAGTTTATATCACATGAATTGGTCACTATGTGTTTCTTACTGTTTAGAAGGCAGATAAGTAATGTCGATAGTTTTGCTCAGATTCTCACTGTAAATAATGAAAAGGCAGATAGCTACTAATTATCATGACTGCTGAAGATTAAGGTAACTTGTGTTGTATAATTATTATTTTGTACTGAATCTTCATCTCTTGTATTGATATGGAAAATTATTGATTTTTTCAAATAATCATTTATTACCCCTAGTTAAATATGGGAAAAACTAGACAGGGAAATATGATTACATGGGAGAGATTTGAATGGGCAAGCAAGAGAGATATGAATGTATCAGGCATTGACACTGTCACTATTTGTGTTTTACAGAATGTTTCTTGAACTAATATTAGGACTTTTTTCAATGTGTCAAATTTGTTTTTCAGGTGATTTTGCATATGACATGGATTCAGTAAGTATAGATTTTTGCCTCTGATGATAAACATGCAACATACTACTGTCCATGCTTGACTAAACTTTTACGGCTAGGTGACTTCTTTCCCATATCGTAATGAGATGAGAGAAAAATAGGGCGTGTATTGCATGTAAAGAGTTCAGAATTAAAGGTCATCATTTTACCTAACCTTTGATCTGAATAATGGAAAAATAAAAGGAATTACTCATTGAACATTATGAAAATGTTAACATTTTAATTTGTTCAGCAAAATTGCATGAATTTACATAAGATGTTTAAGCTTGAAATATAGGTTGTTATTGAAAATGCATGACACATTGAAGCATAAGCCTGCCTGATGAAATTCGAAATAGACATGTTTCAGGGATGGTCCTGGCTTTTAAAAAGCTGTCGCCAAAAAAAATCATCAACCTCAATATTTTGTCACCAATTTTCAGAAACTGTCGCCAGAACAAGTAGTGTACAATTATCAAAGTGTTTTAATTTAGTCTATTAATGTAACGGGCAATGAAAATTACAAAAGATGGGTTAATTAATACTTTAATTACAACAAACATTAAAAAAAATGTTACATGAAGATCTGTCACGATTTTAGGACTGCCCACTTGTTGAATGCAGTTTCAAAGTCTGATTTTTCACATCTGTACATGCTGATTCTCATTAAATTCTCGAGAGATGAGATGCAGAGTTTATTTCTGATGTCAGTTTTTTTTTTGTCTTACTGAATCCATGTTCACAGTCAACAGTGTTGACAGGTGATAAAAGTAGTCTCAGCAGCCGCAGATGCGCAAGGGTATGTTACCCTGGATCTCACTGCCAACTGAATCAAGTCCTTATCTGAAACAATACCTGAAACCTCTGAAAGAATGGAACTGTTAGCCTGTGAACCATACAAATAGGGATCAAACAACTTAGTTAGAGCACTCAAAACTATCGAATCACCCTCCTCCGTGAACCTTGCTTTGAGATTGTCTATCCCACATCACCATTTGTGCACATGTATGACTGATGTTACCTGCATGCATTATCAGCTTTAGTTGACATTTTAATAATAATAAAACCCTATGATAGTACATTGAAATGTAAGATAAGTGACGCATAATGCAACTGTCGATTGCATGCATTCCGTAATTAAATGACCCTCACCCCTTTATTGCTAGCTTCACAAAGCTTGTAGTGAATTGCTTCCTTAATCCCAAGAATGATCACTCAATGCTGTATAAATTTTCTCGGCAAGCACAATAGGATCTTCATTCCCATGAATGAAACACGAGTCAACACCTGGCAATATTGGACTGTATATATAAGCATAAATTCACACCCAATTTAGGGACTCTTTCACTTCTGTATTTTAAGAAATAAATAATTATTTTTACTTATGCAAAACTTGTTTTTTGTGGGTTTTTTTGGTGCTATTTCTTGTTGCGGAGTTTAATTCTCTGAAGCCATAACACGGGATTCATGGCAGAAGGAAAAGATCAATCAGTAAAATGCACAAATATTACTTAACCCGCCTGGATTCATGTTTGGTGACTCACTCCTTCTTTAAAATATCACATAAATGAATTGACGAACTTTGCCTTGATACATACATCACAGAACATCTGTTTTAACTTTTTATCATATCTCAGCCACGGACGCCCAAGTTTCCAAGTGTCTAGAAATTTTCGGGAATATTTGCCCCGTCCATAATAATATGGTGTTGCACTTGAAGCGCTAAATGTAGATGATGTTGGACTGCAAGGTTTATCATCGGGTTCAGTGACTGTATTGTCTGATGAATTTGCACTAAATCCAAACGCTGTTAATTTTTTTAACTTAGGATGAGGTGATGTACACGCAACGCTTAACTTCCGTTTGCTCATGATAATGTTGCACTGGCAACAGATATATTTGTGATTGAGAGTTTTTCATTTGCTTTGTATTTATGCACAGTAGTTGGTACTTCAAAGGTTATCAGATTTCTATGAAGGTTCAGCAAAACTATTGTATTGGTATATGTAAAAAAAAAAACAACAGAAGGATTAGCCTATCAATTAATTGTATCTGTTCTATTCGCGTCTTCAGAAGTCGGTCAGTTATAGGTATAGTACGGTAGCATGATTGACTGTATCACAGCATAAAGTACTCAGCCCAGATGTCAGCATAAGCAGATTATGATGTAACAATGCAGTGTAAAGATGGGGTTGTCAATATGAACAAAGGATCGTTTGTGTAACAGATTGATTCCAATGCATTGCTTTGTCAGGTTTGTGGCTTCCTTTCATTATCCCTTTCAATTTATCCAGTCCAAATCCTTGATTGTATGTACAAATTATATAATCTAAAAAGTCTGTCGCCCAAAAAATCGCCAGATGGGATATTTTTGTCGCCAATAAGAAAAAAAAATGGCAATTTGTGACATTGCCGAGGCCTAGGATGATCTCTGTACAGTTTACTTTTACTGCAAGACTATAAGTTTTGACAGTATTAATTTACCTATGTTCTGCTACTCGTGTACATCTCGTTTTGAAATCAAAATATTTGATAGATAATTTTTAATCACTGCATTCTAGGATTTCCACAACTCTTTGATGACTGGAAATTCTTAAAATAAGTGGTCAATATTTTCAGCTGCTTGTTTTCGAAATATGCATTTATCAACATCAATGAAATTTATTTTGGTTTTTTAAAAAACTGATTAATTACAATAATTCTGTGAATTGCTCACTCCGGTGGACTAAGTGGTTAGAACATCCTCCTCAGATGAGTCTATCGTGGGCTTGAACCCCCCGATGAATCACACCAAAGTCTTATAAAAGGGTACAAGTAGCTGCCATGCTTGGTGCTCAGCATTAAGAGGTTAGTGTGGTTAGTGACTGGTCTTCTAGGTGTCAGGATAATGTAACTGGGCGGGACATGATACTACATTCCCCCATGCTAAATCATGCGTTTCATTAAAGAATGAACATAACCATGTCTTGACAACCATCTGGAAGCAAAAGCTATAGTAGATCTCCTTTAATCCTTTCAGTTTTGCTAACTGAAATTACTCTGTTCCTGTATATGTGTCACAAATTCTGCAGCTTCAGTTCATTTTCAAGTTTAAAGTAAAATTCAGTTTGATCAAAATTGATATTTGGGATCAAAATCTGTTTTTGGTATTTTGAGTGAATGGGGTTTTAATTTAATGAGAAAAATGATAATATTAAGATAGGAAAAATTCAGGACAACAAATATTTTTCAGTCTTGAGGGGATTCTGTTATCCTGAGGTTTCAGTTTTGAGAAGTTTCATTGTAATAACATTTCTGTTCTCCAGATATATGAAAGACAGTGCATTAAAAGTGTTCAAGTTTAAAATATGTAGCTAATGAGATGAGTTGCTTTTTAAATATTTGTACCATTATAATTGTATAACAAGGTTCTTGATCAGGTGCATATAATTCAAAGTTTAATACCAATCTTTTAAATTAATTGGTTAAAATCAAATCATGTAATGCAGAACAAGAACTTGTTATTTAATAAGTTCAAAAGGAAAATTTTTCAATTTGTGCACCCATCAGGTGTGATTTGACAATGTTTGAAAACATAGTTCATTTATTTATTCTGGAGGTTAATTTTTTGTTGTTGTAATTATATGTAACAATAAGCATAGGATTCAAGATGTTAATTGATTACACACTGTGCATCAATAGCCATCACTTCACCGTGGCTGTTTATATGGTGTGGAGCTGATTTTCTAACCTTTTACTTTTGCTTTGAAATCTCAAGAAGTGTGTGATCAATTTTGAAGCTTCATGACTTGGTAAATTCTATAAAATATAAAGTTCATACTTATATAATCATTTTATGTACAGGATAATGGAAGCATTGGAGATGAGTTTATGAGGCAAGTTCAGCCGATTGCCTCCATTCTCCCATATATGACTTGTCCTGGAAACCATGAGGAACGTTAGTAAGTATATATTATTGAACTATCAAAACCATGTTAGTAAGTATATATTATTGAACTTTTAAAACCGTGTTAGTAAGTATATATTATTGAACTATCAAAACCGTGTTAGTAAGTATATATCATTGAACTATCAAAACCGTGTTAGTAAGTATATATCATTGAACTATCAAAACCGTGTTAGTAAGTATATATTATTGAACTATCAAAACCGTGTTAGTAAGTATATATTATTGAACTATCAAAACCGTGTTAGTAAGTATATATTATTGAACTATCAAAACCGTGTTAGTAAGTATATATTATTGAACTATCAAAACCGTGTTAGTAAGTATATATTATTGAACTATCAAAACCGTGTAAGTATGTATCACTGAACTATAAAAACCATGTTAGTAAATATGTATCACTGAACTGTCAAAACCGTGTTAGTGAGTATATATTATTAAAATGTCAAAACCAACAGAATAATTACATGTATTAAGAATATATTATTGGAATATACCATCTAAATATAAATTAAACACATTTCTATGGTTACGAGACATCTGTTCATTCTGCATTATTGTGGAATGTTTACAATATAAAAGCGAAAAAATCTACAATCTACTTATGACATATTTAAAATTAGAGAATTTTATTACTGTAACTACAGTTACATGACTCATTGTTATAGTTATAGTAATTAAAGTTGCAATTATTTTGCATGGTTGCATCCATTATAGATACCGGTATACTGACTTTCATTTTATCCATGGGAGTATCTACATAACAGACATTAATTTCTTTAATTTTTCTGGTTGAATCAGTTGGTATCGTACACGTTGTATACAGCATAGATGTACTGACTTATTTTACCTATGCAAGAATCTATGTTACAAACATGCACCTTAAGATGATGGAACAAGGTTTGGTTTTAAATTTTAAGGTGTAAAGGAATTAAATCATTCTCAGCTAGATTGTAACTATGCTAGGTAAATACTTTTTAAGATAGGAGGTGTGGTACAATTCATAATGGACTGGAGGCAGAATATAGTATGGATTAGAAATGCAGGCATCACTGACATTTTTAGTATGGATTAGAAATGCAGGCAAGATTAACATCATTAGTATGGATTAGAAATGCAGGCATGATTAACACCATTAATGTGGATTAGAAATGCAGGCATGGTTAACACCATTAGTATGGATTAGAATTGCAGGCATGATTAACACCATTAGTATGGATTAGAAATGCAGGCATGATTAAGACCATTCATATGGATTAGAAATGCAGTCATGATTAATGATAATAATAATAATAATGAGGACTTTGTATAGCGCCTAATCTTTCGAAACTCTAAGCGCTTTACACCATCAATAATGATATGACTACACTACAGAACAACAAATGACAAAAACAATGAAATTGGAAAACAAAAACATGCTGAAAACATATAAGATACAAAACATGATTAGGTTGCTAAGTTTGTCCCTGCAATCGAAACAGGTGAGTCTTAAGAGCACTCTTAAAAGGACCACTGTGTCTTTGTGTCTAATTTCAATGGGCAATTCGTTCCACGTTGCCGGGCCCTGGTGTGCAAACAAACGTATCCATATGACTTTGTTTTCACCTTGGGAACAATGAGCATATGATTATCAGAAGAAGAGCGTAAGGATCTAGCTGGTTTTTACACATGGGTGAGGCTGGATAGGTTTGTTGGACTGGAGTCTGTCATTGAAACATAGCACAGAGAACAAATTTTGTGTTTGATTCTGTATCAAATTGATAGCCAATGTAGGGTACAGAGCAGTGGTGAGGTGTGCTCTGATCGAGGTACTCTAAAGATGATCCGTGCAGCTGTGTTTTGAACTTTTTGAAGTATATATTGTGACAAACCAGACAGAATTGAGTTACAATAGTCCAGTCTTGAAAGTACTAATGAACACAAAATGTGTTTTAGTGGCATCATCTGAAAGATATTTTTACGAATTAGAAATGCAGGTATGGTTAACACCATTTGTATGGATGTGAAATGCAGGCATGATTAACACCATTAGTGTGGATTAGAAATGCAGCCATGGTTAACACCATTAGTGTGGATTAGAAATGCAGGCATGGTTAACACCATTAGTGTGGATTAGAAATGCAGGCATGATTAACACCATTAGTGTGGATTAGAAATGCAGGCATGGTTAACACCATTAGTGTGGATTAGAAATGCAGCCATGGTTAACACCATTAGTGTGGATTAGGAATGCACACATGTAAAATTGAGAGTTTGGTTAGAAAGGGTTCATTTTAAGTTATATGCAGTAAGAATGGAGAATTTGGTTAGAAAGGGTTACTTATATGCAGTAAGAATGGAGAGTTTGGTTAGAAAGGGTTCCTTTTAATTTGTATGCAGTAAGAATGGAGAATTTGGTTAGAAAGGGTTACTTATATGCAGTAAGAATGGAGAGTTTGGTTAGAAAGGGTTCCTTTTAAGTTGTATGCAGTAAGAATGGAGAATTTGGTTAGAAAGGGTTCCTTACATGCAGTAAGAATGGATAATTTGGTTAGAAAGGGTTCCTTATATGCAGTAAGAATGGAGAGTTTGGTTTGAAAGGGTTCCTTTTATGCAATAAGATCGGAGAGTTTGGTTAGAAAGGGTTCCTTATATGCAGTAAGAATAGAGAATTCGGTTTGAAAGACTTTTTGTACAAATTAGACAGATTTTATAAAGGACAGATATACATGTTTTTTTGAGAATTCCAAAGATGTTAATTTTAAGCTGATGCCATTCATATAACAGTAAATTATATAGCTATATCTTATAAGGCAGGTGTAAAAATTTCGGATGTGTGGTGTTTCATCTTTCAGAAAGAAATGAGATTTAACATTTTTTTCACTATTCCCTTTTAAAATATCCATGAAATTGATAACCTAATCCCCGTAACATAAGGAAAACTTTACTCTCCCCAGATCCAACCTACTATAAATATAAAATGCCTTTTCATCAGTATATGATAAAGACAAAGGGTATAGTGAGGGCTGAAATCAGAGCTAGCTGAGAGTAATTTTCTAATGTTCAAATGATTTCATAAGTATATTTGGAGAAACAATTATTATTTTTTTTACAAATTTCCATTTACAGTAACTTTTCCCATTACAAGAACAGGTTTATGATGCCAGGAGATGAAGATGGACACAACATGTTTTACAGGTAATACACACTTTGTCATTATTTCACCATTTAATACATGGATAATATGCTCAGTGGATGTTTTTTTATATATTATAATATCTATTCATTTGATAAGACATCTACAGTATCACTGGGATTAAGCACAATTTGTTTTACCATTACAAACTATGTCAGCTGATATAGTGCAGCATAGCTGCCAACTGTCCCGTTTTTTCCGTATTTGTCCCGTATTTTGGACCTGGATACGGGTGTACGTTTTTTGGGGCAAAAAATACGTTTTTTAATTCAAAAAAATAATAATAAAATTTCTTTCTTCAGTTTACCCTCTCTGTTCTATTTTAACAGAATAAATCACATGTATATATGAATACAGTTCTACAATACGATTGGTTCATTCGAAATCGAGGCTACCAGGCCTGTCGTTATCCGCCATATTGGATTTCACAATAGTTACCGCTGTTGCTGTATCTAGTCTTCATAATATTCAGCTTCTAATCATGATAAATTGGAAGGCAGAATATTCAGAATTTTCTCCAGAAGAAATAGGAGACAACTGAAAGGATATTTGTGCCATCTTGTATAGATTTGTGAAACCATATAGTAAAGGAGAAAAATTGATGTTTGTAAATTGTGTAACGTGATTTCGCTATTGGGCACGGAGGCGCTCGTGAATGCAAGAGCATGAAAAAGCTAATAAACATCAGCTTCCTGCTTCATCACACACAACTCAGCCTGAACTTGCAATGTAGATAAATGACAGAGAGAACCTTAATGTACATAGATCAAAATTTGATTTTTAAATTTTTTTTAGAAATAAACCTTCTTTTTTCAGTTACTAGTGTTGTTGGCGATTTATTTTGCACAAGTTTTTCAGACATTAAAATCGCTAAAGATAATTCTTAAGCTTGAATGAAAACATTTCAATAAGAAAATTACAGAATTAAGATAATAAATGAAAATTGGTATATTGGAATCAATGATTAAAAAAAAATAAGGCGTGGAAAGGGTTCCTATAAATAGCTTATGTTTGAGTGTGTTGTACTCTTGCACCTTTTGAATGGGCACCCATATGGAACACGTGCAACTCCAGAAGGTACAAATGTGAAACATGTGCATCTTGGACATTAAATAATTATGTAAGGCACTGTCCAACTTTACTGATGGTTGTATATGTTGTAAATAGATACATATGCATTGAAATTTAAAAATCAGTATTTGTTCCTGAAAATCAGTCTTTTTGTCGAAAGTAATTAGTATTTTGGCACTCGGGGGTTGGCAGCTATGGTGCAGAATAGTTTTGTGATATCATCTGATCCAGTTTAGTTAGACATACAAGCTGGAAATTAGAACCAAGTATTAAGGCTGCATTTACCAAAAATTTCTAAATATGTATGCAGACAGTAATATAAATTATGCAGTTTAATTGAATTCCCTATTTACTCATTAGGCAAACTGTCAAGCTGATAGCTATTTATATGTAATAATGTATTGCCACATGTCACTTGGCTTGTGATTATTTCATTTGATGTATGTCTTTTACCCTTTTTTAATTACTTGATTCAGTTTGTGACATACAGCTTTACTGAATACTAATGAGTCTAACACTTTAATTAAAATATCCTTAGGACTGTCATGATACATTTATTTACATAGAGTAGAAATCAGTCAAACTAGATCAGTCAAATCAGTCATCAGACATCACAAAGAACTCCATGATCAAATGTCTTAACCACACCAACACCTTCAATTTCTTTCACACATCATTTGATCTAGTCTAAACAACACTCACACTAGAACAAAGTTCAGTCCATTTATTCTGCCTCTAGCACCCTTCTAGTAGAAAACAACGAAGCTGACTTAATCTCTCTTTTTGGAGCAGTTTTGAATTTCCTGTAGTATGGAAAATCGATTGATGGCAACCTTATTATTATTGGATATTTCAGCTTTCACTTTGACTGTCCAGGAAACTCATAAACATCAAAACTACTAGATTCCATTCATTTTTTCAACCTCAAACATTTAACCAGTTTACCCACTAAGAGAAACCTCTGATAAATAGAACCAAACTAATGCATAACATCCAAGCAAACCTAACAACTTACTTACCTCCTGCAGCAGAACAACTCAATAACTGCCCATAGCTGCCAACTGTCCCGTTTTTTCTGGATTTGTCCCATATTTTGGACCTGAATATGGGTGTACGTTTTTTGGGAGGCAATAAATACATTTTTTTTTTGAAAAAGATATAATTTGCTTGTAATTTTCTGTTTACAACAGGTACTCGTGTTTCATTTTGATAGAAAGTGTAATGTATGTATATCAGAATACAGTTCTACAAATATGATTGGTTCATTTGAAATCTAGCCTACCATGCCTGTCATTATCCACCAAATTGGATTTCGCAAACAGTTACCGCTGTTGCTATATCTTGGCTTCATAATATTCAACTTCTGATCATGTTGAATAGGAAAGCAGGATATTCAGAATTTCCTCCAGGAAAATAGAGAAAAATAGCTGGAAGGACAATCGTTCCATCTTGTATAGATTTGTGAAACCATCTAGTAAAGGAGAAAATATTACGTTTTACAAATTGTGTATGGTGATTTCGCTATTTCGCATGGAGGTGCCCTTGAAATACAAGAGCATGATTAAACCTAATAAACATCAGCTTGCTGCTTCATCACACACAACTCAGCCTGAACTTTCATATCCAAAATGTTTTCTGCGGTATAGCAGTGTTAGGGACCATATTTGCACTGCTAAAAGAGACTGTAAAGCTGAGGGGCTTTGGCTTTCCATCAGACTGACTGTTCATAAGTAAATCAATAAAGCCATTGGGGTCCCATGTGGCCAAGTGGTCTAAAGTGCTCTCCATTATGGATCACTGCCATCTCACCTCTGTCTGCATTGGTTCTAGTCTCAGATTCAGCCAATGTGGGTATGTGAGAAAGCTTTCCAGTAGCTTCTCGTGGTCTAGTGGTTCTTAACAAGGGTTTTCCCTGAGTTCTTCCTCCATCATTAATATTGGCTAACATGTATAGCCTATCATGTTGGTAGGTAGGTAACTTAGATTTGAGTGCTTCGGCCACGGAGGGTCATTTAGCACTAGTTTGTCTGTCAAAAAACAGTTATTTAATTTTTCCCGTGGGTTAAGGAATTGTGCCACATCCCCACTGGCATTTATGCATACATAGTACACTATTTAATTGGCCGTCATATCGGAGTCGCTATTGAGCAAGGCCATGGTGAGTGGGAATTGTACCAAATTGCACTCAACCATATC
The DNA here is from genome assembly GCA_029339505.1 of Unio delphinus. Taxonomy (NCBI): domain Eukaryota; kingdom Metazoa; phylum Mollusca; class Bivalvia; order Unionida; family Unionidae; genus Unio; species Unio delphinus. The sequence goes on from JAQISU010001252.1 coordinate 3,277,568, forward strand.
ATGCAATCAGGGGGAAGATAACAGAGGTGCAATGGCACCAAATAATAGCGAGAGAAAAATAGTTTTCTCATATCGCTATGTTAAGGGGCACTGGTCGAGGAAAGGCGGAAAGAGTCCCGGAAAGCCAGCCGATGTCGTAGATGGATGTCGTTTACACCCCGGAATGCCCTAGCCATATTTATTTCAAATTCAGTCTAGTTGTACTAATGGACAGTCTGATACCAATATTGTGTAAGCCACCTGTGCAATTGTATCAAATAAAAAAGTTGTAGAATTTTCTTTAACATCCTAACTATACCAATTTTCTAGTACAAAGTGTACATATTGTAAGTCCCTAACAAATTTGTTTAACTAATATGTCTATGCGACATATAAAAAGTGTAGTCACTCTTTGGTAATAAAGTTTGTAAATTTTGAGCGATGTTCAAAATTTGTCAAGTCTGGTTTGATAATAGAGATTATTCAAAGAGGTTTTCCCATAACTAAATGCGAACCCTATTATTTCAGGCAATAATGGCAATGAAAGACTTTTCATTGTTCTCCTCTCCGAGTGGTCCGGTGGTAGCTGCCCTGTTTATTCGGGAGCCGTTTTTTTCATCATGCAGCTAAGTCTCCGGGGTGGTATTTCGTTGACTTGGCAATGACATCGTATTCCTTAGCTTTCGCCCTAGATATCATCATGCAGTCCTGCAGAACTTAGCACTCATATTTTGTCATTACCAGTTTGCGCGCCCCAGGTCCGCCATATTTCTTAATTCTCCATGACATGTTGCAATATGGTTTCAGCTACATGATACGCGGTCTCCTTGCATTCCGTCCATTGGCTATTCTGTCGTCTCAATTTCAAACAAATTGAAATATTCCTTTTCTGAAGTCCTAAGACGGGGTGATATCATATTCGTCCTTAGCTATACGCCCGTGATATCATCATGCATAGAGCCACACAACCCTATTGCTTTTCTACTGCACTTCCATTGTGATGTCACCAGGTCATTAGCTCCAGTTAAGCCGTCCTACTCGGTCATGTGCTAAAATAAGGCCTTAAATACTACAACAATAATAACATCAATGAAGCTGTTAAGAAGAACATCACTAGTGATGGGAATCGGTCAGAAAATCATAATCGATAATCGGTTCCCCTTAACCAACTGATCATCGATTATAATCGATTACTAAGAGCAAATTTAAATTTTTGTTACAGTTATATCATTGATCAAGTGTTCAATATGTTTATAAATGTACAGGAGTAATCTCTTTTAATGACATGTATACTTTAACCTGACAATAATATTACATTGTGTTACTTTTGTTCTACAACTTTGTTAAATGAATGCAACTTTTTATGGCTGATCAGTCATATGTAACTGAAATACTGCTACAATCTCTCGAAATTCTTTCGTTCATATGTGATGTGTCCATAATTTAAAGTATGGAAGGACATGATTTTCTTGTTTGTCCTTGTTTATAAATACTACAAAAGATGTTGCAATTTAACTGAAACAAATCAACAAAATGTGTTTAAATTTATTACCTAACTCAACAATTTAACAACTTGACCATGTAATAATGATGTCTTTATGTTCCTAATTATGAATCGTAAGGTTTTTTATTTGTAGTTGTGCAGGGATTAATAAATTTCAGGTCAACTTTAGTGGCTGGGAGTTTTACTAAACTTTGTGCTTTGTATATACCTAAAAAGTAGTCTCCCTTTACACACAGTTGATTATGGAGTTCACAATCGATTATCTTATTGGTTTGCTCAACCAACTGATGATCGATTATAATCGATAATCGGAACAACACTAAACATCACACAAATATTCCATGCAGCAAAATGAGCCCACTACAGTACAAAGATCACAGAAAGTTCCAGCTGCAAAGAACTCGTTGAGATTACTAACAATCTTATGTCCAGGACACCACTTCCAACTACCTTCTTTCCAGTCAGCCTTTTGGACCTGTTTGCAAATTTCCTCTTTGACAAAGTGCAAACCAGTAGGGATAACACGATTTCAATTGACTCATCACCATACAGTTGTGATACAGAATTTTAACGGTGACCGTTAGCAGCATTTGAACCTGTGTCTATGGATTTAGTATGTACAGTCATGATGAAGTATGCTCCAAAGAATCTCCCCGGTGGCCTAGTGGTTAGAGCATCCACAGAAGTGGGAGGTTGTGGGTTTGATTCTCGGCTGAGTCATACCAAAGACTTACAAAAATGGTACTAAAAGCTGCCTTGCTTGACGTTCAGCATTAAGATGTTAGTGTTAGGACTGGTCAGCATGGTGTCAGGATAATGTGACTGGGTGGGACAGCGTGCTACATGTCTGCAGCATGATGCCCCAGTGCTAGACATCACTACAAACTGCCTCGCTGCAGACATCGTAGCGATATGACTGAAAAATTGTTTAAAGCTATGTTAAAATCCTAATCAAATAAACAAAATGCACCAAAGTCATGTGAACTTGTTCCAACATCACTGCTTCTTGAATGCTTAGGTCAGATATTACCTTCACTAATACCTTTCATCCAGGGAAATCCAATCATTTTTTTTTTTACACAATAGACCATGATATATTCACCGTTTGCAGCATGTAGTAGGCATTCATGATCTAGCCTTACCATGGTTCAAGTCCTACCTGGTCCACATGACACAAATTGTGCCAGCAAATGGAAAACACTCCAGCCTCGTTGACCTATGTTATGATGTTTACTTCATTCTATACATTCAAGTGTCATAGATCATCATCCAGTATCTCACCAATTGTACGCTGATGACACCTAAATATACAAATCGAACCACCCAGCTGAAGTTGATGCTACCATCCAAGATCTAGGGAGATGCATTTCTGATGTAAGGAGCATCAGGTCATAATTGAGACCTTCCAGCATAGATCATGCCAGGAGCATGAGGGCACAAATGAGATGTTTAACATATTCTGGAAAAGACAAAAAATTTATATTTTATTTGCACACAAATTGTTGGTACTTCAAGAAGTAATTGTTTTTAATGTCTGAAATTTGAATAAATGCTGGTTTACTAAATTCATTTATGTTATCTTTCAGCTTTGACTTGGGACCAGTCCATTTTATATCTGTATCAACAGAGTTCTACTTCTATGTACAGTACGGGATCTTACAGCTCGTCAGACAATATGAGTGGCTTAAGTCTGATCTGGCGGTGAGTCACAAATCATTATTTAATGCATTCTTCTCTGCAAGTTTAATTCACCTGGCTGTAAGGCTGACCTGAGCTTGTGGTATAACCTACAGCCACCTAGCTGTAAGGCAAGTTGAACTTATTGTATAACCTACAGCTGTTATGTGTCAGGCATCCCTAAGCAATTACCATTTTAAACTTCTCCAAAAACTTAGACCAAGTTTGACTGCAATTTTCAGTTTAGATTTATATGTATGATGCTGATATGCATTCAGATATTTAGATTAATTCAACATCTTCTAAAAAAAACATGCTGAATAGATATGGTACAATTTGATTAAAAAGATCTTTGCATAAAGACCTTTGAAGTTTAACCAGTTATGCCAATCTATCTTCAAGTATGGATGTCATTACTTTAAAAAAAAATCCTTGGTCCATAAGTAATAACTGTATTCAACTTCACAAAATCCACTAACCAATTTCAGCCAAACTTGGGACTGTCACAGTATCCTGCATAAATAAAGGCCATTAATGTGATTCTTTTAAGTTCATAAACATCATGCTACCAATATTCCGATATGGTTGTCATCACAAAAATGTATACCAATTGATCATCTTCCAATAACTGCTATTTTCAACTTTTCTGAAGTTTCAAAAGACCAGTTTGCACAAATTATGCCCAATCTGAGATCAATTGAAAAACTTTACTTCTTTTCCAAAAGTGCTGAACAAACTTTTATCATATTTGACATATAACATCCTTAACTGAAGACTTTCAGAATTTATACAACTGGTGCTAGTCTGGCATCATATTTGGCCACTGTTACTGCCAGAAAATTTTAAATGACTTTGTCTGAAAAACTGGTCAACACAATTTAACTGAAAACATTGGTCAAAAAGGCATTAAAATGTTGTGCAACAATGAAGCCAAAACACCATCAATGTGGCCACCATTACTAAAATTGGAAAAATCCTTAATATTTTTGTATCCCAAACTGTTGAATAATATTGATCAAGCTGGACAAAAATATTCGGCATTGTTGTCATTCAAACTAATGCAAAGGTTGCTAATGCACTATAAAAAGTGGATGCCAACTTGGCACAGTGTCATGTCATATAGGCCTTACAATTTTGTATAATATATCCAAAATCACTGAAAGGAATATGAATGTATTTGAGATAAATCATCATGGCAAAATAGAATGTTTAGATTTGTACAAATAACATTGATCCACTATCAAATTGGTCACTGTTATGAAAAATATGACAACACTAAAACTTCTGAATAGAATATGGCGGAAAGTCATATGATGCACTGCTGCCATTAGATATTGCAGCTGTTACAAAAATAGGTAAATCTTGTAATGACATTGTCTAAGGCCACCAAACACATTTTTTACAAATTTAAATGGAGGGATTTAATCTTTGTACATATGATGGTGATTTACTGTTACTTAAAATAGAGAAACCATAGCAACTTTGTCTCCGAAACTGTTAAATATGACCAAACATGACTGTTATCATCCTGGTATTGAAGTTTATAAAACGATGCTGCTATTTCTAAAAATGAGAGAATATTATCAATGACTTCTTTCCTAAACAGGAATTATTGTCTTTTAAACTTGTACAAATTATATAGATCTTCAACCAAATATAGCTAATACTCCTAAAAACATAAAAGCTTTCAATTGATTTATGAAACTTCTAAATTTGATTTTAAATTTTTTTTTATATGACTTTATGATGTTAAAACAAGTAACACTAAACCAACAAGTTTGGTATAATTGAAAAATATTAATTTGTTTCCCTAAAATACAAAGTGAAAAAATTAAATAGTGTAATGAATGAATTTCTAAAAATGCTAAAAAATTTATCAATTCCAGAAGTTTTGAGTAATCATATTGAGTTCCATAGGTATTCTGAATAATAAGCAGCAATGTACAGATGTGTCAGCAGTGCAGAAGAAATCAATAGGATATAATTCCAAAATGTCTTTAAATAAATTCACTGTAAATCTTTGTAGTTATTATATACCCCAGTAGTCTTGAAATGGATGTTAAAGTGCTTTAAGTCCAAGGAATGATTTAATTAAATAACAAATTTTTCTCAAAATAATTCTTCCAAGATGCTTAATAATTCTTTTTCATGCAAGCTAATACACAATTACTAAAACATAAAGATGGTTCAATTACTCCTTTACACTGCACATTGAACTGGTAAACAGGGGTCAAGAACTGGGTCGGTAGCTTTTTTTAAAAAAAAAAACCATGACCTCCATTTGCTTCATGTAATGTTTACATGAAACTTGAATGGATCCACACATTTGACACATGGCTCATCATACATGACAAACCCATTCAAAAGGATTAAAAATGTTATCAACTAAATGACTCATACAAAAACTATTATTATGAAAATAATACACATATACAGATAAACATACGTCTTCACCTGCATAACTGAATTTGACCAAATTTAACCAAAATCATATGGACATTGAAGGCTTTCAGACAATGGAAATGATACTGATTTGCTATCAGATAAGGCCACTGCTAACAACAATGGCTAATTGTATATACCACTTCTCAAAACGAACTGGACCCGATTTTATAGAAAGGATTGCAATATAGAGGACTTAAAGTTTGTAATTAAGAAAACAACCTCAAAACCCTAACTGACCTTGATAATATTTGACAGCGTTAAGATTTACACAAATGATGCTTTGTCCTGGATACATCATGCTGATGTGTTACTAAATATGAATGTATACACAAAAACTGACTGCCGTGTTAAATCTAAGCTATGAAATAAATAAATAATAAATAAATTTAAATTGCAAAGCAGTGAGACATCCCATAGATGACAAAAATATAAGTCAATGAGACAGCAGTGCCATCTTACTTTTCATTCATTTTTGCTTGCAAATAAAGTACTTTTAAATAGTTCTAATATATATATATATATTAACATATGGCTCACAAATGTATGAAAACATGCTTTGTAAAATATATATAAATTTTCTGTCTTTGATTGAATTACCAAAAAGAATGATTTTTTCTTCAAAAAAGTATTACAGAATAAATAAAGTTCTTCCAGCATTGTTGTTGTTGTAGGGTTTAACAACATTCTCAGCACAATATAGGCTATACATGGTGGCGAGTGTAAATGGTGAAGGAAGAAACCGGGAAAACCCCGGAAAAAATCACTAACCCATGAGAAGCTACTGGCAATGTTTCTCACATAACCACATTAGCTGAATCCGAGAATCGAACCCATGCAGACAGAGGTGAGATGGCAGTGATCTGTAACAGTGAACCACTAGGTCACTCAGGGCCCCCAGCATTATTGTAACATAGTTCCAAGACATTGTAACTTATTCATAAGAGATACTCTGAATGAGACCATCCAGCATAATGCATCTTTGTTTGGGATTCATAAGAGATACCTGAATGACCATTTATTGCCTATTCTTTTTGTTTTTCTCTCAGGCAGCCAACAAAAATCGTGACAAGAGGCCATGGATTATCACCTTCGGACATCGGCCTATGTATTGCTCCAACAATGACCATGATGACTGTACCAGATATGAGAGTTTGGTATGCATAATTTGTTTTCTTTAACATAAGAAACATAACAAATTAATTTTAGAATCTATTGAGAACTTATTGTTGATGCATCATTTTTATGCTGCTTCCAGTACCTAATATCAGCCAAAGATGGAAAAAGTCAAGACCACATTTTAAAGGTACATATGCTAATTAACCAATCTCATCAATATCATGGTTTATGTGGAGAAAATTATGTTGTAAACAATACTTTAGAATTAAAAAAATGACAAATTAATGAATATCTGACCTTAACAGGAGCTGCCTTTGTAATGGACGTCACAAGTCAACACCACGACACCATAGTTCATTCCAAACAGGATTGTGAATTTATTGTATTTGTTACTCAAGTCAGCATCATTAAATGTAGATAACAGTACATAATTTGTTTTACATGAAGTATTTAAAACAAATCAAGTACTTTGAGTTCCACATTAAATTTTAATAATGCTGTCCTGAAAATTGAATGATTTACAGAATAAAATTTGTAATGGTGTGAGGAACCGACTAAAGTGTAATTCCAATCAAATATTGTCCTGTCAGTCACCAACTTAATCCACACACAATTATCAGCTTTGGTTCAGAGTTCACTTATAATGAATTAACAGGTTAAAGTGTTTCCAAGCACTGCATAAAATGTTTAGATTTAATGGCTTTGTGCGATTGAAAGCTTTTAACTTTATCACATCTAGATCAAATGACTTACTGGTATGTGTAAATAGAAACCTGGTCTACAAGCAAACATGCATAATTAAACTCTTTAATGAAGAAATATCTTGATATTCTAGCATTTATTTCTCAACTATGAGAATATCAGTGTTGGTTTTTAAGTCTCAGTACCATAGATACAATGTCAATGCTGATGCATGGAAGTGAAATATGTAATTGCTCATTGAAATGGAAACTCTTGGTTTTTTAATTTCTTTGCAGTAGGTCTTGATTCATCTGTATTTGATATATGTGCCATAGATGGCATTTGACACTCGAGTAATCCTTTGAAATCGGAACCTTATGTAAATCTTCATCTGCAGCACTTGTCCTGTCATCTAGGGTAGATTCATTGTTAGTGCTTTTTGTTAAAAAAAATAACTCATCAATCACTATGCAAGGATTACAGATTTTTCATCACAAATGGAATGTAGCAGAAAGTGACTCTTTGGATTAATGCGTATCAAAAAGAAAGATGAGTACTTTTGTTTTTATTGTTTCATCTTGAATTAAATATCAAACCCTTGCAATCTATCAAAGAGATAAACTGACTCGCCTTCTGTTGCTGACAATCACTGACCAAAGTTGACATGTATATAGGACTGCATGAAAAGAATAAGCCAGCTTTGTACAGACTTTAATGTTGGGACAGTTAATTTTCAAGACTTAAAATACATTTTAAAGTTTGTCGGTACATGAAAACTGACAGCAGCATGTTTTTCCAGTACAGAGGCAAATTTTATCAACACATATACGATTATAACAGAACCTCTATACATGCTAATTCTTTTTGAGACAATACTGTTGAAGCTCAAAATTCTATATTCCAGTTACATCAGCAACTTACTTTTCGAATTCAAACTTTAATTCAAATTCAGATTTATCACAGAAAGTGCATTTTACAAGGATAATGCATACCATGACTGTAACATGTTGAATAAAACATGCTCTTTTTGTTGAGGAGTCTCTTTTTATTGGGGTGGTGGCAGCTTGTTAAGGCTGTGGTTCATTTGCATAAATTTACTAATAAAATTTTAAGAAAAATACTTTATAGGTTCTCATATTATTTGGCATGAATCATTATGATGCTAAGACGGTTCATTCTATGACATGTACTGACCCTCTTAACTTTGGGGTCAAAGTTTTGGGTCATATTTGTATACTCTGCTTTGTGATATAAAGTAATCTAAATGTCTGTCAATCCAGCCCACTTGCATTGCTGGAACTAGTCCTGCAGTTTTTAAACGATTGCCATGAAAGTTTGTGAATAATATGGTCATCAGCTGAAGTTGTGCATATGGACCAATCACTTTGCTTCCATATGTTCTTGTTAGAGTTATTGTCATTGTTGCATTGTCTCATTAGTACCAACTAGTCAATCAGCTATTGATGGATTGCAGATAAGTTGGTAAATGTTATGGTTTTCACCTGAAGTATTGTGTATATATGAATCACTGTAATCCTGCCATAATTGTTAAAATTATTGACATTTTTGTCTCATAGCTAACAGATTGTATGAAAGAGTCTTGTAAACACAAATAGTCACCAGTGTAGGCTGTCGTGTCATGAAACTTAGTAAATATTATAGTTATCATGTGAAAATGTGCATATCGATAAATAGTTTTGTTCCTGCAGTTTTATTTATATTAAAATTATATACAATTTTTGTCCATTTTGTTTTGTTGAGCAGTGGAGTTAATGAACCAATTTTGTCAATGGAACTAGTATCACATTTTGTCTTGCATATTAGTATGGGTTGATGGGTAAGTTGGTACATGTTATGGTTATTGGCAAATGATGCTCATACTAACAAATCTTTTTGCTTCTCCGATTTGTTTTAAGAGTTAATTCCTTTGTCATAGAGTTGGATGCATTGTGACAGAATTTATGACAATTATTCTTGTAGTTTCAAGTGGAAGTTAAGTAGATATGCTTGTTGTCAAATCATTGAATTCACAATTTTTTTCAGAAGTGTTTTGAGCTTTATTTTATATCTTAGACTCCTCTCCATTTTTGGAGTAGGCTAACCATATTTAAAAATTCATTTGCATATGGTTCCTAAACCCCATGACAAGATTTTATTCATAAAATGTATCATTTTTTGGAACCTAAGACAATTGATTTTACTACTTGCTGACTTTTTCATTTTAACTTAGGGAAAAGGTCATGGTCTTTGACAAATTGTCTTAAGTTTATGTTATTTTTTTTTTTTTGCTAATATTTTCTATAGCCATTGATAGACTCTCATAATACCTGGCATCATGAAGCTAAGAAAGTTAATTCTGTGACAAACTTACATGCCCTTTTGACCTTGGAGCCAATGTCATAGTCATAAATAAAAAAAAAAGATTTTGCTTATTTTTTTGTTATTTTTTTTTCATTTGCTTATATTTCTAAAACTCCTTTGATTGAGTTTCTTCATATTTTGCATGAATCATATTGAAGCTAAGACAGTTGATTTTTTGGCATGTTTTAAGTCAATATCTCATGCTTTACATAAATGCTTCATGCTTATGAATAACACCTTGTGCTTTAAATCAATGCATCATGAGTTTGATCGATGCCTCATGCTCTATATAAATGCTTCATGCTTATGACAAAAACCTCGTGCTTTAAATCAATGCATCATACTTTAAATCAATGCCATATGCTTCAGATCAATGCCTGAAGCATCAGATAAATGCCTTATGTTTTATATAAATGCCTAATGTTTTAGATCAGTGCCTCATGTTTTAGATCAATGCCAAGTGCTTTTAGATCAAGGACTAATGCTATAGATTTGTGCTTCCTATTTTAAAACAATTCATATTACAGCAAAAACATGATTGTGGACATGGCATGCAATCACAAGTATTATTGTTTTAAGATAAAATTTGATTTCATCCTTCTGACAATGCTTCATAAATGCTTCATTGATTGCATTCTTGTTCTTTTGAAAGGTTCGTGTTGGAATTCCAATAATCGAGATAGGAGGTCTTGAGAAAATGTTCTATGAGAATGGAGTGGATGTCATTTTCTGGGCTCATGAACATTCTTATGAAAGACTTTACCCTGTATTCAACAGGAAGGTAATACATAGATCAGTTGTAAACATTTGCATTCATTTGTCTTTGTTAGAGCTGATATGGATAGAAAATCTGTTGCAGAATAATTCATTATATATATATATATATATATATATATTCAGAATAATTCTTTTTGTATAACTAAATTTTAATCATACATTTTTCATAGCTAATGCCCCAGTCTTTAAAATTAAGTTGGTTGCAGTGGTGTACTCAGTGATGTACACATACTAATGCCCGAGTCTTCAGAATTAGGTTACCTGAAAGCACAAAATTAAGTCACGAACTTATTGATATTTGCTATGTTATCTTCACATCATTGTTAAGTGTTAGCTCCACATCTTGAGACTGCTCTGGTGACCTAGTGGTTAGAGTGGCATGATGCCCCAGTGCTAGATATTACAATAAACTGCCTCATTGCAGACATCATAGCAATTTGACTGAGAAATTGTTAAAGCTACAATAAAAATCCTAATCAAAACAAACAAAATCTCCATATCATTGGTAAATGTTATCTCCATATCATTGTTAATTGTTATCTCCATATCACTGTTATGTGTTATCTCCATATCATTGTTAAGTGTGGTGCTTTGCAATTTTGCACAGAAGTGTAAAGGTAAGGTGAAAAAGATCACTTTCTAGTGTCTCTGACATCATTTTATGGGAAATAAAGATCAATAATGACCATACACAAATAAACAAATTAATATTTATGCTAAAGATAGTTAACCATTTAATAATAGATGGGACATATCTTTAAAAAAAAAAATTATATAAAAATGTTGCTGTGTTAATAGTCTACAAGAACAAAGAGTCATGGAATATTCTTTATGGTGAGATACATTGTTTAATAGGAATGGAAGAATACATGTTAAACTGAATTTGTTCTTTCATAGTAATGGAAAAATAATGTTAATACATTAACCCCTAGTGCCTCATTTTCAGGGCAGGAGGTAGTAGCCTATTTACAAGCTCTGTAGCATCAAGGTCATGTATGATATACTAAAGAGGGTGGTATTATTGAAAGGTAGACAGAGTTAGATCTACAATGATACCAAATAATCTGGACATTTTAGTTGCACTACAAAATACAGAGGGAAAAACCTACTTTTTGGACCTGTTTTGTTTTTCACCCAAAATTTGCCCATAGTCAAAATCCGATTTTGTGTCCAGATTTTAGACCTTTTGGCCTTAGATCTAAGGTATACATATCTGAACTGCACACTGACACCTGTGCAAAAAGTAGGATATGGTGGGCATTTGGACTAAAGAGTGATCTCGATACGAAAATGATGGGTTTGTTAAGAAAAAAAGAAGAAATTAACTCCCAACTTTTCCCCTTCTGCTCATGCACAAGCAAATAACCAATGTAAAACAATGTTTCTAACACAACCAGGCATTAGGCTAATGGAAAATTGCTTGTTAGTCATGTATTACATCACCACTGGACCAAAACCGGAAAAACATCAGGAAAGAAACAACATAAAAGAACCCAGGACAAAGGAAAATGATGGCTGGTCCAAGGGAACAACCATATGCTGGGACACCATGAGAACAAGATAGCAGCCTGACATTAGGGGCTACTCAAACAGACAAAAAAAAGCAACACAGAAAAGAATCTGATTGCTTTCATTGCCTGGTTAACAGGGTCCTCATTTGGTACGAGAACCCTTTTCGAACAATCTATTTCACGAAACCTGACTTGATCATTTTTGTGCACACTGTTCAAAATTAAAAAGCTATTTTTACCAAACACTGACTATACTTATTTATGTTGCATAGACATCTTAGTATTCAAACTTGTTAGGGACTTAATACATGTACACTTTGTACTTAAAAGATTGGAAAGTTAAGATAGTTAAACAAATTTTACGACTTTATTGATTTGATTTAATTGAATAGGTGGCTCACACATTATTGGTATTTTCCTGTCCATTAGTAAAAACTGGACCAGATTTGAAATAAGCACGGAATCACGATGTTGTTTACAATACCTCCACTTGTGCCATTGCACACCATTAGCACACATAACTGGCTGTTAGAGTTGAGTGTTTGTTGGGTCTATTCCCACTCACCCAGGGTCCTCCATTCAGGTCGATGGTTACTTAATAGCAACCCCGACCTGACGACCAAATTAGATAGTACTCCTTGAATACATAAATGCCTGGGGGAAGCGGCACCATTCCTCCTCCCCCTCAGTGTAATTAAATATCCAGCTTTGCTGGAAACTTAAAACAGTGCTGCATGCCCCTAGTGGGCTATACAGCACTATAATTCAAATTCATCATCATCATGTATTTAGGATGCATTCAGAAATAGCTCCCAAAATGTATTTCCTATTAACATTTCATGCGAAAACAACAAAAATCTTCTGGGGTTAATGTGTTAAACTCAGTTTGTTGTGTTATATTTTTTTACAGGTCTATAATGGAAGTATAGCCAATCCATATCTCAATCCAAAAGCACCTGTACACATTATAACTGGCTCTGCAGTAAGTATCATATGACACCACCTGAAGCATTTTGTATGAAATCTTGTGTACCTACCAACTGATTCATTTGACAACACCCAAAACATTTTTTGTATGAAATTATGTGTACCTCACAACTGTATCATATGACAACACCCAAAGCATTTTGAATGAAATTATGTGTACCTTACAAATGTATCATATGACAACACCTGAAGCATCATGTATGAACTTGCCCTACCTCACAATTGCAAAAAATTGTCTGGGAACAGTTTAGTTATTAACCTAAAAAGTGCTCAAAGAATACAGTTAAGTCTAAATCCTGAATTCAGGTCTCATGAGAATGGTAAAAATTACCAGAAGTTAAAATAATCATCTTTGTACTAGAGTATATATTAGAATTGTGTGGGTTATGGTGTGTGTTAGTGTGATTGAATCATACATTGGGATAATATAGGATATGCTGTACATCAGATGATACTCCTTCCTAGTACTCATTTTTTTTATTTTCATTAGATACATGTTTATGCATGGGACAACTGTATCACATCTCTTCTGTTACCTGGCTCCAACTTGGCATGCACCACCACTATTTCTGTCTTTCACCCTGTCCCTGTTTCAATGGCTAGATTGCTATCTGTCCTTTTTTTTTGATACCATGCACTAGAACAATATGTTGTCTCTGTACTAAGATATTCAAAGTGTGAACTCTGGAATCGACTTATTTTGGTCACAGGCGGCCAAGTGGTCTATAGCATTCACCTTAACAGATCACTTATACATGATGGCTGCCTATCATGTACTGGATAATGGTGTTAAACCCACAAAAAGAAAGAAAGAAGCAACAATTTACTTATTTATGTACTAATATGACCTGCAAAATTGTTAACATCCCAGGCATGGATAGAAAAAAATATTTGTGGACAAAAATTATTTATTGTAATTGAATTAAAAGTTATTTTTTGGGTTTATAGGTAAGTCATTTTTTAAAAAGTTATACATGTTTTGCATCAAAACTTTCAAACCAAGTGGTAGTATTAGGCAGCAATTAACGGGTTTTTTACAGATGGCATTAAGATATGGAGACTAAATCTATAGACCAAAGTCTGAATTAAATTAGATTTTTGAAATGTCTTCACTTATTTATAAAGGGCACATATCCAAGTTTATTATAGTTTTAAATATACAAAAATAGTTCCTTACACATTATGAATGCATAAATCTTTTACATACAAGAAATGCAAATAAGCTTATATAATTTAAGTTTAACAGTAACAATTTATGAAGTTAAAAGAATGCAACTGTTAGGTATATATTCATATTAATAAATCAGTATATATTTAAAATTAATACATCTTTATAGCTGGAGATAATGTTTTATTTTTTTATGGTTGGTGATATGATTTTGTACAATGATGTGAAATTAAGTGCTGTTTTTATGAATTCCACATGCGTTGTACCTTTTTTTTGCAGACAGGCAATTTACACTTTTAACATTCTAACAGGAACATTACATAATGTAAAATGGGGTTAGTTTAGTTTGCGTAATGTAAAAAGAGGTTAGTTTAGTTTGTATAATGTAAAAAGGGGTTAGTTTAGTTTGCATAATGTAAAAAGAGGTTAGTTTAGTTTGCATTTTATTATCTATAAATCTTGTCAGGTAAATCCAGTGAAATAATACCTGTTGCCATGTATAAATTTGATTCATGATGACCAACATACAAGATGCATATATCAATTTGACTGTCTTTTTCATACTTAGTGTGTCAGTTTTAGAGAGGTTCCCTTTTATGTGTGTTGACATATTTATTAACTGTATTTCTTTTAGGCAGATTACAGACAGGCATATATTTATCATTCTGTTATAAACATTCTGTTATGCCTTCCCATCCTTAACAGAATATTTAAAAATACTTCCACACGGACTACGAATTACTTGTCAGTGATTTTATTTCAATTTTTTGGCTATATCAAGTTGTTTCATTTGATCCCCATGCTCATAGTTTTGTGGTGTTTGTGTGTGCAAAAAATATCTAACTGCCAATTTCATCTATTCATTAGAAGCTGGAAGGTAATACATTATTATCTTAAAAACAGAAGAGAAATTGTCAATTCCTTCTCTGAGGAGGAAAATTTGTTCTAGAAGTCCAAATGTGGGAATTGAGATTACTAGATATTTCACATTGTACTTTATGCACATGCAATACTACTGGTGTATCTACAAACACTTGTATTATTGTGGCACCCACTCCACTTGTACATGTGAAACCTTTACCTTATGTACACATTTATGGCCACCTATACCTCATTCTCGTGGAAGCACTATTGGACGCCTCCATCTAATTCACATTCAAGCATGTTTGGATATCTCTACACCACCCATTTGGGAGTGTATTAGGATGACTACAGTAAATATCAACCATATTGAGGTGGTTTTCATAGCCACACCTGATGGGATAACCCCTTATCAGAAACTATTGGCACTAAAGTTAAAAACCATAACATTGATACTTTTTAATATTTAGCTGCTATTTAAAGTAACTTGGTCAAAATCCACACTCATTCAACACTTTGTTGAGTTTGGATGATTAGAATTATGACTATGGAGGCCTCAAAGTCAGATTTAAGCTCCAATATCAGTGTAGGCAACAAGAAGTTTTGATCATTCATCAAATTTGGATGATTTAGTGGTGTATAGAAAACTAACTGGTAGATATCATGGATGAGAAAGGTCATTTAAGGTTGGTCACACAACTTCATTGGCATGATGTTGAAGAAATTCATGATTTTAAAGTATATAAAATATTCATCCTTGAAAAATAATTATACAGCTATAAAGATAAAATTTTACTCTGAAACTTATATATCAATAATAGATGTATATAAAAATGTTAAAATGGGTAAAAATTTATGTAACATGTACTACACTGCTATAAATTTTATAGAAGGCCAATGTGCATTGATTCTTGTAGGTGACAGGTGTTCTGTTTCTAGCACACTACACTCTGTGGCTTGTGGCAAGAAAACAAGATGCAAAGTAAAAGAACTTAAGTTGAAGTGGTTATTAAATGATGAGTGAAGTACTTAAATCATTCTCAAGGATTACTGGTTGAACATGCTAACATAATAAAACAATTATAAATTGGGGGTAAGGTTAATATTTCAAGCCATGCGAGTTTGTCTCCTTGCATTAGTTTGTAGACAGAAATGAGTGCATGTGCCTCAAATTCTCAATTTAACGAATAAATAGGTAAATAACTAATAATTTTTTGTGACTGCTGAAAATTATATAACATGAATAGGGTAAATATTGTTTTTATCACTTCATCACAGTTTGTATTTATGTGGGTATATATATGGAAGAACTATTGATACATTAACACCTCAATAAGAAATCAGTATTGTCAGCAGTATCAAACAAAATAATGTTAAATAGATTTAAGGAGAAATGTTTTGATAATTGCTGAAACTTGGGTCAAGTATATTAAAAAAAGTATTGTCTATCGAGATCCCAGGTCTTTTATAACATGTAATATGTAATTGATAGTAAGATCTGTTATAGCATGTCATATTTAATTGCCAGTAAGGTTGTAAGATCTTTAATAACATGTAATATGTAATTGATAGTAAGATCTGTTATAACATGTCATATTTAATTGCATGTATGGTTGTAAGGTCTTTTATAATATGTAGTATTCTTTTGCTTGTAGAGTTGTCAGGTCTGTTATAACATGTAATATTGAATTGCCAGTAGGGTTATAAGGTCTGTTATAACATGCAATATTTGTCAGCCTGGAGAGTTGTCAGGTCTGTTATAACATGTAATATTGAATTGCCAGTAGGGTTATAAGGTCTGTTATAACATGCAGTATTTGTCAGCCTGGAGAGTTGTCAGGTCTGTTATAACATGTTTTGCTAGTTGGGTTGCCAGTCTCGTATAACATGTTACATTGTATTGCCATTAGAGTTGCAAGTTTTTATATAGCCGGCCAGGTCTGTTATAACATGTAACACTGTATTGTTTATAGGGTTGCCAGGAGAACCATGATGGTTTTATACCTGATCCCCGACCGTGGTCAGCATTCCGCAGCGATGACTATGGCTATACCAGGATGACTGTTATCAATGCCACTCACTTATACCTAGAACAGGTGTCAGATGATAAGGTATGATTTTAGATTTCAGCTTACTATGTAATTTGCTGTACATACTTGGTTGAAATTAGCAATACAGATGGAATGATAATGGTGCTTTGGTAATAGAGGACACAGGTTAATAACACATGGGCTATAATCTCGAACCCCAGGAAAGCAAAACCTGTTCCCAATTTTAAATAAAAATACTTAAAGCTCAAGGGCCATAATAAAGTTTAATAGACTACATTGTTCAAGTGACCCCTTAATCCAAAGGTGGTTGGCTATGAGTTGTTTTTGTCAGTTGGAGTAGCAGCAACAGTATCACGCTGGTTCATACTGGCTCTCCAAAACCCATGAGGTTGTCAAGATGGCATTGTCCAGAATTCCATCAGAAACTTTTAACAGTTCAAGAATAATATTATAGTCCAAATAACGAGCACTTTCTGTTCCAATGAACATTCCAAGCAAATGTTTTTCCTTGTAAATAATATCTTCATACAACATAAGACACATCTGCATACTTAACACAAGAAATGTGAATGACTCCAAAATTTAAATGAAACTAATTGCTCAGGTCTCTCATTACAGATACTAATTTTTTGTGACTATTTTGCAAAAGACCCCACATATCCAGGTTTACTGTATGATAGTATGTCACAAATAAAAATAATTATTTGAAAACACATTCACTTGAATGAAAATAGAAAATGAATTGAAACAATGGGCAAGTTTTTAAAGTGACACAATATAGTGCTTCATGCACGAACATCGATGACCTAACGTTGTCCAGAAGATTTGGAGAAAATAAAATCACATGAATTTATAAAGGCCAGAAGGAAAAAAAAGGTAATTTTGCGGACAGTATGATCATTAACATGGATGAAACTCTAGTGTACTTATATCACATTCTTGGACAGACTGACAGTAGTGTGAGAATTAACAAGACTAGTGCAGATTATTTTAAAAATCTGACTTTTGTCCTTGCAGTTTCCGCTTCATGTGATGTATTGCCTCAAACAGTTTTTCACAGTATGTGAAAGCTATATAAAAAAAAATATTCATGTACCGAAAGAATGGATTGCATGTGTGCAGGAGAAGGGTTATGTAGATGAGATGCTGCTGCAGTGGATTAAAGAGTTTAATCTCAAGTACACAGTTTTATATTTTTTAAATGAATGATTTAAAAGGTGTCCTACAACTTACAAATCAAAAGAAACGATGTGTCTCAGAACATATAGTGAACAAAATATTACTTTTAAAACTATTTTATGGTGTCCCAACAAATATGGTGTCCCAACATACACAGTAAATAAGGGTAAATGATATTCTGTATAATTTACAGCCATGAATAAAAATTCCAGTCCAGTCAACTTCATCTACAGTGATGACAGCCTTCCAGGAAGATATTCAGAAATATATAACAAGTTCCATCCTCCTCAATGGCAGAAACAATCTTCTATCACTTTTGGATCATCTAGGTTCCTTGTGAAATGGGAAGAGTCTGATCTTCATCCATCCTACCATTTTGTCCATCAGAGTGGAGTTTCTCACTAATCTCAATCAGATATATGGCTTCATCATGTTTGCATACTCTGAATCATTAAATAACTCGTGTCTTTTTTCAAAAGTGCTTGGGCTTGGATTTCTTCGAGTTCTTGCAGCTCCTTGGATTATTCAGTGTGGCAGCAGAATTGATCGCACACTGCCATCTTTTTGTGTGCCTTCAAGATTATCTTGTTTTTTTCAGTGGATTCCCCCCAATTAAGTCCCCTCATAAAAAAGTCATGATCATGCACAACTTATTATCATATGTCAGTAGCACAGGGGTTCCTTTGACGAAGCCCCAAGCAGAAATAAAAGCATATACCAAAGTCAATATATATGTTTTGGGTGCCAACTTATGACCAGATATTTTTTTTTGCAAGCTGAGCAAGATGATCAAATTTTCCACATCAGCTTTTTTTAAATGAAGGCTGTCGTCAAAAAGCCTTATAGTTCTGGAAGAATTAATTCTCAAGGAAAATGTTCCTAATTCTCTGCCAACTCTGTTGTGATGACATGCCTCAAACGATGGGGTAGCAAATCACCAAACATGTGCTATCAACATACAAATCTGTTACATTCCCAGCAGACCCACTGTCCTAAAAAACACTTCCCAGCAATGGTCAAGCCGTTAATATGGAGTGGTCACTGTCAGCTGATCTTTATTGGATTTGCACACTTAGTGGGTGTCCAAAGATCAGTCTGTTTGTGACAAGTTGGAATTACAAGTTGCCCACATTCATTTCTGGTTCCAGACCCAGTGGCTTGGGTTTTGGATGCATTGTCTATCAGTTGGCAGTGGTTGTGGCAATCTCCTGCCCAAGCATTGTCTTGGTACTGAAAATAATCCAAAAGCTGAGGGGTCAAGATGAATCCTATAGCCCCTATCAGATAGGACATGTCCTGGGCTGCTATTCTGCTCAATTTAGGAACATCTTTGGTGAGGAAGATTATAACCACACAGAATTTTTTAAAGCACATGTTGCTCCAGTGCTAGACATCACCATAAACTGTATCACTGCAAACATCATAGCGATATGACTGAAAAATCCTAATCAAACAAACAAACCATTCTATGGCAGCTACACGCCCTTTGCAGGTGTAGTATTAAATTTTGACTGGGTTATATCAGATGACACTGACTTGAGAAAGAGAGCTGCATAGCTTCAAGGGTGTTTTTGAAGGACTGAATTTAGCAGTCTTTTCACCTCAGTAATGATTTTGATGCGATTACAGCCTTTGAAAAATGACCCAATTAGTCAGAATTCAATGAGGGTCAAAATATAATACTACACAGGCAGTGTGGAAAGGATTTTAATATTGATCATGGAGGTAAAACTAAGAAACCTTGAATTAGCTCGTTTTACTAGCTCCAATATTAAGGTAACTCTTTTTTTACAGCAGAACTCAATAGTGGACAAGAATTTTATAAATGCAGAGGCATTAATTACTGAGTTCTTAAAAAACACGGACTACCCCTTGTGGTAGAAGACTACATTGGTCCTTTATTCAAAAGGCTGTTTCCAGATTCCAGAATTGGAGACAATATGCATCTGAAAGAACAATACCATCTAATAATGTTTGGTGTTTAGCAGAAAATACATCATTTAAAATTGCAAAAGCCTTGAAAATTGGGCCATTTAGTATTGCCACAGCTAGGAGTCTTGATTATGATGACTAAACATTGTACTCAGTCTCTGTATGTTTGTCATGGTTTAACGCCATTTTTCAGCACAATATAGGCTATACATGGCGGCCAATATTAATGGTGGAGGAAGAATCCGGAAAACCCCCAGAAAGAACCACCGACCCATGAGAAGCTACTGGCAAGCTTTCTCACATAACTACATTAGCCGAATCTTAGACTTGAACCCACGCAGACAGAGGTGAGATGGCAGTGATCCGTAACGGACGGCGCTTTAGACCACTTGAGGCCCCGTACTCAGTCTCTGTAAGCGACTTTGAGAAAGAAAAATGCAAAGGGCATAGTCAGAGTGCTCTTCTTTCATTACCAGAATTAATAGTAAATTGCAATGGAGAAAACATTATTGATTTGCTTGATAATGCTTTGAATAAACATAAGTTGGCAGAACTGTATGGAATTTTCAGCTGATACTGCTTTAGTGATGACTGGAATTCATAAAGGAGTTGCAATCTTTATTTTGCAAAATGTCTCAATCACTATACAAATCAGGTTGTCTCTGTCATGATGCATCTTGTTGCTGGAAAGGCTGCCAATCAATTAGAAGAACTCCTGAAGTATCAAGCTGGTATTCTACCTGACAACATACTTCATGCAAACAGAGTTTATGTGCAATGGCACCTTATTTCCAAGTTAAAAGACCCAGTAAATGGAAGATATAAATTTCCTGTCTTTGTCAGGTTATGAAAGGAATATTGGTTCATTAGCATTCTAATGCTGTGAGAGATTGTCAGTACAGTTAACAAAATTAAAACTGAATCCAGATCCAGGCACAGTAATCCGGCGCTAAGTGCTCTGCCAGTCTGCAAAACATACATAGTCTTAGCTGGTACAAAGTGTTTTGAAATGCAGTATGAGAGTCTGTTGCTTTTTAAAAGTGCTACATATGAAAACATTAAGCAGTAATTGATGTTAAATGCCAGAGGGGTAAACAAATAATTTTGTACATATACTCATTGAATTTTATCATGTTGTATGTGGATTTTTTTCCCTGTCCATATTACTCTTTTGTCCACTTGGATTACACTTTTTCCTCACCAGGGATTGGCATGTACAAGATTGTAATATGAATCTTGCTTGCAAGAGGTTCCTAGCCACCACTTATTTGAATGCGAGGACACAAGCACCATACTAGATACACAATTCCGTGTTGTATAGGGAAGACCCAGCTTTCCATGCATTCACTGAAAAACTGTACCGTCTGGTTGAGTGAATGACATTTTTTGCTGCTCTAAATTCAAGACTCTTATATGAACAAGTCTTGTTTTGAAAACCTCATTCAAGCTAATGAACCCAAGAAATAGTACTGGAAGTATATTCTGGTTTCTATTCACAACAACCTTCAAACAAAAAAAAACAATGCTGTACCTGTTCTCCTGATTCTGATACATCAGACAGTGGTCTTCACTTAAATGTATACTCTTTTCATGATAAGAGAGATTGAAGTCTTGCACAACATAACCACTGAAAGTTCTTACTTGGCCTTTCAAGGTCATAGGTGTTTTTTTTTTTTCAGAGCAATTCTGTATTGATGATTCAGCTTCTTTCATGAAGGCAATGGTTTTCATTGCCAAGAACAGATTTCTGCTCATGGTGATCAGTCGTTTGTCTTCTTTAGACTCATTGTCTTGATGACCTGGAATATGCAGGATATTTCCACTCCAGTTCTGATGTCATGGATATGATGGATATTTACACTGAGGTTTTGTTGTCCTGATATGCAGGGTATTTCCACTCTAGTTCTGATGTCCTGGATTTGCAGGGTATTTCCACTCTAGTTCTGATGTCCTGGATTTGTAGGGTATTTCCACTCTAGTTCTGATGTCCTGGATATGCAGGGTATTTCCATTCTAGTTCTGATGTCCTGGATATGCAGGGTATTTCCACTCTAGTTCTGATGTCCTGGATATGCAGGGTATTTCCATGCTAGTTCTAATGTCCTGGATATGATGGATCAGAGTATGCTGGATATTTCCAGTCCATCTCTGATATCCTGGGTATGTTGGGAATTTCCACTCAGATCCTAATACCAAAACAGGGTATCATGGGTATTTAAAATCAGTCTCTAATGTCCTGAATATTTCCACTCAGTCTCTGATATCAGGACCTGAGTATGATGGGTTATCATTTCTGCAGCAAGGAGATAACCCAGATCAAGCTGAATATTTTATGTGTGTCTCCCTTGAGGCCCTCTTAAGGCGAGTATAACATCGCACATTATATGAAGATAGCAATAATTAGTGCTTATTTTAGCATGTTTAGTATTAAAATACTAAATTCCATTATCTATTAGAAACACATGAAATTCTCAAGCTCTTTCCTCAGAGACCATTCTAATGGCCTAAGTGGTTAGAGCATACACCTCATGTGGGGCTGCTGGTTCGAATCCGGGCTGAGTCATACCAGAGACTTACCAAAATGGTACTTGCATCTGCCTTGATTGGCACTCAGCATTAAAAGATTAGGGTTAGGACTGGTCAGCCTGGTGTGGATAATGTGGTATATGATGCTACATGTCTGTAGTATGATGCCCCATTACTAGACATCACTTTGAACTGCCACACTACAGACATTGTAGTGATATGACTGAAATATTGTTACAGATATGTTATAAATCTAAATCACATACACTCACATACTTTCCTCTGAGGTCTTTAAGTGAAAGAGC
Source organism: Unio delphinus (assembly GCA_029339505.1). Lineage (NCBI taxonomy): Eukaryota > Metazoa > Mollusca > Bivalvia > Unionida > Unionidae > Unio > Unio delphinus. The sequence goes on from JAQISU010001252.1 coordinate 3,300,628, forward strand.
TTAGATGGAACTGGTGAGATCTATACCAGCAGTACAACTGGCTGCTGTCTCATATTGTTCAGTTTTTTTGGTACAATCCAGGTTTCTCTACTTAAAATGAATTTGAGGAAACAAAGGTCTTTTAATGAAAAGCACATCCTTGCACACCATAGTCCATATGAAACTCAAAGCTGCTTCATATGTATTAAGAGACCTGAGACTGAGACAGTGCCATCGTGGGTGGGGGAGTAGTGGACAGTGCCAGCTTGTGTATCGGGGATTTAACTTTCCTCAATATCTTGCCAGTTTTTCAAACAATTGGGTAATGTATTGGATCAGACCTGGAATATGGGCTGATGCTATCAGCATCTGAAATCAGTTTGATACTAAGTGTGATCAACTTGTATATTTATACAGTGATCTTGCACTTGATTCATTGAACTTGCTACCATTCTATTGGACATATTTCTGATCTGACTTTGGTCATATTAGTAATATGGACCTGTGTCATCATCATCATACACAATAATGAGCATTTGATTGGCTGAGCTTATGACCATTTCTGATCAAAATAGTTTGTTTTTTAGCACAATCCACAGATACTACTGAAGTTATCTTGCATCTAATTGGCCGTGCTTGTTAACAATAGTGTTACGTGCTTAGGCTCGAATAAGCAGCAACACAGAAAGAGTGAAAACTAACAAGCTTGTATAACGTGAACAATGAATTTATTAAATACAATTATTTTCATAAAATAATTAAACTTACGGTTTTAGAGAATCAAATCCAACAAATATAGAATTCACAAAATAATCCACTAATGGAATTTCAAGTCCTGATAAATAAATGTTCTAATAGTTCCAGGTTCGAATCTTGACGATGTAATAATCCAAAATGGCTGACAATGTCACGTGATGCAGTTCTTGTTTTTAAATCATCCAGATGAAATTATGAAACATATGTCCTTTTCCAGATAAATAGAATAATTCTTCTTTTCCAACGAATTGACACAAGTCCAGAATAATATTAACACTCAAACATAAATACACAACCAATAACTTACAGCCCAATAATTCTACTACTGTTAGCTTATAAAACACAGCTATATATATTGTAATTCCCTCGTAAACAAGAGGAATCATGTGATTTTCTAGAAATTGATAGAAGTTCATGGAAGGTCACTGCCTTCCCTAAAAATCACATACTCTAGATTTTCTTACCCCTAAGAACTAAAAATAGAATGTTGTCCCTAAAATTAACCAATGAAATTGAAGACCTGTTGACAATGTCCAAAGCAAGGTCAGGAACTAGACCACTGTAAGCCAAGGTCAGCCTGTTTATCAATAAAGTACAGGTCAACTGAATTTTCTAGAAAAATTTCCCAATTAATGGATAATAAGTCCTAAATGACAATTTTGGATTTAATAATTAAAAATAAATAAAATTAAATCCAATAGCCGTAACAATAGCAACTAGATTTATAAGACTTTGATCAGACTTTTTATCATCACAATGCTAGATGAGTTTGATATATGTTAGATCTAATCACATTCATTGCATCAGATTGCTAAAGTTTTTACCACTTTGGAGACTGACGTTTAGTTAGAATTTTCTCCAACATGGTTAAAAAGCTTACATTAGTATTGTCTTAGATAAATTCTGTATAATAAGTGAGATATTATAAGATGTTCTTGAATCTGATTGGTTGAGTTTGTTACCTTTCTAGAAATTTCCTTTTGATCCAATGTAGATAAAACTTGGTGTCACCAAGATAATGGATGGTTATGAACAAGAGACATTGCATATTAATTATATCTTTATCTATTAAAAGAATTTCTATTAGTAACATAATATAAAATGTGTGAGAAAATCTTACTAGGTTTATGTTCTGACAATACTATATAAGTTGCCTTGGTGAAATGGTTAACTGTGTGATTAATTTAAGCTTGGAACACAACTTTTTTAAAATTTCTTTTAATTAAAAAAAATCCTTTCATTTTTAGGGTGGCGAGGTTATTGACAAGCTGATGATAGTCAAGGAGAAACATGGTTCTTACAGTTGAAGAAGTACTGATATCAAATCTTGTAATGTTTAGTTGAAAAAAGTATGATCCTAATTTTTCATTGTGATTTTTCTTGCCTTAAAGGATATTCTTAATGTATTGTCGTTACCTGTATTTCAGGTGTTTTCTTTTATTATTTCAATGATTTAATCTCAGTGAATTATTTATTTGTAATCTGATTATTATGACATTTTACTTAATTTATTATCTTTTAAAATACCTAAACTTCTACATGTCAGTACTTTTATAATCATTAATTAGACTTCAGATTTCTCTTTTTCTCAACATTTATCTGGGGCATATTTTTTTTTAATGAATATCTCTTTTGTATAGTCAGATCAGGGAAAAGCACCAGTGATTTTTGTATGGTTGCTTTATAAAGGTTCATTTATGCTACATTCAGACGTGTGTCAAGTACTTTAGTAAGCAAAGTGATCTCTTAAAGCAGATGGTTGCTATATATGTACTATTTCACCTTTTAGTTTATTTGAAGAAAGGTTGGTTTAAAGTAAGGAATTAGTTAAAAATTTAACCTTTGAGATGTGATCTTTGATCAATAAAGTACAAATAAATCTGTGAAAACACGAAATAACCTTTTCGGTATAATAAATATACATATATTTATAATACATTACGGTGAGTTATTGTAAGTTACTTTACTAAAATAACATCACACTTCTTTGGTAGCAACTATATACTCAATAAATATAAATATCATTGCTACTGCTACCTGTAGCCAGCAGTTTTTTTTTTATTGCTACTGCTACAAGATAGTATTACACCTGCTTGATAACTTTGGATATGAAATTAATGTAGTAATATAACAAGATGAATACAAATTTATACTTGTAACTTCACGGATGAGATGTGGTTGTTTTCTGTTTGAATACTAAGAATTCCACCCCACCCTGTAATAATTTGAAAGAAACTTTTGAAGTTTTTAAAGTTACTCACAGCTCAGGCTGTTGAAGCATCCATACCCCCTTCATAAAAATCTTCAATTGTCTGTGAATTTATCATTATTTGACACTCTTTAAAAAATAAGTTAATATTGTTATGAAAAAAATGCCAGCACAATCTAACTGCAGTAAAGCAACTGCAAAATTAAATAAAAATAAAAAGTATATACAGTACTGGATTTAACCTTTCATAGAAAATATTAGAGAAAAATAAATTTTTTATATAAACTTTCAGTCGTAAAAACAATAGTTTAACAAGAATTAATCTAAACAAATTATATTACAGGTAGGCATTTAAAAGGAATAAATACCTGGGTTGTCTTGTTACACTGTCCTAACAGATTTCTTTTGAAAAGTTAGGAGGCAGATGTTACCAATCCCTTTTTACTTTCATATGAATAAAAACGGGCTTTACACATAGTTTGGCATTTGGATTTGACATACACTCATAATTGTAAATTTAGAGAATTAAAGCTGCAAATTCTGGATTGGCAGAGGCACATTTCCCAAAAATTTTCTTTTTTTTTACCATATACAATTGTAAATTTGTAAATTATGCCCCAAGAACAGTGGTTATATTTTCTAGTGACTGCTACAGTAATTAACCCTCTAAAACATTCCATAACTTGATTTGTTTTCAACATATTTCTGCAAAAAGTGAGTTGGTTTTTTTTGGTACAGTGCATGCAAGAAAAATGATCACTTTTTGGGGAAATCTTTTTATTTGCAGGCAATAAAATAAGTTTGTTTGCAATTACTATGAGCAAAACCAATGAAAAGGAGTAAATTTATTTGCTAATTTGTTATTTCTGATGCTTTGACCTTCTCAAAAATGCCATATTTATTAACCTGAGATGACATTTTAATTTTGGCCTGTTATCTCTATAACATTGTAACGTAACTGTAGTGGCTTTTTATATAGGTCATAATCAGTATTTGTTTGTATCATATTGTCTTGTTGTAAAAAATTTACGCAGTAGGTATATTTAAAATTTATGTTTCTAATCCCAATTATTATTATTAGTAAATATTTATCCAATCTGTTGAAAACTTCTGTTTGCATTGAACAGATTTATAGTAACAGTCTAATTCTTATCTTTGTATATAATTTCTTTTTTGGTCTCTTTTTTTTTAATGAATTTGTAATCTTGTAAATAAGCAATGTTCCCACCTTTTAATCCAGATATTTACAGTTCATGTTGTTCTTTATAATCACATATCTCTGCAGCTTACTTTTTGATGAATATGCAAATATCTGGTTGTCAGATTTGGGTTTTATAGGTAAACTGTTAGAAATATCACAAGAGACTTTGTAAGGTTGCTTTTTAAAGGGACATGCTCCATTCAAATCAGTGGCAATAGGCAACTTTTTAAATTAAGGAAGATACTTCTTAAAACAAGTTATTGCTAAATACATATGCACAGACCGCTACTTAATTGGTTTATACAAACCTGAAAGACTTAGAAAGAACAATTGATTATGTAATAGATTTAACCGTATGTTAATATCATGCTGGTATCTTCCATCATTGCCATAGGTACAGCATTGCCATGTATTATTTAAGCTTTAAAAGAGATAATTGAGCAAATATTCATTTCCAGTTCAATATCAACTGGTGATCCTCAAACTTGTCGCCCATTACATTTTATGTGTAAACGAAGTAATTGATTAGAACTGCAATCATTGCTTACTTCCTCTCAAGAGTTGGTACCTGTTAATGATACCAGATATGATATATCATCATGATTTATTTTATAACTGAAAATTTGAGGTTTGTCTTGATTCCATATGAACAAATGGGGTTTATTTTCTAATTATAAGAGCAGTTAAAGGAAGAAGTAATGTATTGTTAAAAATATAATGTCTTGAGTTTTTGTGTATTCAGGTTACTTTTAGCAAGCAAGAATCCTGCATTGTGTATCCTAGAATAATTCATTCATCATGTGTTCACTTGCAAACAGAAATTTCTAGTCACTTGTAATTTTAATACTGTAGTTAGACACTTTTAATTTTACTAATGTAGTCTTTGTTACAAGATAATGCCACTTGATGCTAATATATATATTGATGTATATAATATATATGCTGTTCATAGGATTACAAAATAAATGTTGTAAAAACTATCAACAGTAACATGTCAGTTTGGAATATTTAGCTCCTTGTAGAAGAGTTTTATTATACTGTGTGTTCTTTGATAGAAAATTGGTCATGTTTCCCACCTCTTTTTCCCACATGTTATAAATGTCAGACCTTGTAAATTATTAAAAATAATACCAAATCACTTAGCATAATTCAGTTACCACCATCTTTATGTTTTTCATGTATTCTCCAGTTTTGTTTTTTCATAATATTTCATGATTTTCTCTGATAAGAGCAAGAGCCACTATTCCTGAAAAGCAACTGAAAGAATTATTCAAATTCCTGTCGCATTTCTTTACTCCTAAATTTAGAATTTTCATATGTTTTGTTTGAAGAACAAAGATTCAGTGTCCAGTTGGATGCACCATCTGCTGTCAGGTGACAGATAATTTTAATATTTTACAAATTTTTTATATTAATCACATTATTTTTTTTGGTATGTTTTAATTAGGAGTCTTTGAGTGAAGGCTAAGATGAATTGACTTATTTTTAGAACTATTTGTAATTACAAAATTGAAGTTTATATTTTATTTTAAAAGTCAGTTATGCTTGAATGTTCATCATTTCACTACAGCAGTTCATGTAAATTGTAATTTATTTTATTTATATTTTAAGAAGCTTGTATTGATATTTTGTCACATCCTTTACCATGTAGCTTGATTTATCTTAAAGCATCTCATTATTCCTTGTAAGTAAAATATCAAATTAAAAGCAATGAAATGATTATTCTCAAATACTGGACTTTTTGTTTGTAATATCTTGACTGTATCTTGTACAGAAAGTTATATTGATTACCAATTGTTCTGGCACTGTAAATTGTAGAGAAGGACAAATGATATTCCCATGACTCTGGCACTAAAGTTTGTACCAAAGGACCAATGACATACTCATGACTCAGAGACGTGAAGCTCTTATGCTGCACCCATGGAAAGTTTGTACAGTGTAGCCCAGTGCTGTACTGATGGTTGTGGCCCTAAAGTTTGTATACAATAACCCAGTGCTGTACTGATGGTTGTGGCACTAAAGTTTGTACGGGATAGTAAGATTCATATAATTTCATGTAATGAAAGTAATATTCACATAATCTTATGTAATTAAAGTAAGATTCATATAATTTCATGTAATGAAGGTAAGATTCATATAATCTCATGTAATGAAAGTAAGATTTATATAATCTCATGTAATGAAAGTAAGATTCATTTAATCTCATGTAATTAAGGTAAGATTCATATAATCTCATTAATGTAAGATTCATATAATTTCATGTAATTAAGGTAAGATTCATATAGTTACATGTAATGAAAGTAAGATTCCTATAATCTCATCTAATTAAGATCAGACCCAACATTAGTGTCCTGCTGTAGGAATGGTATATCCATTAATTTAGATCAGATTGTTTCTTTGCATCTTTTAGGAATGTAGATAGATATATACCCCTCTATTTGCCCTAGGTTGCAGTTACCATTTTCTGACAAATACTGTCACATAGTAGAAACTTTCACCCTAGGAGTTTTTAGGGTCAGAATTATCTTTAAACTATCTTTAAACTCAAATTCAGCTAAACGCCAAGTATAGTTATCTGAATATTTAACTCGGCAACCTCTGGTGCCTCATTTACACTTCAGGAGGTAGTAGCCTACTTCCAAGTTCTGTAACACCAAGGTCATTTAAGATACACTAAAGTGGGTGATATTATAGAAATGTAAACAGATGTAGCTCTACAATGATACCAAATAATCTTGACTTTCTCATTACATGACAAAATACAGAAGCAAAAACAATATTTTGGACCTGATGTTTTTTTAAAAAACATTTGCTCATAATTTTATGTCCAGATTATATATATATATATATATATATATATATATATATATATATATATATAACTGACCTATCAACAGAGAAGCACACTGGATTTTCTTCGTTTTGCATATGATAGTAGGGAAATTGCATACTTGGCATTGATGAATTTACTCTCATCATACAAGAGATCCCCAACTCTAAGGCACTTCCCACATGGAGTATGTATGAGGAATGTTTTTAACCAGAATTTGATCAAAAAAAGCTGCTGCAGTGCAGGCTGTGTAATGATGCTCTCGAGAATAAATCTTGTTGGTGCTGATGATTTGAAAAGACTTTGATCTAGTGAAAGCATACAGGAAGTTGAGGGATAATTGAAACACATTTTTACCAAATAAACAAAGACTGCTATAACCAAACTGACAAACTTTAAGTGATTGCATTTACCATAGAGCAAATGTGTGAACACCTAGATAGTATCAGAATCAGTGTGTCATTATGATTTGTTAAACAAGACAAAGCTGTTAGGAAGAAATGAGCAGCAAACCATATAGATGCTTGATGTTAATAACTTATCTATGGTGAGGGCGGAACAGGATTCCTTTGAACAAATAAAAGACCTTATGATCAGTCAGAATGAGACTATAGGGATACAAATCAGTCTTGCTAAGTATACAGATATATTTTTTTCTACCTGATGTACCTGTGTCTTGGATTGAGATGTTTGCAACCAAACAAAGGTTATAAGAAAGCAAGATGACTACGTATTATCAAATCTCAATTTTTTACTTCACCTAAGAGAGTCATTGAGACATCAAGTACATTAATTGGATTGAGAAGTTTGCAACCAAACATAAGTTCACTTTAGAGATTTCAGCATTAGACTATGCAGGTGTTAAGAATGCAAGATGACTACGTATTATAACATCTCGACTTGTTACCTCACCTAAGAGGGTCATTCAAGTATCAAGTACAATAATTGATCATGTGTATAGTAATAAGTCAAACGTGAAAGCTTAAACTGTCAATCTTTATCCAATTTGTATGACATGTAAAGTAAATAGTAAGGATATATCTGATGCCAACCATAACATATCTTCTAAAGATGCTTTAAAAAATTAAGTGTTTAAAATGTTTATATGATTTAGCAGACTCCGGATGATAAAGAAGATCCCACTGAAGAAATTGAAACTTGTATTCTACTAGGAACTCTCTTTTGGATCAAAAAGCTTCTATAAAGACAAAAGGAGTTAACTCCCTTAGAAACCTAAATGTCAGAAATTGATGAAGCAAGATGGAATAGAGACTATTTTCACAAAGTCAAGGATTGGTATAGCTATAAACTCTGGCATAGCAGATGTACTGCTTTGACTGAATTTGCTAAATGAAAATTTTATGAAATATTGCTTGAAAATACAGCAATTCCAACAGAAATGTGGAAAATTCTGAGTTATTTAATTCCAGACAGAAACAGTAAGACTCCAAATCAAACATTTGTTACTGTGGTAATAATTGATGAGATACATGACATTGTTAACGGATTAAATGAGCACTTAACCAGCAAAACTTCCAATATATTGAATCCAGTTGTGAAAATACAAATTAAGTCAAAAATCATTGATAGGTTACAGTTCACAATTCCATTTATGACACATAGATGTTGTTGTTAGGGTTTAACGCCATTTTTCAGCACAAGATAGATATACATGGTGGCCATTATTAATGGTGGAGGAAGAACCCGGAAAGAACCACCAACCCATGGGAAACCACTGGCAAGATTTCTCACATACCCACATTGGCCGAATCCGAGACTCTAATCTATGCAGACAGAAGTGAGATGGCAGTGATATGTAATGGAAAGTGCTTTAGACAAGTCTGGGCCTCACACATAGATGTAGTAAGTGTACTAAAAAAAAATTAAATTCTAAGAAATCAACTCGATTTACTTTTCTAATAAAACAAAGTAAAAATGAGGAAAAAAACATCGTTTTACAAATTAATCCAAGAAATAAATAAATCAGAAGTCCTATTATTAAAAAGTCCTAAATCAAACTGAGTTTGAAACCCAGTGAATACCAAAATGGAATATGATGACGTCTGTTGTAATTTGTGAGTGCTGCGGTGTTAACAGTCTCTTGTTGAATCACAGAAAATACTATTCCAGGTTTCTAATTTTGTATAACTTTTGATAAATGTCTTTTTTTTTTTGGTCGTCTCTTTTTTTGTAGTCATATGATTATAGATTTTATGAAGTGCTTAGAGCTTCTATAGATTAGGCACTATACAAAGTCATTATTATTATTATTGTCCAAGACTTCATTTTGAACACTAGTATTTCCAGGGAAAATAATTACTTAAAACCCAAATAATTTTAATAAAATCAGATAGGCCTAATTAGCACAAAACTTGTCAAAATATAAAACAGCTTGACTTGACAATTTCTGCTCAAAACATTAGTAATAAGTCTAGCTACAACTCAAAACAAATCAAGAGTTCATCCTTCTGGGAAAACCAAAAGTTTATATATTATTTCACAAAAACTAGAACACACTTTGCATTTGGAGATTATGCAAGAATAAAACTGAAGGATAAGTTGCATTTACAATATACAACATTCTCTCTCTCTGTCTGCAACTGCTGCTGCTGAAAAAAGTGATCACTGTAGTTGAGAAATAAATCATCTGATAGATTTTTTTAAGTGTATAAAACGAGAGAGAGAGAGAGAGAGAGAGAGAGAGAGAGAGAGAGAGAGAGAGAGAGACTGCTTTCCTACCGTTTATATACGATGAAATAGGGTGGATACCAGTCAGTTTTTGGCGCCATATGTTTGATGAGTAATCAAAACGGAACCGAAACAACGTGTTCAATGGTAAAGTCATGGCCAGTCAACACGATCTGCCATTTCAAGCTGAATATGCTAAAAGCGGAAGGTCAGCGTGCAAAGGATGCAAGGAAAACATAGCAAATGACTCAATGCGACTAGCTGTCATGGTGAAGGTATATATTATGTGATTATCGATGTCAACATGGGGTGGAGGTATGTGTGTGTGTGAGAAATTAATCGGTAAGAAAACAAAATTCATTGCACTTATGGGTTTCGACGCTATTAACCCGACAAATCAGCCACACAACCCTCCCAGTGGTTTGGTATACACAATTTAGGATATGATTTATGGGACTATAAAGCTTCTGCCATAGGTATTTTATCTTTTTGATTCTCAAAATGAAAATGTAATGAAATAGATTAGATACACTAACCCACAGATGCTCGACGCGAATTTGATGTTGTGAGAAGAAGAAAAGAAAAAAATAATCTGAAGGAACAAATTTATACAGAGTGACACAAATGCCGTAGATTACCCCCATGACCCATTCTAAAACACAGGGGCTCGTATCGTTGCTTATAATCGACCGGTCCTACATGTACTATATAATAACTACAAGGGAGGACACTTCTCCTTTCTCGCACGACCCATTTAAGAATAAACACTGTTATTTCAAGCCACATTTCGCCTGGAGCAATAAATTGGGTACCGATATTTAGCTCAGACATTTGACTATGTAACCCTGTCAGCAGTTTGACTAAATATCATACCTTTAAGGAATGCCAAATCATTTTCCCACGGTACCGCTCGACACGTATCTGATCGCGCCCGCTTAATATTCAAGAACAACGCGCTGAATGGTATACTGCACTCTCATTGGCCAACCGAAAATTACGCATGTTGGCTTAGATTTTTAATCGTAATTTTTTGATTGGCTGAAATACATTGACATATGGCGGGTGTTTTCACTGGGATCGTAGTGTTGCTGATGCTGGCACGTGTTTGCATGATCCATGGATATCGTACACGCCGCAATGTCAGATCACAATATCATGATATTAGGGCAGGCTGGCACTGGTAAAAGCTTCCTAATTAACAATTTAAGCAAAAGACTGAAAGAAATAGGAAAACCAGTTTACTTAACAGCCAGTACAGGTATGGCTGCTTTTCAGTTGCACGGAATGACAATACACAAGTTTTCCAGCATTCAGGACGGTCGTTTCCCGGATAATATTTTGATAGATAAGATTAAAAATAATGATGATATGATAGATATTAAAAGGATTATGAATGTTGACAATCTTTTTATTGATGAAATTTCCATGCTATCTCTGAAATTATTTCTGCAAATAGAGAAGGTTCTCAGAACAGTAAAGGAAAGCAATTTCCCATTTGGTGGCATTCAGATCATTGTATCTGGTGATTTCTTTCAACTTAAGCCTGTGCCAAATGATGTGTACCATGACAGAGGAGAACTCATTATCAGTTATGAGAAGATTCAAAGCCTGATTCCACCTCATTATGTTTTGTCACAAGTACACAGACAAACAGAAGGTAAATTTGAACATTATATTTTAATAACAGACCTCATGTGACAAAAAGAGGAAAAGATAAAACACAATTTAAAAAATCTTCCTTCTCTTTGAAATTCTTTTTTTCCTGTTCTTTTTATCATTTTCACCAATATTTGGATGTATATGTGTAAAAACTTCAACACACACACACACACACACCAAGTTCTCAGACAGTAATACATGTAGTCCTGAAATTCCTAAATTTGTAACATTTTGCATCAATGAATAGCAATGATCACTCAGTTTTTCTTTGAGATACCATCCATAGGAATGATATTATCAGTTTATCACCAGTCCAGTGACAATATCATTTTTCTTTGAACACATTTTTAACAATAAACTATTACAAAAATTATATACACACTCCTGTTTAAGGATACTTGAAATAGACAACATATGTTTCAATCAGTAATTTCATCTTCATTTCATACCATATTTTTACTTTCTCTGATTTTCACACCTGGAATTCAGTGTCTTACACCATGTTATCCACAACAACTTGGACTCAGTTCAAAAGAGAATTTGTACATGTGTGTGAGTGTGAGAGAGACAGAGAAATGGGATGGATGCAAATTAATATATGTGCATAAACATTCACACATTATGATTTATGTATAGTTGGTTACAGATATGATCAAAATGAGTTAGTACAGATTTGCATAAGAGGTGTTTTATATAATGCTTATTATGCAAACCTCATTATAACAATGAAATCCACATCATATAACCATTTATATAATTAATGGCCATTTAGAGACAAATACAATCATGCAGATGACTTGTCCGCATAGGTCAGTGTCTGTACGCAAGGGTCATATTCTTTTTGTCAGAACTTATAAACTATTGAGATTCATACTGTTACTATATATAAAATGACTGATCATTGAGAAAAAATGTATTCATGTGAATGAAATTGACCTAAGGGGTACATTCTCATCCATCATAATATCTTAATAACTGGTAAGATCACACATACATACATACATACATACATACATACATACATACATACATGGGCATGCTAAGAAGAAGTCACACATCCAGGTCTTTATTCCTCAAGGACCTGCTCAAGAGGCAATAGGGTCAGACTTTGGGATGAAGGTCAGAGTGGGTAAGCATGGAAACACATGTATACACAGTTGTTTCTACATACATTTGCAGCAAATTTTTCAAATTGCTATTTTTACGCAGGTGACATTTAAATTTGCCTGTGAAATCAATAAACAAACAAATTACAGAATTCACACACTTGTTTTCTAAACACATTACAGGAGACTTAATCAAAGCTGTACATGAATTAAGTGAGGGTGTACAGTTATCTAAAGACAGTGTCTTATCAACTTTTCTCCACATAACAGATAATATAAAATTCTAAAACTTGTATACACCTTTCTGATGAACATCAATCATATTTCATAATGTCATGCCATTATATTCAGCAGTGTTAAAGGAGATTCAGTACATTTATTAATAGAATGATGGATTGATAGAATGGTACATAGGCTGTGACAGTATCTATTCCCCCTGTGTAATCTTTTAAAAAAAAAATACTATAATAAAATATTCTCTTCAAAATAGAGATTGCGTTGTGATCCAAGACCCTGATGAAATGACTCAATGACAACTAAACTTTGGTAATCTAGTGTACTAAGGGAATAATTTATAAAGATAGTATGCTTAAAATCTTAAAGTTTAAAAATGCAGTTAGTTGGATAGCACTTCTAACACTTCCCAAGTCTAGATGGAATACCTATAGGAAATGTGAAAATTCTTAAACACATTAACCACCCTTCATTTGGTACCAAATAATTACAATCTTAGAAATCTGTAAAATACATGTTGTAAATATAGTTAGTTAATATTAAACTGAAGCCACACCCCGCAGTATGTGTTTTTTTTTTGTGCATTCTGCAAACAAATGCTGAAAAGATTCACATAATTTATATTAGAAATGATTATGACTAAATTGAAAATATAAGAGGAAGGGAAGGGTATTCTTCTATGAATTTTCATATACAATGATACATGTAACAATGCATGCTTTAAATCTTAAATCTGAAATGGTGCTTTATGCAAGCTGCAGAGATTTTTCAGAAATGGAGAGGATCTCTTTTATTTACATTTTCTATTATTGACATATATTAATGACAACAATCATATAATCATATACCATTTTCAGGAGTATATATATTTGCAAACATTTGTGATCTTTATTGTTTAATAAATTTAAAGCAAAAGATGGTCTTCACATTTTGATCATCCTTACCATGACACAATGTGTGATTCCGTCATATTTTATTCTTTTTTTCGTCTGCTTCATTTGGACAATCGAGCCATTTAAATTTCCCGGACTAATTTATAAATAGACGCGCACGTAAATTTCAGTTGGCCAATGAGAGTGCATTATACCATTCAGCGCGTTGTTCTTGAATATTAAGCGGGCGCGATCAGGTACGTGTCGAGCGGTACCGTGGGAAAATGATTTGGCATTCCTTAAAGGTATGATATTTAGTCAAACTGCTGACAGGGTTACATAGTCAAATGTCTGAGCTAAATATTGGTACCCAATTTATTACTCCAGGCGAAATGTGGCTTGAAAGAACAGCGTTTATTCTTAAATGGGTCATGCGAGAAAGGAGAGAAGTGTCCTCCCTTGTAGTTATTATATAGTACATGTAGGACCGTTCGATTGTAAGCAACGATACGAGCCCCTGTGTTCTAAAATAGGGCCCTCTCTATCATGCTATGTAAAAAACAGAAGGTACATTAACATCCAAATACTTCTAAAGCGCACCTTCCCACCTTTTGTTTAAAATGATTTTTTTTTCTTCTCCAATATGGTAGCCTTAAGGCTTACCCAAGTTAAGTTTGTAATTTGAGCTTGTATTGCATAGGTAGAAGACACTATCTTAAGATGGTTTTTATATATTCAGTTAAATTATAAAACAATACAGCACAAATATAAATTGAAAATGACAGTAAATTCTACTGTCATATATTCAGAAGCGACCGTATAATTATTTTTTGGTAGGGTGAGATTGGACAAATTTGTAGATGTTAGCTATTAAATTAATATTCATAGAGGCCAAATAGTGATTAGAGGTGAAATGGGAGGGAGGGAGGGGTGCATCACCATTCCTCTACTGTGCTGGGGTGCATATATCTTAGATGCAAATAAAAGATTAGGTTCAGAATAGATATTTTGCAAGACTGCATGAGAAACTTTAAGATATATGTATGAGATTGATTTCTGTCTCATCAAATAAGATAGGACTTAATCATTAATGGATATGTATATAAATGCGTCCAGATATGTCTCTAGCAGATGATATTCTGCCCATTTTACCTCAACGATGGGCAACCTGTCGATTTCTTCTAGATGGGACCATCTAAATTAACCATTTTGAATAAGTCATACTGATGCTACTCAACTTATAAATTATAAATATAGATACTAACCCAGATTTATATTCAGTTTATGTATGTATTTTTCATAACAGTATCTTTAGATTCAAAGAATTTATTTCAACTTTCAAACAGCATATAAACTAAATGGTAAATCTGCCACAAATATTGATGGTTGCTGATGATGTCATTATGGAACTATCTATTGTATAGCAAACAATGTCCTTTCCAAATTCACATGATCTGAGAGATCAATTTTGTTAGCAAAACATTACAGAGGAAACAATCTGACAAAGAACCTCCAAAACATATTGGGCTAAAAGATGCAAGATATGCCATAACATAATGATTCCTTCAAACCTTGCCTGCGTGGGTTAGAGTCTCAGATACTTTGATAAAAGATGCAAGGCATGCCAAAACACAATTATTTTACCGAACTGGAAATAAAAGCAGCAAACCTTGATCATTCAACTGAAATGTAGGAGGATAAAACTGTTAGACATGTTAAATGTGGTCAAAACTAATGATTTCTCAAAAACAATAACAGTGGAAAAAAACTCATTATTCACAGTAACATCTTTAATTCCAAAGCACAAAATGTGACATACTTAATAACAAATTTATTCTGTCCAATATGTAAGAGGGCCTGAAAAATGTAACATTAAGATGAATCTATAAAGAGCAATTGTTAAACCCAAAAATTTGCTACATGCTTCTTTGTAGAAGACATTACTTCCTGGCTACCGTTTCACTGACATTATTCTGAAGGGAATAGTAAAATCACAGCTGAAACCTCAAAACCAGAAGAGCAAAAGAAACTTTATGATTTGCTTGCCTCAGAACCTTTAGACCATGGTGTTGTAGGGTTTAATGCCATTTATTCAGCAAATGATAGGCTATACATGGCGGCCAGTATTAATTGTGTGGAGAAAGAACCACTGACTCACAATAAGGTTTTGGCGAGCTTTCCCACATAACCACATTGACCGTATCTGAGACTCAAACCCACGCAGACAGGTGAGATGGCAGTGATCCATAATGGACCGCTCTAGACCACTCAAACATTCAGAGGCCCCCAGACCTGGGCTAAGAATACAGTAAAATCTGTTATGAGAGACCGTCGTTTCTGCCAATGAAAACAGTCACAAGATAGGTAGTCTCTTATAGAAGGTTTGTACAAAAAGACGTTTCAAAAGGAGAGTTTCAGAAAAATTTCAAGAAATATAACCACGATGACTGTACATTAACACTTTAACCCCTGGAGGTTTTTGCTGTTTACGCATAAAATGTGAGCAGGAAACCCATTTTGGGCACTATTTATGAATCCTAATACATCAACTTTTTTAGTTTTGCACAAAAAAAAAAGTTTTCCATTGGTTAGTTTGCTAGTGCATGATCACAAGGTGAAAAGTTGGAATTTTTTTTTTTTGCTTAACAGACCCATAATTTTCGTACGGAAAAGACTCCTTATTCAAAATGTCCAGCTTATCCTACTTTTTGGACAGTACCAAATGGGAGGTTCTTAGCATATAACACACAACATTATTCATAGCCAGGTAAGGAAGAGATTATGCACAGATTCAGTTGACAAAAAATTAGTACTCGTACAGAAGGAGAGAATTTTGAGTTTTGTAGTGATGAAACAGTGGGACAGAAATTGACATCAATATTTAAGTTATCAATGGCAATGATTCTCACCCCATCCCCATTATTTTTTTAATCCCCTGGTTTTGTTGATGAGTCCACCCTGGCCTTTAGCTAAAATCCAAGCAGCATATGTTTGTGTACACACATGTGCACACATTGTTACAACTCCATGGCAAAAACTAAGTAACAGAAAGAGAAGCTAACCAGCATGCTTGTAAAATTAAATAACTATAAAAGTTTTAAAATTATATTCTAAGAGGAACTTAACATTATTATAAATTGAATCCAATATAATCTAACATCCTAAAACATTCGATTCAAATAAAATTTAATAGAATGTTCTAAATTAGTACACGTCTGCCAAAAATTCTGATGTAAGAAAATGGCATTGTCCCAGATTAAATCTTTTGAATACCTAAGTGATTAACAGTAGTCCCAGTATAATAATCCAAATAAATGTTTCCTTTCAGATCATATCCATGTACGACATTAGTTGTATTTGCAGACTTGATGTTACAACAAGAACATAAGAAAAAAGAATATGAAAATTGTCCAACCTTACAAGCATGAGATAAAAATGCATTTTTCACCAACTTTTCCATGACAAATTACTCATATTTAACACTGTAAAAGACTCCACATGACCTAACCCATCTCGTGGGAACTAACTTAATTCTTTTAGGAACACACCTGACTGACCTGTAAATGGGAAATAAAACCTAACTTTATGTCAAGTTTACTTCTAAAATTATTATTAATAATGTAAATGTGTAACTAGGCATCTTTTTATATATTGCATGCAATATTGTACTCTTATGTAAATAGAACCTATGCATGGTAATTAAATTTAGCTATAGATAATTGCTGCAATTTAAAGTCATGAATATAAATTGCTAAAGTTAAAGATCTATATACAATGGAACCCCGCTATAACGCGCCCTGCCATAACGTGAATTAAGATATAACGTGGTTGCAGCGTGGCTTTCAAAATTTCTTATATTTATTTGCAATTGATTTTTTTTATTCTTCTTGAAGTGTTATGCCAAAATAAACATG
Source organism: Unio delphinus (assembly GCA_029339505.1). NCBI lineage: Eukaryota > Metazoa > Mollusca > Bivalvia > Unionida > Unionidae > Unio > Unio delphinus. The sequence goes on from JAQISU010001252.1 coordinate 3,318,076, forward strand.
ATGTGGTCTTTGTGGTTGTCTTCAATTAATTCTCTATACAATCGTTGCTCTAACAAATAGCCGACGTGTGTTTCTTCTTTAACTGCACACACAACCAAGCAACAGACAATGCTCTATTTGATAAAAGCTTCTCACATTTTAATAAACATTAAAAAACAAGCCGCCAACATGTTTTCTGGGCTTGGCGGTGTTATTAGGCGTAATCAGTTGACCAGTAAATAATGTTTGCTTCACTAGCTGGAAATTGAGAAGGTATAAAATTGACATGCGTTCAGGCCTACTGCACATAGTTCTCAGGTTTTACATGAAATGTTACATGTTATGAAATGATTATTAATTTCCCCCTTCTTTTTCTTAATAAATATTTTACCGTTACAGAAAGAAAGTTCACAAACGGAAGTCGTTCAATGCACTTTGTGCAAAAAACATTTATTATGATTTTGGGGAAGAGATTGTGGTTGAATTCTAATATAATGCAATATATAAATACCATAAAGTACAAGAAATAGTGTGTAAAACGTGGCTTCTGAAATGTATTAATTTCACCAGATCCTTGAAATGCTATGCCTAAATAAACATTGGAAATATAACTTACTATGTATCAGTGTTCTTGAACTGCATAAACAACAAAGCAGTCGACAATGTGGTGGTTGATACAAGATTCTCACAATTTAATTAAAATAAAAAAACAAAAGCCACCAATATGTTTTCTGGGCTTGGCGGTGTTATTAGAGGAAATCATTTGACTTTTAAACAGTGTCGGCTTTGTTAGCTGGAAATTGTACATGCGTACAGCTGGGGGAAAAACTTTATATCAATGGTGCATGAATATTACACTCTGCATGTGTATGGTGTTTGTTAATGAACTTATCATTACTTTCCTATTTTTTTGTATATAAAAAAAAATATTTTACTGTTATGGAAAGTCAATTTTACAATTTGTATAGACCTTGGAACATAATGAACTTACACTTGCTTCGTCTTTCGTAACCTAATTTTCTGTTAATTTTTCTCGTTGAATTCAGACATAATGATTTGTGACAAAAATATTGAATAGTTTAAATATGTTTGCAATTTTTGCAATTGAATTAGGTACAGATATTATGGATTAGCTGCATGCTATGATGGTACTATATCAGACGGTAAGTAGATGGTGTTAATACTCTGTACATGCTATATATTGGACATTAAATTCAGACACAACGGTTTTGACAAAATTATTGAATGTTTTAAATCTGTGCAATCTTCCAATGGAATTGCATGCATTATGGATGAATTGCGTGTCACTATGGCACGATAGTAAACGATCTTAATACCCTCCCAATTCATTATATAAATCAGTCGGGGTGTTATCGATCAACATGTATTTTTTGGGGAAAACAATAAAAATTACTAAAACTATCTAATGCAAAGTAATAACCTATAAATATATTATCAATCCACTTTTTTAATAAGTTTTATTACTGCATTCCATTTAATATTCATCTGATAATACTCAGATTTCTTACTTTAGACACAAGTACATGTATATACGCCAATGCGGTGTTTGCTGGGGATAAAATTAAATACCTTTAAAACCCTGCGATAACACGACCCAGCTTTTAACGCAACCCAATTTCATGGACCCTGATTATCACATTATAGCGGGGTTCCACTGTATCTATATGTAAAGGTTCGTGCAACGCAAATTTACTTTTGTGCAAATAATGATATCGCAATAAAAAAATTGTATTCATTCATGTCGTGGATATTTAAATTTGTAATTAAGTAAATAATTCAACACATTGAATGCAGAGCACAACTCAGCAATACAAAGTTTTCAGTTGCATTGGAACTACACATTTTACAGCATTAAAAGTATCAAATTTTCCATAATATAGGAGCCAGTCATGTGTTAGAGCCCCCACATTGGCAAGGTGTAAAATCCTTCCATTGCTCAAAGTAGGGCCTACATGAAAAAGTATGATTGTCCTCCATTATACTGTTTTAAAAAATTGGACCCTTTAAATAAGAAAATATTTTATTTCTTTTTTGCAGTCTCCATTCTCTGATGGCAAGGTGAGCTTTTTACTTTATACTGATTGAGTATGATTTCTAAAAACTAGAAGGCTCGGTGATATTAAAATACATAAAGGAGAGGGACATAGTATACAATTTTATTTGAATGTGATTTATTGTAGTCTGAAATCCAGATTTCCTCCAAAAACTACTGACAAGAGATTGTAATGTTAAATATGTTAAATAATATAAAAAGTGGTTGGAGTCTTCCATGAATAGTGGGCTCCATCCAATTGTTATATTATTTTTATTATGGAAATCCAGCTTTGTTCCAATACTCGTCTGTCTGTAAATATTTATAGGCAATTAATTAATTGTCAACAAGTGTGCCTTATTTTTTGTTTTAACAATAAAATCTGTATAAAACTGATGGTTGCCAAGCAAATAACTTTGAACAGCCTGGATATAACTCCCATGTAAATTACTCAGAATCGGGATGCATCATGATCTGTCATTCTTCTTACATAGATGCCAAATTGGTTCCATGAACGTTGTTTTTGGAAGCAAGCTAAAGTTGCAAACACACATGATATCCATGGGTTTGATTCTTTACGATTGGAGGACCAAGAAAAGATCAAAGGAAACCTTGGAGGCAAGTTTCATCTTTTATATATGTAATCATTGTAATTTTGGACTGCTTTTTTCATTAACACATTAAGTATTGCATTTTAAATATAATGCACTAACTTGCTATATAGCAAACATTCATTATAATATGATTTCATATGTACATAGCAGATGTTTTGGGTTGGAGAAGATATCTCAGTCTTTCTACACTGTTCATCACAGCCTTGATATAGTGGTGGTTGTCGGTATCCGCATCATGACTTGTAGTGGACAGTAAAATTATATTGCCCCTTTTGGAACTTTACAGCAGTATTTATATGTAAAAGATGGAGCTACAGAATATGTATAGTGGACACACACTTCCTAACATGGAGCAATAGTGTTACAGTGGGACCCCGCTATAACACGGTAGTTGGGAGCCATAGAATACCAATACCAACACATTTTTGGGTTGAAGGGGGGGGGGGTTTACATAAAGACTGGTGCGAAAATGCATGGCACAATTACCATTTTTTATCAATATATATTAAATGAGAAAAACATTTCCTGTGGTAACAGAAATTGCAGATATAATATATTACTTTATTCAGAGAACCATGCATTGGTACATACACGTGTCTAATTTATGTATACATGTATAATCTATTGCATGAAAAGAGTATCAACACCGTGTACTCACCAGCGAATCTTGTAACATACATTGAATCCATAATACAAATATTTCCATCAAAAATATTCAATAATTTTGTCACAGATCATTATGTGACTGAATTCAATGAAAAGAAAAAAAAAAAAAATTACGTAATGGGTGTACGTAATGATTGATGAAATAGTACATGTCCATAGATTAAATAATGGAAGCTAAAGTGTATTCTTATAACAACTACATGTACATCTCATGATCTTTCTGTCTCTGAATATAGTCCTTGTAAATTTCAGGACATTTTCCCACCCAAGCTACTAGTCAAAGTCTTTTGAACTTGCCGCCCAGTTATTGGGTCATGCTCTTTTGATGTACAGCAGGCAGAACTGGCTTTATTTTTTTTAACCACTGAATTATGTCACTGTTTAGCTCGGCAGTTCACTTTGATGATAAACAATGTACTTCAATTAATTGATTTATACATTCTGGTGAGAATCTTTAATCAACCGCCGCATTGGCTGTTGCTTAGTTGTGTATGAAATTAAAAGAACATATATCGGAGATTATTTGAGCAACGATTGTATTCGGAATGCATTCAAGACATACACAAAGTAGACACGATGGCTTCATTACTCAGGAATCAGTAATTATAATATTGACACTTATGAGCTGTAATTTTTCAACAATAAACAAAGATCAAAGTTCTCAGTAGGCCCAGCAATTGGTTCATATTTCCGACGTTTATTTTGGCACAAAACTAGAAGAAATTTGATAATACATTTTCTACACATTTTAGACGAATATGAGAATGATAATTAAACTCTTAATTTTTTTTTTATCATACTTAAATTTTTTTTTTTTTTGGTCTTTGAGAAAAATACCTGTAATAAATTACCCGAAATTTCGAGAGCCATGCCACGACCGGGTTATATCCGAATTCGGGTTATAGCGGGGCGGGTTATAGCGGGGTCCCATTGTAGTTTGTAATAGTGTGCACACTGGCATACTAGGAGCTACCATATTTGTATGTAATAGTGGACTCACATTACCTAAAATGGAGCTGCAGTATTTGTATGTTAAAGTCGGCTCACACTAGTGTTGTTCCGATTATCGATTATAATCGATCATCAGTTGGTTGAGCAGATAATCGATTGTGAACTCCATAATCGATTGTGTTTAAAGGGAGACTACTTTTTAAGTGTATGCAAAGCACAAAGGTTAGTAAAACTCGCAGTCACTAAAGTTGACCTGAAATTTATTAATTCTCTTCACAACTACAAATATGAAAACTTATGATTCATAATTAGGAACATATAGTCATTATTACATGGTCAAGTTGTTAAATTGTTGAGTTCATACATTTAAACACATTTTGTTCATTTGTTTCAGTCAAATTGCAACATCATTTGTAGTATTTATAAACAAGGACAAACAAGAAAAACATGTCCTTCTATACTTTAAATTACAGACACATCACATGTGAACGAAAGAATTTCGGGGGATTGTAGCAGTATTTCAGTTACATATGACTAATCAGCCATATAAAGTTGCGTTAATTTAACAGAGTTGTAGAACAAAAGTAACACATAATGCAATATTATTGTCAGGTTAAAGTATACATATAATTAAAAGAGATTACTCCTGTACATTTATAAACATACTGAACTCTTGATCAAAGATTTAACTGTTTAACAAAACTTAAAATTTGCAATTAGTAACCGATTATAATCGATGATCAGTTTGGTTAAGGGGAACCGATTATCGATTATGAATTTCTGACCGATTTCCCATCACTAGCTCACACTACCTATGACCTTCAGTATTAGTATGTAACAGTGGGATAAAATAGTAAAGCTGTGTTACATATATATGTGGTGTGATACACAAAGCATATACATTTTTCAGTACACTCATATACTTGAAGGTATTGTTATCTTTAACATGTAAATATACCGTCCAGCTTTAATGCTTGGAATAAAAATTTAAGCCATTTATGCCACACATGGAAATGCAACCTTAGCATTGTTATGCCATTGGACTTCAGTACCCTTAATATGACATGATTTCCTGTACCGTGCTGTTTACACCTTATCTGGAAATAATATGCAGAATCAAGACAAGTGAATCTCTGCTTTCCAATAGTTATTACGGAAAGATTTATAAAAATGTTTTAATTAACTTTGGCATTTTTAAAACTTGTTACTACCATATGCTGTTATCCCAGATTAGAAATGTTGTATTCAGTCGTCCACGACTACTGTAGTATGATCAATATTCGTGGAGAACCAATTTTATTGGTTTGGCTGTTGCCAGGAGCCACAAATTTAAATACCCAACAAAAACTGAGACACTTGTGATGATGACATCCCTACCAGATATGTTCGGCATTTGGATATTTTGCGATATTTAGATTCGAACATAGAAGTTTCCGAGATTGAATGGTCAGAAGAGGAGGATGCTGATTATGATGATGATTGAGTTCTTTCAGATCTAACAGATTGGAGCGATCATCTTAATTTTTTTAAAATAGTGTATAAATAATAAGTGAAATACTTGGACAAATATTTTTTTTTAAAATTCATCACTGTGTAGACAAATTCGTTTGGAATAATTGGTGATTTTTATTGGATGAGAAGAGAAAATTAGGGTAAAGAGTGAATGTATTTGCATAATGTTTAAAAAAATTTCCGTACAGGTAAAATTTGGACCAGCCTGTGTCCTAGTAGTTGAAACGTCCGCCTCGGATGTGGGAGGTCGAGGGTTCAAACCCCTGGCTGAGTCACACCAAAGACTTATGAAAATGGTACTTATAGCTGCCTTGCTTGGCGTGTTAGGATATGTTGGTATGGTGTCATGATAATGTGACTGGGTTGGACATCATGCTACATGTCTTACGCATGATGCCCCAGTGCTAGACATCACAATAAAACTGCCACATTACAGACATCGTAGCGATATGACTGATTTTTTTTATTAAAAAAAGCTTTGTTAATTATCCAAATCACATCATAACAATTGCTTGATCAGTCTATTGTCTACTCGTGTTTCTTTGCTGTAAACTAGACCAAAATATTGGGGACAAGGCTATGTATATGACTTGCCATTTGTATACATTGGTCTAGAAAGGAAGACAAAGGGCACTAAAATCAGTAGACATTATAACAACTCTGTCGTTTCAATTGTTCAGTTGTTTAATTCCATTCTTGAAATAGATTTTACTCAATGCCACATGTTAGCTACTCAAGTGAACAATGGCCTTCTGTATTTGTTAAATATACATCAGGGCTCGAAATTAGCAGTAGTCCGCTAGCTCGAGGCTAGTCGATTTCCTATCGGACTAGTAACTATCATAATGTTATTAGTCCGATGGGCTAGTAAGTTTTGTTTATCAACAGTTTACTCAATATCCTAGTAAAGACTTCAGCATATATTCTGTAGAATCAACGCAGTGACCATTGTAAACAAAGTCATAACATGTTAGCATGAGAAGATGAAGTCAATTTCTGCCTCAGAAATGTGTTTCTATGACAAGAAGCCATCTAAATTTGTGCATTTTGCTTAACAGCGCCAATCATGGCAGACTTCCCGAAATATGTCGGACATGACCGACAAGTTTTTACCTGGACCGACAGTTTGTTAGTCGGCATCGGACCGACTGTCCGGCAGTTTTCTCACTCTGCACCGCTCAAGTATGTCCTTCTTAAATCTAGTTTGTTAAACAGATTTTCATTGGCTACAAGCTTTTGAGCGATCCAATCGCTACGCCTATTATAAACAGTTATGCGGCTCACCTATCAGCATGGCATCGTTCAAATATTACGATGGAGCGAAACCTGGGAAAAAAGAAAACTATCTTATGAAGAATTGAAAGAAAAGAAAAAGGATTATGAAAAACATAGGGTCGAAAGAACCTTTAATTATAAATGGAAAGATAACAGAGACTGGTTAATATTTGGTGAAATAAAGCAAGTTATGCAGTGTGCCATGTGTCTCAGTTTCTACGGCGAGAAAGCGAGGTTTGATGAAAATTTGCGAAACATAAACGCATTTATCGTCGGATGTACAAATTTTAGAATGTCAACAATAAATGATCATGAACTTTCCAAGTCCCCCAAAAAAGCATCAGAGTTTGTTTCAGGCAGTCAGAAAACTGCTCTGGAAAAACTAGGGTCAGAAGCCGGCAAAGCACTTAGACAATTAAAGGCAGCTGAAAAAGTAGATTAGTGCATTTGTTCAGAAATGCACACGCAGTAGCCAAAAATAATCGTCCACTATCAGATTATACATGGCTGTGTGAAATTGACAAAGCTAAACAATTAGACATAGGCAGTACGTATATTAATGACAAAGCTGCTGCAGATTTCATACACAGTATAGCACAGACAGAGAAGCAAAAAACTCAGTCTTATAGAGTATAATCCATTTTTTGCCTTTATGATGGATGGAAGTAAAGATATCTCAGGAGATGAACAGGAGACCTTGGACATTGAGGAAGACTGTTTAGCCTAGTGAGATGAACTTGACAATTTTGATAAACTGATCATGTTTACAACAGACTATCAGTGAATTTGACTTAACTTTACTTGATTAACATGTGTTATTTACACTTAGAAAATAGAAAACAAAACGTTACAAAATACCTCAATTTTGTTATATTTTGTCGGTCTGACAGATTTTTTTCGGTCTGACAGATTTTCAGGCTTCGGTCTGACACTATTTTTTAGCTTTCGGGAAGTCTGTCATGGTCTTGCCATTAACAACGGAAGTTTGGTAATTGATATCCTAATTAATCTGACAGCGAATTAAATGAAAAAATAACCTGGTAAGGCAATTTATCAGACTTTATTCATGCGACTACAGTAACAAACTAGCACACAAAAGAACATGGCATCAACTATTGAAAGAAATTAGTGTGCATGCTTGTTTATTTCCTTTATTTTTTCGTTTTGCTTGCTTGCCAAACGCTGCAACAGTCACAAGCGGGAAACTGCATAATTTATGTTTGCATCAAAATAATTATAAGAATTAGATCAATTTATTATGATCACATTACTGACACGTCATTTCCAAACAACAACTTTTCCTATGACAATACATTTTTTAAAAATATTTTTCCCATACATGACTGAACAAATAATTGAATACACGTGGAGATATGCAAGCAGAATGCTGTATATTTGTTGGGAATTAAAATCTCTCAGCAAGGGCATGTAAAATTTGAAATTTCCCCATATTATTAATTTCAACAATACATTGAGGTCTGATTAATTAGGAACACTTACTAAACTTACGCTATTAATGATGAGACCGTAAATGTAGCTGTTAAATACAACGCGCCAAGTCAGATGGCTTCGTTTGATGGGAACACAAATTTTCCAAGGTGATATTGACATTATCTTTTGATGTTAATATTTTATAACAGTGTTTACAATAGCCACTGCTTTGATCCTGTAGAACATCCGCTGAAGTCCAGACTTTGTTTAGGAGAGGCTATTTAATGGGGGGGGGGGCAAAGGCACATGTTTTGAAACGTGTTTCTTGCTCGCACTTTCTTATATAAAGGACACTGTGCCATTCCTTTTCTTACTTTAAATAATTTGCGTCAACTATACTGTATCATCTCGTATTTCAAAACGAGGCACAATTCCCGCCTTAAATTAAAAAAGGTGTCCAGCCTCTGGAAAAAATGCAAAAGTTGAATGAAAATGACATTAAAGATAGGAGTAATTGTTATGATAGGGAAAAGCATAATCGGACGTTTCAGAAGACATGGACATTTGGATCCCTTTCTGTAATTGGATCCAGATTATCTTGAGAAACAAGAAATGTTACTTGACTGATTGATGATTTGAAGTAGAATTTATACTTCAGTACCTCTGCATTTCATATGATAATGATATTTATGAAACAAAATTGTTGTTAATCTCAATATAAGTGTGTGACATAGTTTCGTGGACAGGATTAGTAAATGTTTGGCAGGACTAGTAAATTTTTCAGTATATTAGTCCTTCTGGCTACAAAGAAATTTGTGTTAAATTCAAGCCCAGTACATGTATACATTTGTATAGTTTTCAATTGTTTGCTTTATTCACAATTGCTTAAATTCAATACATGATCAACAGTTATAGACCACAAACTGCCCTAATGAAGATTATTCTGTTGACTACCAAAGACTTGTACAAAATGGTACTAATACTAATAGTTGCCTCACTAGGCACTCAGCATTAAAAGGTTAGTGTTAAGACTGATTGGTCTGGTGTCAGGATAATGTGACTGGGTGGGACGTCATTCTGAATTGTTCAGCATGATGCCCCAGTGCTAGACATCACTATAAGCTACTAGACTCTTTTCTGCTATTGCATAATGAACTGGCAGATCCAACTTTGTGATTGTTATCCTGATTACTGTTAACAAACTGCATAGTATGTGACAGCGGATCTGTGTTAGTGCAGTTTTATGGTGGAGTAAGTTCTACATAGGTGGAGGTATTCAATCATCAGGTTGCATATGTCTGTGTTCTTACAATGCATAGTGAGGCCCTGAGTGAAAGAGTGGTCTAAAGCGCTGTTCGTTACAGATCACTGCCATCTCACCTGTCTGCGTGGGTTCGAGTCTCGGATTCGGCCAATGTGGGTATGTGCGAAAGCTTGCCAGTAGCTTCTCGTGGGTTGGTGGTTCTTCCCGGAGTTTTCCCGGGTTCTTCCTCCACCATTACTACTGGCCGCCATGTAAAGCATATATTGTACTGAAAATGGCATTAAACCAAACAAAAAATTATTTTAAAAAAATCTTACAAGCCATAACTTTTCCTCATTCAATCATCAGGTTGCATGTTTCTGTGTTCTTACAAGGCATGACTTTTCCTCTTTCAGGTGCTGGAGGGGATTCAGGTTCATCAGAGTCTCCCGATACCTTTACTATAGAGTATGCCAGATCCAACAAGAGTAAATGTAGAGTGTGTGAAGAGACGATTACCAGGGTAATTGAGCATTGTCTTGCCAGGCTTAACAGAGACATGCTTTTCTTTCCTGCAGCTACATTCACAGCATTGGGAGTTGGAATCTTTTGTAAAATATATATATATATATATATATATATATATATATATATATATATATATATATATATATATATATATATATATATATATATATATATATGGTAATATTTTTTTGTGTGTGTGTATTGAAGCTGATTAAAAGATGGAGATCAGTGACATAGCAATTATCCGACAGGCATGGGTACAAGTTAAATTCAACTTTTCAGTCCACAGATAAAAGTTACATTTCTGGTGACTTTTAAAAATTTTAACCCACAGTTTTTTGTCAACTTTTTTTTAATAGCCTATATGATAAAGGATTACATTTTGTATTAGGTAAAATAGTCAAATAACAATAAATTCCAAGTGAGAATTTTTCACTTTAAAAAGTAAAATCTGTAATTTGATAGAAAAATCAAAAGATTACTATTGACAATGCAGATGGTGGTGGATTCATTAAATGTTTTTTTCCCTCATTCAAGGGAACTTGGTCATGTTTTGCTTTGATCTCTATAACTAAATTTGTATAATCCCAAGTCTTGGTATCTGACCTGAGTAAGCATTATTGTAGTTTATTTTGTGAATGTATGCATATAAAAAATGTCTTTGCTTGGATCTAATTGGTCATTTTTTTTTTTTTGGGTTGTAGAATCAAGTTCGTATCTCTAAGAAGGACATTGATAGTGTCAGAGCTAAAATGTATGGTCCACAGGTGGCATGGCATCATGTGGACTGCTTTGTGGAGAAACGGGACGAGTTAGGCTTTGGACCAGAAATGAATGTTGAGACGTTTGTATTAATTTTTTAATTTTTTCATGCTTGTTCCTATTTGCTAGTGATGGGAATCGGTTAGAAGTTCGTAATCGATCATCGGTTGCACACAACTTACTGATAATCGATTATAATCGGTTGCTAACTTTCTACAAGTAAGTTTTAATTTTTGTTGTTACAGAGATATATCTTTGTTCAAAAGTTTAAAATGTAAAAAAATGTATAGGAGTTAATCTCTCTCTCTCTCTCTCTCTCTCTCTCTCTCTCTCTCTCTCTCTCTCTCTCTCTATCTATATATATATATATATATATATATATATATATACTTTAACCTCAAAAGCAACTTTCTTTGGCGTATCAGTTTTATGCAGCTGAAAGACTTAACAATCCCCCAGAACACTTTTATTCATATGTGATTTTTCAATTGTTTAAAGTATAGAAAGAAATGTTTTTCTTGCTTGTCATTAGTTACTAATACTACAATCAAAGCAGTTTAAACAAAACAAAAAAACACCAATTACAAAAACTTTCAAACTAACTGAACTATTTATCAGCAAAATCATGTAATGTTTGAGCAATGCTGAACACAAAAATCATTTTTCAGAATACTGTTTCTTCTTGTGCTTGTTACACTGACACTACCAATAGTTAATGTTTTTGTTTAAGAATATTATCAGGTCCACATTGTCACAACTTAAACGAGCCCGTTTCTTGCTGACAAGATGTCCAGCCAGACTAAATACCCTCTCACTGGATACTGATGATGCCGGAATACTTAGGTACTTCCGAGCTAGTAAGCTAAGATGGGGGTAGAGCTGGCAGTTTTGTTTCCACCACTGTAACATTGTGAGATTGGTATCATATGGAGCAGCAACTAGATATCTAGAAACCTCCTGGTGGATGACATCTGTTATTGGCTGTTGACTTTCACCAAGGCAAACAACATCTTGCAACCAATCATCCATGTCAACATTGACCTTTGCTTTCTTGTTTGGTGGACTAAGTGTAACCACAGTTTTAGTGTTGTCATCTCTGACATTTAGTAGTGATGGTGCAATTGGTAGAGGTGGCAATGAGTCTGAAGGTTGTTCATCACTAGTCCCTGGCTCCACTTGGACATTCACTTTAACATCAGCCATATCAAGAGCAACCTTCAAAAGCAGAGCATGTCCATCTGCTCGCTCACTGTCAGATAGAAACTCCAGATCCTTCATAGTATGATTCAATAAACAGCCCAACAGAGCTAGATCTTTGTCCTGTGTACTATTGTCAAGTTCTTGTCTCATTACATCTTTAAGTTTAGCGATTGAAGGTAGATCATCAGCATTTGTTTCTATACATTTGGTAAGTTTAAGAAGTATTGGGATAACTTTATGAAGGGTTGGTGATTTGTCTCTGCAAACACTGTTTGTTGCATTCAGGAACGATGAGAGAACTTCCACAAGTTTTTCAACCAATGCTTGTTCGTCAAATGTATAGACATAATTTTTCAATGTTGCGGCTGCTGACTTGCTTATGTTTGGGTCACTGATAACAGCCATAATAGCAGGTGTTTGCTCAAGCAGTCGTTCAAGCATGTCATGAGTGCTATTCCATCTAGTTGGAACATCCATCTTGAGCTTGTGTCCTCTAGCACCTATGTGAAGTAGTAACTGCTGCTTTCTCATTAACAAATCATTTATGCTCGTGCTTTGATGGAAAAAAGTCACCAGTTTGCGCCCCTTTGCAATGATTCGTGACAGTTCTGGTATAGCTAAAGCTTTTTTCACAATAAGGTTGAATCTGTGACCATAACAACCAAATCGAGTCCATTGAAGTAAATCAAAAGCCTTGATCTCATTGGCTGCATTATCAGTTACTCCAGTTGGTGTTGGAAGATTCCATCGCCTCTGAGTGGCCAACAGGCTTTCTTTTATATTTTCCCCAGTGTGACTGCCTTCAACTTTTCGTGTTTCTAAGACAACACTTTTCAATTCCCAATCTTTGGAAATAAAATGTGCAGTCACTGTACTATAACTTTCTGTATTTAATGAAGTCCATGCATCATGAGTAACAGCTATATCAAGAACATCATGTAGTTCCTCTTTTACTTTTTTCTCAGCCTGGTCTTTCTTCTCAGCTAGTTTGGAGGACACTAATTTACGACCTGGAATTTCATACCTGAAAATGTAAAGTTTGAAACATTTAGTCATGGTAGTCAAACAAGACATGTATTTGGAATATTTACTGTGTCTAAATATAGTGAAAACAATGAATTTATTTAATGTTTATTTAGACAGGACAGCATTATATTTAATTAAATACTGCTTAATTTAGGTATGAAAATTCAAAATTCAACAGTGTTGACATCTAGAATCAAATGGATTCACATTTTTTTTTCTTTTCTCACTGTCAGTTTAAATAAATATTACTAATTTTTAATGTTATCATTTAAAACTTACCTTGGATTAAGAAGCATCACAAAGTTTCTAAAATATGTATGGTCAACAAGGCTTAGCGGAAGAACTTTGCCAACAATAAGTTTCAAGAGTGCATCATCAATTTCTTTCTGCTTTGTAGCTGACATCCTCTCTGTTGGCTTCTTAAATTGTTCATCAATCTTAGTCTGTTTGGGTGGCTGGGGGGAAACAGCACCTCTTGCTGTCGCTGATCCCATTTCCTTATGGTCATGATCAAGATGAAAGGCCAAATTTGTAGTATTGCCTGGAATGTATTTGAAATAAATGTTTTTATATTGAGAAGAAAAAAGAGCAAACAACAAATTCTTTATGCGCAAGTATCTTAAATGAATGGAATGAAATTATTTAAAGAAAATCAGGATTAAAATTAATATTAAATTTGTACATATATTTTAAAATTAATCTGCAACATTTTAAAAAGTTATTTTATGTTTTTAAATAGTCACATGTCTCAGGGAATATCTGTAACAAACCTCAGAGATCACTTTTCCGTCATTATCATATATGCCTAAATAGCAGGATAATCTTGTGATTATTTATGTATTTCAATCATAATCATGACATGGAGCTTTATTATGAAAAGAAATTTGAAGTATTTTAACAACAACACATGCTATATTAGAGGAAAGCACAAAGTACACAAATGATTTAATGAAAATAAAATTCTTGATTTAAAATATTTGATACTGGAATGCCATGAAACGTTTTTCCGTGTGCGTGCGTGCAACTCATTTATTTTATACGAGGTTGTTCTGTCTCCTAATAATTGCATTCGTCGTTGACGACATTATTTGTTTCCAAATTATCCAAAAAAATCTAACTATGGTGTATGTTTATATATTTGGAAGTTATGAAGGGAATAAATAATTTAGCTTTACTGTTGTGGATCGGAAGGCTAATATCATGGTTCCACAGTCCTAAAATGTAAAGCGTATCACATGATAATTTTGTTTTCGTGTAGCACCACAAAAAAATTAGAATATTGTTCATTTTTTGCACTATGTATTGGAGAATGTGTTTGCCAAAAATAAATGTATCCCCGCGTTGATTTCAATGAGAATAGCTGGACCTACCTTTGTTTGCATATTCCTTTCTGCAGAGTTTGCATATGACCTTCGTTGTATCTAAATTCTCCTTTGTCGGTGGACCCTCCTGTATTTTGTAAAATCCAAAATATGTCCATACACGAGAACGAGCTTTTCCTCCAGGATATGGATATATTATTTTGCGATCGTTTTCATCCATGGCACGTGTATGATATTTAGCGGGGTTTTAACATTTTGTTCGGAATCCTCGGTTTTCTTCCCAACAAACAAAGGGATTGAACTAGTCTGTGCCAAGCGCTTCACAGTTGTCTCCCTTACCATGCAATCGATTATGGCGTTTCACAATCGATTGGCGAATTGGTTCACTCAACCAACTGATTATCGATTATAATCGATAATCGGAACAACACTACTATTTGCCTTGTGATTCTCAGGTCAATAAAATTGCCCTTTATCAGATTGTATAAGCCTAAGGCAGCAGCATCCATAAGTGACTGACCATGTTCCTAGAACACAGAGATGCGACCAGGATGGTAGGTTACTTGCAACAAATATTGATAGTCACATGACTTTTCAATACCGTGGATACTGCTCCGGTGGCATAGTGGATGCTCTAACTTTGGATGCAGGCGGTTGTGAGTTCAATCTCCTACCAAGTTATACCAAAGACTTATAAAAATGGTACTAACAGCTGCCTCGCTTGACGCTCAGCATTAAGAGGTTAGTGTTAGGACTGGTCGGCCTGGTGTCAGGATAATGTGACTTGGTGGGACATCATGCAACATGTCCGCGACATGATGCCCCAGTAATAGACATCACTATAAACTGCCTCACTGCAGATGTTGTAGCGATATGACTGAAAAATTGTTAAAGGTACGTTAAAATCTTAATGAAACAAACTTTCTTATATCGATATAGTCTGATATTGACATAAAGTTTGATGAGAAGTAGCAAATGAACTTTGCAGGCATATAGCCCGAAACACTAAATAACTTTGGACTTGTAAAGCAGAATGACCTGTGGACTTTGAAAGTACATAACGTTTGCAATTTAAAGATATCTGGCTGGATTAGGTATCAAAATAAAGGTTAAATGTATGACTATTTCAATAAAATGTGCATATATGGTATAACTGTTAAAATACAGGTGCAAACAGGTAACATAACAGGTAAAATGCACAAGCAATTATTTATTTACCAATTAGATGAACAGTATTTTCAAACACTTCATGTAAATCAAAGATTTCTTCCAAAGCTTTTCTGGAGCCATCTAACCCTTCAGTGCTTCCAACTCTCCCAAAAAACTGGAATTAATCCCTTTTTTCATAGAGAGCAAAAACGCGTGGAGTATACATTTTCTCTGGTTTAAAACCTACAAAGTCCTCTTCATCGTCATCACTATCACCCACAAGCACATTCAAATGCATCTCCAGATGTTTTCTCTCATTTTCAATTAACTGTGTTAGGTCACAACAGCAAAATATTTTCATAATTCATAATCTGACACTTCATTCTCATTGTGCTTTGAACTCCACCATTTTCAGTAGAAATTCACCGTTCAGAAAACACGCTCACAATGTGCCTGCTTGCCTCAAGATTTCTAGTTGAATTCAAGCACAACTCACGAGATAATCCAAGTATAATATCTACATTATAAGAAGGAAGATCTTAGAGGTATCCTGAAATTTAGAAAAGTACACTGCCCCGACTGGTAAAGCAGCCCATAGGGTTTACAGACTTACTTCCCCTAGACCAGAAAACGGTTTCTATTTATTAGCTTCAGTAAAATTTCTATTTCATTTCCTGGCATTGAACTGACATCAGTAAAACTTCTTTAAGATTACATTTTAGAGCATCATTCATTTATTTAAGATGAGGAAAGATTCCTAAATTACTACATTTATGTGTACTTTATAGGTGTTGAGCGTTTCTTTTTTGTTTATGAGAGAGTAATTATGTTTGCCATCTTGATAAATGTTTAAATTTTAAAATATGTGATAGACATTGAAAGGTCTAAAAAAAAAAATTTTATCGAGATAGAATATGCAAAATTATAACGTAATTCTCAAACACATATGCATGGACATATTTTTTTTTTTCAACATGTACATTACTCAAATGGGCGAGTTAGTAGGTATGCTCACCAGGTGATATGCTGCTACATACAATGTATTAAACAAGTTATAAGACGATTATATTGGTTACAGAGACACTGTACAGTTGCTAGCCAGGAAGATCATTGGCGATCACAATTCATAACAAGTAGCAACTGGTTCAGTCGGATAATGCATTGAAAAGTTGTAATAACCTCAACATCAATAAATATAGTTGTAGAACAATTATTATAAAATTTATTTATTTTGTATAGTTGAAGTAAAATTTATGTAGTGCTGATGTTATTTCATCAATTGTAGTTATTGCTAACACTATTACATGGTAAACACTTTACTTGGTGAATAATGTGATTTCATATAATCAAAAGAAAAGGTTTTTGATTGTAAATTTAGTGGCTAAATATATTTTTATATCCATTTGAGAACTACATTTGAATTTATTCATTCAGCACTCCATTTGCACTTTATTATAATTTCACTTTGTTCCATTATTATATCTATTTATAGAGGCTTTCAAGATGATGCAATATGAATGTTTTAACATTATCTCTTCTTGTCAGTTTACCACAGTTCCACTCGAACTGGTTGAATCATGTGTTTATTAAAGTGAAAATGTTTCTAAAATGTTTTGAATACAGCAGTATGCCACTTGATAGAAGCAGCTCATGTTGTGTACTATTTTTCAGCCTGTTATATGAACATTTTATCACATAAACATTGGTATAAGAGGCTGCATGATTTTGTTCCTTTGCTTCCCATTGGCAACATGCTTATGTTTTCTTAAGATTTTTTGGTTTTGTTTTAATTACCCTTAATGTTTGTAAATGGCTGATATCTGACCTGGTTTTATTCTTTTTTCTTATGAAGGATTAAATTTTTTTCCGTATTGAAGAAGGAAGACAGAGACATGCTTATTGAGAAGTTGGGAAAAGGAGAAAAGTAAGTCTATTAGTTGCCTGAATTGTTCAGTGTTAAATATCCTCATGTAAAATGCATCCCATGATCAAGGTCTCTTCAAGTTGAAATCTAAGACGAAATTTTCTCCCATTTGAACATAGCTTCAATACAGGTTTCTTTAAGTTATGTGTTATTCACGGAAGAAGCATGAGTAGGGAAGGTGGGGATGTAACGGCAGTTTTTTGTAAGGTTACCATTGCTAAAACTTGAATTATTCTCGAGACACCATTGCAGAAATTTAACATTTTAATTGCAGCCCTTCACCACTGCCACCATAACAGAGATTAAAATAATTAGTGTTTTATCACAAAAATATATTTAAAAAAAACCCACTTCATTCTTCAAAATAAATAATGGATGACTATTGGAGCAAAATGGATATTCAGATTGTAAGCCATTTTTTGCAGCATGTGTAGGTCCATTTTTGTTCACTCAAACAACTGTAATATTAAAAGGATTTTCATGTTGATGGTAAGCTGCTTAGTTTCAGTCACAAGAAAGTTAATATTTCATCTTGCATTTAATGTCCAGTAAAATGACCAATGATTTAGGATTAGGTCTTAATTCCAACCCTTTGTTGAAAAAATGTAGGGATAAAGTAGAGCCACTTTTTAAAAAAATAGTATTGGAAATGTAGAAGACAAAAGTGATATTTTATGATTAAGAAGTATACATTGTGGCAGAATTATGGCTGAAACTGTGAATTCCTGAACTTGTTACATGCAATATATTAACTGAACCATAATCGATTATTCGGTCAAAAAGCACCTGTTGTAAAGTGTGTGAACTGGCAAGAATCAATCAGCATAATCTAAGCTCCCAGTTTATAAAATCAAGTGAAACATGTTAACCTTGCTGTCATAATGATATTTCCCACTTGCTTTTTCATGAGCTCTAGGTAGAAGTTACACTGTTAATAATTTTGTCATATTCTGTAAATTTAATCAGTACCAAAATATCAAAAAAATGAAAACTGGGTTCATTTGTTTGTAAACGAATTTGTGTTTGCATAAAGTGCAGCTGATGTTAATATTGTTTTGTATCTTATCTTAGAATAGCAGATTGTGGCTGATGTATATAGTATTGGGCTGCATCTGAGAAAAATAGATTGTGGTTGATGTATATCATTGGGCTGCATCTGAGATATAATAGCAAGTTGTGGTTGATGTGTAGCACTGGGCTTCATCTGAGATAGAATAGCAGATTGATGTTGATGGATAGCATTAAGCTGCATCCGAGATAGAATATCAGACTGAGGTTGATGTATAGGATTAGGCTGCACCTTAGAATAACATTGATGCTGATGGATAGCACTAGGCTGCATCTTAGAATAGCAGAATGTGGTTAGTGTATAGCATTGGGCTCGATCTAAGACAGAATAGCAGATTGTGGATGATGTATAGTATTGGACAGCATCAAAGATAGAATAGCAGATTGTGGTTAATGTACTGGACAGCATCAAAGATAGAATAGCAGATTGTGGTTGATTTATAGGATTAGGCTGTATCAGAGATAGAATAGCAGATTGTGGTCGATTCATAGCATTAGGATGCATCTAAGATAGAATAGATTGTGGTTGATGTATTGTATTGGACAGCATCTGAGATAGAATAGCAGATTGTGTTTGATGTATCGGACTGCATCTAAGATAGAATAACAGATTCTGGTTTATGTATTGTATTAGACTGCATCTGACATAGAATAACAGATTGTGGTTTATGTGTTGTATTAGACTGCATCTGACATAGAATAGCAGATTGTGGTTCATATATTGCATTGGACTGCTTTTAAGATAGAAGAGCAGATTGTGGTTAATGTATAGCATTGGGCTGCATCTAAGATATAATAGCAGATTGTGGTTGATGTAGGCTGCATCTGAGATGGAATAACAGATTGTGGTTCATGTATTGCTTTGGACTGCATCTGAGATAGAAGAGAAGATTGTGGTTCATGGATATAGCATTAATTTGCATCTGAGATGGAATAACAGATTGTGGTCAATGTATAGGATTGGGCTGCATCTAAGATATAATAGCAGATTGTGGTTGATATATAGCATTAATCTGCATCTGAGATAGAATAGCAGACTGTGGTCAATGTATAGCATTGGGCTGCATCTAAGATATAATATCAGATTGTAGTTGATATAGGCTGCATCTGAGATATAATAGATTGTGGTTGATGTAGGCTGCATCTGCGGTAGAATAGCAGATTGTGGTTTATGTATTGCATTGGACTGCATCTGAGATAAAATAGCAGATTGTGGTTGATCTATAGCATTGGGCTACATCTGAGATAGAATAGCAGATTGTGGTTGATGTATAGCATTGGGCTGCATCTGAGATAGATAACTTACATTGTTTCAGTTATCTCCTAAAGCTGGGTTTTGTGGCAGTTTATTCACTTTTCCATACAAAAAATTGTCATGATACATGGTGTTGCAAGCTAAAGACTGGGATGGTCATTTTAACACTAATATTTGGACCTTTAGTGGTTATCGTTGTATCATATATACTCACTTATAAGTCAACTTTTTTCTACCAAATTCTTTTCATGCAGTGTAGGGTTTGTACTTAGAGTATGACATACAAAAAAGTTGAATATCTGGGGGTAATGTAGGAAACTCTGTTTACGAAAATTATTGCTACCTATTCAGATATGTGTATGTGGTATGCAATATGTTTATCCATATTATTGCAGTATTCATTACACATTACTTGTGTTTACAGTTATATTTTTTTTAATTGAAATTATTAAGTGTAAATTAAATACTACTCATTGCTAAGTGAAGTATTCACATACATGCCAACCATTACGTTTTTGGCGTAATCATTACACTTTTTGTCACTAAATTACGCATTACGCTTAAACATATATGGATTACGCTTTTTCTGTATATCCACCACCACCAAAAAAATCAATTATTTGTTTTCTCGTTATTATTAAAATTCCATTAATCCCACAGACCATATTTTAGAAAAGACGGCTTTTATGTTACTACAATATCATACATGCCAACCATTACACTTTTGGCGTAATCATTACGCTTTTTCCCACTAAATTCCGCGTTACGCGTTAACGTTTATAGATTACGGTTTTTTGATATATCCATCTTGCAAAAAAAAAAATTTTTTTTTGTTTTTATTAGCATTACTTTATTTTTTACATACTGTTTTATTTTTAATTAAAAAATACCCCGCTTCTACATAACTACGATATACGAGTATACTTGTCCGTGGACTTTCCTAATATTCATGTTCTATTTATAGCAACTATCATGTTACTAAGATACTTTCAAACTTTCGACCTCATATTCTATTTATAGCGGCTTAGTGAGGAGACAGCAGACTGGTTTCTATTTTGTTTAAATCATTATGCACATACTCTTTGTTCTTATTTTGTATAGTGCAGAACCAGTCTAAAAGTTTTTTTGCGCTAAAAAGTATTAAAAAATTCTCAATGCGTTTATGAGCGCAAAATATATCTCTTAAATAATTTCACAGATGGGTTAGAAAAAGTCAATAATAAACAAAGCAAAATGTAATCAATCCAACAAACACGGCGAGGGCATCATCACGTGACGTCTAATCGTTGGCGCTAAATGGCTTCAGATGTTAAGATGGATTCTAGTCTTTATGTATGTTAGAGCACATTTTTTTCCCCCAAGAATTTCGCAGATGGATCAGAAAAAAGCAAAACAACGAGTCTTCCAAAGATTCAAAGATGAATATATGAATGGCATAATACAGCGTTCCATTCTAGGATAGCATCATGCACATTGCAGACTGTGCGGAGACGATTTTAGCATTGGTCATGGTGGTAAATTTGATGTGGAAAAACACATTAAAACAAGGAAACACATCGAATTAGCTCGCCCTACGAACTCTAATAATAAGGTAACTTCTTATTTACAGCAGAGCTCAAGTGCAGACTTGAATACTATAAATGCTGAGGTGTTATTTACCGAGTTTTTAATAGAACACGGACTACCCTTAGCGGTAGCAGACCACGTTGGTCCCTTGTTCAAGCGGATGTTTCCTGATTCGAAAATTGCGGAAAAATATGCTTGTGCAAGAACAAAATCATCTCACATTGTTCGGTGCCTAGCAGAAGATACTTCACTTAAAATTGCAGAAGCAATGAAAATTGGGCCGTTTAGTATTGCCACAGACGGGAGTTGTGATTATGATGATAAATGTTGTACCCCGTATGTGTTAGATACTTTGACAGTGAAAAAGGCAAAGTCATGAGTGTTCTTCTTTCTTTACCAGAATTAACAGTAGATTCCACTGGACAAAACATTTTTGATTTGCTTGACAATGTTTTGAAGAAACATGACATACGTTGGCAGAACTGTATGGGGTTTGCAGCTGATAATGCATCAGTGATGACTGGAATTCATAAAGGAGTTGCATCCTATATTTTGAAAATGTCTCCGTGTTCATAACAGGTTGCCCCTGTCATTTGATGCACCTTGCTGCTGGTAAAGGCTGCTGATAAATTAGAAGTAGATATTGGCCATTTATTAATAGATATCTACTATTATTTGGAGAAAAGTAGTAAAAGGAAACAGGCTCTAAAGTTGTTACAAGATCAGTTTGATCTTGAAGACTATAAAGTTATAAAGCATGTGTGTACAAGATGGTTATCCCTTGACAAATGTGTTGGCCGTTTACTTGAGCTTTGGGATGCACTACAAGCATTCTTTCAAACTGAAAGTGAATCTGCACAGAGAAAACGTGGTGGAAAAGTGAAGAAGAGTGGTACAAAAGCAGAATCTGTTATTGCAAGTCAGAAGAGAACAAGAGATGAAAGTATAGACAGACATACTAATAATAAAGAGATTGGGATAGCAGAGAGAAAGAAATTTAAATCCATGGAATTTTTATTTGAGAGGCCTCTATCTATCCAGCTAGAGGGCCTCCAGGCTCAGACCATGACTGTGAAAGATAAATCTTTTGACATAAAATTTCATCAGCCATCTGAATCAAATTCTTCAGAGTATAAATCTGTTAAAAAGCATACTGGATCTTCTCATACTTCCAAGGGCAAAACTAGCAAAGTGGATACTAAGATGGCACAGAAAGAAAAAGAATCTGTTTACTGCTTTGAAGACTCTAAATGTGAAATGGTTTACAAAAAGCTTAATGATCCAGTTACAAAACTGTACTGCTTGTTTATGAAGAGTGCTATTCCATTGTTTGATGCAGCAAATGTTGTCGTGCAGAAAGAAGAACCATGCATTCATATTATGCACAAGATTCTGTCAAACCAGTTGTCAGATTTGCTAATTAGGTTTATTAAGCCAGAAATCATCGCATCAGCCAAACTTTTAACTGATATTGACTTTCATGACCATGCAAACCAGAAAGATAATGAAGATCTAGCTATTGGTGCAGAAGCAAGAGAATTCATAGAACACAATTCTACTCTTCCTGTGAAGATGTTCTATGATAATGTTAGAGATTATTATGCTACATCCTGTGATTACATGCTCCATAAATTCCCATATGGAGATGAACTGCTTTTAAATGCTTCAGTTGCTTATGTAAATGAGAGACAGTCAAAAATCTTCAAAAGTGTTAGATTCTTTGTCATGAGATATCCCTTTCTATTGCAACCCTTGTCTAACTTGGATCATCTGGAAGAAGAATTCCTGAAATATCAAGTTGGGATTCTACCCGACAATATACTTAATGCAGATAGAGTTGATGTGCAATGGCACCTCATTTCCCAGCTGAAAGACTCTATCACTGGAAGAAATAAATTTCCTCTTCTTTGTCAGGTTATGAAAGGAATATTGGTTCTTTACCATTCTAATGCTGACTGTGAGAGATTGTTTAGTGTTGTTAACAAAAATAAAACTGAATTCAGGTCCATGCTAAGTAACCCGGTACTGAGTGCTCTACTGGTATGCAAAACATTCATGCCCTCAGCTGGTACAAAATGTTTTGAAATGCAACATGACAACCTGTTGCTTTCTAAAGCTAAAGTGCTACATATGAACACTTGAACCATTAATGAATGATAACAGACGAGAAAAGCAAATAAATCATTGTTAATTGTAATTGTAGTATGTTAAATGTGGATTACTCTTTTTCTGCTTGGATTCCTCTTTTTGACCACTTGGATTACACTTTTTCCTCGTCAGGGGTTGGCATGTATGCAATATAAGAGTACGCTTAACCGTGGGCTTTCGTAACAGTATCATGTTCTATTTATAGCTAACCTGGTTCTACTGTTGACCTCGAATTCTATTTATAGAATGCATGCTTAGTAAGGAGAGAGCAGACTGGTTTTCCAAACTTAATCTTTACTCGCAGATTCCATGTTCTAATTCATATTTCTTGCAGAACCAGTCTTAAAATATTTTAGCGCTTAAAAAGTATATTTTATTTTACTCTATGCATTTATGTAAGCAAAAATATCCCCTTTCAAAAATTTCCTAGATAAATTAGAAAAAGGCAACCGAAAACCCCCCGAAACAAAATATAACACAATCCTCTAAGTATTAAGAAAAGAGTACAGCATCACGTGACATCTTTTTTCCGGCCGTGTCGAAAGAATTAAAAAATTTAGTGCTAAACGTCTTAAGATGATTTCTTGTCGATGTGTGTAAAGCTAAAAGTGCTACATATGAAAACTTGAAACAGTAAAGGATGTTAAAAGACGAGAAGGACAAATAATCGTTGTTTATTGAAATTTTAGCATGTTATATGTGGATTACGCTTTTTCTGCCTAGATTCCACTTTTTGACCACTTGGGTTATGCCATTTCCTTGTCAGGGGTTGGCATGTATGTATTCATCAATGTTGTTTACCATCTATATTACTTTAAGTTTGGTACAAGTTATAACAGATATTAGGAAAAAATTGGAACTCACCACATTGGAAGAGCAATATGTTCCACAGTGCCTTTGCCTCGTGGTACTTCAAGTAGTGATGTTCTGATAATTTCGAAATGTCTAAAACAGCATTTTCTTTGATTTTTGCTCCATCTTCTTTATCAAATTTTCAGTCTGTTTCAAGTGGTTCTAAATACCTTTGAAATTGATAACAAGCCAACAGTGTTTCCAATTTGGTTTTACAGGCATCCTTGGCAGAACCGTGCATAATTTATCGGAACAAATTGATATTTCAGATAGGTCACAGATTATCTTTTTGTCAGAATAACCATATATTTAATTCTGGTGAATACTGTATTTAGCAGCAAGACCAAAAGTAAATTTCAGGAAGGACAGCTTTGTTTGTAGGGCACCTGAGCATTCTTTTTGTCTTGTTTATTTACAATGTTTGTTATTTTGATGATTGTTTGGTTCCATCATTTTGTAATTTGTTTGCTGAATAGTTTGGTTCCGTCATGTTGATGTTGCAAAGTAGTTTGGTACCATCATTTTGTATGTTGCTGAGTAGTTTGGTTCCTTCATTTTGTAATTTGCCGAGTAGTTTGGTTCCTTTATTTTGATGTTGCTTAGTAGTTTGTTACCATCATTTTGTTTGTTGCTTTGTAGTTTGGTGCCATCATTTTGTTTGTTGCTGAGTAGTTTTGGCATTTCCAAGTGTTTAGCTCTTATTGTGGATTGCTTCCAGCATGTTGATAATTTCTTAATATAATATCAATCAAAACATATGCATACAACTGAAAGACATTGGAACAAAATATAAACAAGAATAAGTCATGCTGGATGGGACACCTTAACCAGTTGTTGAAGAAACAATGGTCTTAAGTATTGTCTTCAACAGAAAACTCAACCTTTATTCCATGCATAACAAACTTTAAATGCTTTAGAGCTCTTGGTAACGTAGGAGTGCACACTGCCTGGGTTGTTGACAGGAAAAAGTCGTTCTTAACCTATATAGAACCATTATTTGATTCAAACTTGAATATTGTTGTCTTGTTTATTGTTCAGCCAGAAACTTGTATTTAAAGACGCAATTCACCACCAAGCAATTTGACTTGCTTTGAGAGCATTCAGGACATCCCCACATGAAAGACTTTTGTATGAAGTGAATGAGCCGCTTCTATCACATAGAAAAACATACAATGAGTATGCCCTAAATTTAATATCCAACTCTTTCAACCTTGTTTTTATGACTATATTCCAACCCAGATGCAAAACATTACATCAAAACAATCCAAATGACATATCTAATTTTGACATTATAGTACTTCAGTCTTGTCAATACAAAACTTGACCTTTCAAAAATCCAAAAATCCCATTTTTGAAACACCTTACTGGCATCTTACACAACCCAAGATACTTCTTAAGCTACACTAAGGGAGGGACAAAACCTGAGATGGTTCTTTCACAGAGGATATGCAAGCTACCAACACTGCAGCATTTGTGAGTTTTCTTGTTGAACATAATCTACCTTTTATCCCTTTTTTTTTCTCACTAATTGCGAGCCTGTAGGTTGGCAGGTATGCCTTTTATTTTTTGGTGCTATGTAGTTTTACAGTGCTGATGTGCTATAAAATCCACAATCAGTCAGTTGGCCAGTATTATTATTATTTTGTACACTATGTTATCTCCAAAAAATATCAGCATTTTAAGTTGTACATGAGATTAGTTTGCTGTGACATTATCTGACCCTGAGATAAGATATGGTTAGATTTGTCTTGTCCAGAGTAAAATTGGCAATAACTTGTGGGATGGGAGGTGCATAATAAATAGAAATCATTTTTTAAACTCTAGTTATTGCATAACACAAGGCCCATAATCCTGCATTGCACAAAACAAGGCCTATAATCCTGCAATGCACAAAACATGGTCCATATTAATGCATTGCACAACACCATACATGTCAGCCATTATGCTTAGGCGTAATCATAATGCTTTTTCACTAAATTACGCATAAACATATATCGATTACGCTTTTTCGGTATATCCACCTTCCAAAAAAATCAATTATTTGTTTTCTCAATTTTATTAACCTTTCCCAAAGACCATATTTTAGAAGAGACTGCTTTTACGTAACTACAATATAAGAGTATGCTTGTCTGTGGACCTTGAATTTTATTTATAGCATCTGTATGGCTTAGGGAGGAGACAACAGACTGGTTTTCTAATTTTAATCTTTACGCGCAGATTCTTTGATCTAATTCATATTTGTTGCAGAACCAGTCTAAAGGTATTTGGCGATAAAAAGTAATTTTATTTTAGTTGATGCATATACGAGAGCAAATATATCTCCTTTCAAAATTTCACAGATGGGTTAGAAAAAGGCAAAAAAAGAAACAACAGAATCCTCTAAATTTGAAGATGTGCAGCATCACGTGACATCTATTTCAGGCCATATGGAAAGAATTTTAATATTTGGCACTAAAAGTCTTAAGATGGATTCTAGTCAATGTGTATGTAAAGCTAAAAGTGCTACATATGAAAACTTGAAACATTAAAGAATGTTAAAAGATGAGAGGGGCAAATAAGTCATTGTTTATTGAAATTTTAGCATGTTATATATGGATTCCACTTTTTTCTGCCTGGATTCCGCTTTTTGACCACTTGGATTACACTTTTTCCTCATCAGGGGTTGGCATGTATGCAACACCAGGACTATAATCCTGTATTACACAAAACAAGGCCCATATTCAAGCATTGTCTATGATGATGATTGCCCATTATCAGGTTTATAACACAGAAATTTACATTGAGATGTTGTTTAAATTATGCTAGCATTATGGTCTACCATGTTTTAAGCTGAGCTGTTTTTAAATATTTACTCAGCCATCATCATTTTTATTGATTTAACATTTTGTGTGCATTTGTGTAGATGAAAAGTCTGTGTGTGGAGTGAGTTTTTATTCGCTTGATGTCATGTGGGGTATTATTTCACTTGAACCTCGTTTCAGTCCCAAGAAAAGGAAGGCAGAGGATAAGGGAGATGGTGGTGGAAAGAAGCAGAAGAACACTAAAAGAACAAAGGAATAAGAGTCACTATTTTGTTGCAAGTAAATGTAATCTGAACTCTAGATAAGAAGTATTTATTTTTAGAAATCGTATAAATTTGACTAAAAATGCATCAAGAAACTTGTTACCTTGTTATTGTGTAGAACAGTTTGATTTTAAGAATTGTGTCCAAAGTTGTCACTATGTATTGGTTGTGCGGTAAGCACAGTCCATGTTTGTAATGGCACAGTTGATCAGTGTAAACTATTTAGTTGTAATAAGTTGCAGATGCTTGTGCACCTTTGAAACCAAAGTACTTGATTGCCGTGAGAATGCTCACTCATAGTGAGGCATTTCATTGAGCTAATTATCCATTTGATACACGGAGAAAGTGTCGCTAATCTCTTGACAACAAAGACTTAGTCCAGAATAGCAAATTGAAGTTTTGCAATGGATACCAAATTCTCCAGTAGAATTTACAAAATGCATTTAGTTCCAATCCATCTCGGTTTTTGGCATATATATATAAAGTGTCAATGCAGGGAGTGATATTCCCATTTTATTAAATGCTTTGTTAGATCTCGGTATTTGGCATACGATGAACATGAGATTCTTCTCATTTCATTGGGTAATTTTATGTGGACATATATTGCACCATTCATGGTACTTTTATTTATATATATCAGCAGAAATAAAATTTGGACTGTTTAAAACAAATTTTATTTTATTTCTAGGAAAGCAATACCAATCAACTGCTTGTTATTTTTCTTTCTTTGAATTTTGAATTTTCTTGATGAAAGATGTGAAAACTATTAAAATGTATAATTTTCTTTTGTCTCACCTCTCTTAGTATCAATACCATCTAATAATGTTTGGTGTTTAGCAGAAAATACATCATTTAAAATTGCAAAATATATCATTTAAAATTGCAAAAGCCTTGAAAATTGGGCCATTTAGTATTGCCACAGACAGGAGTCGTGATTATAATGACTAAACATTGTACTCAGTCTCAGTATGTTTCTTATGGTTTAACGCCATTTTTCAGCACAATATAGGCTATACATGGCAGCCAGTATTAATGGTGGAGGAAGAGCCCAGAAAGAACCACCGACCCATCAGAAGCTACTGGCAAGCTTTCTCACATAACTACATTAGCCGAATCTTAGACTTGAACCCACGCAGACAGGTGAGATGGCAGTGATCTGTAGTGGACAGCGCTTTAGACCACTCAAGGTCCCATACTCAGTCTCTGTAAGCGACTTTGAGAAAGAAAAGTGCAAAGGGCATAGTCAGAGTGCTCTTCTTTCATTACCAGAATGAATGGTAAATTGCAATGGAGAAAACATTATTGATTTACTTGATAATGCTTTGAATAAACATAAGTTGGCAGAACTGTATGGAATTTTCAGCTGATACTGCATTAGTGATGACTGGAATTCATAATGGAGTTGCAATCTGTATTTTGAAAAATGTCTCCATTCACTATACAAATCAGGTTGTCTCTGTCATGGTGCACCTTATTGCGGGAAAGGCTAACAATCAATTAGAAGAACTCCTGAAGTATCAAGCTGGTATTCTACCTGACAACATACTACATGCAAACAGAGTTTATGTGCAATGGCACCTTATTTCTAAGTTAAAAAACCCAGTAAATGGAAGATATAAATTTCCTGTCTTTGTCAGGTTATGAAAGGAATATTGGTTCATTACCATTCTAATGCTGTGAGAGATTGTCAGTACAGTTAACAAAATTAAAACTGAATCCAGATCCAGGCTCAGTAATCCGGCTTTAAGTGCTCTGACAGTCTGCAAAACATACACAGTCTTAGCTGGTACAAAGTGTTTTGAAATGCAGTATGAGAGTCTGTTGCTTTTTAAAAGAGTTGCATATGAAAACATTAAGCAGTAATTGATGTTAAAAGCCAGAGGGGTAAACAAATAATTTTGTACATATACTCATTGAATTTTATCATGTTGTATATGGATTTTTTTTTCCTGTCCATATTACTCTTTTGTCCACTTGGATTACACTTTTTCCTCACCAGGGGTTGGCATGTATGAGATTGTAATATGAATCTTGCTTGCAAGAGGTTCCTAGCCACCACTTATTTGAATGCGAGGACACAAGCACCATACTAGATACACAATTCCGTGTTGTATAGGGAAGACCCAGCTTTCCATGCATTCACTGAAAAAATCTGTACAGTCTGGTTGAGTGAATGACATTTTATGCTGCTCTAAATTCAAGACTCATATATTAACAAGTCTTGTTTTGAAAACCTCATTCAAGCTAATGAACCCAAGAAATAGTACTGGAAGTAAAGTCTGGTTTCTATTCACAACAACCTTCAAACAAAAAAAAAACAATGCTGTACCTGTTCTCCTGATTCTGATACATCAGACAGTGGTCTTCACTAAAATGTACACTCTTTTCATGATAAGAGAGATTGGAGTCCTGCACAACATAACCTCTGAAAGTTCTTACTTGGCCTTTCAAGGTCATAGGTGTTTCAGCTAACATCTTTGTGTGCCCAAGTTGAGCATGGAATTATTCTGGAGGAAGACTGCTGGTATAAAACACTGGAGAGCATCTTTTTGTAGCAAGACACACAATTCATTGTTACATTCTTCATTTCATATTGCTTGTCAACAAGGACAAAACTGTCATATTCAGTCCTAGTTCAGAAAAAATATCTTTATTCAGAGTTTGTTTGCTGCAACAACATTCCTTAGGGATCAGCATCTGCCCTCCTTTCAGGTAAGCATGTCTTTGCCAATAAAACCCCTGGGGATGAAGACCACAGTGAATTTTATTTTTTTCAGAGCAATTCTGTATTGACGATTCAGCTTCTTTCATGAAGGCTATGGTTTTCATTGCCAAGAACAGATTTCTGCTCATGGTGATCAGTCGTTTGTCTTCTTTAGACTCATTGTCTTGTACATCATCTAGATCTTGTCAGGGCTTTGAAATGGTACCTGAAGTAGACTGAGCTTAGGGATATCTGGCTTGTGTTTAACCAAAGAATCAAGGGATGATATTTCTGCTCGTGTCCTAGATATGATGGGTATTTCATTGAGGCTTTGATGACCTGGAATATGCAGGATATTTCCACTCCAGTTCTGATGTCATGGATATGATGGATATTTACACTGAGGTTTTGTTGTCTTGATATGCAGGGTATTTCCACTCTAGTTCTGATGTCCTGGATTTGCAGGGTATTTCCACTCTAGTTCTGATGTCCTGGATATGCAGGGTATTTCCACTCTAGTTCTGATATCCTGGATTTGCAGGGTATTTCCACTCTAGTTCTGATATCCTGGATTTGCAGGGTATTTCCACTCTAGTTCTGATGTCCTGGATTTGCAGGGTATTTCCACTCTAGTTCTGATGTCCTGGATTTGCAGGGTATTTCCACTCTAGTTCTGATGTCCTGGATATGCAGGGTATTTCCATGCTAGTTCTGATGTCCTGGATATGGATATGCAGGGTATTTCCATGCTAGTTTTTTTTGTCTTGGATATGATGCATCAGAGTATGCTGGATATTTCCAATCCATCTCTGATATCCTGGGTATGTTGGGAATTTCCACTCAGATTTTGATATCAAAACAGGGTATCATGGGTATTTAAAATCAGTCTCTAATGTCCTGAATATGACTGGTATTTCCACTCAGTCTCTGATATCAGGACCTGAGTATGATGGGTTATCATTTCTGCAGCAAGGAGATAATCCAGATCAAGCTGAATATTTTATGTGTCAAATCAAAGTTAGTAAAGCCATTACCAGAATACCTTTCAAGCACAAATTTTCCGTAACTGAACAAATCCAAATTGTGTGATGGATCTCAGAGATAATAATAATAATAATATTAATAATAATAATAATAATGCTTTATTTATAGAGGGTGACTCTTTAGTCAAGGACTATTCTCCCATGAGGCCCTCTTATGGAGAGTATAACAATGCACATTATATAAAGATAGCAATAATTAGTGCTTATTTTAGCATGTTTAGTATTAAAATACTTAATTCCATTATATATTAGAAACACATGAAATTCTCAAGTTCCTTCCTCAGAGACCATTCTAGTGGCCTAAGTGGTTAGAGCATACACCTCATGTGGGAGGCTGCAGGTTCAAATCCAGGCAGAGTCATACCAGAGACTTACCAAAATGGTACTTGCATCTGCCTTGATTGGCACTCAGCATTCAAAGATTAGGGTTAGGCCTGGTCGGCCTGGTGTGGATAATGTGGTATATGATGCTACATGTCTGTAGTATGATGACCCATTACTAGACATCACTTTGAAATGCCACACTACAGACATTGTAGTGATATGACTAAAATATTGTTACAGATATGTTATAAATCTAAAGCACATACACTCACATACTTTCCTCAGAGGTCTTTAAGTGAAAGAGCTTAGATGGAACTGGTGAGATCTATACCAGCAGTACAACTGGCTGCTGTCTCATATTGTTGTTTGTTTGGTACAATCCAGGTTTCTCTACTTCAAATGAATTTGAGGAAACAAAGGTCTTTCAATCAAAAGCACATCCTTGCACACCATAGTCCATATTTCATATGAAACTCAAAGCTGCTTCATATTAAGAGACCTGAGACTGAGACAGTGCCATCATGGGTGGGGGAGTAGTGGACAGTGCCAACTTGTGTATAGGGGAGTTAACTTTCCTCAGTATCTTGCCTGTTTTTCAAACAATTGGGTAATGTATTGGATCAGACCTGGAATATGGGCTGATGCTATCAGCATCTGAAATCAGTTTGATACTAAGTGTGATCAACTTGTATATTTATACAGTGATCTTGCACTTGATTCATTGAACTTGCTACCATTCTGTTGGACATATTTCTGATCTGACTTTTGTCATGTTAGTAATATGGACCTGTGTCATCATCATCGTACACAATAATGAGCATTTGCATATTAGTGAGGTGATCTAGCGTCTGATTGGCTGAGCTTATGACCATTTCTGATCAAAATAGTTTGTTTTTAGCACAATCCACAGATACTGCTGAAGTTATCTTGCATCTAATTTGCTGAGATTGTTAACACTAGGAACAAGATTTATAAGACTGATCAGACCTTTTATCATCACAATGCTAGATGAGTTTGATATATGTTAGATCTAATCACATTCATTGCATCAGATTGCTAAAGTTTTTACCACTTTGGAGACTGACGTTTAGTTAGAATTTTCTCCAACATGGTTAAAAAGCTTACATTAGTATTGTCTTAGATAAATTCTGTATAATAAGTGAGATATTATAAGATGTTCTTGAATCTGATTGGTTGAGTTTGTTACCTTTCTAGAAATTTCCTTTTGATCCAATGTAGATAAAACTTGGTGTCACCAAGATAATGGATGGTTATGAACAAGAGACATTGCATATTAATTATATCTTTATCTATTAAAAGAATTTCTATTAGTAACATAATATAAAATGTGTGAGAAAATCTTACTAGGTTTATGTTCTGACAATACTATATAAGTTGCCTTGGTGAAATGGTTAACTGTGTGATTAATTTAAGCTTGGAACACAACTTTTTTAAAATTTCTTTTAATTAAAAAAAATCCTTTCATTTTTAGGGTGGCGAGGTTATTGACAAGCTGATGATAGTCAAGGAGAAACATGGTTCTTACAGTTGAAGAAGTACTGATATCAAATCTTGTAATGTTTAGTTGAAAAAAGTATGATCCTAATTTTTCATTGTGATTTTTCTTGCCTTAAAGGATATTCTTAATGTATTGTCACCACCTGTATTTCAGGTGTTTTCTTTTATTATTTCAATGATTTAATCCCGGTGAATAATTTATTTGTAATCTGATTATTATGACATTTTTCTGAATTTATGATCTTTTAAAATACCTAAACTCCTACATGTCAATACTTTTATAATCATCAATGGGACTTCAGATTGCTCTTTCTCTCAACATTTATCTGGGGCATATTTTTTTTTAATGAATATCTCTTTTTGTATAGTCTTTAGTAAGCAAAGTGATCTCTTAAAGCAGATGGATGCTATATATGTACTATTTCACCTTTTAGTTTATTTGAAGAAAGGTTTGTTTAAAGTAAGGAATTAGTTAATAATTTAACCTTTGAGATGTGATCTTTGATCAATAAAGTACAAAAAAAATCTGTGATAACACGAAATCACCTTTTCAGTATAATAAATATACATATATTTATAATACATGATGGTGAGTTATTGTAAGTTACTTTACTAAAAAAACATCACACTTCTTCGGTAGCAACTATATACTCAATAAATATAAATATCATCGCTACTGCTACCTGTAACCAGCAGTTTTTTATTGCTACTGCTACAAGATTGTATTACACCAGCTTGATACCTTTCGATATGAAATTAATGTAGTAATATAACAAGATTAATACAAATTTATACTTGTAACTTCATGGATGAGATGTGGTTGTTTTCTGTTTGAATACTAAGAATCCCACCCCACCCTGTAATAATTTAAAAGAAACTTTTGAAGTTTTAAAAGTTATTCACAGCTCAGGCTGTTGAAGCATCCATACCCCCTTCATAAAAATCTTCATTTGTCTTGGAATTTATCATTATTTTACACTCTTTAAAAAATAAGTTAATATTGTTATGAAAAAAAAATGCCAGCACAATCTAACTGCAATAAAGCAACTGCAAAATTAAATAAATAAAAATAAAAAGTATATACAGTACTGGATTTAACCTTTTATAGAAAATATTACAGAAAAATAAATATTTTATGTAAACTTTTAGTCATAAAAGTAATAGTTTTACAAGAATTAATCTAAACAAATTATATTACAGGTAGGCATTTAAAGGAATAAATACCTGGGTTGTCTTGTTACACTGTCCTTACAGAATTTCTTTTGAAAAGTTATGAGGCAGATGTTACCAATCCCTTTTGTTTTTTACTTTCATATGAATAAAAACGGGCTTTACACATAGTTTGGCTTTTGGATTTGACATACACTCATAATTGTAAATTTAGAGAATTAAAGCTGCAAATTCTGGATTGGCTGATGAACATTTCCCCAAAATTTCTTCTTTTTTTTTCTGGTGATCCTCAAACTTTTCGCCCATTACATTTTGTGTGTAAACGAAGTAATTGATTAAAACTGCAATCATTGCTTACTTCCTCTCAAGAGTTGATACCTGTTAATGATACCGGATATGATATATCATCATGATTTATTTTATAACTGAAAATTTGAGGTTTGTCTTGATTCCATATGAACAAATGGGGTTTATTTTCTAATTATAAGAGCAGTTAAAGGAAGAAGTAATGAATTTGTTAAAAATATAATGTCTGAGTTTTTGTGTATTCATGTCACTTTTAGCAAGCATGAATCCTGCAATTGTGTATCCTAGAATAATTCATTCATCATGTGTTCACTTGCAAACAGAAATTTCTAGTCACTTGTAATTTTAATACTGTAGTTAGACACTTGTAATTTTTCTAATGTAATCTTTGTTACAAGATTATGCCACTTGCTGCTAATATATATGTTGATGTATATAATACATATGCTGTTCATAGGATTGCAAAATAAATGTTGTAAAAACTATCAACAGTAACATGACAGTTTTGGAATATTTAGCTCCTTGTAGACGAGTTTAATTGTACTGTGTGTTCTTTGATAGAAAATTGGTGATGTTTTCCACGTCTTTTCCCACATTTTATAAATGTCAGACCTTGTAAATTATTAAAAATAATACCAAATCACTTAGCATAATTCAGTTACCACCATCTTTATGTTTTTCATGTTTTCTCCAGTTTTGTTTTTCATAATATTTGCATGATTTTCCTCTGATAAGAGCAAATCCACTATTCCTGAAAAGCAACTGAAAGAATTATTCAAATTCCTGTCGCATTTCTTGACTCCAAAATTTAGAATTTTGATATGCTTTGTTTCAAGAATAAAGATTCAATGTCCGGTTTGATGCACCATCTGCTGTCAGGTGACAGATAATTTTAATACTTTACAAATTTTTTATATTAATCACATTATTTTTTTGGGTATGTTTTAATTAGGAGTCTTTGAGTGAAGGCTAAGATGAATTGACTTATTTTTAGAACTATTTGTAATTACAAAATTGAAGTTTATATTTTATTTTAAAAATCAGTTATGCTTGAATGTTCATCATTTCACTACAGCAGTTCATGTAAATTGTAATTTATTTTCAGGCTCCATAAATATTGTCAATCTGTTCTTAAATATATAGTTGAACTGAAAACAGGTTCATGTAAAGATTTCACTTCATTGCTCTTTGAATTATATATATATATATATATATATATATATATATATATATATATATATATATAATGAATATCTGAAAGTTCTTATAAAAAGTTCATTTAAGTTTTTTTGGCAGAGTTTAGCACTAGTTATGCTACATTTCACCTCGTTATGGTCTACTGATTGATAGTTCTTTTAAGAAGCTTGTATTGATATTTTGACATCCTTTACCATCTAGCTTGATTTATCTGAAAGAATCTCATTATTCCATGTAAGTAAAATATCAAATTAAAAGCAATAAAATGATTATTCTCAAATACTGGAGTTTTTGTTTGTAATAACATGACTGTATCTTGTACAGAAAGTTATATTGATTACCAATTGTTCTGGCACTGTAAATTGTAGAGAAGGACAAATGATATACCATGACTCTAGTACTAAAGTTTGTACCAAAGGACCAATGACATACTCATGACTCAAAGACCTGAAGATCCTATGCTGCACCCATGGAAAGTTTGTACAGTGTAGCCTAGTGCTGTACTTAAGGTTTTGGCACTAAAGTTTGTACGGGATAGTAAGATTCATATAATTTGATGTAATGAAAGTAATATTCACAAAATCTTATGTAATTAAGGTAAGATTCATATAATTTCATGTAATGAAGGTAAGATTCATCTAATCTCATGTAATGAAAGTAAGATTCATATAATGTCTTGTAATTAAGGTAAGATTCATATAATTTCTTGTAATTAAGGTAAGATTCGTATAATCATGTAATTAAAGTAAGATTCATATAGTTTCATGTAATGAAAGTAAGATTCATATATATATATATATATATATATATATATATATATATATATATATATTCATTTTTAGCTCACCTGTACAAGGTAAATCAGAGAAAATGGTATAGTCCATAATGCCCAACATTGGTGTCCTGCTGTAGGAATGGTATGTCCATTAAATTAGATCAGGTTGTGTCTTTGCATCTTTTAGGATTGTTCTAGGTAATTATATGTGATGGTGACCTATATTTCTTCAACTAATTACAGTTAATGTTGGTTAACACTGGTATGAGAGTTTTAACTTACTGGCAAGTCTGCAACTGTTAGGATACTGTGTTTAAAGAACTTGATCAAGGTGTTTTGAATTACACCAGTTGAAAGTTGGTCACAATTTCCAACTTTTCTAGCACAAACTACTTTCTTAATTGGTCAGAATTTTCAACTTTTCCATTAAAAATTGCTTTCTTAAGTAAAGGTAGACCCAAGAGAGCAAGTTTTGCCCTTTTGGCTAAATAACCTACTGCAGGCATCATATCTAGATGGAATGTGTTTAGTGTTTATTGCATCAATGTGTCCATTCCCCCAGTGGAATAGTATGTTTTGTTTATCTTAGAACTAGGCAATAAATAGTTTTTATGTCTTTAACAACAAAACTCATCTACTAATTTTAGCCAAGTTTACAACATTTAAGACACAAACATTCTATTCAACATAGAGGAGAAATAAAATCAAGCTCTAATGGTGAATGTTGTTCCAGTCAATAAAACTTGCTTTCACAATTCTGGTCACCTAATGATTGATTGATTCATTAACTGATTAACTGGTTGGTTTGGACAGGATTTGAAATAGCAACCTCTGGTCCATAATAACTATAAGACACTGAAGTTTTTCAGCTTACCTAAGCAAGCCACACACACGCACACACACAATATGATTGCAAAAAAGGAAAAACACCATAAAATTAGAAAACAAAACATGCTGAAAATATTTTAGGTGGGAAACATTATTAGGTCTTTAAGATTGTTCTTGCAGTTGAAATAGGTGAGTTTTAAGAGCACTCTTGAATGGGATCACTGTGGCTTCGTGTCTTTAGTTCAGTGGCCAATTCGTGCCATGTTGCTAGGCCCTGGTATGCAAAAGAACGTCCATATAACTTTATTTTCATAGTGGGAATAATGAGTATATAATTATCAGAAGAGGAGCATAATTATCTTGCTGGCGTGTACACACTGGGGAGGTCAGATTATTATGTTGGACTGGAGTCGGTCAGTGAAACATAGCAAAGAGAACAAATTTTGTGTTTGATTCTGGATCTAATGGATAGCCAGTATATGGTACAGAGTTGTTGGAAAGGTTTGCTCTGATTGTGGTACTCTAAGGATGATCCAAGCAGATATGTTTTGAAGTTTCAGGAGTAGATATTGAGATGAACCAGACATAATTGAGTTACAATAGTCCAATCTTGAAAGTACAAATGAACAAAAAAATGTGTTATTGAATTCAGCTGAAAGATATTTGTGAATGGAGTTGATGCGTCTCAGTTCAAGATATGCAGTCTTGCATATGTTCATGGCATGTTGGTGCAATGTGAGAGTATTGTCCAGAGTAACACCTAGGTTTCATACTGACTGGGAATTTAATGTTGGTGTTGCTGATATTTATTGTTTGAGGTAAAGGATGTGAATGAGAAATTCTTGTGTTGTGATCAGAATGGCCTCAGTTTAACCATCATTCATCTGCAGCTTGTTACATGTCATCCATGATTTCACATCAGAATCAGAAATGCACCTCTCTCCACCTTGGATGGTAGCATCAACTTCAATTCGGTGGCAAGATTTGTATATTTGGGTGTCATCAGCGTACAATTGGCGAGACACTGGATGATTTTTTTTATCTATGACACTTGATAGTGGCTGCATGTAGAAAATGAAGAGAACATGTCGAACAACAGACCCCTTCGGAATACCACAACATAGATCAACTGGGCTGGAGTGTATTCCATTTGCGGACACAATCTGTTTCCTATTAACCAAGCAGGACTTGAATCACAGTAAAGCTGTATCATGAATGCCAAATACATGCTGCAGACAGTGAAGTAATATATCATGGTATACTGTGTCAAATGCTGCAGACAAATCATGGAGGGCAAGGACTGTAATATTTTTGCCATCCAAAGCAGAGAGAATGTCATTAAGTACTTTTAGAACAGTAGTTTCAGTACTATGGCAAGGGCGATGTGCAGACTATGTTGCTTAAAAGACTGAATTCAGTTGAGATATAAGTTGGGATAGAACAACTTTTTCTGAGAATTTTTATATAAATGGGAGATTAGAAACTGGGCGGTAGTTATTTAAATCATTATGGTCGATTGTTGGTTTCTTCAGCAGAGGCTTTACAATGGCAGTTTTTAAAATTATGGGAATTCCCCAGATGAGACAGAGGTATTAATAAAATCAGTTAGTGAAGGCTGGATCTAAGCACTCAAGCACCAGTGATTTTGGATTGGATCAAGTTCATATGACTTTGGTGTACTCTTCATCACAATTGTACATACTAAATACGAGCTGAACAGCCAATGCATGATGAACACAGTAACGTAGACAAAGACAGGCAATAATATCATGAAAAACGGTACAAAAAAAATGGAACGGCTGCTTCAAGCCAGTTAAGCGAAAGTGTCCATCATGTATTCCAAAACATGTATACATTATTATCAGACTCAAATACCAATATTTTGGAAGATGATAACTAAGTCATGATGAAAGCTTACAAGATTTTTTCATTCATGGATGAACTATTATACTTTTAATGAAATAGCACTTGTCCTGTGAGAGCACAGTTTTAGAGCTGGAAGGGTCTTATAAGACCGGTGTATGTATATTGTTATGAATCAGTGGTCTTTAAGTAACTGAAAAACAAAAAGTTTAGTAAATTTCAACAACAAAAAATTTCTTCCTAGAATATAAAGTGAACATTTTGAAAGAGCTCACAATATTGTTAACTAAATTCCAAATACCGATAGTCCTAAAAGTCAAAAGTACATATGTATACAATTCCAAAACAATTCAAGTTGCATTCCAAATAAATTCAAATTGTAACATGTTGCTGCTGTTCCAGTGTCACAATTGTTTCAATGTACCAGTGACATGGATTGTGGTGATGTGGTAACGGGTTTATGATGTATCACAAAAATATAATCCAAAATTGTTCTTGTCTGAATTCACTATAATTCCAAATTAATTTTTCTGTCCAAGAATATTACTGAGCACTTTTCAATTCCAGTGAATAATAATTTGGATACAAAGGTCCACCCAAATGAAACACTGAACACGACAATCCAAATGATTCTGCTTCAAGATGTGAAGAATAAATCATTTTAGATATATACCCCTCTATCTGACCTAGGTTGCAGTTACCATTTTCTGAAAAATACTGTCACATAGTAGAAACTTTCATCCTAGGAGTTTTAAGGGTCAGAATTAACTTTAAACTATCTTTAAACTCAAATTCAGCTAAACGCCAGTTATAATTATCTGAATATTTAACTCGGCAACCTCTGGTGCCTTATTTACACTTCAGGAGGTAGTAGCCTACTTCCAAGTTCTGTAACATCAAGGTCATTTAAGATACACTAAAGTGGGTGGTATTATAGAAATGTAAACAGATGTTGCTATACAATGATACTAAATAATCTTGACTTTCTCATTACATGACAAAATACAGAGGCGAAAACAATATTTTGGACCTGATGTTTTTTTAAAAAACATTTGCTCATGGTCGTAATCAAATTTTATGTCCAGATTTTAGATATATAATATATATATAACCTATCAACAGAGAAGCACACTGGATTTTCTTCATTTTGCACATGATAGTAGGGAAATTGCATGCTTGGCATTGAGGCATGATGAATTTACTCTCATCATACAAGAGATCCCCAACTCTAAGGCAGTTCCCGCACGGAGTGTGTATGAGGAATGTTTTTAACCAGAATTTGATCAAAACAGCTGCTGCATGCATGCTGTGTAATGATGCTTTTGAGAATAAATCTTGTTGGTACTGATGATTTAAGAAGACTTTGATCCAGTGATGGCATACAGGAAGTTGAGGGATAATTGAAACACAAATTTTTACCAAATAAACAAAGACTGCTATAACCAAACTGACATTATCTATGGTGAGGGCGGAACAGGATTCCTTTGAACAAATAAAAGACCTTATGATCAGTCAGAATGAGACTATAGGGATACAAATAAGTCTTGCTAAGTATACAGATATATTTTTTTCTACCTGATGTACCTGTGTCTTGGATTGAGATGTTTGCAACCAATCAAAGGTTATAAGAATGCAAGATGACTATGTATTATCAAATCTCATCTTTTTACCTGACCTATGAGAGTCATTGAAACATCAAGTACATGTACATTAATTGGATTGAGAAGTTTGCAACCAAACATAGGTTCACTTTAGAGATTTCAGCATTAAACTATTCAGGTTTTAAGAATGCAAGATGACTACGTATTATCAAATCTCGACTTGTTACCTCACGTAAGAGAGTCATTCAAGCATCAAATACATTAATTGATCATGTGTATAGTAATAAGTCAAACTTAAAAGCTTAAACTGTCAATCTTTATCCAATTTGTATGACATGTAAAGTAAATAGTAAGGATATATCTGATGCCAACAATAACATATCTTCTAAAGATGCTTTAAAAAATTAAGTGTTTAAAATGTTTATCTGATTTAGCAAACTCCGGATGATAAAGAAGACCCCACTGAAGAACTTGAAACTTGTATTCTACTAGGAACTCTGTTTTGGATCAAAATGCTCCTATAAAGACAAAAGGAGTTAACTCCCTTAGAGACCTAAATTTCAGAAATCAATGAAGCAGCAGGATGGAATAGAGACTATTTTCACAAAGTCAAGGATTGGCATAGCTATAAACTCTGGCATAGCAGATGTACTACTTGACTGAATTTGCTAAATGAAAATTTTATGAAATATTGCTTGAAAATACAGTAAGTCCAAAAGAAATGTGGAAAATTCTGAGTTATTTAATTCCAGACAGAAACAGTAAAACTCAAAATCAAACATTTGTTACTGTGGTAATAATTGATGAGATACATGACATTGTTAACAGATTAAATGAGCACTTAACCAGCAAAACTTCCAATATATTGAATCCTATTGCAAAAATACAAATTTATTAAGTCAAAAATCATTGATAGGTTACAGTTCACAATTCCATTTATGACACATAGATGTTGTTGTTAGGGTTTAACGCCATTTTTCAGCACAAGATAGGTATACATGGTGGCCAGTATTAATGGTGGAGGAAGAACCCGGAAAGAACCACCAACCCATGGGAAGCCACTGGCAAGCTTTCTCACATACTCACTTTGGCCAAATCAGAGACTTGAATCCATGCAGACAGAAGTGAGATGGCAGTAATATGTAATGGAAAGTGCTTTAGACAAGTCTGGGCCTCGCACGTAGGTGTAGTAAGTGTACTAAAAAAATTAAATTCTAAGAAATCAACTCGATTTACTTTCCTAGAAAAACAAAGTAAAAATGAGAAAAAAAACTTAGCGTTTTACAAATTAATCCAAAAATTAATCCAAGAGATAAATAAACCAGAAGTCCTATTATTAAAAAGTCCTAAATCA
Organism: Unio delphinus; assembly: GCA_029339505.1. Classification (NCBI taxonomy): domain Eukaryota; kingdom Metazoa; phylum Mollusca; class Bivalvia; order Unionida; family Unionidae; genus Unio; species Unio delphinus. The sequence goes on from JAQISU010001252.1 coordinate 3,360,347, forward strand.
AACTGAGTTTGAAACCCAGTGAATACCAAAATGGAATATGATGACGTCTGTTGTAATTTGTGAGTGCTGCGGTGTTAACAGTCTCTTGTTGAATCACAGAAAATACTATTCCAGTTTTTTAATTTTGTATAACTTTTGATAAATGTCTTTTTTTTTTTTGGTCTTCTCTTTTTTTGTAGTCATATGATTATAGATTTTATGAAGTGCTAAGATCCTCTATAGATTAGGCACTATACAAAGTCCTCATTTTTATTATTATTATCATTGTCCAAGAATTCATTTTGAGCACTAGTATTTCCATGGAAAATAATTACTTAAAATCCAAATGGAATCACATCACAATTAATACTTCCAGTTCATCTTTGGTATGGATTTAAAGTTAATTGTTTATTCTTGAGAATAGGAGCTCTGAGAGTGGCTGTCTGTATGTATTTTGGCGACAGTGCACACTGTGTAATTAGGCCTTAGTGATGATCCGGAAGTGAAATCTTTGTTCTGTGTACATGCTGCTGTTTACAGTGCAGCCACTCAAATATATGCTGGTCAACCCTTGACAAGAATTTCACTGTGAAGTCATCTTTGGGGGTATGTTAGATTTTCATATGATTTGTATTGATTATCACACTGTGGAAAGGTCAGTGCTGAGAAATATATAGAGAGAACATATAGTAAAATTAATTGTGGTGTATGGCCTGTACAGGCAGTTATTATTAAACTTTAAATTGCTATAAAATTTTTATTATTAATGATAAACACATGAAATTTAGAGGTGTTATATATATTAACATTTAAAATAGAAAAATGACATTAGAATTTAAAAATTGATTTTATTTTTTTAAATTTTAATAATTTTTTAAAAAAAAATTAAAATTTGCCCCTTAAAATGCACATAGATAATATTTTTAGAAATTATATCAGCATGTTTATACTCCTACACCATATACAAGCTACAATGATGGATATTTGTCAAATTTTGACAGAGAAAATATCTTTGTAAGTCTAAATGAGATATACATTTAAAATGTATGAAAGACAGATTCTATTTTGTATTGATCATTCAAACTATTTATTAAGGACCAATCAGTTAATTTATGTGTTTATGATGGGGTGACTTCCTGAGTAACACATATCTGCTTATATAGCCTTTAGTAATTGTTAACAAATATAGTTACAGGGTGTTTAGTGAGAGGACAGTGATGAAAACTTTATACTAGAACCTACTCAAGTTCTCTACTAAATCAGTTTAAACTTTCTGAGAATGAAATGCAGGCTGAAGGGATAAAATATACTTTCCACATGTATATTTACCCTTGGATGTAAGAAAACAGCAAAATTATGTAAGTTGAACACAAAATGCATTAAATTTTATTGTTCAATTTGGTTAAGATATTGATTAGTGAAGTGCGGCATTGTGGCCTGTATGATGTTATGTGAATTCTAATGATCCATCTTAATTTATGCATTGTTAATTACTAATAATATTTGCTAAAGATTGCATAAGATATATTCAAACAGATATTTTGAGTTTAACTGTGTACAACTGATCTTAGCATGGTTACATATCCCACATGAACAAATATTCACAATACAATATTTTAGAATGTTTGGGATCCAAAGTTCACATTCAGTATATCATATAGGCTGACATTGTACCTACAGTGAATCTGTAAGACACATTTCTGGCTGTGTGCACTAAATGTATCCCAAAATGTTATTTTCTTCATTAATATGCCCATGTATGGTAACATATTTCAATTCAGTACTTGGATAGAGTACGGTATTGTAATATCAGTTGATATCTGATTCTATTGAACCATTGAGGTTAATAATTGGTATCAAACACTCTTAAAAATACACTTTAAATGTTCAAACTGATCATTGGAATTATTTTTGCACATTTTATTATAACAATTACATTGTATATGTCCCACATATGCAAATTTCCATTCTTGATTACAAGTTTTGGGGATCAGAATTTCACATTTAGTTTATGATATAGGATGTATTAGTACCTGTAGTTGATATGTGTGGCCACATTTGGCTGTATTCTCTTGCAATATCCACAATTATTATTTCCCTCATGAATAAGATTGCTTATAGTAATATATTCTTTTTTACTACATTGTCGTTTGACTTTCCTGTATACTGGCATGTATTAATGTTTCCACCAATGATCAAACCTCACCATCCCCACATTTCCTTAAAGTTTGTGATACATAGTCTATCTGATTAGTTATTTAACCTGTAAATGACCAGACATGTTTATAGAAACTTCATATACTTTTAGGATGAATTTAAAAATGTTCTCAGTTACACAGACCCAAACCACCATTTATTTTAAAGACCATTGATTGATCAACTTTTCTGTCTAAACTTTGACAAAATTAAAGTTAACTGTTTATTCTTGAGAATAGGAGCTCTGAGAGTGGCTGTCTGTATGTATTTGGCGACAGTGCACACTGTATAATTAGGCCTTAGTGATGATCCGGAAGTGAAATCAGTGTTCTTTGTACATGCTGCTCTGTTTACAGTGCATCCACTCAAAAATATGCTGGTCAACCCTTGACAAGAATTTCACTGTGAAGTCATCTTTGGGGGTATTTTAGATTTTCATATGATTTGTATTGATTGTCACACTGTGGAAAGGTCAGTGATGAGAAATATATGTAGAGAACATATAGAAAAATTAATTGTGGTGTATGGCCAAATACATGTAATTTGAATAAAATCAAATAGGCCTAATTAGCACAAAACTTGTCAAAATATAAAACAGCTTGACTTGACAATTCCTGCTCAAAACATTAGTAATAAGTCTAGCTACAACTCAAAACAAATTCCCAGATGGAGGTCAAGAGTTCATCCTTCTGGGAAAACAAAAAGTTTATATTTTATTTCACAAAAACTAGAACACACTTTGCATTTGGAGATTATGCAAGAATAATTTTAAGAAAACAGTAATGCTCTTCATTACATCTTGGTTAGATACAAGGATAAAACTGAAGGATAAGTTGCATTTGCAATATACAACATCTCTCTCGTTCTCTCTCTCTCTCTCTCTCTCTCTCTGCAACTGCTGCTGCTGAAAAAAGTGATCACTGTAGTTGAGAAATAAACCATCTGATAGATCTTTTTTTTTTATTTTTTAAAAAGTATGTAAACGAGAGAGAGAGAGAGAGAGAGAGAGAGAGAGAGAGAGAGAGAGAGAGAGAGAGAGAGAGAGAGAGAGAGACTGCTTTCCAACCGTTTATATACGATGAAATAGGGTGGATACCAGTCAGTTTTTGGCGCCATATTTTTGCAGAGTAGTCAAAACATTACCGAAACAACGTGTTATAAGGTAAAGTCATGGCCAGTCACCACGATCTGCCATTTCAAGCTGAATATGCTAAAAGCGGAAGGTCAGCGTGCAAAGGATGCAAGGAAAACATAGCACAGGATTCCATGCGACTCGCTGTCATGGTGCAGGTATGTATTCTTTAATTATCGATGTCAACATGGGGTGGAGGGTGTGTGTGTGTGTGTGTGAGAGAGAGAGAGAGAGAGAGAGAGAGAGAGAGAGAGAGAGAGAGAGAGAGAGAGAGATTAATCGATAAGAAAACAAAGTTCATTACAATTATGGGTTTCGACGCTATTAACCCGACAAATGAGCCACACAACCCTCCCAGTGGTTTGGTATACACGATTAGGGTATGATTTATGGGACTATAAAGCTTCTGCCATAGGTCTTTTTCCTTTTTGATTCTCAAAATGTAATGAAATAGATACACTAACCCACAGATGCTTGACGCGAATTTGATGTTGTGAGAAGAAGAAAAGAAAAAATCTGAAGGAACAAATTTATAGTGACTCAAATGCCTTAGATTACCCCCATGACCCATTCTAAAATAGGGCCCTCTCTATCATCATCTTCTCTAAAAAGAGAAGGTACATAACATCCAAAATCTTCTAAAGCGCACCTCCCCCCTTTTGTTTAAATTTTTTTTTTTCTTCTTCCAATATGGTAGCCTTAAGGCTTACCCAAGTTAAGCTTGTATTGCATAGGTAGAAGACACTATCTTAAGATGGTTTTTATATATTCAGTTAAATTATAAAACAATACAACACAAATCTAAATTGAAAATGACAGTAAATTGTACTGTCATATATTCAGAAGCGACTGTATAATTCTTTTTTGGTGTGTTGAGATTGGACAAACTTGTAGATGTTAGGTATTAAATTGTATTGATAGAGGCTAAATAGTGATTAGAGGTGAAATGGGAGGGGGGGTTGCATCACCATGCCCCACTGTGCTGTGGTGCATATATCTTAGATGCAAATAAAAGATTAGGTTCAGAGTACACTATGTATTTTGCAAGACTGCATGAGAAACTTTAAGATATATGTATGAGATTGATTTCTGTCTCATCATATAAGATAAGACTTAATCATTAATGGATATGTATATAGATGCGTCCAGATAAGGTCACTAGCAGATGATATTCTGCCCATTTTACCTCGACGATGGGCAACCTGTAGATTTCTTCTAGATGGGACCATCTAAATTGACCATTTTGAATAAGTCATACTGATGCTACTCAACTTAAAAATTATAAATATAGATACTAACCCAGATTTATATTCAGTTTATGTATGTATTTTTCATAACAGTATCTTTAGATTCAAAGAATTTATTTCAACTTTCAAACAGCATATAAACTAAATGGTAAATCTGCCACAAATATTGATGGTTGCTGATGATGTCATTATGGAACTATCTATTGTATAGCAAACTATGTCCTTTCCAAATTCACATGATCTGAGAGATCAATTTTGTTAGCAAAACATTACAGAGGAAACAATCTGACAAAGATCCCCCAAAACATATTGGGCTAAAAGATGCAAGATATGCCATAACATAATGATTCCTTGAAACCTTGTCTGTGTGGGTTAGAGTCTGAGATACCTTTATAAAAGATGCAAGGCATGCCAAAACACAATTATTCTACCGAACTGGAAATAAAAGCAGCAAACCTTGATAATTCTACTGAAATGTAGGAAGATAAAACTGTTAGACATGTTAAATGTGGTCAAAACTACTGATTTCTCAAAAACAATAACAGTGGAAAAAACTCATTATTCACAGTAACATCTTTAATTCCAAAGCACAAAATGTGACATACTTAATAACAAATTTGTTGTGTCCAATATGTAAGAGGGCCTGAAAAATGTAACAGGAGGATGAATCTATAAAGAGCATTTGTTAAACCCACACGATAGGCTATACATGGCGGCCAGTATTAATTGTGTGGAGAAAGAACCACCAACTTACAATAAGGTTCTGGCGAGTGTACCCACATAACCACATTGGCCGTATCTGAGACTCTAACCCACGCAGAGGTGAGATGGCAGTGATCCATAATGGACTGCTTTAGACCACTCAGACATTCAGAGGCCCCCAGACCATGGCTAACAATAGTCCCAGTATAAATAAATAATCCAAATAAATGTTTCCTTTAAAATCATATCCAAGTATAACATTAGATGTATTTGCAGACTTGATGTTACAACAAGAACATCAGAAAAAAGAATATGAAAATTGTCCAACCTTACAAGCACGAGATAAAAATGCGCTTTTCACCTACTTTTCCATGACAAATTACTAATATTTAACACTAAAAGACTCCACATGACCTAACCCATCGCGTTGGAAGTAAATTAATTCTTCTAGGAACACACCTGACTGACCTGTACAATTGGAAATAAAACCTAACTTTATGTCAAGTTTACTTCTAAAATTATTATTAATTATGTAAACATGTAATTAGGCATCTTTTTGTATATATATTATACTCTTTATGTCAAATAGAACCTATGCATGGAAATAAAATTTAGCTATAGATAATTGCTGCACTTTAAAGTCATGAATATAAATTGCTGAAGTTAAAGATCTATATACAGTGGAACCCCGCTATAACGTGCCCTGCCATAACGCGAATTCGGATATAACGCAGTTGCGGCGTGGCTTTCAAAATTTCGTATATTTATTTGCACATGATTTTTTTTATTCTTAATGAAGTGTTATGCCAAAATAAACATGATGTGGTCTTTGTGGTTGTCTTCAATTAATTTTCCATACAATCGTTGCTCTAACAATAGCTGACGTGTGTTTCTTCTTTAACTGCACATACAACCAAGCAACAGACAATGCAGAAGTTGATAAAAGCTTCTCACAGTTTAATAAACATTAAAAAACAAAATCCGCCAACAAGTTTTCTGGGCTTGGCGATGTTATACGCAATCAGTTAACCAGTAAATAATGTTTGCTTCACTAGCTGGAAATTGAGAGAGCATGAAATTGACATGCATTCAGGCCTACTGCACTTAGTTCTTGGGTTTTACATGAAATGTTTCATGTTATGAAATGATTATTAATTTCCCCTTTTTCTTAATATATATTTTACCATTATGGCAAAACAAGTTCACAAACGGAAGTCGTTCAATGCACTTTGTGCAAAAAACATTTATTATGATTTTGGGGAAGAGATCGTGCATGAATTCTAATATAATACAATATATAAATACCATAAAGTACAAGAAATAGTGTGTAAAACGTGGCTTCTGAAATGTATTAATTTCACCAGATCCTTGAATTGCTATGCCTAAATAAAGATCGGAAATTATTATGTATCCGTGTTCTTGAACAAAAGCCACCAATGTTTTCTGGGCTTGGCAGTGTTATTAGAGGAAATCATTTGACTTTTAAACAGTGTCGGCTTTGTTAGCTGGAAATTGTACATGTTGGAAAAACTTTATATCAATGGTGCATGAATATTACACTCTCTGTGCATGTGTATGGTGTTTGTTAATGAACTTATCATTACTTTCCTATTTTTTGTATATAAAAAAAATATTTTACCGTTATGGAAAGTCAAGTTTACAATTTGTATAAACCTTGGAACATAATGAACTTACACTTGCTTCATCTTTCGTAACCTAATTTTCTGTCAATTTTTCTCGTTGAATTCAGACATAATGATTTGTGACAAAAATATTGAATAGTTTAAATATGTTTGCAATTTTTGCAATTGAATTAGGTACAGATATTATGGATTAGCTGCATGCTAACTTACTTAACGGTAAGTAGACGGTGTTAATACTCTGTACATGCTATATATTGGACATTAAATTCAGACACAACGGTTTTGATAAAATTATTGAATATTTTAAATCTATGCAATCTTCCAATGGAATTGCATGCATTATGGATGAACTGCATGCCATGATGGCACGATAGTAAACGATCTTAATACCCTCCCAATTCATTATATATAACATCAGTCGGGGTGTTATCGATCAACATGTATTTTTGGGGGGAAAACAATAAAAATTACTAAAACTATCTAATGCAAAGTAATAACCTATAAATATATTATCAGTCCACTTTTTTGATAAGTTTTATTACTGCATTCCATTTAATATTCATCTGATAATACTCAGATTTCTTACTTTAGACACGAGTACATGTATATACGCCAATGCGGTGTTTGCTGGGGAAAAAAATTAAATACTTTAAAACCCTGCGATAACGCTTCCCGGCTTTTAATGCAACTGAATTTCATGGACCCTGATTATCGCGTTATAGCGGGGTTCCACTGTATCTATATGTAAAGGTTCGAGCAACGCAAATTTACTTTTGTGCAATTCATTGATGTCGTGGATATTAAAATTTGTAATTAAGTAAATAGTTCAACACATTGAATGCAGAGCACAACTCAGCAATACAAAGTTTTCAGTTGCATTGGAACTACACATTTTACAGCATAAAAGTGTCGAATTTTCCATAATATAGGAGCCAGTCATGTGTTAGAGCCCCCACATTGGCAAGGTGTAAAATCCTTGTATTGCTCAAAGTAGGGTCTACATAAATCATTATGATTGTCCTCCATTATACTGGTTTGAAAAATTGGACCCTTTAAATAATAAAATATTTTATTTCTTTTTTGCAGTCTCCATTCTTTGATGGCAAGGTGAGCTTTTTACTTTATACTTATTGAGTATGATTTCTAAAAACTAGAAGGCTCGGTCATGTTAAAATACATAAGGAGAAGGACATAGTTTATAATTTTATTTGAATGTGATTTATTATAGTATGAAATCCAGATTTCCTCCAAAAACTACTGACAAGAGATTGTAATGTTAAATATGTTAAATAATATAAAAAGTGGTTGGAGTCTTCCATGAATAGTGGGCTCCATCCAATTGTTATATTATTTTTATTATGGAAATCCAGCTTTGTTGCAATACTTGTCTGTCGATAAATATTTATAGGCAATTAATTAATTGTCAACAAGTGTGTCTTATTTTTTTGTTTTAACAATAAAATCTGTATAAAACTGATGGTTGCCAAGCAAATAACTTTGAACAGCCTGGATATCTCCCATGTAAATTACTCAGAATAAGGATGCATCATGATCTGTCATTCTTCTTACATAGATGCCAAATTGGTTCCATGAACGTTGTTTTTGGAAGCGAGCTAAAGTTACAAACACACATGATATCCACGGGTTTGATTCTCTACGATGGGAGGACCAAGAAAAGATCAAAGGAAAACTTGGAGGCAAGTTTCATCTTTTATATATGTAATCATTGTAATTTTGGACTGCATTTTTCATTAACACATTAAATATTGCATTTTAAATATAATGCACTAACTTGCTATATAGCAAACATTCATTACAATATGATTTCATATGTACATAGCAGATGTTTTGGGTTGGAGAAGATATCTCAGTCTTTCTACACCGTTCATCACAGCCTTGATATAGTGGTGGTTGTTAGTATCCGCATCATGACTTGTAGTGGACAGTAAAATTATATTGCGGATTTTGGAACTTTAAAGCAGTATTAACCCTTTAGCTACGACTACCGCATCTAAGCGTCTACTGTAAATAGCTCTCAAACCCCAGTGACGCATATCTGCAGTGCCGATAAACCTAGTTTACAACCCCAGTGTCGCACATATGCGTAAAGTTCGGCAGTACTCGAAACCCCAGTGACGCTCATGTGTGCAGAATACCTACGTGTTAACTAAACGTTGATTGGATCAGATATTGATGTTAGTCCCATTCAGCATCAGATACAAATGATTTTTAATCGGGTGACAAGGTAGTTTCAATTGCACAATGGAGTGACGACCTCGCCGTATTCGAAATCAATGTTTTTGATTCTTACGTTGGTTCAACAGACAACAATCAAGCTTGGACCAGTAAATGAAAGATTTTTTTACTCAGATTTATTCCTGAATATCTGGTAGAAAATCTTGTGAAAGAAACAAACAATGTTGTTAAGAAAATAGGGGACCAAAAGAAAATGGTATGAAATCAGCATCACATGTGGGCATTAGTCCTACATGTAAGACATAGAACATGTTAATTTTGCTATACATATATTGTAATATACATAATAACATCATCATTTATGTGTGGATAATTACTGTTTTGAGAGGTACCAATTGCAACATTGTAATTAGAGTGGATTTCATTCATGTTTTTATATGTACATATGAAAATATTGGATTTATTTTGTGGGATTCAAAACAGTTTATATGACTGGGATTTCTTATATGATGGGATATAGGAGTATATATAAAGTAGAAATATATGAATAACAGGCACTATGCAAGATAAGCTGTTTTTTTTATTTCACTTAAATCTTGTAAAAACTATTGAAATAATGAATATAAATGTTTGTATTGTCAATTTCTGTAGTCAGCCTTGATGATGCTCTATTATTCAGCCTAGCAGTCAGCCTCAGTAGTCTGAGTAACTGATATTATAGCACAGAGCAGTATTGAAACTACACAACAGCTCTAGCAGTTAAAGGGTTAATATGTAAAAGCAGGCACCCATTATCTAAACTGGAGCTACCATATTTGTATGTAATAGTGGACTTCATTACCTAAAATGGAGCTGCAGTATTTGTATGTTAAAGTCGGCTCACACTACCTATGACCTTCAGTATTAGTATGTAATAGTGGACACACACTTCCTAACATGTAAGTACAGTAGACTGTGCATAATGTTCTCTACAGTGGGATGAAACAGTAAAGCTGTGTCACATATATATGTGTTGTGATACACAAAGCATCTACATTTTTCAGTACACTCATATACTTGAAGGTATTGTTATCTTTAACATGTAAATATACCGTCCAGCTTTAATGCTTGGAATATAAATTTAAGCCATTTATGCCACACATGGAAATGCAACCTTAGCATTGTTATGCCATTGGACTTCAGTACCCTTAATATGACATGATTTCCTGTACCGTGCTGTTTACACCTTGTCTGGAAATAATATGTAGAATAAAGACAAGTGAATCTCTGCTTTCCAATAGTTATTACGGAAAGATTTATAAAAATGTTTTAATTAACTTTGGCATTTTTAAAGCTTGTTACTACCATATGCTGTTATCCCAGATTAGAATTGTTGTATTCAGTCGGCCACGACTACTGTAATATGATCAATATTCGTGGAGAACAAATTTTATTGGTTTTAGTTGTTGCCAAAAACCACAAATTTAAATACCCAACAAAAACTGAGACACATGTGATGATGACATCCCCACCAGATATGTTTGGCATTTGGATATTTTGCGATATTTAGATTCGGACATAGAAGTTTCCGAGAATGAATGGTCAGAAAAGGAGGATGCTGATTATGATGATGATTGAGTTCTTTCAGATCTAACAGATTGGAGCAATCATCTTAATTTTGTTTAAATAGTGTATAAATAATAAGTGAAATACTTGGACAAATATTTTTTAAAAAAATGCATCACTGTGTAGACAAATTCGTTTGGAAAAACTTAATGGATTTTTATTAGATGAGAAGAGAAAATTACGGTAAAGAGTGAATGCATGTGCATAATATTTAAACAATTTTCCGAACAGGTAAAATTCAGGGGCACAAGCAGCTAGACATGGCTTAGTGCAACAGGGGCAAAATGAGTTACAAACTAGCTGCTCCTCCAGTCATATGTTGATTACCTCATTTGAGTTAATCAATCATACACTGCTATAAATGTAAATAATCTACCTCCTTAAAATTACCAACCCTTTCATATCTGATCAAACTCGACCAAGCGAAATGAGAACTTTGTCAAATGAAAAACTTTATTTCACATATGCGAACTATTGTGAGGAAATTACTTTCAGAGAATTCCTGAATTCATAAATAGAGATGTCTTCAAGGATAATAAGAAGTTTCCCTATTAACCCATTTCTCCTTTGAATAGGTTCCCCGATCACATTACTTTAGGGATATTAGCCTGCTACCTCGCGAATCCAGCCCTACCAAAAGACGAAAATTCGTCTTTCCTGTCTATGTCATATAGACAAAGGGCAATAACTCTTGCCCCTTACCTCCCCTTGCTACCTGCTAGGTGTCGCTTCTTTAGTTTTTTAGCTTCGCTTGTAGTGTGCAAACACGTACAATTAGACCTCCAATGAATCCAAGCCATCTTAGTGTAAATTCTGACCATCCGAAGTTAAATTTGGAATTACTGTGTTGGATAATCATTCCTCTACAGGTCGTATACATTATTTTAGAATATTTTCCAATTTGAGTGACTTTGTCACATTTTCTAGACTTCGGATCAGGTTGCAACGTGGTCAAGCACGCTTATGGCGGTACTAGCATGTAATGCATGTAGCACTCAATAATTTCGCTTATTCCGTATGTAACGTTTACGATATTAGCGACTTAATAACGTGCTGCATTGATAATTTGTGCTTTATTTACCTGCTTTGTCGTTTCAGTAGACTTCAAAAAAGTCTTTGAACGACCAAGTTGCGACTATTTAATGGCGGACTTCGTGTTGTAGTCACGATTTCACGCGACACTTAATCATTTCGCTTCCTCTGTTAGTTACGGTTATGGAATAGCGACTTAATAGCGTGCTGAATTGTTAATTTGTGCTTTGTTTATCTTCTTTTTCGTTTCAGTAGACTTAGTCTCTGAACGACCAATTGCGACTATTTAATGGTGGAATTCGTGTTGTAGTCACGAGTTCACGCGACACTAAATCATTTCGCTTCCTCCGTTAGTTACGGTTATGTATGGTAATAGCGATTTAATAGCGTGCTAAATTGCTAATTGTGCTTTGTTTATCATCTTTTTCGTTTCAGTAGACTTCGTCTTGAACGAACCATTGCAACACGCTCACGGCGATAACTAGTGTTGTCATTAAGAGTTAACATGGCACGGAATAATTTGACTACTTCGTTAGTAACGGTTATAGTATTATCGAATTAATAATATGCTGAATTTTTTAATTTGTGCTTTGTTCTCTTCTTTTGTCGTTTCAGTAGCAAAGTCGACAACGAAGGCATGAATGGCAAAATGGGTGTTGGCAATGCGGAAATGGAGGAAATTATGTTGACTTGGTTTAGGCTGCCCAGTGGGTGTAAATTTCACCGCAGGTCCGTGCATGGCTTTTGGGCCTGTAAGTCCGGACGCATGGAGTCTATGCTGGATCAATTGGATCCATTTTAATATGCACTTTCGCCGGCCTTCCAGTCGTCCGTCCAGCCGACACCGTCAGTTCAGCCGGCACTTCAGCAGGCAAACCGGCATTAGCCATCCATCCGGCGCCGACCTTCCAGCCTGCGTCTACAGGCACCGGCCGTCCACCCGGCAACGACCGTTCAGCCCAAATGGCACCGGTCATCCAGCTAACCTTCCAGCCGGCATCAACCGACACCGGCCTTCCATCCGGCAACGACCGTTCAGCCCAAATGGCACTGGTCGTCCAGCCAACCTTCCAGCGGGCATCAACCGGCACCAGCCGACCATCCGGCAACGACCATTAAGCCCAAATGGCACCGGTCTTCCAGCCGGCATCAACCTGCACCGGCTGTACATCAGATTTACGGAGATTATAGTGATGTACCCGTCAGTCAATCTATACTACTGGTTACATATCACTACCATGAGAGAAATGTTATAGATGAATCTCCGTCCAATCAGACCATTCGAGAGGCAGGTGCCCATCATAGCCGGACTTTCGCCGACATTCCGGCCAACCATATACCAGACAAATCAGTCGGTATTGCCGGTGTACACCTCCCGTCACGTCAAATACGTGACGGTGTGATTTTAAAACAAGGGAGAATTAGTGACATTATCAGAGGTGATGGAATTGAGTTATCTATGCCACTTGGTATGCGCTACCCAGATATGGCAGCTTTACCAGAACAGGACTTTCAGGCCGACCATTCGCCAGTTCAATCAGCCGGCAGTGCCGGCCGTCCATATGTTCACGGCTTCTCCACAAGGGAGATTTAGTGAAAGTGTCAATTATGACAGAATTGCGTCATCTAGGTCACCTGGTATGCTGTACAGATATGCAAGCTGTACCAGAACCAACATTCCCTCTGAGCGAATGGTAGATGGGCGCGCAGTGCTGGCCGCACTACATAAGCATTATGTAATTATTATTACCTTACAGCCGGCACCGTGCGTCCATCCGGCAATGACCGTTCAGCCCATATGGCACCGGTCATCCAGCCGGCACTAACCGGCACCGGGCATCGATCCGGCAATGACCGTTCAGCCCAAATGGCACCGGTCGTCCAGCCAAGCTTCCAGCCGACACTTGCCGGCACTGACAGTCCATCCGGCTCCGGCCGTCCAGTCCAACAGGCACCGGTCGTCCAACCGTATGGAGATTTTAGTCATATACCAGTCCGTCCGACTGTACCGCTGTACCAGCACAGGGACTTTTATCATACCGCAATCCACACAAATCGGATTCACGAAGATTCTAGTGATGTTTCCGTCTGTCAATCTGTACTACCGGTTACATATCACTACCATGACAGAGATAGTTGGCCATGAATCTCTCGATCCAACCCGATCATTCGAGCGGTCAGTGCCGGTCATAGCCGGCCCGTCGCATTCATTCAGGCCAAACATATGCCAATCAATTCATTCGGCATTGCCGGTCGTCCATAGGCTAACAGCTCATCCACAAGGGAGAGTGAATGTCTTTATCAGAGATGACGGAATCGAGTCATCTATGCCACCTGGTATGCATTACCCCGATATGGATGCTTTACCAGAGCAAGATTATGCACATAGTGAGTGCGATGAATCGCAGGCAAATCAGCTGTATGCAGATCCAACTATGGAACGGACTGAGTTCAGCTTCAAAGCCGCAGTGGAGGAAATTTATAGGGTGTTGGCCCCTTCAGAATGACTTCCACCTCCTGCTGCCATTACCGACTATAAGGTTAGAGCGTCGGTCGATCTGGATGAAGAGGAATAGACTCTATCCTTCCGCCTCCTTCCCCAGTCGACAAAAATTAAGGAAATTAATGACCGTCTGTCGACACGTATAGGGGATCCAGGAAATGCTAAGGCGTTCTTTTCTGAAAGCCAAGTACCAGCGTCGTTTTCAGGTCGATGGTACAAAACTCACTCCGGTGCATTCAGTACTGAGGTCCCGGCTCTGGATAAAAATATGGCAGCAGTCCATATGTCTGCTCCATTGTCTTATAAAGTGGACAAAACTGTGTTCAATGCCAAGTCCAAGCTGGTTCGAAATGTAGTCGCTACGTCTTCACTGTTAGACCTAGCCTCCCTAGCCATTTTCAGGATCGCTGAAAAATCTGGCAATGAACATGCTTGGGAATCGACGGCCCGGTTAGCTAGGGTTCTTAACAGGGCAGCTCACCATTCCATGGCCAATGCGCTGACTGCTTCTGCCAACCTAGACCTGATACGTCGTGACGCATGTCTGAAGGGCACGTCGCTTAAACCCCATCATAAGCTGGCTACATATGACCGACGCACATTTCACGTCCCTATCCCACGAGTAGCGGACATTTCTCCATTGTGCTTGTTGGGACTCGGTTTATCAGTTCCATGTCATACCTTTTGGCCTCAATTTAAACCCTTGGGCTAGTACCAAGGTTATGGATTACGTCGTCACCCTGTTCCGCTCGACTTCATCTATTGCGTCGGCAGTATATTTGGACGACATCCTCCAGAAACATCTGTCAAGTTCTACTCTGCTCAAAGGCAGAAACGATCTTATATCACTTTACATCATATAGGCTTTCTCGTGAACTGGATAAAGTCTGATCTCTGTCCAATTCGGATTTTTGGTCCATCTGGGTGTGGAGTTTCTCCCGATCTGAATCTGGTAAGGCTTCCTCGAGTTTGCGATCATCCAGATAATTGCACTCGTAGAGTCCATTACCGACAGGATGCGCATTTTAGCGAGAGAGTTGCAGATCCTCGGATTATTCAATGCGGCAGCAGACTTGATCCCGCTCAGCCGTCCTTTTATGCGCCCTTTACAAAGGACGCTGCTAGCGTAATTGAGCCCTTTTCAAGTCCCTTCGATCCCAGAAAACAGTCATGCCCACGCCAGAGATACGATCATTCTTGAGTCAATGGCACAACCCCTGTGGGCTGTCCACAGGGATTACTCTGGAGATACCCCAAGCGGGGATAACGGTATGTTCCGCCACTAGTACCTACGGTTGGGGTGCCCACCTGTTGCCGGACTTCGATACTGTCAGCGGCACGTGGGTGCCAGGGGCAAGCCCCTTTCCACATCAATCTTTCAGAAATAACGGCTGTCATCAATGCCTTTCATTTCGGGCAGGATCAACTCTTATTACAAACTGCCCTCATTATGTCAGACAACATTGTGGTTGTGCCTTGCCTCAAAACAAGGGGACACCAATCACCAGACCTGTGCAATCTGAGCTGGCAGTTTCTACATTGGTTCGACAATCTCCACCTCAATGTACAATTCAGACACATTCTTGGCAGACTCGATGTCTTGGCTGACACTCTATCTAGTCATTCACACAGAATGGTCACTCCATCAATCGGACTTTCTTCCAATTGACACACATTGGGGATGTCCGATGATTGATCTTTTGCAACAAGGTGGAATCGCAAGTTGTCGACCTTTCATCTCACAGGTTCCAGATCCAGAAGCTTGGGTCGTGGATGCTCGATCAATCAGCTGGGAAGGGTTGTGGTCATTCTCCTACCCTCCCACGGTCTTGGTACTGAAATTAATCCAGAAGTTAAGGGGTCAGAACTGTCAGATGGTTCTGATTGCCCCTCTCAGATGGAACAACTCCTGGGTCTCCGATCTACTCAATCTAGGCGATAGATCTACCCAGGATGATTACAGTCAGCACAAGTATTCGCAAGCAACCGAGGCCAGGGGTGTTCCACCCCTGTCCGGACCGTCTTTATGTTCAAGCTTGGCTCTTGTCCAGACAGCCTTGCAAGACAAACAATTTAAATATTTGATTGCGGAGAGAATCTCGAGAGCAAGAAGGCCCTCTACTCTGAAGGTTTACGAGGGCAAGTGGCATGTTTTCAGGGACTGGTACCATATCATTCACATTGTTCCTCTGAGTGTCACAATCCCTCAACTGGCCAACTTTTCTCTGGCTTTTCGAGGAGAAACAGCTGGCTCCAGTTGTTATCAAATGCTACCGCTCATGATATCAGACACATTCCGCCATTCTGGTTCATGTGCTATCAGCCATGACAAAGATTTGTCAGATCTTTTAGACACTTTTAAAAATTCAATCGACTTATATCCCTCACCCTGTTTCCAAATGGAATCTGTCCTGGGTTTTAACATGACTCAATTCAGACAGTATTGAGTCTTTAACCCACGATTAGTTAAAGCTACTATCATACAAATTGGGTTTCTTGATAGTCTTAGCTTCAGCATGCAGGGTGAGCGAGTTACAGGTCCTTTCTAGTGACCCGAACGAACTCTCTTCCGTTCCGATCAGAGGGTTTGATGGTCCTCTTGACGCAGCCAGGCTTCGTAGTCCAAAATAGATTACCATACATTGGCGATCAACGAGTCGTCATTAGCTCGCTTTCTTTATAGATAAGTCAGGATCAACAGCCATGTAAGATCCTGTTTGTGCACTCTAGCACCATTTCAATGCATAGAGGTGAGTCAGGTCACACACAAGCACCTCTTTCTTCTGGTGATAGCTGGGGCATGAGATATCACCATTCAAGCCCTTGCTTCATGGCTGTAGTGGGTTATACGCTCGGCGTACTCTGAGAATTCGCAAATCAGTCACTTTATAGAAGCTGTAGGCTGACATGCAGAGTCAACCTTCTACAGTTTTATCTTCAAGTTTGTACTCGCAGAGGCAAACATTGATTCTAGTAGGTCCGGTGTTGGCAGCCCAGACGCCCACCAGACCCATGTGCAACAATCAGCACAGCCTATTAGCTTCGCTGGATTTGCCAGATAAATTTTCGTAGGTAAGAAGATTTCAATAACTATCTTCTTAACCGTATAAAGGGGTCACATATCACGTGACCCTGGGCTGTGTTGCTGATTGAAAATTAGGAGACCGGGTTATCATTCACATGGGGAATCCAGCCATCATTCCCTAGAGGATACCCGGGGTGGAGGTCGGATGCTCCGCATTCCCTCCTCCTATTACTTATTCTCCTAAAGTAATGTGATCGGGGAACATATTCAAAGGAGAAAGCAAATTTTGTAGTAAATTATGTTTCTCCAAGAATACTTACCCGATCACATTACTAAGAAACCCTCCCAACCACCCCGCCATGCGAGCATCCTCGTGTTTTATATACCGCTCAGCTTAAAAACTAAAGAAGCGACACCTAGCGGGTTGCAAGGGGAGGTAAGGGGCAAGAGTTATTGCCCTTTGTCTATATGACATAGACAGGAAAGACGAATTTTCGTCTTTTGGTAGGGCTGGATTCGCGAGGTAGCAGGCTAATATCCCTAAAGTAATGTGATCGGGTAAGTATTCTCGGAGAAACATAATTTAGTAGAAAATTTGCTTTCAACTCTGGATGCTTAGTGGGTAATTTTTATGTCCCTCTGTAACTCGTGCCCTTATTTATAGTGTGGTTGTGGTCTATGTTCTTGTACCCGATGTTTATGGGGGGGGTGAGTTGTATTGTGAAAAGTCACATGGGAGGTATTGTGACATAAAAAGAATTTTTTTTGTCAAGTTTTAAAAAATTTGCTAGTTTTTGCTTCTCATTTTTATTTAGTTTCTGACCATAGAGTTTTAACACTGCTTAGTAGACTGCCTCTGGTCAGTGTATTTCGCTTTGAATCAATATAATTATAAAATAAAAAAGATATATTATGCAAGAATCTGTATGCTGCTGGTAGAGATGTCAGCTACTGTTGTACTTTTTAGTTTTCAAGGTTCTCCAGTACTCATCAATAAGGATATGGCAGTTGACTGACAGTCAGTGGATTTTAAACCATGGGAGTAAGAAAGTTTTGATGTGGGTATAGTACCTTGGATCCTATGGCAATTTAACACAAAAGTGAATAATGAATTGTCAGCCAAAAGTAATGACTGAAATGGTATATATTCAAATCCTTTCATTGGACCAGCCTGTGTCCTAGTAGTTAGAGTGTCCGCCTCCGATGTGGGAGGTCGAGGGTTCAAACCCCTGGCTGAGTCACACCAAAGACTTATGAAAATGGTACTTACAGCTGCCTTGCTTGGCGTGTTAGGATATGTTGGCATGGTGTCATGATAATATGACTGGGTTGGGCATCATGCTACATGTCTTAGACATCACTATAAAACTGCAACATTACAGACATCGTAGCGATATGACTGATTTTTACCCAAAAAAAAGGCTATGTTAAAGATCCAAATCACATCATAACAATTGCTTGATCACTCTATAGTCTACTCGTGTTTCTTTGCTGTAAACCAGACCAAAATATTGGGGACAAGGCTATGTATATGACTTGTCATTTGTATGCATTGGTCTAGAAAGGAAGACGAAGGGCACTAAAATCAGTAGACATTATAACAACTGTGTCGTTTCAATTGTTTCATTTCCCTCAGTTAATTCCATTCTTGAAATAGTTTGTACTCTCTGCCACATGTTAGCTACTCAAGCGAACAATGGCCTTCTGTATTTGTTAAATATACATCAGGTTTGTCGATTTCCTATCGGACTAGTAACTATCATAATGTTATTAGTCCGATGGGCTAGTAAGTTTTGTTTATCAAGTCAGTTTACTCAATACCCTAGTAAATACACGACTTCAGCATATATTCTGTAGAATCAATGCAGTGACCATTGTAAACAAAGTCATAACATGTTAGCATGAGAAGATAAAGTCAATTTCTGCCTCAGAAATGTGTTTCTATGACAAGAAGCCATGTAATTTTGTGCATTTCGCTTAACAGTGCCAATCATGGTCTTGCCATTAACAACTGAAGTTTGGTAATTGTTATCCTAATTAATCTGACAATGAATTAATGAAAAATAACCTGGTACAGCAGGTATCACACTTTATTCACGCGACCACAGTAACAAACAAGCACACAAAAGAACGTGGCATCAACTATTGAAAGAAATTAGTGTGCATGCTTGTTTATTTCCTTTAGTTTTCTTTTTGCTTGCTAGCCAAACACTGCAACAGTCACAAGCGGGAAACTGCATAATTTACGTTTGCATCAAAATAATTATAAGAATTAGATCAATTTATTATGATCACATTACTGACACATCATTTCCATACAACTACTTTTTCTATGACAGTACATTTTTTAAAAATATTTTTCCCATACATGACTGAACAAATAATTGAATACACGTCGAGATATGCAAGCAGAATGCTGTATATTTGTTGGGAATTGAAATCTCTCAGCAAGGGCATGTCAAATTTGAAGTTTCCCCTTATTATTAATTTCAACAATACATTGGGGTCAGATTTATTAAGAACACTTACTTAACTTACGCTATTAATGATGAGACCGTAAATGGAGCTGTTAAATACAACGTGCCGAGTCAGATGGCTTCGTTTGATGGGAACACACATTTTTCCAAGCTGAAACTAACATTATCTTTTGATGATAATATTTTATAACAGTGTTTACAATAGCCACTGCTTTGATCCTGTAGAACATTTGCTGAAGTCCAGACTTTGTTTAGGAGAGGCCATTTAATAAGGGGGGGGGGGGGCAAAGGCACGTGTTTTGAAACGTGTTTCTTGCTCTGACTTTCTTATATAAGGGACACTGTGCCATTCCTTTTCTTACTTTAATTAATTCGCGTCAGCTATACTGTATCATCTCGTATTTCAAAACAAGGCACAATTCCCACCTTAAATTAAAAAAAGGTATCCAGCCTCAGGAAAAAATGCAAAAGTTGAATGAAAATGTCATAAAAGAGAGGAATAATTTTTATGATAGGGAAAAGCTTAATCAGACGTTTCAGAAGACATGGACACCTGGATCACTTTCTGTAATTGGATCGGGATTATCTTGAGAAACAATAAATGTTAATTGACTTATTGATGATTTGAAGTAGAATTTATACTTCAGTACCTCTGCATTTCATATGATAATGATATTTATGAAACAAAATTGTTGTTAATCTCAATATAAGTGTGTGACATTGTTTTGTGGACAGGACTAGTAAATGTTTGGCAGGACTAGTAAATTTCTCACTATATTAGTCCTTCTGGCTACAAAGAAATTTGTGTTAAATTCAAGCCCTATACATGTATACATTTTTATAGTTTTCAATTGTTTGCTTTATTCACAATTGCTTAAATTCAATACATGATCAACAGTTATAGACCACAAACTGCCCTAATGAAGATTATTCTGCAGATTACCAAAGACTTATGCAAAATGGTACTAATACTGATAGTTGCCTCACTAGGCACTCGGCATTAAAGGTTAGTGTTAAGACTGATTGGCCTGGTGTCAGGATAGTGTGACTGGGTGGGACATCATTCTGAATTGTCCAGCATGATGCCCCAGTGCTAGACAACACTATAAACCGCTAGACTCTTTTCTGCTATTGCATAATGAACTGGCAGATCCAACTTTGTGATTGTTATCCTGATTACTGTTAAGAAACTGCATAGTATGTGACAGCGGATCTGTGTTAATGCAGTTTTATGGTGGAGTAAGTTCTACATAGGTGGAGGTATTCAGTCATCAGGTTGCATGTGGCTGTGTTCTTACAATGCATATTGGGGCCCTGAGTATCAGAGTGGTCTAAAGTGCTGCCCATTACGGATCACTGCCATCTCGCCTGTCTGCGTGGGTTTGAGTCTCGGATTTGGCCATTGTGGGTATGTGAGAAAGCTTGCCAGTAGCTTCTCGTGGGTTCTTCCTCCACCATTACTACTGGCCGCCATGTATAGCCTATATTGTGCTGAAAAATGGCATTAAACCATAAAAAAAACAAAGAAACAAATCTTACAAGGCATAATTTTTCCTCATTCAATCATCAGGTTGCATGTTTCTGTGTTCTTACAAGGCATAACTTTTCCTTATTCAGTCATCAGGCTACATGTTTCTGTATTCTTGCAAGGCTTGACTGTTCCTCATTCAATCATCAGGCTGCATGTTTATTTGTTCTTACAAAGCATGACTTTTCCTCATTCAGGTGCTGGAGGGGATTCAGGTTCATCAGAGTCTCCCGATACCTTTACTACAGAGTATGCCAAATCCAACAAGAGTAAATGTAGAGTGTGTGAAGAGGTGATTGCCAAGGTAATTGAGTATTGTCTTGCCAGGCTTAACAAAGACATGCTTTTCTATCCTGCAGCTACATTAACAGCAGTGGGAGTTGGAATATTTTGTAAAATATATATATGGTAATATTTTTTATTTGTGTATATTGAAGCTGATTAAAAGATGGAAATCAATGAAATAACAGTTATCTGACAGGCATGGATACAAGTTACAGTTCAACTTTTCAGTCCACAGATAAAAGTTACATTTCTGGTGACTTTTTAAAATTTTAACCCACTCAATTTTTGGTCCACTCGTTTTTAATTGCCTGTCTGATAAAGGGTTACATTTTGCATTAGGTAAAATTGTCAAATAATAAATTCCAAGTGAGAATTTTTCACTTTAAGAAGTAAAATCTGTAATTTGATAGAAAAATCAAAAGATTACTATGGACAATGCAGATGGTGATGGATTCATTAAATGTCTTTTTCCCTCATTCAAGGGAACTTGGTCATGTTTTGCTTTGATCTCTATAACTAAATTTGTACAATCCCAAGTCTTGGTGTCTGACCTGAGTAAGCATTACTGTAGTTTATTTTGTGAAGGTGTGCATATAAAAAAAAATGTCTTTGCTTGGATCTAATTATCGGTCTTTTTTTTTTTGGTTGTAGAATCAAGTTCGTATCTCTAAGAAGGACTTTGATAGTGTCAGAGCTAAAATGTATGGTCCACAGGAGGCATGGCATCATGTGGACTGCTTTGTAGAGAAACGGGACGAGTTAGGCTTTGGACCAGAAATGAATGTTGAGACGTTTGTATTAATTTTTTAATTTTTTCATTCATGTTTCTATTTGCCTTGTGATTCTCAGGTCAATAAAATTGCCCTTTATCAGATTGTACAAGCCTAAGGCAGCAGCATCCATAAGTGACTGACCATGTTCCTAGAACACAGAGATGCGACCAGGATGGTAGGTTACTTGCAACAAATATTGATAGTCACATAACTTGTCAATACCATGGACACCGCTCTGGTGGCCTAGTGGATGCTCTAACTTTGGATGCAGGCGGTTGTGAGTTCAATCCCCAACCAAGTTATACCAAAGACTTATAAAAATGGTACTAACAATTGCCTCACTTGGTGCCCAGCATTAAAGGTTAGTGTTAAGACTGGTCGGTCTGGCGACAGGATAATATAACACAGTGAGACATCATGCTACATGCCTGTGGCATGATGCCTCGGTGCTAGACAATAGGGTTTGCACGATAATATTGAATATGGGTATATTGTGGTATTAAACTGATGATACAATAATCACGATATTACTTTCTTATATCTAACCGCTCTGGTGGCCTAGTGGTTATAGCATCTGCCATGGAAGCGGGAGGTCGTGGGTTCAGTCCCCGGCCGAGTCATACCGAAGACTTACAAAAATGGTACTAACAGCTGCCTCGCTTGACGCTCAGCATTAAGGGGTTAGTGTTAGGACTGGTCGACCTGGTGAAAGACATCACTATAAACTGCCTCACTGCAGATGTTGTAGCGATATGAATGAAATTTTTTTAAAGCTACGTTAAAAATCCTAATGAAACAAACTTTGTTATATCAATATAGTGCGATATTGACATAAAGTTTGATGAGAAGTAGCAAATGAACTCAAGTAATTATTGTAAATTAATATTAGCCCTTTCATCACTAAGTAATTTTGCAGGCACATAGCTCGAAACACTAAGTAACTTTGGACTTGTAAAGCAGAATGACCTGTGGACTTTGAAAGTACATAACTTTTCCAATTTAAAGATATCTAGCTGGATTAGGTATCAACATAAAGGTTAAAAGTCAGCATGTATGACTATTTCAATAAAATGTGCATATATGGTATAACTGTTAAAATACAGGTGCAAACAGGTAACATAACAGGTAAAATGCACAAGCAATTATTTATTTACCACATTAGATGAACAGTATTTTCAAACACTTCATGTAAATCAAAGATTTCTAAGTATTCCAAAGCTTTTCTGGAGCCATCTAACCCTTCAGTGGGTCCAACTCTCCCAAAAAACTGGAATTAATCCCTTTTTTTGTCGAGAACAAAAACGCGTGGAGTATATATTTTCTCTGGTTTAAAACCTTTAAAGTCCTCTTCATCGTCATCACTGTCACCCACAAGCACATTCAAATGCATCTCCAGATGTTTTCTCTCATTTTCAATTAACTGTGTTAGGTCACAACAGCAAAATATTTTGATAATTCATAATCTGACACTTCAATCTCATTATGCTTTGAACTCCACCATTTTGAATAGAAATTCACCATTCAGAAAACACGCTCAAAATGTTCCTTCTTGCGTCGAGATTTCTAGTTGAATTCAAGCACAACTCACGAGATAATCCAAGTATAATATCTTCATTATAAGAAGGAAGGTCTTAGATGTATCCCGAAATTTATGTAGTAAGGTACTTTAACTTTTAAAAAGTACACTTCCCCGACTGGTATAGTGGCCCATAGGGTTTACAGACGTACTTCCCCTAGACCAGAAAACGGTCTAGTGATGAAAGTTTAGCCATATTTCACTACTTATTTTACTTTCTGTTTGACATCGACCTATTGAATTAAATACCTTTACCTCTATTTATTAGCTTCAGTAAAATTTCTATTTCGTTTCCTGGCATTGAACTGACATCAGTAAAACTTCTTTAAGATTACATTTTAGAGCATCATTCATTTATTTAAGATGAGGAAAGATTCATAAATTACTACATTTATGTGTACTTTATATGTGTTGAGCGTTTCTTTTTTGTTTATGAGAGAAATTATGTTTGCCATCTTGATAGATGTTTAAATTTTAAAATATGTGATAGATTTTGAAAGGTCTAATATTTTTCTTTTGTAGCGAGATAGAATATGCAAAATTATAACGTAATTCTCAAACACATATGCATGCACAGATTTTTTTTTTCAACATGTACATTACTCAAATGGGCGAGTTAGTAGGTATGCTCACCAGGTGATACGCTGCTACTTACAATGTATTAAACAAGTTATAAGACGATTACATTGGTTACAGAGACACTGTATAGTTGCTAGCCAGGAAGATCATTGGCGATCACAATTCATAACAAGTAGCAACTGGGTCATTTGGATAATGCATTGAAAAGTTGTAATAACCTCAACATCAATAAATATAGTTGTAGAACAATTATTATAAAATTTATTTATTTTGTATAGTTGAAGTAAAATTTATGTAGTGGTGATGTTATTTCATCAATTGTAGTTATTGCTAACACTATTACATGGTAAACACTTTACTTGGTGAATAATGTGATTTTATATAATCATAAGAAAAGGTTTTTGATTGTAAATTTAGTGGCTAAATATATTTTTATGTCCATTTGTGAACTAAATTTGGATTTTATTCTGCAATTCATTTGCATTCATTCTGCACTCCATTTGCATTTTATTATAATTTCACTGTGAAATTGTCCATTTTTATATCTATTTATAAAGGCTTTCAAGATGATGCAATATGAATGTTTTAACATTATCTGTTCTTGTCAGTTTACCACAGTTCCACTCAAACAGGTTGAATCATGTGTTTATTAAAGTGAAAATGTTTCTAAAATGTTTCGAATACAGCAGGATGTCACTTGATAGAAGCAGCTCATGTTGTGTACTATTTTTCAGCCTGTTATATAAACATTTTATCACATAAACATTGGTATAAGAGGCTGCATGATTTTGTTCCTTTGCTTCACAATGGCAGCATGCTCATGTTTTCTTAAGATTTTTTGGGTTTTGTTTTAATTACCCATAATGTTTGTAAATGGCTGATATCTGACCTGGTTTTATTCTTTTTTCTTATGAAGGATTAAATATTTTTCCGTATTGAAGAAGGAAGACAGAGACATGCTTATTGAGAAGTTGGGAAAAGGAGAAAAGTAAGTCTATTAGTTGCCTGAATTGTTCAGTGTTAAATATCCTCATGTAAAATGCATCCCATGATCAAGGTCTCTTCGAGTTGAAATCTAAGAGGAAATTTTCTCCCATTTGAACATAGCTTCAATACAGGTTTCTTTAAGTTATGTGTTATTAACGGAAGAAGCACGGGTAGGTAAGGTGGGGAAGTAAAGGCAGTTTTATGTAAGGTTACCATTGCTAAAACTTGAATTATTCTTAAGACACCATTGCAGAAATTTAACATTTTAATTGCAGCCCTTCACCACTGCCACCATAACAGAGATTAAGATAATTAGTGTTTTATCACAAAAATATTTTTAAATAACCCAATTCATTCTTCAAAATAAATAATGGATGACTATTGGAGTAAAATGGATATTCAGATTGTAAGCCATTTTTTGCAGCATATGTAGGTCCATTTTTGCTCACTCAAACAACTGTAATATTAAAAGTATTTTCATGTTGCTGGTGAGCTGTTTAGTTTCAGTCACAAGAAAGTTAATATTTCATCTTGCATTTAATGTCCAGTAAAATGGCGAATGATTTTGCATTAAGTCTTAATTCCAAACCTTTCTAGAAAAAAATGTAGGGATTGGGTAGAGCCACTTTTTAAAAAAAATAGTATTGAAGATGTAGAAGACAAAAGTGATATTTTATAATTAAGAAGTATACATTGTGGCAGAATTATGGCTGAAACTGAATTCCTCAACTTGTTATATGCAATATATTAACTGAACCATAATCGATTATTCAGTCAAAAAACACCTGTTGTAAAGTGTGTGAACTGGCAAGAATCAATCAGCATA
Source organism: Unio delphinus (assembly GCA_029339505.1). NCBI lineage: Eukaryota > Metazoa > Mollusca > Bivalvia > Unionida > Unionidae > Unio > Unio delphinus. The sequence goes on from JAQISU010001252.1 coordinate 3,386,638, forward strand.
ATCTAAGTTCCCAGTTTATAAAATCAAGTGAAACATGTTAACCTTGCTGTCATAATGATATTTCCCACTTGCTTTTTCATGAGCTCTAGGTAGAAGTTACACTGTTAATAATTTTGTCATATTCTGTAAATTTAATCAGTACCAAAATATCAAAGAATGAAAACTGGGTTCATTTGTTTGTAAACGAATTTGTATTTGCATAAAGTGCAGCTGATGTTAATATTGTTTTGTATCTTATCTTAGAATAGCAGATTGTGGCTGATGTATATAGTATTGGGCTGCATCTGAGAAAAATAGATTGTGGTTGATTTATATCATTGGGCTGCATCTGAGATAGAATAGCAAGTTGTGGTTGATGTGTAGCTTTGGGCTTCATCTGAGATAGAATATCAGATTGATGTTGATGTATAGGATTAGGCTGCACCTTAGAATAACATTGATGCTGATGGATAGCACTGGGCTGCATCTTAGAATAGCAGAATGTGGTAGGTGTATAGCATTGGGCTCGATCTAAGATAGTTTGTTTTGTTTTTGATGGTTTAACGCCATTTTTCAGCACAATATAGGCTATACATGGCGGCCAGTATTAATGGTGGAGGAAGAACCTGGACAACCCCCGGAAAGAACCACCGACCCACGAGAAGCTACTGGCAAGCTTTCTCACATAACTACATTTGCCGAATCTTAGACTCGAACACACGCAGACAGAGGTGAGATGGCAGTAGTCCGTAACGGACAGCGCTTTAGACCACTCGGCCACTCGGGGCCCCTCGATCTAAGATAGAATAGCAGATTGTGGATGATGTATAGTATTGGACAGCAAACATACAATAGCAGATTGTGGTTGATTCATAGCATTAGGATGCATCTAAGATAGAATAGATTGTGATTGATGTATTGTATTGGACAGCATCTGAGATAGAATAGCAGATTGTGGTTGATGTATTGGACTGCATCAGAGATAGAAGAACAGATTGTGGTTCATGTGTTGTATTAGACTGCATCTGACATAGAATAACAGATTGTGGTTGATCTATATAGCATTAATCTGCATCCGAGATAGAATAGCAGATTGTGGTTCATGTATTGTATTAGACTGCATCTAAGATATAATAGCAGATTGTGGTTGATCTATATAGCATTAATCTGCATCCGAGATAGAATAGCAGATTGTGGTTGATGTATAGCATTGGGCTGCATCTGAGATAGAAGAGCAGATTGTGGTTGATCTATATAGCATTAATCTGCATCTGAGATAGAATAGCAGATTATAGTTAATGTATAGCATTGGGCTGCATCTGAGATGGATAACTTACATTGTTTCAGTTATCTCCTAAAGCTGGGTTTTGTGGCAGTTTATTCACTTTTCCATACAATAAATTGTCATTATACATGGTATTACAAGCTAAAGACTGGGAGGGTCATTTACCACTAATACTGGGACCCTAAGTGGTTATCGTTGTATCATATATACTCACTTATAAGTCAACTTTTTCTACCAAATTCTTTTCATGCAGTGTAGGGTTTGTTCTTTGAGTATGACATACAAAAAAGTTGAATATCTGGGGGTAATGTAGTAAACTCTGTTTACGAAAATGTTTTGCTACCTATTCAGATATGTGTATGTGGTATGCAATATGTTTATCCATATTATTGCAGTATTCATTACACATTACTTGTGTTTACAGTTATATTTTTTAAATTGAAATTATTAAGTGTAAATTAAATACTACTCATTGCTAAGTGAAGTATTCATCAATGTTGTTTACCATCTATATTACTTTAAGTTTGGTACAAGTTATAACAGATATTAGGAAAAAATTGGAACTCACCACATTGGAAGAGCAATATGTTCCACAGTGCCTTTGCCTCGTGGTACTTCAAGTAGTGATGTTCTGATAATTTTGAAATGTCTAAAACAGCATTTTATTTGATTTTTGCTCCATCTTCTTTATCAAATTTTCAGTCTGTTTCAAGTGGTTCTAAATACCTTTGAAATTGATAACAAGCCAACAGTGTATCCAATTTGGTTTTACAGGCATCCTTGGCAGAACCGTGCATAATTTATCGGAACAAATTGATATTTCAGATAGGTCACAGATTATCTTTTTGTCAGAATAACCATATATTTAATTCTGGTGAATACTGTATTTAGCAGCAAGACCAAAAGTAAATTTCAGGAAGGACAGCTTTGTTTGTAGGGCACCTGAGCATTCTTTTTGTCTTGTTTATTTACAATGTTTGTTATTTTGATGATTGTTTGGTTCCATCATTTTGTAATTTGTTTGCTGAATAGTTTGGTTCCGTCATGTTGATGTTGCCAAGTAGTTTGGTACCATCATTTTGTATGTTGCTGAGTAGTTTGGTTCCTTCATTTTGTAATTTGCTGAGTAGTTTGGTTCCTTTATTTTGATGTTGCTTAGTAGTTTGGTACCATCATTTTGTTTGTTGCTTTGTAGTTTGGTGCCATCATTTTGTTTGTTGCTGAGTAGTTTTGGCATTTCCAAGTGTTTAGCTCTTATTGTGGATTGCTTCCAGCATGTTGATAATTTCTTAATATAATATCAATCAAAACATATACATACAACTGAAAGACATTGGAACAAAATATAAACAAGAATAATAAAAAAAAAACAGTATGCATCCTTTCCTGTCATCTATGAAGACATCATGAGGATCCTGAAGTCACGCTGGATGGGACACCTTATCCAGTTGTTGAAGAAACAATGGTCTTAGGTATTGTCTTCAACTGAAAACTCAACCTTTATTCCATGCATAACAAACTTTAAATGCTTTAGAGCTCTTGGTAATTTAGGAGTGCACACTGCCTGGGTTGTTGACAGGAAAAAGTCGTTCTTAACATATATAGAACCATTATTTGATTCAAATTTGAATATTGTTGTGTTGTTTATGGTTCAGCAAGAAATTTGTATTTAAAGACACAATTCACCACCAAGCAATTTGACTTGCTTTGAGAGCATTCAGGACATCCCCACATGAAAGCCTTTTGTATGAAGTGAATGAGCCACTTCTATCATTTAGAAAAGCATACAATGAGTATGCCCTAAATTTAGTATCCATCTCTTTCAACCTTGTTTTTATGACTATATTCAAACCCAAATGCAAAATATTACATCAAAACAATCCAAATGACATATCTACCTTTGACATTATAGTACTTCAGTCTTGTCAATACAAAACTTGACCTTTCAAAAATTCAAAACTGCCATTTTTTGAAACACCTTACTGGCATCTTACACAACCCAAGGTACTTCTTAAGCTACACTAAGGAAGGGACAAAACCTGAGATGGTTCTTTCACAGAAGATATGCAAGCTACCAACGCTGCAGCATTTGTGAGTTTTCTTGTTGAACATAATCTACCTTTTATCCTAGGATAACTTCACGATTTCATGTAAAAATTCACTAATTTTTATCCCTTTTTTTTCACTAATTGTGAGCCTGTAGGTTGTCTTTTATTTTTGGTGCTATGTAGTTTTCCAGTGCTGATGTGCCATAAAATCCACAATCAGTCGGTTGACCAGTATTATTATTATTTTGTACACTGTTATCTCCAAAAAATATCAGCATTTTAAGTTGTACATGAGATTAGTTTGCTGTGACATTATCTGACCCTGAGATAAGATAAGGTTAGATTTGTCTTGTCCAGAGTAAAATTGGCAATGACTTGTGGGATGGGCGGTGTATAATAAATAGAAATCATTTTTTAACTCTTGTTATTGCATAACACAAGGCCCATAATCCTGCAATGCACAAAACATTGTCCATATTCATGCACTGCACAACACCATACATGCCAGCCATTATGCTTTTGGCTTAATCATAATGCTTTTTCACTAAAAGCAGCAGAGAGGGTGAACCTCACAACTTTCCGAGCGTCGATTCGGAAATCTGAGGCTTCTGCCAAATAGTAAAAAAAATGGCGTCTATTCGATAAAATAAGATTTCCTTATATACGCCAACGTCGTTGTCATCCACCCTCTCTGCTGCTAGTGATTTCATCACTAGTGATTTCATCACTGGGTTAACAAAAAATAATAAATGATTTCAACCAAATATTTGATCGAGTCTTTAGGATTTTACAAACAAACTAATCGCTAACACCTCTTCTTGTAAATCAATCAAAAAATTATTTGACTGGTCGGTGAGTTTGAAATTAATTCTCGTTAACGAATTATTATGGCATCGCATATAGACAGGATTAATTGGGTTTTCAATAATTAGGAATCCTGGAGGAGCTGTTGGTGCAAATGAATAAAGAATATATCCCTGCTGAGCTTGATTTGATTGCTCTAGATTAATTTGATAGCTTCCTTCAATTGCATCACATACTAAATTGAGCGCAATCACCGTTGAAATATTCACATTATGAGGGGCAATATGCCTACCGCCACCATCTGGATCATTATTATACCTGAAGAGGACAGCTGAATCTGATTTTTGTAGCGCCTTGATATCGGTTTTAACAATTCTTGCTAGTTCATCAGCGTTGTATTTGGGAAACTTGAAATTACGCAGATTGTCCTCTGTGATATTATAATCGGTTAAGAATCGTTGTTTATTGTCGCTGTTGTCATTAATTATTGTTTGAATAATTAGTTCATAGATATATTTCATGTCCGATATAAGCTGATTTATTATTTCAACGTGTTTTTGCGATTTTGTTTTCCGTAGTTGTTCTAGTTGTGTGTCATATAATTGTTTAATCTCATTAAAATAACCACGGACGTCAGTTAGCGTAAATGAAATAGTAACAGATGAGTCGGTTGTTCTTTTAATGATAAAATCCCATTGCAATGTGTCTTTGTTGGTAAATATAAATCTATCGGCGATTCTTCCTTTTCTTATATCAGATAAATTATCTCGATAACTGGGATTGATTTCATGATATGATTGTATGTCCGTGGTTAAGTCGGTGGCGGATTTTTCCGGTGGTTTTTCAGGCCATCCTAACACGGTTCTTAACGAGCTGTTATATATATCTACAATGTATCCCTCTGTGCTTATTTCGATCGACGACGAGAGCGTCGGTTGATGAAGATTAATAGCTATTTTTGATTCTTTTCCAGTGATTGATTTTATTCTACGCTGAATTTCAGCATTGATTTGCTTAATTTGGTACGACCCAGTTGGTAACGAAACTGTTTCCCACTCTGGAGTACCATCGGGTTTATTCTTATACGAGAACACCAGTGTGTTATTGGGTTGCTGACCACTAAATGCAACCGATCTGATATTAGGCCAACTGTGATACACTCGTAGTTTTGCTAGCGCTATCTCCTTCACTGGGACCGGAGAGGGGAAATTCACACTGAATTCTGGATTCGTTGATGTTATTGATATCATACTCGTTTGTACTGGGTTCGTGTTCTCCACTATTCGTTGAAGTAATTCCATCGGTGTCGTCATCGTTGCTATACTCATGATTTATTTCTAATTTTGGTATCGAGGAATCATAAATACTGACCATCACTGAGAACTCACAATCTGGTAATGTTGATATTATTGAGATCATTTTTTGTTTTTTTGGGTTCGTGTTTTCTAATTCCATCGGTGTTGTCATTGTTATTATATTCATGTTGTCGCTCTAATTTCGATATCGCGGAATCAAAAATACTGACCATCGCTGAGAATTCACTATCTGATATAATCGTATTATCGAGTGACGACGATATCATCAATGATAACTGCGAATATGCGGTTGATGCAATATGAAATTGAAGCAAGTAATTCTGCAGTTTACTCTGGCTGCATGATGATATCTTTTTTGCTATCCCGGTTGATATACCCCCGATTGTAGCCACCGCAGAAATGCAAATTGGAACTACGACCGGGGCAATCATTGTAACCGATGCAAGTATTATTCCGGCACCAGTGAGAACGCTTGACACCGAGTATATAGTAACATCAATTGCGGTGATTCTTCGTCGGTATTTTTTTATTTTTATTTGATACTCCTCAGTGAGGGTTTTGAGTCTATTCTGAAATTCTCTGACCTGATCATAGCGACATTGCGTCGATGACAAAGTCATTGTTATTTTAAACCCGCTAGTGTTTTCAATTATTTGTCATCGTTAGCGGGAATTGCTAGTACTTCAGCCGGAAAAATGATCTACGAGTTCTATGCACAAGGCTATTTTTGATCTAATGGTGGAGCTATCAACCGCGACGAAGTAAAATTCTGGTGTTATGCCAGTCTCGATAATTAACGTCGCGACTCCACCAGAGTAGGTTCTATTGTTCATGATCATATTAAATTGATCGATAGAGGCCCACGTTAACCTATAGATACCATCAACCTTCACTTCCCCCTCATCCCACAAGAGATCGATGGTAATTCTAGGAGATTGGTCTCTTATCCAATCCTCGATTATATGTTTGACCGTATACACGATATTTTTAGGTTTTTTGTGCGGAATTTTTATCTTTTCAAAGTTTTCTTTTAGTTCAAGAAGATCGTTGGAAATATTGAGATAATTTACACTGATTCTGGCAGGATCTATTGTCCCCCCCCACCTGTCAGAAAAGAATGAAACCAGAAGTTCGTTGATTCTAATCAGTGCTTGGGTTTTAATATGGTTGTCGATGTTAGAAAATTTCGTCGTGATATCTTGGAGGCTACTGCCCTCAAAGAACTTATTAACCATTTCATTTGTGAGCTTTTGTTCGTCAATAGCTTTTTTAACTTCAGCGAGGGTTGGACCTGTCAACGATGTGGTTTCAGACACAGGTGTTCTCCCTAAAAATTTATCCACGATGGTATTAAGTGTTGTTTGTCTCACCATAAACATATTAATATCTTTGAGAGTCATTGTAGATGTAACCGGGACACCAAAGAAATTATTAGCGATGTAGGCATTGTGAGTGTGCTTGCCGATAAACTCACTGATTTCAGCGAGAGTCGAGTCTGCCACAGGTGGGGATCCAAAGAATCTACCAACAATGTCATTAGTGGGTTTTTGATCTTCTATTAGTTTAGAAATCTCGAGATAATTTGCCTTGATTTCATTTTCATTCATCATCCTTCCCGCGTCCTTGTTAGCGAAGAATAGCGATAGATAGTTTTTAATTTCAGCGAGAGTCATGCCAACCACAAGCGGGGTTCCAAAGAATTTATGTACGACATTTTTGCGAAAACTATTATAACCTCGTATAAAATCATTCAGCTCACGTTCGTGGGTAGCAATCGCGTCGGTGATCGTAGACACAAGTGCGCCTGGTTTAAGTTGTCCATCGTTGGAATACAGTGCAATAGAGTTTTCAGCGGCAGCGCGATGCCGTATCAAAATGTCATTCACGGATATATTACTGCTTTTCAATTTACCCTGGCGATCTTGAAATACAACTATTTCGTTCGGGTCAACACTTGTTAAATTTAACGTCTCAGCGATTTCATCTTCTATTATTTTTTTTACATCCTCGATAGAACCCGCAGATGTTTCCTCGGTGGGTTCCAACATTGACAGAGGTTGTCCCCAAATATCGATCATTATTGTTAGCGTAACTTGTGTTTTCAATTTATTGATCCTTGTAATTTCCCACTCGTGTATTCGTTTACAATAATATGAGGTGGTTTCCACGGAGATCCAAAGGATTTTAATGAAATCTCCGCGAGGACATTTAATACTTCACGGCCGCATATCGGTGGATCATTTAATTGTTGTGTTGGCAGCGTGGAATAAAAAATCGGAAACCCTTTGAGTTTCATCGAGGAATTTATATACCGCATAAACTCGCTTGGCGGAGCTAACCCATATGAATCGAAATAGACAATCCCACGTGGATCAATCGCGTATGCAACCCAGTGAGTTCCCGATCCGCTGCTGTTATCAAGATTGATGATACCGGTTTCAACGTTATTTGGTTTTCTCGGTAATTGATCTCTCATAAAAACCCCTCTGAAGTTTTTTATCGCTAGTTTTTTAGCAGCATCAATTAAATCAAAATTGGACATAGGAACCATAGGTTCGGAAATCGAAGATTTCTGAATTAATAAACCGTTCCTGGTATTTTTCTTAGACCCGATCCGTTCACGGATTTGCCGCTGTACCATGAATACGGGGTTCCTGGTAGGTACAACCCCTTTCCCTTTTTTTTATATCCTTTCCCAGTTGCCTTTTTCAACGCCATCCCTGCTGCGGTCCCAACGGCTCCCAACGCTGCCGCCTTCGCCACCGCTGGGGCAGCCGCTGCAATCAATGCTGGTATTGCGGCTAACAATGGAAATATACCACCTGATTTTATCATGTTCGCGACTGCAGCTTTCGAAAATTCTATTTGAACTCCTCGCTTATTTTTCATTGCATCATTGAAATGTTTTATTTGACGATCCGTTAATGATATTTTATGTGTACCTCCGGACATCTGCGCTGGTTTTAACGTTATTGTTGTTCCACATTCCTTAGCGGATTTTGATTTTAATTTCTTGACCTGACCATCAGTCAGCTTGACACTAACAACACTATATGGCATTTTATTGTAAAACATATTTATTCTTTCAATTGATCTAATTGGGGAAATCCTATGGAAACTTTTCAAGTTTCATTTACAGATTTTCACTGGTGCATCAACAAGTCTCATTCGTCCGCCAGCCCCTTCTAACAACATTGATTTGTCGCTGAGAATAACAGCAACCGCTCTATAATCAACACCACCAGGATCTATACGAGCCCTAAAATGTATATCAACAACGGATTGCCTTGTTAAATCAAGATGTTCCAGTGAAAAGTAATAAATTGGATACAAGTTCTTAAAATCGAGCTGAGATATTTGCAAACCAGTATCAACATTTTGATCACGACCCATATATGACAGCATCCGATGATACACACGTGCTATTTGGTTGTTTCCGTAATTAAGCTGTATATCCTCAGATGGTTCTTGTTGTCCGTTTATTCTCAGTGAAACCTCACTTACCCCTAACCGATCAAATATCATATGACTGCGTTCTTGGGAACCTAATCGATTCCGATTCTGCAGCGCTATAAATATATGACGTGGAGCTGAAACGCCTTGTTTTGATGCCAGGTGCCATGTTAATGTACCATTAACATTATCCTCTTTAGCATCAGTCGTTGTTGTTAGCCAACTTAGCAATGATTTACCACCGGTTTCCATAAACGAAAGTAGCCGCTCTTCCGTGGTAATTGATGGAGTCATTACTGGCATCCATAATACTATTTTACTCAAAACAACTTTACCATCAGCGGCACCAGTACGCCAAATTGCATCATTGTCATTGCCTTTTCGCACTAATGCGATTGTGTGTTTGGCTCCATAGATGACTTTTCTTACATTTCTGCAGAATCCAAATATGTGATGGAGTGGAATCGCACATGAAAACTTTTTCTCTTGTCCTTCCAATGCTAATTTTCGTGTTGCAAATCCTAAATTGAAATTACCATTAACGCCTCCGAGAATATCAAACGCAGCTCCGGGTCTAGCTCGACGTTCTGGATTAATTGCTTCTCGTTGATTATCAACTGAAGTGTCTTGCGGTGTTAACACTTTAATGTATTGAAGGTGGTCAGCGTTATCAGAGGTATCCTTTGCAAACATCATAGATGGACCAGCCGATCTTGTATAATCATCGGAGTATCTTGATAGTCCGATTATTGTTGTTGCAACATCAACCTCGCGGTCTATTGATTCAATTTCTTTTCCATCAATGAGATATCTTGCACTTTCAAATAACGCCATTATACCGTTGTTGACGAAACCAACTCGGATATTTGAATCATTTGCATATGGGGTATCAGCTGCATCATTTGTTACAAGTTTTCCTTCTACTTCAATAAATGCTTCACATGGTAAAAAGTATTTACTGGTATCTTGAACTTGAAGTTCAATTCGCGATCGTAGGTCGGGTTGTATTGCATGATAGGAATAGTATTGATAATCGCGGACGGAATCATCCTTGCGCATTGGGGCTTCCATATCTAACGCGGGATCAGCTGTTCGTTTAAACATTTATAACATTACTAGCGTTTTCAATTGTGAAACTCGAAGAGTTTAACGCTAGCGTTTTAATTCTTTATAATCATCGTCGTTGAAAATTCCTCGAATTTCTTTTTTGTTTCAAACCACTTCCTGCTATCGCGTTCATGTTAGCGCTATCTGTTACCGGTGGTGACGAAGTCAATTGCGCTAGTTTTTCTTCCACTGCGTTATTTATTGCTTTGCTGATTTTTGCAGGCATCACTGTAGTTGATGGCAGCACTAATGACGAAGTCATCGATGACGAAGTCATTCGTGTTTTTTTTCGTACCAATGATGCTATTTTATCTTTCGCGGCAGAAAATGCCTTTCCTGCAAGATTTCCAACGAAATTGATTCCCTTATCACGGATAGCATCAATGGCTTTCATTGATAATTGTTTAGCTAACGGTGCCACCTTGGGAGCCATTCTTGTAAATAACCCCGCAATGGTATTGCCGAAACCATCTCCGTACCACGCGCGATAAACAGGCAATCGTGAGTTCACCACGTAGACACTTACGGGTTTATCATGGTTATAGTGTATAATCATCTTGTTATAAAACTAGTAGTTTTTCAATTAGTGATCAATCGCTTACATCCATAAGATTTTCATCGTTGTGATTTTCAACTAATTCAGCAATAAGTTCTCGATATACATTAATGTCCATGATACCACCAGCAAATAATCGTCTACAGATATCAGCGGCCTCGTTAATTATCTCGACGGAGTTATTTCCGGCTCGTTTCCCTCCGATGAGAACCTCTAACCGTGATATATCACTGAGAATGTTACCAGGGCATGTCACGGTAGAGTCAAAGACATCCTTTGGATTTTTAATCGAATATCCTTTTCCGCTTGTTTTCAAAGTTGTACCAGTTTCATCATACTCTTCAATTCCCCTTCTAAATTCTTTATATCCCAATTCTCTTTTATTTAAACGGCCAACACCCTTATTCGTTTTATACAACCAATCAGCCCATTCATCTCGGCTTATTCTACTGTTTTTATACTCGTCTTTTAAAAAGTCTTTTCTGGAATGAAAGCTTTGGGCGGCGAAATCACCAAAAATCTTATAATGTTCGGGTTTTATTAATTGAGGTCGTTTGATTTCTGCTATAGCTCCTTCGGTGAGTTTGTCTATAAAGGAAACACCTCTTGGGGTGACGACATCAACAGGTTGTGGTTCAGGTGTGGAAACTCTTTGAGTTTCATCATCAGTATCAGCTAGTTGTTCATACTCACGCTGAGTTTTTATATCACTGGATAACTGTTGTATCCCTGCGCGTGTTTGTCCGGTCTCTGCTGCTATCTTTTCAAGCACACCAAGAACAGGCACTTCTCGTCGCTTGCCTTCCTTAGGAATATCTCCGTATATTGCTCGTTCAGTTGCTGTTTTCACATCGCTGGTCGCCTTAGTTACCGGGGCGAACAGTTGTTCACTTGACACAGAAAAGTCAGTCTGCGCTTGTTGTCGTTGTTGAAGTTTCTCGCGAACTCTGTCTCGAACCGGTATAAACTTTTTAATTGCTGCTAGCCGCTCTCGGGCTAATCTAGTTGTAAGCGATTCACCAACCATATATTGTTTGTGAACTAAATTTTCAAATGTGAAATCCGGAGGGTTTCCATCATAATTAAAAGCTTAGTTATTAAATAACTTAGTTATTAAATAATGTACCATCAAGCTAACGTATTCATCTTCGACAGGGTTAAACTGTACGACGCTATTCGCGAGTATTTCAGAAATAACATCGCTGGGGATTTCAGAATTGTAATATCTGAGAATGGCGATGAACGATTTGTGTTAACGACGCGGCAACAAGAACAATTACGTGAAAATGGAGGCGTCGCGGTGATTACTTGCTACTACGACCAGATCATCCATTATGCACATAACTGCATGAGCAAGTCCAAACTGATGAGTATCCTTTCAGGAGAAAATCCTATGTAACAAGTGTTACAAAAAACGCTAAAAAAAAATAAATAAATTATTTAAATTATTTACGAAAGCCTATATTATTTTTTAGTAACACTCACGTGGTTAAGATACGGGTCGCTCCTCGTTTAACATTTTTCTAAGATCACGAACTTTAGAACCAATTTCAGCTCGTTTTTGATATTCTTGGCCAAGCTTTTGACGTATTGCTTCAACGGTGCTAAATAGCGTTATAAATAAATTAATGTCGTTACCGTACAAACAACCATTAATGGATTTTTGAATTCCTTTCACGAGCCTGTACATCCTAGGTAAAACATAACGACCCCTACTAGACAGATATTCAATATCTTCATATTCCGAGGTAATCTTGTCAACGTCGAGACTTTCAGATAATAATACCCCTTTATTATTTAAATTTGAGATTTCAGCAATTATAGCATTTACATCATTGATATCCATTATTTATATTTTTATATAAATAAATTTATTTATAAATATAGTATACTGTATCTCTAATTAATAAAAATAAAACATATATGACAACACATCTTTGGAACTCCTTGGGTGCCTTCGCATCCAAGTAAGCCCAAGGGGGACCCGAAACATACATCTCCGGAAGGGAGGCCTAAGGTGGCAAACGCCATCTTAGACCGCCCAGAAGATATGCTTGGGGGGACGTCACAACATGGACGGCACAATGCCATATATTTCCGCTCGAGTGTTGCGGCAAATTTTAGGCATAACATATACTTAATTAACTTAATTAAGGATGGATTATAATTCAATGGAACGATGATGGTATGATGTGGGCGTGGTAAACCAAACCAACATGGCAACCCATGAAATCTCATTCATGGTTGCATGAGTTGGAAAAAAACACCAACCCACGCTACCGAGAATGCGATAGCATGGGTTGCCATGTTGGTTTGGCTGAGGGGGACCGCCCCACCCCCCCAATTAATAGAAAAAAACATCTTCCGTTTCGCCATCAAATAATGTATCTGCTATGGGGACCGAACACGTAGTAGTTGATAGCTATGTTTACAAGACAAACACGATACCATTACACCACGGACTAGTCATACAGAATAGAGATTTTTTAATATATATATATATATCTGATATACTTAACAATAAGAGATTTTTAAAATAGACAATTTTACTGTATCCATCGTATTTAGGAATATAAAATACTAAGTACACAAAAAAAAATTAATTTAACTGTTTGTAAATATCAATCACGCATGCCTGCGTCAGTGAAATACCGATCATACAGGGTGGGAAACAGAAGTGTGTACTGAAGGTCACATGAATACCGATCAATATAGAGGAGAGGGAAGACATGTATACTTAACAATAAGAGATTTTTAAAATAGACAATTTTATGCTGCAACAATGAGAAATATTTTAAACAAAATAATACAGTTGTTTAATAAAACAGCGTTTTATATACTCTGTTATAATTCTCTAGATAAAATACATTCACATACAAGGAATTTTAACCACGCCCACATACTTCAATGAATAGGAAACACTCGCGTTCCGGCTGAGCGAACATAGGTAATGCGTGGATTATAAAGAACGTCTGTACTGAAAAGAACGAGTTAGCTGTCTGCTTTACTGCTAGTCCACCCACCCCACACATGAGATATGTAGATAAATAAAACTAATAATGCAGTTTTAGCCCACAAGTGACAATAAAAAGTTTTATTCTCTATCGAAAACTCATGCATTATATCTCCATTACAGTCACGTGGGCGCACCTAGTCAAGTACAGGTAATATAGCAGGCGACAAATTCCTTTGACGTCATAATACAAGGGAACTTAGTAGGTAGGGTGTTAATTGTAGTGCGGATTTATCCATAAAGGATTTATCTCCCTTAAATAGTTTCAGTGTATACGAACTTTATTTTATGACCATTTTTTTTAGACAGAGATGTTTTAATGATTTTTTCAGCAACAAATCGAATTGAAGTACTACAAATATCGAAATATTTTCCAGCCGCATTTATCGACTGAAAGCTTCTCTCTTCATTATTTTCTAAATCAAACGATTTCACACCCTTGGGATGTTTTGCGTGCTTACCAGCGTTGCTTTTTAAAAGGTTATCGCGCTGCGAGACGGCTTGAAGATTCCCAAGACAATTATCAGTCTTCACGCCATTTATGTGATCAATCACAAGACCGTCTTCGATTAATCCGTAAAATGCTTCATAGATGGCTCTGTGACAGAGATACTTCTTCCTCCCAGCTGAAAACATCAAATATCCCATATTATTCAGATACCCAACAGGTTCTTTGAGTCTGCGGTGTCTGACAACACCATCACTAGAGGCTTCGTAATTAGCAAGCACTGGGTGAGGTCTGAAATCTTGGCTCATTTGTATAATAATACTACTTGTCTAATTTATTATCTGCTTTAATTATAAATCTCTGGATATAATCTTGAGGGGTTTTTATTACTTTGTCCTTGATTTTATCAAGGATGACGGAGTCAATGATTCGTTTGTCATAGTAGCGTTTTAGTTCCCTGTATCGTTTACCCCCACAAGCAAGGCATAATTGCGATTTTCCTCTAACACCCACCCCACATTGGAGGCATGGGAGAGGGCCTTTTGAACCGTTTCTCACGCTTTGCATATGATACCCACAGAATTCACTTCTGCATGATTTGTTACACGGGGTTGTAGATCCAATCATTAGCCACTTGCAGTGATTCATTATACTATATTTTTCTATTTAAATACTTGTTTTAATTATAACATGGAGGAGTTCAAGAGATTATCGAAAATTAAGCCCTGGAAAAATACTAAATTCAATCTTGATAGGGAGTTCAAGAGATTATCGAAAATTAAGCCCTGGAAAAATACTAAATTCAATCTTGATAGGGAGTTCCAAAGATTATTGAAAATCAAACCTTGGAAAAATACTAAATTCAATCTTGATAGGGAGTTCCAAAGATTATCGAAAATCAAACCTTGGAAAAATACTAAATTCAATCTTGATAGGGAGTTCCAAAGATTATCGAAAATTAAGCCTTGGAGAAATACTAAATTCAATCTCAATAGGGAGTTCCAAAGATTATCGAAAATTAAGCCTTGGAGAAATACTAAATTCAATCTCGATAGAGTCTCTGATACACCAAAACGTCTAATCGGTGATAGAACTATACTCGGTAAAATCAGGGAGTGTTTTAATGAATTCTACCGAGACGGTGCAGCATACTGTTGGTCGACATTTCGAATTATTGATGAAGATGTCAATGTACCCATCATCGATGCTACTATGAACGATAAAAGAGCAGCTGAGATAATTTCACACCTTGGTGAAATTGCAAAGCAATTTCCATCCAAAGGATTTCAAGCAAAGCAATTTCCATCCAAAGGGGAAATTCAAAGATGGAAATCCAAAGGTGGAAATCCAAAGGATTTCAAGCAAAGCAATTCCAATCAGAAGTATTTTTTCAGAATAAAATTCATTATCGAAGTCGAAGGCAAATGGATTATTAAGGATAAATTTGAACCAATCCTCAAGGATAAAAAAACTGTCATTGTAAGTAGAGATTCCAAACCAGGAATTCTAACTGGAATTGACAAACCATACTACGAGAGATCTTATCCCGTAACAGCAATCGTTTATGGGATATATCCGTTAAATGATAAACCCGATATTGCAAAACTAGCTCCTATGAAATATTCACCATTGACTTCGTCAAGGCTCAATTGTGTAGCAACACGGGTAATGGAACACTTCACAAATGCATCCCGAGGAAATAAACTAACTGATCTGCGACGTAGGAAAATAACAGAATGGGAACTGACAGTGAAACAGCACGGTGCAAAGATTTCTGATATAGCTAAATTAGAAACATCATTAAGATTCCCAATAACCGTTATGACGATAACCGGAGAAGTATTACACGAACCGAAATATAAATTACAAGGAGCGCCAATACAAATTATTGATCATAACGAACACGCGTGGACACCTGCAGTAACAATATTTCCACGAGATAGAACCGTGAGATATATCCCCCCGGAATTTTCCGGGGAATTTTCCGGGGATGTTTTCTATGAAGAGAAATTATTTGATGCTATTCATGCGTTGTGTAAAGATGATCCTGTGTCAGTGTGGTTACTTAGTAGTGCTGGTTCCGAATCAGGATTTGATCAATTTGTAAGACCAAATGGTGAATTATATCGCGTTGAAGAATTAGATAACAGAATGAGAAAAATCGCTAATGATTTTTCACCAGAGAGTTTCCATGAAAAACTACTCACGGATAGTTTTACTATTTCTTCAGTGGTAGCTCACTTCGCAAGAGAAAAAAACTCCTGGCGTCCAACACGAAGTGATTTTCTCGAGGACGTTAAATTGAGTTGCATCGAATTTGGTCATGGAGGACTGTGGAATACAAAATACCATCGTGACGGTATGATTTCAATTGATATATCCGCGTGTTATCCTGGAAGTTTTCTCGGGTATGGAGAATGTAGTAACTATTTTAAACGATTTGGACACCCCACGCATGAAATGACTTGTGTTGCGATTAATGGACCATTACCTGATTTTGATTTAACCGGATTCGCTCGTGTGATATCATTTGAACTCGCTACAGGGTTACATCCGTGTAGTTATGTTTGGCTCGGTAGACACCTATCTGAAAAGGCCTGGATGCCAATAGTGTTACTACGATATATGATTGATTGTGGCATGCTGATATCGTTGATTGTTTCCGAAGCTATTATATGCTATCGAGCTCAGAAAGAAGTTTGGCTACCACAACCCGATCTAGATCGTATAATCAGCGAACTACGAAAACAGTGTCCAGATGGAAATTCTTCGAATTTCAGTGAAGAAGAAATCATAAATTGGTCTAAGAAGTTATTTGAAAGTAAAAAAGAACAAGCAAAGGATTTTGGACGAAAAATAATCGGTAAATTTACCCAGGGTGGAAGATACGACAATGCAAAATTTTCCTCGCGGTTAATCATAGACGTCGCTGAATACGATTTTCTTGTAACGGATTTAACGAAACAGGGAAAACTTGTATCCCGTAAGGATGCTTTTCTATCCAATGGTGAGAAATTGGGTACGGTTGTTACCTACTGTGATGGATATAATTCCCAGTACACACATTTGAGAAGTTCTATGCTAGCTTATGCTTCTATCAATTTATTTTCGATGATAAATAGATTTCCTAATACCGCGGTTAGAGTAGCCACTGATTCGATGTATATACACAATAAGTACAAATCAGCTGTAGCGGCATTCACAGATCCGGAGGAAGCGTGGGGGCGTTGGCGATTTAAAAAGGAGATGCTACATGAGTATTGTGAATCCGCAGACGTTGCCATGGATGAAAAGTACTTAAAATGTGATGAGATTCAATCAGAATTTTCTAATGCACCACCGGTATCTGATCCAATATGTAGATACAAGACAGTTTATTTAAACGGTTGTGGTGGGTCAGGAAAGACAACTCGTGCAATTGAATTATATCGTGGTGGTGGAAATACTTGTATTCCTACTAACATGATTGTGTTAACACCGACTCACAGACTCGCCAGAGAGATGATACAGCGAGGGGTAAATGCCTGTACTTATCATAGTTTTTTTCGATGGAAAGGTGACAAATGGACTCCTGAGCGTATGGGTGATAAATTCATTCCTGAAATCATAATTTGGGATGAAATATGCACAGTGTCATTAGATGTATTAAAAACATTTCTTGAGTGGTTGTTAAACAAAAACACAAAAGTCGTCATGTGCGGTGATCACGGCCAACCACCACCATTTGTCGGTGGATCTCCACATGAATGGCTAAAGGGTTCTGTAGACTATTATGAAGAAATTAATACCGACCATAGATCACTTGATGAACAATTACGCGAGTTCAAAGCACTGCTTAGATTACAACCGGATAAAATCCAATGCGAAATAGCGCGTGAAATAATTTCAGAAACTCCTATGAATGATTTCTGGGAAACGTGGAGACCAAATGATTTGATAGTAGCAAGTAGAAAAATAGTCAGAGACACACTTCAGATGAAGTTATTTGAATTGCATAAAGAAAAATTTGCAACGCTTCCAGTACCGTTGTGTTATAGGCCTTCGGATACACGAAAGCAGAATATAGAAGTTGATATTCCAAGCCTGACAAAGTCAGGAAGTGAAAAGCAGATTCTCGTGTTAAATGATATTGTGCTGGTTGATATCAATGTCGTTGAAGATGCATTGCGTGCTAATAAATCCCCATGGACGCTAGGATACGCAGCAACAATACACTCTTCACAGGGATTGACTATATCGGATACAATTGTTTGGATGGTAGATAATCGCATCGAATGGTCGAATTTAGTCTATCTCGCAGTATCCAGAGTACGAAGAATAAATCAGCTTCGAAGAATTGTCTTCGATGATGAAATCATTGGTGGCGATGATGAAATCATTGGTGATGATAATGACACAACAATAAGTGATATTGATGTTAGCATCATTAATAAAAAACTCTCCGGTTACAAACAACAGGACAAAAAAAAACAACGAGAATTTGATATTGATGCTAAATTAATAATCACTTTGAAGAAACAACAGAATAATCACTGCGCGAGTTGCAATTGTATAATGCGTTGGCAGTATTCGGATAAGGATCCTCGCCAATTCACCGTAGACAGAAAAAATAACAATCTCGGTCATGTCAGAAATAATGTGATGTTGACTTGTCTTGAGTGCAATAGACGCCGGGGTGAAAGCACAATGCCTCTGGCATCGGGTGCTAATTAAGACCATGCGGTGGCAATTGAGTATCCTCGGGAATCACTTGCAGTTGTTGTCGAGTAAATCCTCGCTGAGGAGCAGTTGAATCCAGTTTATAGATTGCTGGTCTACCAGTTGATCGTGTTATACTAGATATCTTATGCGTAGTGACGCTCCAAATAGGATCAGTAGCCCTTTTTCTACCCCCTTCAAGCTCTCCTGGTTCGTATAAGTACCTCACAATGACATTACTACCAAGAATTGGTTGGGAAACGCTAGCGTTTCTAGGGAAATCTTTTTGTGGTTGTACGGGTATAGACTTCTTTTTAATCGCGTTGATAGGTTTCATGTTGATTGTTCTAGTAATCTCGTTATTCAGTGCAGTAATCACAGCTGGTAACCTTTTGACCCATTCACGGGATCGCTTTTCTTGAATGAATTCTTTTGCGTATTGATATCCAAATAACCGCTCAGCAATCGTCCGATTAAATCGTTCGACAATGGCCTGATCGCGATGTAGCGCAGTATGCCCTCGTCGTATGGTGACATTATGATTTTTCATTGTAGATAGAACTGCACCCTGAAATTCCTTGCCAGGATCAACCTGCAATAGATTCGGCCAGTGCAGAGGACCTCGTCGATAAATCCTTTCAAATGCAGAAGCAACTTCAGTGGCTGATTTTGTTTTTAACGGTTCTGCTTCTTTGTATCGACTTGCAATATCAACTACGGTTAACGCGTATTTGTAACCACGATCATGTGGCAGAAATAATAT
This sequence comes from Unio delphinus, assembly GCA_029339505.1. Taxonomy (NCBI): domain Eukaryota; kingdom Metazoa; phylum Mollusca; class Bivalvia; order Unionida; family Unionidae; genus Unio; species Unio delphinus. The sequence continues at coordinate 3,406,108 of JAQISU010001252.1, forward strand.
ATCAGCCTGATGAACTTCATTAGGAGCGGTCACATCAAAATGCGAGAATTGAATTTGTTTAGGTGGTGGTAGATAAATTTGCCATAGTGCCTGTTTAGATAACCAATCCGCCGCTGTAGTTTTTTTCACTTTTGCAGCGCTAGCGAGTTTATGTACTGCTGATTTACCCCTCCAGTATCCTCTTGGGGAATAATAAATTGATTCCATATTATTAATTACCAGCACCCATCATCAATTTGCCTTTCATAGCTGATTTTACCAACCACGAAGCCAACTTTTCTTTAAAAGATTTATCAGGAATAGCATTTAACGCATGAATTAATTTCACATCCGCGAGATGCCTGTTTTGCAGATTGCTGCTTTTATATGCAACATCATGAAGGTGACAGGCCTTATCAATGGCGTTTATTGGTTCTTCACCGGGTCGGGGTTGATTTTGATCATCAAGTCTGATATCTAATCGTGTTCCGGGACCACAGTAGCTATATCCTGGAAGGTGCTTTTCTCCGGGGTACTTTGCCCATGGGGTTCCAGGGAGCTTTGTCAATTTGGCTGCGATATCACCTCCTCGTTTTTTTTTAAAACATCTCCGGATTGTAAAATCTTTGATTTTGTAGAAATAAATCTAAACTTTTTTATACCACATGTTGCACATCTACCAGTTAGTGCTGATCTGTTATTTTTAGTTGTAACCGTCGTCACATCATTTGTGCTAGTACGCGTTTTACACTTCACACAATATAGATCCATAATTTATGTATAGAGATATGAATATAATTGATTTTTCAGCGACTAAAATAAGAGAACCAGTTAAGCATCATGCAGCGCTACCAAACTCTATCCGTGCAATTATAATCGGGCCATCTGGATCCGGTAAAACGCAATTGCTGCTCAATTTAATAATGAGATGGATGAAGTGGGATAAGTTGTATTTAATTGCCCCTAGCGTAGATGATCAACGATGCTATGAAGTGTCAAAGGATTTTAACGAGAATGCATCAGAAATTAAAGGTGAGAATACCATTGATTTTATAACTGATATTGACGAGGCGCCATCCGTGGATGACCTTGATGGGAGCATTAACAATTTAGTCGTATACGACGATGTGATGTTAGACAATCAAAAAAACCCAGCTAGAATATTTTCCCGGGGGCGTCACAAAAACACTGATGTGATATATGTCACTCAACGCTACACTCAGATTCCAAAAGTGATCAGAGATAACTGTAATATTCTTGCTGTGTTTAACGGCGTTGATACACATACGCTACGAAATATTTGGCAGACATGGTGTTCCGATATGGACTTCAATCAATTTAAAAATTTCTTTAGTCATGCTCAGTCAACCCCGCAGGGATTCGCAACAATAAATCTACATGATCCTCGGACTCGATATCGTATCGGACTCGATCAAATATTTGGTTGAAATCATTTATTATTTTTTGTTAACCCAGTGATGAAATCACTAGTGATGAAATCACTAGCAGCAGAGAGGGTGGATGACAACGACGTTGGCGTATATAAGGAAATCTTATTTTATCGAATAGACGCCATTTTTTTTACTATTTGGCAGAAGCCTCAGATTTCCGAATCGACGCTCGGAAAGTTGTGAGGTTCACCCTCTCTGCTGCTCTAAATTACGCGTAAACATATTGATTACGCTTTTTCCAGTATATCCACCTTCCAAAAAAAATCAATTATTTGTTTTCTTGTTTTTATTAATCAATCCCACAGACCATATTTTAGAAGAGTCTGCTTTTACGTAACTACATCATAAGACTATGCTTGTCTGTGGACCTCAAATTTTATTTATAGCATCTGTATGGCTTAGGGACCAGAGAACAGACTGGTTTTCTAATTTTAATCTTTACGCGCAGATTCTTTGATCTAATTCATATTTGTTGCAGAACCAGTCTAAAGGTATTTGGCGGTAAAAAGTAATTTTATTTTAGTTGATGCATATATGAGAGACAATATATCTCCTTTCAAAATTTCACAGATGGATTAGAAAAGGCAACAAAAAAACAAAAGCAAAAAGAAACAACAGAATCCTCTAAATTAGAAGACATGTGCAGCATCACGTGACATCCATTTTAGGCCATGTGGAAAGAACTTTAATATTTGGCACTTAAAGTCTTAAGATGGATTCTAGTCGATGTGTATGTAAAGCTACAAGTGCTACATATGAAAACTTGAAACATTAAAGAATGTTAAAATATGAGAGGGGCAAATAAATCATTGTTTATTGAAATTTTAGCATGTTATATATGGATTATGCTTTTTCTGCCTGGATTCCACTTTTTGACCACTTGGATAACGCTTTTTCCTCATCAGGGGTTGGCATGTATGCAACACAAGGACCATAATCCTGTATTACACAAAACGAGGCCCATATTCAAGCATTGTCTATGATGATGATTGTCCATTATCAGGTTTATAACACAGAAATTTACATTGAGATGTTGTTTAAATTATGCTAGCATTGTGGTCTTCCATGTTTTAAGCTGAGCTGTTTTTAAATATTTACTCAGCCATCATCATTTTTATTGATTTAACATTTTGTGTGCATTTGTGTAGATGAAAAGTCTGTGTGTGGAGTGAGTTTTTATTCGCTTGATGTCATGTGGGGTATTATTTCACTTGAACATCGTTTCAGACCCAAGAAGAGGAAGGCAGAGGATAAGGGAGATGGCGGTGGAAAGAAGCAAAAGAAAGATACAGAAGAAGAGAAAAAATTAAAAGTATGCAAGTGTCTAGAACACTAAAAGAACAAAGGAATAAGAGTCACTATTTTGTTGCAAGTAATCTGAACTCTAGATAAGAAGTATTTATTTTTATAAATAGTATAAATTTTGACTAAAAATGCATCAAGAAACTTGTTACCTTGTTATTGTGTAGAACAGTTTGATTTTAAGAATTGGATCTAAAGTTGTCACTATGTATTGGTTGTGCGGTAAGCACAGTCCATGTTTGTAATGGCACAGTTGATCAGTGTAAACTAGTTGGTTGTTCCAAGTTCCAGATGCTTGTGTACCTTTGAAACCAAAGTACTTGATTACCGTGAGAATGCTCACTCATAGTGAGGCATTTCATTGAGCTAATTATCCATTTGATACACGGAGAAAGTGTCGCTAATCTCTTGACAACAAAGACTTAGTCCAGAATAGCAAATTGAAGTTTTGCAATGGATACCAAATTCTCCAGTAGAATTTACTAAATGCATTTAGTTCCAATCCATTGAGTAAAGTACCCTTAGATGGATCTCTGTATTTGGCATATATATAAAATGTCAATGCAGGGAGTGAAATTTCCATTTTATTAAATGTTTTGTTAGATCTCTGTATTTGGCATATATATAAAGTGTCAATGCAGGGAGTGAAATTCCCATTTTATTAAATGCTTTGTTAGATCTCGGTATTTGGCATACGATGAGCATGAGATTCTTTTTATTTCATTGGGTAATTTTATGTGGGCATATATTGCACCATTCATGGTACTTTTATTTATATATATCAGCAGAAATAAAATTAGGACTTTTTAAAACAGATTTTATTTTATTTCTAGGAAAGCAATACCAATCAATTGATTGTTATTTTTCTTTCTTTGAATTTTGAATTTTCTTGATGAAAGATGTGAAAACTATTAAAATGTATAATTTTCTTTTGTTTCACCTCTCTTAGTATCAAGTATCATTTCCCAATGTTCAAGATTTCAGTTAAAGACTTTGTGTATCAGATGCAGGTAAGATAATGGTTCTTTATGATAATTAAAATATGTCGATGAAGCCATTGTAGAGTGCTTCTTTTTGTAGCAGTAATCATCAGCTTATATAAATTGCTTATCTTTCATATAGTATTAGACACTGAAAATTGCCCTCATATTTCATGGACAAATTTAAGCTTGGAGAATCAAAGTTGTACTAGTTATATTATTGTATGGTAAACTTATTGATTCTCTTCTGTTAAAGGAACAGAATCAACTGATCTGGAAGATAAGAGATGAACTGCAGAAGAGTGTGTCCAACCAAGCTATGAAACTCTTACTGGAAATTAATGACCAGAATAACCCATCAGGAGAGAGCGTGGTAGGATGGAAAATTCAAGTTTTACACCAAAGTTTTTTGTTTGTTATTTAAATAGAATAACATAAGATCAGAATCTATTTTAAACTGTTCCGGTGGCCTAGTGGTTAGAGCATTGGGAGCAATATATCATGTTGAACTATGTTATGTTGTAATATTTGTGTTATGCAAGGAGAAGGCTGATTTAAGCTGCTAGATCTTATGCCCAATATGACATTATCAGATTGCGCAATTCCATTTGTTTATAAGTTCAAACCAATCCTGCTACCGCTTCGGTGGACTAGTGGTTAGAGCGTCAGCTGCGGAAGCGGGAGGTTGTGGGTTCGATCCCCGGCTGAGTCATACCAGAGACTTACAAAAATGGTACTAACAGCTGCCTCGCTTGTTTCTCAGCATAAAGAGTTTAGTATTAGGACTGGTCAACCTGTTGTCAGGATAATGTGACTGTGTGGGACATATGTCTGCAGCATGATGCACCAGTGCTAGACATCACTATATACTGCCTCACTGCAGACATCGTAGCAATATAACTTTTTTTTTTTAAAGCTACGTTAAAAATCCTAATCAAACAAACCACTTTAAAGCTAACTTACAGTCTATATGTTTCGCTTTTAATGTCTTGCATACATCTGCAGATAACAACGTGTATCATGTTCTGAGAGTAATGGTCATTTTGCAGTTTTCAACAGATTAAAGTATGTCGTGTCAAAAGTGGTATAGTATTTACATTTCTGTCTGGGGCCCCGAGTGGCCGAGTGGTCTAAAGCGCTGTCCATTACGGACCACTGCCATCTCACTTCTGTCTGCTTGTGTTCGAGTCTAAGATTCAGCAAATGTAGTTATGTGAGAAAGCTTGCCAGTAGCTTCTCGTGGGTCGGTGGTTCTTTCCAGGGGTTGTCCGGGTTCTTCCTCCACCATTGATACTGGCCGCCATGTATAGCCTTTATTGTGCTGAAGGATGGCGTTAAACCATAAAAAACAAAACAAAACAAACAAAACATTTCTGTCGGGGGGGGGCCGAGTGGCTGAATGGTCTAAAGCATTGTCTGTTACAGATCACTGCCATCTCACCTCTGTCTGCATGGGTTCGAGTCTCAGATCAGATTTGGTCAATGAGGGTATGTGAGAATGCTTGCCAGTAGCTTCTCGTGGGTCGGTGGTTCTTTCAAGAGGTTATCTGGTTTTCTTCCTCCACCATTAATGCTGGCCGCCATGTATAACCCATCATGTGCTGAAAAATGGCGTTAAACCCTACAACAACAACATATCAAGCAGCATGTCTTTCATGCATTATACTTGTTTCCACACTTTAACTTTACAGCTCTTTTATATTAAAAAATGCAATTTTGCATACAATGGGAGTGCTGCTTTCAAGGTCAAGGAATATGTAAATATTTGGCTTATCGTCACATTTTCCTTACTGCTTTGTAACTTTACAACTGTTTGAGTTTGAGGGATAAAACTTGGCATTGTGTCGGATACCACATACTAGGTAATATCATCAGGTTCTAAGATCTGTAACTATCTGTTTTGCTCTTTAATTTTAAAGCTATTTGGATTAGTGTCATTGTATTATATTTTTTGTACTGACTCTCAATTCTATAATTTTAAGACGAAGGGATGATACTTAGTTTTCTTCAATATATTTTGTCCAGCTTCAAGCTTCTGGAACCAAAATCATGTCTGATTAATGCAATGCAAGTTTTGTCATGTGCCCAAGTAACTCGTGAAATATTAATATGTTTAAATATCTGAAAAGAAGTCTATTGTGGAATTTTCTGTTGATTTCACTTGATTGTACATATATTGAATGAGATTTTTCTGAAAAAAAAGTGGGTGGGGGGTGGGTGTCACTGTGCAGGGTTAAGATTTGGGGAACAGACAAAACGTTTCAGGATACCCACATGTCAATGCTAAGTATGCAACAGCACATAGATCATAGTATGGTTTAGGGTTGAGAGGTACTTTCACTTAATTTTTCATGGCAGACCTGATACCCATATAATTTTGCCATAAGTCTTATGAAAATGACTTGTACAATGTGAACTTGAGGAATAAAAGCAAAGCTATGAAGATATAATTGTTGCCATAAAATCCGATAATTGGCTCATCTATGTTTAATATGGATCTGGATTTCATTTTAGATTTTGTGGAGTTAGTCATTGAACCAGACTAACTTTACGGTAGTATCTCAGACACTGTAAACTGCCCATATTCTCCATTGCAAAATTTCTGCTTGAGCAGACTGAGATAGAATTTTTTTAAATGGCATCAGTAAGAAATACATGTTGAAGACAAAAGTGAAAACAAATGTCTTACAAAAGTTAATACTCAATACAGGAGAATTAACAGGAATAGTCAGATTCTTATGAATAAAAGCCAGAAAGACAAAAGTGTTTTGGAAATCACTTACAATTTTAAGTACAGCAGAACCCTGCAATAATTGGGGTCCAAGAAATTGGATTGTGTTAGTAGCATGGTCACATTAATGCTGGGTTTTAAAGTATTTTAATTTTTCAGCAAGCACCGGATTGGCATATACGTGTACTCTTGTCTAATGTAAAAAAAAATCATTAGTATTATTAGTAGACAAATATTAAATGGAATGCAGTAATAAGACTTATTAAAAATAATGGATGGATAATATTTTTATAGGTTATTACTTTGCATTAAATAGTTCTAGTAATTTTTATTGTTTTTTTCCCGAAAATACATGTTGATTGATAATATCCCGACTGACCTTATATAATGAATAGGGTATCAACATTGTTTACTATTGTGGGATGCATTTATCCATAATGCATGTAATTCCATTGGAAAATTGCACAGATTTAAAATGTTCAACAATTTTGTCCAAGATCGTTGTGTCTGAATTCAGTGTCCAATATAATGCATGAACAGAGTATTAACACCATTTACTTACCATCTGATATATTACCGTCGTGGCATGCTGCTAATCCATAATACCTGTAATTCCATTGCAGACATATTTAAACTATTCAATATTTTTGTCACAAATTATGTGTCTGAATTCAGTGGGAAAAACTAAAAGAAAATTAGGTTAAGAAAGACGAAAGAGGTGTATGTTTCATTACATTCCAAGATCTATATAAATTGTAAACTTTATTTTCCATAACGGTAAAATATTTTTTATATATACAAAAAATAGGAAATTAATAACGAGTTCATAAACAAACACCATACACATAAAATCAAGAGAACTAAATGCAGCTCGTCTGTAATGGTCACATGCCACTAATATAAAGTTTTTTAAGCTGTACAATTTCATACCCTTTCAATTTTCAGCTAAGAAAACCGACATTGTTTACTAGTCAAATGATTAATTCTAATAACACCGTCAAGCTCAGAAAACATGTTGGCAGCTTTCATTTTTTGATCTTTAATCAACCACCACATTGTCTGCTGCTTAATTGTGTGTGCAGTTGAAGAAACACGCGTTGGCTATTGTTTGAGCAACAGAGTTAATTGAAGACAACCATATACTCTTCCCCAAAATGATAATAAACATTTTACCTGCTATTTCTTGTACTTAAAATCTCCCTGTACAAGAAAAATACAAGTACATATATTTAAAATTTCAGGAACCATGCCATGATTGTATTTTATTCAGATTCATATGTGATCTCTTCCCCAAAATGATAATAAATTCTTAATACATTATTTAACATACTTTCAAGAAGAAAACAGAATCGTGTGTGAATGAATACACAAAATTTTGGGAGCCGGACTGCAATCATCGAAACTGAACACGAGTCATGTACTGATTCATCTGTATCCATCATATGGGCTGCTCCAATGGCCAAGCAGCTTGAGCGTCTGCCTCAGATGCTCGAAGTTGCAGGTACTGCTTGTCTGTGACGGGATGATCAACATTATTATAAACTCACATTGCATACATAGTAGCAGTATGACTGAAAACATGTTAAAGAATCATTTAATCATATTTAATCATATGAGTTACAAACTGAATCATCCAACACTGATTACACACGAGTCATGAACTGAATCATCCACACCAATCACACAATTATCTTTACACACGAGTCCTGAACTGAATCATCCACACCAAACATACAATTATCTGTACACACGAGTCCTGAACTGAATCATCCATACCAAACACAATTATCTGTACACAAGAGTCCTGAACTGAGTCATCCACACTGAGTCATAAACTTAATCATCCACACTGATCACACATGAATCATGAACTGAATCATCCACACCAATCACACAATTATCTGTACACACGAGTCATGAACTGAGTCATCCACACGAGTCATAAACTGAATCATCCACACTGATCACACAATTATCTGTGCACACGAGTCATGAACTGAATCATCCACACTGATTACACATGAATCATAAACTGAATCATCCACACCAAAAATCACACAAGTATCTATACCCATCACGCAAGTTATAATCATCCATACTGATCACATGGGTCATAAACTGAAACATATATGAGTCGTGAACTGAATCATCCACAATCAATCACACACTTGACTTGTGAATGAATCTGCACTGATCAAACATGAGTCGTGAACTGAATCATCCACTGATCACACTAGTCATGAACTGAATCATCCACACTAATCACACTAGTCATGAACTGAATCATCCATAACCAATCACACAAGTATATATACACTTGAGTTGTGAAATAAATCATCCACAGTGATCACACTAGTCATGAACTGGGCACACTGATCATACAGTCATGAACTGAATCATCCACACAGATCACACATAAGTCAGGAACTTAATTATCCACAAGAGTCATGAACTGAATCATCCACACTAATCACACACGTCATGAACTGAATTATCAATATCCATTACATTCAAGCTTGAACTGAATCATCCATGTCAGTTATGCCTCCTGAAGAATGAACCTTAAACAGAGTCCATTCAAGTTCAGTATTTATCAACAAAACACGTTTTTAAGAGTGTATGAACTTTAACCCAGTCTGACATAAGTTCTTTAATGTGAACTCAATTAAGAAATTTTAGGATCATATACTACCAGTGAATAATTGGTCTTTTTAAGGAAGTGTAATTGTGTAACAAACTGTAACTATATTTTATATCTATTTCCACTACTTTCTCATATACTTTTTAAAGAATTCTAATATCGTTATCTTTTAGCTTGTATTGCTGCCCATTCTATTTAAATTAGAAGGACTTGTTTTCCTAAATTTTGTCCAGTTCTTTACAATTTTAGAACTTTACCCTTATTTGGTCCGATAAAGCCAATGTTTTTTTAAATACCTTATACATATGGGTGACACTCGCTATATGCCAATTTGATTTACACACTTTATTTTTAATGCCATTTATAATGAAGAAATAACATTCATTTTGCATTACTGGGCTCATTTTCATGTCATCACCAGCACCATTTGCTTCCGTGCAGCTCGAATACATGTTTTATAAATTAATTTTTTAAAACATTTTGCACAAATAATGAGTATTCAAAAACTTTAAGGCATTATTTGCCCAAGAACTTTTTTAATTTACAAACATTTTGTGAGAAAATTACTTTTGATTTGCACCATAACCTCAGAAACATCTGTGGTCTGTATCACATATTGAATCCTCCACAGTTTATAGAGGTAAGCAAAATGTTGCATGGCCATGATGCTGCTCTTGAGGTAGTATGTATTATTTATATTTTTTTTTAATGAATAAATATGTAGATTGTGGTTGATAGCTTAAATTACTAAAGTTACATTTACATTTTCATAAACCATTGAATGTCTGCCTTATTAAGTATTACATTATCAACAGTTGCTGGACAGACTATCTGACTGCATGGCATTTGGTGCACTAGAGAGGTGTGAGGAATGCAAAACAGGACAGCTTGTCTACACGTAAGTTTTGCCTCCATCATATTTCTATCTTAATACTATTTTCTGTTAAAATGCATATTGAATTGGGTAAGACAGACTACTTGATTTACAATACCTACTATTCTGCCTGTTTAATTACATATTGAAGTTGGTATTTGATTCAAAATGCTGCTAAATTTTTTAGTCCAAAGTTATGGTCCATAAAAAGAAAAAATTACATTATACCAAGGCCAAAGAAGAAATTGTTTTAAAATAAGTTTTCAATATACTGGTCCAGTAGTATGGAACAACATTCCCAGCGACATAAGGCAGGCTCCTAGCATTTCTTCTTTTCATAATCAACGTCTTAAATGAATGAAATCTTTAGAAAATTGAACAGTGCTAGAACAAAAAAAAAATACATCTTGCTTTTCTGTAATTTTGCATCATTTTCAAAGCTAAATTTTTCAATGTAGAATGATATTTTACGTGTTTTATATATACATGTTTTTACAGATGCCTGTGCATGTGTTCCAGGCTTGATACTTTGAAATTTAAAATTCCTTAGTTATTTAGCATCAAGCCAGACTCTTCACATCATGTTGTATGTACTGTATATATTGTACATAACAGATAGAAGGCCTCAAGGTAGATTAGTTCTGTAACTAATTGGGTTACCTTCTTTAAATAAAGTCTTTATTATTATTATTATTATTATTATTATTATTATTATGTAAAAAGTTGCTCTAACAACCAGTGTTAGATTTAATGTTTAGAGCTAGGAAAATAATGTTGTTGACATATATATATTACAAATGCGTTTAAGAGAAACTGGGGCCTAACCAGAATTTTGATCCACACCTGCTGCCAACACCATTTTGAATTACCATTCGACAATGCATCTTGAAAATAAAAAGAGTCGGCTTCCTCTGACCCTTGTAACTCCATTTTTTACCATGGAAATTTGTTTATTGTCCATATCATGTGACTTATGACCTCATTGACATGTAGGTTGCAAGATTTGTATAGTCATGTGATTCAGACTGAAAATGGCCAGATCCAGGTCAAATTTCAGCAACGACATACTTTTGTTTCTTCTGTCAGCAGATTAAGGACATGACAAATTCTTTGCTCACTATTTTTGAGAAAATAAATCATATTCCTATAGATTTCGTGCAAATATATATCGATGAAAGATCATTCAGGTTTACTGGACCAGCTAGTAAGCAGCTACCCTATGCCAACACTAAATGGTGTTGGCGGATTGCAACTTTTCGATAGGGAAACTTGAAATAAGAAAAAAGATATATTACACAAAATGTGAAATTTAGTTTGGTATATGCCAAACACATTCCATGCATTCAGCCATCAAACACCAATATACATCATGATCGTTGCACACTGTGTGCCACAAATGTTAGCATTGGGCATGGTGGCAGAGACTATGTGAGGAAGCACATTGGTGGCAAAAAGCACATCAAGATTGGGAAAATTAAGAACTTGCAGCAGATTTCATCTCTGGAGTATTTTCAGCCATCCAAGTAAGAATTGCAAGGTACCAATGATGCAGCATTGTTTCGGAGTTCTCTTGTTGAACATATCTACTTTACCAGCTGGAGACCATACTAAACATTTCTTCTGACAGATATTCCAGACTTGAGGGTCACTTCATGACTTCATGTTAAAATTCATTAATTTTTATCCATACTTTAATTGTGAGCCTGAAGGGTTGGCAGCTCTGGGTTTATCGCCATATTAGCACATGGTAGGCTGTACATAGTGGCCAGTAAATTTGGTGGAAGAGGAACATAGTTTGTTGTTGTAGGGTTTAATGCCATTTTTCAGCACACGATAGGCTATACATGGCGACCAGTATTATTGTGGAGGAAAAACCCTAGAGAAACCCTGGAAAGACCCACAAGAAGCTACTGGCAAGCTTTCTCACATAACTACATTAAACCGAATCTTAGACTCAAACTTACACAGACAGAGGTGAGATGGCAGTGATCCATAACGGACGGCACTTTAGACCACACAGCCACTCGGGGCCCTGACAGGATCATAGGTAGAATGTCTCAATCTGTTCCCTATTTTGTTCATCCCATCCAGATGAATTGAGCTTGGAGATTGGATACAAATGGATAACAGCCAGTGCCATATGGCAGTCATGGGTTAGAGCCAGAAAGGGATCTTCAAAGAATGCCATGCTGCCACCATCTTTATTGCGATCTTGTCACAATTACTGGCATTTTGTAACCATGGCCTCAAGCATGACTGCGGCTACTTTTCCACCCAGTATTTGACTCTCTCACTCCTGGTCCTGTATTAACGTAGTATGGAAGCCCATTTGGATCAGTCCTTTGACAACCCATGCATCCTATCGTTTATAGTGATTAGTGCTGGAACTTTAGAACCTGACATTATTGATTGTCATACCACATCCACTCAATCTTTGACATCTTGTCACCTAGTACTCATTGTGTCATGGTAAAGGCACAATGATCTGTTTTCCAGGCATATCCCAGTTTCAGACCCAAAATGCAGTTGGTGTCTGGCATTCACACCACTATCAGCTCTGGACCTGTTTTGGATGCCCAGTTAAACTAGGATGGCTTCTGGTGATTTAAGTCTCCCATGATGTCCAGTTTCTATATTCCAATTTCTCTATTCTAGGGGTGGCTACTCTCAGCAGACTTAAGTTATGACAAGCATATGATGTTTTATCACTTATTGTTAACAATTGTTTTTGTTTTGGCAGGGTACATGTATAGCATTATATTTTGGTGCACATTATTGAAAAATCATTTTTTAAAATTTGTTATCTATTTGATAAAAAGTATGATACAGTATGTTTTTAAATAACTATACATGCTTGGTTTATGTCATGCAAAAGTTTAGTTATTTGATAAAAAGTATGATACAGTATGTTTTTAAATAACTATACATGCTTGGTTTATGTCATGCAAAAGTTTAGTTATTTGATAAAAAGTATGATACAGTATGTTTTTAAATAACTATACATGCTTGGTTTATGTCTGCAAAAGTTTAGTTATTTGATAAAAAGTATGATACAGTATGTTTTTAAATAACTATACATGCTTGGTTTATGTCTGCAAAAGTTTAGTTATTTGATAAAAAGTATGATACAGTATGTTTTTAAATAACTATACATGCTTGGTTTATGTCATGCAAAAGTTTAGTTATTTGATAAAAAGTATGATACAGTATGTTTTTAAATAACTATACATGCTTGGTTTATGTCTGCAAAAGTTTAGTTATTTGATAAAAAGTATGATACAGTATGTTTTTAAATAACTATACATGCTTGGTTTATGTCATGCAAAAGTTTAGTTATTTGATAAAAAGTATGATACAGTATGTTTTTAAATAACTATACATGCTTGGTTTATGTCTGCAAAAGTTTAGTTATTTGATAAAAAGTATGATACAGTATGTTTTTAAATAACTATACATGCTTGGTTTATGTCATGCAAAAGTTTAGTTATTTGATAAAAAGTATGATACAGTATGTTTTTAAATAACTATACATGCTTGGTTTATGTCTGCAAAAGTTTAGTTATTTGATAAAAAGTATGATACAGTATGTTTTTAAATAACTATACATGCTTGGTTTATGTCATGCAAAAGTTTAGTTATTTGATAAAAAGTATGATACAGTATGTTTTTAAATAACTATACATGCTTGGTTTATGTCATGCAAAAGTTTAGTTATTTGATAAAAAGTATGATACAGTATGTTTTTAAATAACTATACATGCTTGGTTTATGTCTGCAAAAGTTTAGTTATTTGATAAAAAGTATGATACAGTATGTTTTTAAATAACTATACATGCTTGGTTTATGTCTGCAAAAGTTTAGTTATTTGATAAAAAGTATGATACAGTATGTTTTTAAATAACTATACATGCTTGGTTTATGTCATGCAAAAGTTTAGTTATTTGATAAAAAGTATGATACAGTATGTTTTTAAATAACTATACATGCTTGGTTTATGTCTGCAAAAGTTTAGTTATTTGATAAAAAGTATGATACAGTATGTTTTTAAATAACTATACATGCTTGGTTTATGTCATGCAAAAGTTTAGTTATTTGATAAAAAGTATGATACAGTATGTTTTTAAATAACTATACATGCTTGGTTTATGTCTGCAAAAGTTTAGTTATTTGATAAAAAGTATGATACAGTATGTTTTTAAATAACTATACATGCTTGGTTTATGTCATGCAAAAGTTTAGTTATTTGATAAAAAGTATGATACAGTATGTTTTTAAATAACTATACATGCTTGGTTTATGTCATGCAAAAGTTTAGTTATTTGATAAAAAGTATGATACAGTATGTTTTTAAATAACTATACATGCTTGGTTTATGTCATGCAAAAGTTTAGTTATTTGATAAAAAGTATGATACAGTATGTTTTTAAATAACTATACATGCTTGGTTTATGTCTGCAAAAGTTTAGTTATTTGATAAAAAGTATGATACAGTATGTTTTTAAATAACTATACATGCTTGGTTTATGTCTGCAAAAGTTTAGTTATTTGATAAAAAGTATGATACAGTATGTTTTTAAATAACTATACATGCTTGGTTTATGTCATGCAAAAGTTTAGTTATTTGATAAAAAGTATGATACAGTATGTTTTTAAATAACTATACATGCTTGGTTTATGTCTGCAAAAGTTTAGTTATTTGATAAAAAGTATGATACAGTATGTTTTTAAATAACTATACATGCTTGGTTTATGTCTGCAAAAGTTTAGTTATTTGATAAAAAGTATGATACAGTATGTTTTTAAATAACTATACATGCTTGGTTTATGTCATGCAAAAGTTTAGTTATTTGATAAAAAGTATGATACAGTATGTTTTTAAATAACTATACATGCTTGGTTTATGTCTGCAAAAGTTTAGTTATTTGATAAAAAGTATGATACAGTATGTTTTTAAATAACTATACATGCTTGGTTTATGTCATGCAAAAGTTTAGTTATTTGATAAAAAGTATGATACAGTATGTTTTTAAATAACTATACATGCTTGGTTTATGTCATGCAAAAGTTTAGTTATTCAGTAGTACAGGCTATTCTCAATTTGGCCATATTTGATCAATTTATTTTATTGTATCATGTCACTTGGGTATCATGCAAGTATTTGCCACAACCATCTGATATTTTGTTCTAAAATTTAGTCCTTGATAAATCTTTAATTCCTTGAATGTTTAAAACAATTTGAGCCTATATTTCTTTATCAAATATTCGTTTGCTGTTTTCAATTTCCATACATGCCAACCATTACGCTTTTGGCGTAATCATTACGCTTTTTGTCACTAAATTACGTGTTACGCTTAAACGTATATGGATTACGCTTTTTCGGTATATCCACCTCCAAAAAAAATCAATTATTTTTTTTTCTCGTTATTATTAAAATTCCATTAATCCCACAGACCGTATTTTAGAAAAGACGGCTTTTACGTAACTACAGTATAAGAGTACGCTAGACCGTGGACTTTCGTAACAGTATCATGTTCTATTTATAGCTAACCTGGTTCTACTGTTGACCTCGATTCTATTTATAGAATCAGCATGCGATGTGAGGAGATAGCAGACTGGTTTTCCAAATTTAATCTTTACTAGCAGATTCCATATTCTAATTCATATTTCTTGCAGAACCAGTCTAAAAATATTTTAGCGCTTAAAAAGTATATTTTATTTTACTCTCTGCATTTATGTGAGCAAAAATATCCCCTTTCAAAAATTTCCCAGATAAATTAGAAAAAGGCATTCGAAAACCTCCGAAACAAAATATAACAGAATCCTCTAAATATTAAGGAAAAAAAAAAAAAAAAAAAGAGTACAGCATCACGTGACATCTATTTCCGGCCGTGTGGAAAGAATTTTAAAATTTAGCGCTAAACGTCTTCAGAAGGTTTCTAGTCGATGTGTGTAAAGCTAAAAGTGCTACATATGAAAACTTGAAACAGTAAAGGATGAGAAGGGCAAATAATCGTTGTTTTTTGAAATTTTAGCATGTTATATGTGGATTACGCTTTTTCTGCCTGGATTCCGCTTTTTGACCACTTATATTACGCCATTTCCTCGTCAGGGGTTGGCATGTATGAATTTCTGGTTGACTTTACACATTCAAGTTTGGCATTACATATGTTTGATTAAGTTGATAATGTACTCCATTTATTGTCCAAGTATATTCGTTGTACTTTATCAATTTTTATAACCCTTTTTTTTAAACTTCAGGAGTGAGGGTTACAGATGCACAGGGAATGTGACAGATTGGACCAAGTGCATGTATATCACAAAGAACCCCAAGAGGAAGCCATTTAAAGTTCCTAAAGAATATCATGATGTGGAATTTCTGTAGGTGCAGCTAATGTTTTACACTCTTGTTTTCCTGTTTAAATGCATTGCATGAGATGTACAGTATAGTTTTCTCTTATTTTATAGCTCTTACTGTGTGTTGTTAATCACACACAGAACCCAAGCAATTAGATAGCATCATGTTATATATTTGGGTTTCATGTTACTTTATATCGTGTGTTAATCACACACAGGACCCAAGCAATTAGATAGCATCATGTTATATATTTGGGTTTCATGTTACTTTATATCGTGTGTTAATCACACACAGGACCCAAGCAATTAGATAGCATCATGTTATATATTTGGGTTTCATGTTACTTTATATCGTGTGTTAATCACACACAGGACCCAAGCAATTAGATAGCATCATGTTATATATTTGGGTTTCATGTTACTTTATATCGTGTGTTAATCACACACAGGACCAAAGCAATTAGATAGCATCATGTTATATATTTGGGTTTCATGTTACTTTATATCGTGTGTTAATCACACACAGGACCCAAGCAATTAGATAGCATCATGTTATATATTTGGATTTCATGTTACTTTATATCGTGTGTTAATCACACGCAGCTGCGTGACCCAAGCAATTAGATAGCATCATGTTATATATTTGGATTTCATGTTACTTTATATCGTGTGTTAATCACACACAGGACCAAAGCAATTAGATAGCATCATGTTATATATTTGGATTTCATGTTACTTTATATCGTGTGTTAATCACACACAGGACCAAAGCAATTAGATAGCATCATGTTATATATTTGGATTTCATGTTACTTTATATCGTGTGTTAATCACACGCAGCTGCGTGACCCAAGCAATTAGATAGCATCATGTTATATATTTGGGTTTCATGTTACTTTATATCGTGTGTTAATCACACACAGGACCCAAGCAATTAGATAGTATCATGTTATATATTTGGGTTTCATGTTACTTTATATCGTGTGTTAATCACACACAGGACCCAAGCAATCAGATAGCATCATGTTATATATTTGGATTTCATGTTACTTTATATCGTGTGTTAATCACACGCAGCTGCGTGACCAAAGCAATTAGATAGCATCATGTTATATATTTGGATTTCATGTTACTTTATATCATGTGTTAATCACACACAGGACCCAAGCAATTAGATATCATCATGTTATATATTTGGATTTCATGTTACTTTATATCGTGTGTTAATCACACGCAGCTGCGTGTCCCAAGCAATTAGATAGCATCATGTTATATATTTGGATTTCATGTTACTTTATATCGTGTGTTAATCACACACAGGACCCAAGCAATTAGATATCATCATGTTATATATTTTGGTTTCATGTTACTTTATATCGTGTGTTAATCACATGCAGGACCCAAGCAATTAGATAGCATCATGTTATATATTTGGGTTTCATGTTACTTTATATCGTGTGTTAATCACATGCAGGACCCAAGCAATTAGATAGCATCATGTTATATATTTGGATTTCATGTTACTTTATATCGTGTGTTAATCACACACAGGACCAAAGCAATTAGATAGCATCATGTTATATATTTCGGTTTCATGTTACTTTATATCGTGTGTTAATCACATGCAGGACCCAAGCAATTAGATAGCATCATGTTATATATTTGGGTTTCATGTTACTTTATATCGTGTGTTAATCACATGCAGGACCCAAGCAATTAGATAGCATCATGTTATATATTTGGGTTTCATGTTACTTTATATCGTGTGTTAATCACACACAGGACCCAAGCAATTAGATATCATCATGTTATATATTTGGGTTTCATGTTACTTTATATCGTGTGTTAATCACATGCAGGACCCAAGCAATTAGATAGCATCATGTTATATATTTGGGTTTCATGTTACTTTATATCGTGTGTTAATCACATGCAGGACCCAAGCAATTAGATAGCATCATGTTATATATTTGGGTTTCATGTTACTTTATATCATGTGTTAATCACACACAGGACCCAAGCAATTAGATAGCATCATGTTATATATTTGGGTTTCATGTTACTTTATATCGTGTGTTAATCACACGCAGCTGCGTGACCCAAGCAATTAGATATCATCATGTTATATATTTGGATTTCATGTTACTTTATATCGTGTGTTAATCACACGCAGCTGCGTGACCCAAGCAATTAGATAGCATCATGTTATATATTTGGGTTTCATGTTACTTTATATCGTGTGTTAATCACATGCAGGACCCAAGCAATTAGATAGCATCATGTTATATATTTGGGTTTCATGTTACTTTATATCGTGTGTTAATCACATGCAGGACCCAAGCAATTAGATAGCATCATGTTATATATTTGGGTTTCATGTTACTTTATATCGTGTGTTAATCACACACAGGACCAAAGCAATTAAATAGCATCATGTTATATATTTGGATTTCATGTTACTTTATATCGTGTGTTAATCACACACAGGACCAAAGCAATTAGATAGCATCATGTTATATATTTGGGTTTCATGTTACTTTATATCGTGTGTTAATCACACACAGGACCCAAGCAATTAGATAGCATCATGTTATATATTTGCGTTTCATGTTACTTTATATCGTGTGTTAATCACACACAGGACCAAAGCAATTAGATAGCATCATGTTATATATTTGGGTTTCATGTTACTTTATATCGTGTGTTAATCACACACAGGACCCAAGCAATTAGATAGCATCATGTTATATATTTGCATTTCATGTTACTTTATATCGTGTGTTAATCACACACAGGACCCAAGCAATTAGATAGCATCATGTTATATATTTGGATTTCATGTTACTTTATATCGTGTGTTAATCACACACAGGACCCAAGCAATTAGATAGCATCATGTTATATATTTGGATTTCATGTTACTTTATATCGTGTGTTAATCACACGCAGCTGCGTGACCCAAGCAATTAGATAGCATCATGTTATATATTTGGATTTCATGTTACTTTATATCGTGTGTTAATCACATGCAGGACCCAAGCAATTAGATAGCATCATGTTATATATTTGGGTTTCATGTTACTTTATATCGTGTGTTAATCACACACAGGACCAAAGCAATTAGATAGCATCATGTTATATATTTGGGTTTCATGTTACTTTATATCGTGTGTTAATCACACACAGGACCAAAGCAATTAAATAGCATCATGTTATATATTTGGATTTCATGTTACTTTATATCGTGTGTTAATCACACACAGGACCAAAGCAATTAGATAGCATCATGTTATATATTTTTATTTCATGTTACTTTATATCGTGTGTTAATCACATGCAGGACCCAAGCAATTAGATAGCATCATGTTATATATTTGCGTTTCATGTTACTTTATATTGTGTGTTAATCACACGCAGGACCCAAGTAATTAGATAGCATCATGTTATATATTTGGGTTTCATGTTACTTTATATCGTGTGTTAATCACACACAGGACCCAAGCAATTAAATAGCATCATGTTATATATTTGGGTTTCATGTTACTTTATATTGTGTGTTAATCACACACAGGACCCAAGCAATTAGATAGCATCATGTTATATATTTGCGTTTCATGTTACTTTATATTGTGTGTTAATCACACACAGGACCCAAGCAATTAGATAGCATCATGTTATATATTTGGGTTTCATGTTACTTTATATCGTGTGTTAATCACACACAGGACCCAAGCAATTAGATAGCATCATGTTATATATTTGGGTTTCATGTTACTTTATATCGTGTGTTAATCACACACAGGACCCAAGCAATTAAATAGCATCATGTTATATATTTGCGTTTCATGTTACTTTATATCGTGTGTTAATCACACACAGGACCCAAGCAATTAGATAGCATCATGTTATATATTTGGGTTTCATGTTACTTTATATCGTGTGTTAATCACATGCAGGACCAAAGCAATTAGATAGCATCATGTTATATATTTGGGTTTCATGTTACTTTATATCGTGTGTTAATCACATGCAGGACCCAAGCAATTAAATAGCATCATGTTATATATTTGGGTTTCATGTTACTTTATATCGTGTGTTAATCACACACAGGACCCAAGCAATTAGATAGCATCATGTTATATATTTGGGTTTCATGTTACTTTATATCGTGTGTTAATCACATGCAGGACCCAAGCAATTAGATAGCATCATGTTATATATTTGGGTTTCATGTTACTTTATATCGTGTGTTAATCACACGCAGGACCCAAGCAATTAGATATCATCATGTTATATATTTGGATTTCATGTTACTTTATATCGTGTGTTAATCACACGCAGGACCCAAGCAATTAGATATCATCATGTTATATATTTGGATTTCATGTTACTTTATATCGTGTGTTAATCACACACAGGACCCAAGCAATTAGATAGCATCATGTTATATATTTGGGTTTCATGTTACTTTATATCGTGTGTTAATCACACACAGGACCAAAGCAATTAGATAGCATCATGTTATATATTTGGATTTCATGTTACTTTATATCGTGTGTTAATCACACACAGGACCAAAGCAATTAGATATCATCATGTTATATATTTGGGTTTCATGTTACTTTATATCGTGTGTTAATCACATGCAGGACCCAAGCAATTAGATATCATCATGTTATATATTTGGGTTTCATGTTACTTTATATCGTGTGTTAATCACATGCAGGACCCAAGCAATTAGATATCATCATGTTATATATTTGGGTTTCATGTTACTTTATATCGTGTGTTAATCACATGCAGGACCCAAGCAATTAGATAGCATCATGTTATATATTTGAGTTTCATGTTACTTTATATCGTGTGTTAATCACACACAGGACCCAAGCAATTAGATAGCATCATGTTATATATTTGGGTTTCATGTTACTTTATATCGTGTGTTAATCACACACAGGACCCAAGCAATTAGATAGCATCATGTTATATATTTGGGTTTCATGTTACTTTATATCGTGTGTTAATCACATGCAGGACCCAAGCAATTAGATAGCATCATGTTATATATTTGGGTTTCATGAGATATATTAGTAGCTAGTGGAGACAAAAATATTGATAATTATTTTTTTCTCAAGGATATTGTATTCCATGTATTTTTTGGACAAGCTATTTAGCTACAGTTTATTATTTAACAAACTGGGTTATATAATAAAGGGTTATATAATATATTGTATTCATAATGTTAAATATTGTTGATTTGCCCAAAATGTATGGGTTGTTAAGCTTGACCCAATGTACTTTGTTCTTGCCAATAATTAATCAACAGCACAAAAACTCGCATCTATAGAAATGCTGTCGGCATGTGATGTAATCTAGGTCTCATATGCAGTAATCAACAGTACAGTTTTCAATGATGGGGCTTGTGATCTGGCTCACAATACTCAACAGTCAGTGCAAATTCTTTAATCTTTTTTAAATAGTGACTACCTTATAATACTGTTTCATAGAGTATTCCATTTATATCTTTATATATATTTACATGTAATGTTATGACTCTCATTGTCTTAGAATAACAGAAAAGAGTGAAAACCAACAATTTTTAAAAACATGTTCAACAAGTAATTCATTTTCTTAGACTACAAAATGAAAATTTTGAAAAGAATTGTCAGTATTGTGAATTAAATCCCAAATCGTCATAGCTATATAACAAGTCCAAAATTATAGTGTTTCAAATGAATTCCAGTTGTGTTATTTTCATTTTGGATCCTGCTTATTTGCCAATAGCCCTAAATTTACTATTGTGCCAATTGGATTGATATAATACTTTGTTGCAATTCAAACTGCCCTTGAATGAATTAATAATAGTTTCAAAATAATGATTTAGTGAATAAGCATTATTGTGCACTTATTCCAGTGAATAATTAAATCCTCCTAACTTAAAAACTAAACACAAAACTTTTTCAACTTGAGATGTTAAGGTAGAAATTCGTGATTTTGAAATAAGCAACATTAACATAATAAGTTACAACACAATAATAGAACCAGGATGAAGGTCAACTTCCATTCTAGAACATGTAAAACTTGTTTGTATCGTGTTGTTTACAAAATGAATGTAACTAGCCAGATAATCCCATAACTCGATTACTAAGGTCAATTACACAATATAGATATACCTAACATAATCATGGAGAAATCCCAACACAAAATACAATAAATAAATAAATAACAGCATATAAAAGACTAGTTCAACACAGCCACTTTTAAATGGTTCCTCAGATGGTCATACAGAGATCTTACATTATAATTATTTGAAGATCGCTTGAGAATTTCTTTACTTAATGAATATAATAGTTGTTATTCAGACTACAGTATATAACAGGCATAATATGGCCTGTTTTTTTTTTTTAATAGTTGACATTTAATGTCACTAGTATAAACACAGATTTTCATTTTCAGACCTGTCAACTCTTACAATTTGATCAGAAGTCTTACTGAAG
This sequence comes from Unio delphinus, assembly GCA_029339505.1. Taxonomy (NCBI): domain Eukaryota; kingdom Metazoa; phylum Mollusca; class Bivalvia; order Unionida; family Unionidae; genus Unio; species Unio delphinus. Next base: position 3,428,917 of record JAQISU010001252.1, read on the forward strand.
TAACCCTTAAATTATAGTCATGAGAAATAATAGCAACAATTACGAAAATGATTGATGTGATCAAATCCAGATACTGCCTGCATATCCATAGTTCTTAAAAGATACAGTGGAATACCTTGAACGCTATAAACTGCCCATATTTAATAGACATAACTCCTGCATTATCAAAATTGCTTATACTGCATTTTCAAAAAATGGCATCCAATGAACAAAACCTGATTGCAGATGATAGAGACAAAACATTTAAACAATCAGCAGATAAGCATAGGAATAGTTGGATTCTTGATGTTAAAAGGGGTAGGAAAAGCAGCAACAATATTTGTTTCATGTGTTGGTTTGAGTATGTTTAGTGGAGTGATGATGGTTGTCAAGTTTGGAGAATAAGCAAGAATAATTTTATCTCCATGGGTTTGGAACTGCAGTTTATGAAGTAACTGTAATTAAGATCTAAGTGTACTTTACTAAAGTTTGCTTTCTCTGTATAGACCGCTCCAATGGCCTAGTAGTGAGAGTGTCTGCCTTGGGTGCAGGAGGTCCCTGGTTCGATCTCTGGTTGAGTTTTTTCACTGACTTAAAAAATGGTACTTACAGCTGCCTAGCTTGGTGCTCAGCATCAAGAGGTTGGTGTTGGGACTGGTCAACCTGGTGTCTGGATAATGTGACTGGGTGGGACATCATGCTACATGTCTGTGGCATGATGCCCCAATGCTAGACATCACTATAAACTGTCACAATGCATACATCGTTATGATATGACTGAAAAATTGTTAAAGCTATGTTAATAATCCAGATCACACTCTGTGTGGAATTAGATAACACTTAGAATGTTGAATGCATGTTTTGTAAATCAACAATAACAGCACATTGTGTTTTACTTTACTGGACAAACTTGCAGGAAATATTTATTGCCTTATTTAAAACGGGTTGACAGGTCTGCTTTTTGAATTTTTATCTCCATAGTTTCAAGAATGCTGATTACTTGTCTTGCTAGATGCATTAGCTGCTGTCAATAAGCATTATAGGTCTTTGAATATTGATCATTTGATAATTGCCTGCAACAACATATACTGTTGTTGAAGTTATCAAGTTCACATCATCATCAGCTAAGCTTTTAGTATGGCATGGTTGTGTGATTCCCCTCACCAGCAAAATTATTACTTAAATAATAAATGAGGTCATTATTGTTTTCAAATTAACCATTTTGCCTCATCTCCAAGACATTCAATTCCCAAAGGAAAAAACATATTTCTGAATGAAGCCTTGTACAGCTACTTGACAGTCTTGAAATTGGAAATACATAATCACAACTGTAGTTATATGTAATATGTGTTCCAAGAAGATATTTAACAAATACAATAATAAAATTATTATATTTTTATTATTAATTTATCATATTTATATTGGTAGAACTTCTTTTAATTGGTACCATATCACCATTATAATGCCATGGTACTATTAAATGCTTATACATACCTGTTCCAGAAATAGTCCTTATTTTCTATGTAATTATTTTTAATGAATGTAATTTATTCCATTCATGTTTAATCAAACTAATGAAGAAATGTTGATTTGTCAAGTCTCACAAATGCAAACGTGTTTGTGACTTGCAGTGGTTTCAATGACACTGATGTAACGTGTGTGAGTATATATGACACAGATGTAACGTGTGTGAGTATATATGACAGATGTAACATGTGTGAGTATATATGACACAGATGTAACATGTGTGTGTGTGAGTATATATGACACAGATGTAGTGTGTGTGTGTGTGTGTGTGACACAAATGTAATGTGTGTGAGTATATATATACACAGATGTAATGTATTTCCAGGACAGCTGACCACAATATACTAATATGTTTTTGAACCACTAGTATTTGGTAAGAAGTAAAAGAAAAATATTTTTGCAAGATAGTTGTAGTCAGGATTTGCCTCTAAGAGTTGTCACAGAAACATATTTAATATTTTCTCTCATTTCAAGCAGATTTTCATTTTAATTTATGCTTAGATGTATTGGCTAGCAAAAAATGTCCCGTATAACCATTTGGAAAATTTTCTACTAGATCCTGTGTGATGTTAGCGGTTTACACAGAAAATATAAACATTTACATAATTCTTCTTCACAATTCAAGGTAAAATTACACAGTAAAGAAAAAAATTAATTTGCACCTTTTTGGATTGAAACTAATGGAAGGCTGTCAATATATACAACTTAGCCATGTAAGCATTTAAAAATCACTTTGAATTTCACAGTTATCTTGTTATCGATGCAGCAGTGAAATTATTTATCAGAATTCACTCCAGTGAATTACCACGATTATTTTGCCTAGAATGTCTAGTAATTAGAAAATATAAAACTCTTATTTTTTTTATGTTCAGATGATTTATGTTTTCAAATTCCGATTGGAGTCGTTACATGTTTTGTGAGGTTTTTAATGCATATTAATACTGGTTTCATCCATTTATAAAATTTGGACTTCAGTCTTGCATAATTTTCTTAATATATAGTCTTTCAGGACTTTTTGAAGTGTGCATCTGTTATTCACAGATGTAATCAGATGAAACATTTAATGATTTAAAATTGCTGGAAAAGATCTTTTGGTATAGTCTGTTTTCTGTCTGCCCAGATATACAAGTTTATTGTCACTTCTATTCCTAACTAGTTAGAGAAATGCCAAGAAATTTGTGTTACAAGCCTATGCTCTTAAAATAAGTAACATAAAGTGAAAAGCAGCAAGCTTTGCAAAATTAAAAAATAATTTATTTCAATTGAATACAAAGTAAAAATGCAATAAAATGGAACTTTAACTATTAAGATTTGAATCCCAAATAATCCTAGAATCCTAGACTTTAGTCCTAATAATTTAAAGTCCTCAATAAAATTCAGTAGAAGTCCAGATTAAATCAACACTGAATGAAGGTGATGATGTGTCTGTAATAGCTCTTAGAATATTACTATGCCAACAGTTTGCTGGTGAATCACACTAATAAAATTCCAGGTTTCAATTCACAATAAATTCCTGTGAATTTCTCTATCCAAGAATTTTATCAGAGTACTTTTGTATTTCCAGAAACAGTAATCACTTGAATTCAATAATTTGAAGAAAATATATTCCAGCCTGAAATATTGCTGGACACGTACAACCTAATTGTGCTAGAACTTAAAGTATGAATCAATGTTCCCTTCATGACAGGATTATAAAGTCTTCTACTTGACTTCAGGTTACAATTAGCATTTTCTAAATAAAAACATACATAATGAAAAAAAACCTTCTAGAATGATCCTGATGTTTACAAAATAAAATATTGATTTTTATTGAACTATGTCAGGTACATCAATTATTTTTTCAATAATCTTGACCTTGGCCCAAATAAAGCTTTTTACTTCTATTAATAATGACAACTGATATTAAGCCCATACACATAGAAAATATTTTAGCTATGTTTTAGTTATTTACAGAATAAATTTAAAAATCAAATCATGTCAAGCAGAATAGGAATCCTATTTTGTACAAGGTCAGGTCCAATATACAATGTAACATTAGAATATAGCATGTAAGGAAATTTAAATTAATTAAATTTAGTTATTTAAATTTAGTTTAGCATGTAAGGAAATTTAAATTTTCCTAATAACAAAAAACCTAATAAACACAACTTAAGTATATGTTACAGTTTACACACATGTTCATTTCATGGTCTCCTTGGTCCTCGATGAAAATAATGCTGTTTGGATCTTTAATATGGTCATTGCAGCAGTCATCTTGAAAATCTTGTAGCTACTTTTAAACAGATAGATTACACAGGATTATCACCTTTAATTTTATTATATATAGTCTGTCCTAAATATATTGACATTTTAGTATATCCAGTCTACCATAAAAGATATCTTGTTAATCTTTTTGTTGTAATGCCTCCTGAATGGAAAGAGAGATTGATATAGGGATTTTCATTACAAGACTTCATGTGATGTTTAATTGGTCTGAAATGAAATGCTGCCAATCAGACATTAATGAAAGTGCCACAGCAACCATCTTTAAAAAGTCTTCTCACTACTATCTCACAAAAAGTGCAAAAAAGATAAACCTTTTATCTCCTCACTAGGGCAGGTGTTTGTATGGTTAATTGATTGATGGAGATGTTCTTTAATCAGAATGATAGGCTGTGCTGATGCTGCTGTGAAACTCAAAACTAAAACCTTCGGGATTAAATTTAATTTTCAGTTTTGAGGTTTTCAGTTACAGAGGGTATCTCAGACTGGAATATATGTCTTTTAATATGCTATTAAATGTACAAATGCATTTCCAATACCAGCCTTAATATTTAACACAAAATAAATCTTGTAACTTTCAAATTTTGAAAATTACTAAATGTTGTTAATGCCTTTCGCATGATTAGAAAGTGACAGGGAAAGCACTAATGCAATTTGTGTGAGAGAGTTCAGTTATAATTAATAACAGTAGTTTATGTACGGGTTTGTGTGTACAAAAAAAAGTGAGGGGTAAATTCATTCAACTTTTTAAACATTGAATGAAAAATTGGCTGAACAATTTACATTCTGGATAAATAGTTGTCAACCTCAGTATCAACAATGAGGTTACAGGTTATTCATGTCTGGGTATTTTATTAATTTAAATACTACGTTTTACGGATCATTATACAATCACAATTAGATAATAAGCAGATAAACTTAACATTTCATAAAGTTGCAGTCTGGATTAACCTCGTGATGCCCTTCATCTCTGCACATATACATGCAGGGTATTGCCATTACTTCTCATGCTCATGAGATATTGCGGGGTCATTGACTTGACCTTCTACAGTATTTGATAACTTTTCAGGCATTTGTTTTATTTGGTGCATAGCACATAACCACAGGCCGATCTGAACAATAAATTTTGAAAACTTTATGGAAATTAGTTTTTAGAATACATTTACAAGTTTGAAGTGAGTTGGTACTTTTAGTGTAAAATTCAAATTTGGTGCCAAAAATGTGTTTTGGTTTTCAAATATATTAAAGAAGACGACTGTCATTTGAATATTTGTAAATGTAGCTTTAACAATTTTTCAGTAATATCACTTCGATGTTTGCACTGTGGTAGTTTGTAGTGATGTCTATCACCGAGGTGTCTTGCTGCAGACATTTACCATGATGTCCCACCGAGTCACATTATCCTGACACCAGGCCGACCTAGTCCTAACACTAAACTATTAATGCTGAGCGCCTAGCAAGGCAGCTGTTAATACTAATTTTATAAGTCTTTGGTATGGCTTGGCTGGTGTTCTAACTAGAGCTGTACCGATGTCGCTTTTTGCCGATTATGCCGATACCGCGTATAGCCGATTATCAAAATTGCCGATACCGATTATGAGACCGATTATTTGATTATCATATTATGTACTCCGGTATAAGCCGACAAATTTAGAAAACAATAAAGGCCTGAAATGGGGGGGGGGCTTATCCGTGGGCCAATGTCAAAACTTTACAGGTTTTAGGTGTTTTTGTTGTCTATTGTAACAGCAGTACATCTTGGGACAAAAATATCCGTGTTCTAAGACATAGGCATGTTAAAAAAGTAACTTTCGGTGACCCGAAAATTATTAAACTTTTATAAAGTACTATTTATTATTGATTTTGTTATTATTTTGCATGTGCATATTTTCTGATGTCCACAACACGAAATTACATAAAGGTAAAATACAGCCTTCATAATTCACGGGTCGGTCGAGTTTACCAGGGAGACCATATACTATAATTTACAGTACTTACACAGTGCAAAGTGTGCATAGCGTCACTTAAATCCTTTTTTATTCCCAAATATATCATTACTCCCTTTAATGTTAATCTTACTGGCTATTCACATGAGTTTGGCACTACAATGGTGGTTAGCGACATGTACTTTAGTCTGGTTTACTGCAGTTTACAAATGTTTCCGGACGCTGGAGTTGAAAATTTCGCATAACTGACAGCAAGATAAATTCTTTTTAAATACTTTATTAGAGCAATCTCTTTGTTACAAAAGATTAATTGATGGTTTGATGTGTTTATCTCGATATATGGTTATTCGACTATACAGTAGTGTTAGCTAATGAGCAACTTGTTTGCATACTGCATATATCCCGAGCTCTAGTGTTTCAAAGGATTAAGTTACGGTCAGTCAAAACGCGACTGTATATACAACTTTTATCAGGAAAAATTGGTAATTTAAAAAAATTATTTGCATCGGCACCGATTATTTTTGCCGATACTCGATTATACCGATTGTGCAAATAATCTGCCCGATTACGCGTACGGGCGATTAATCAGTACAGCTCTAGTTCTAACCCACAACTTTATCTGAGCTGGAGGGGCACCGAGTGGTCTAAAGCGCTGTCCGTTACGGATCACTGCCGTCTCACTTCTGTCTGCATGGGTTTGAGTCTAAGATTTGGCTAATGTAGTTATGTGAGAAAGCTTGCCAGTAGCTTCTCGTGGGTCGGTGGTTCTTTCCAGGGGTTTCCGGGTTCTTCCTCCACCGTTAATTCTGGCTGCCATGTATAGCCTATATGTTGCTGAAAAATGGTGTTAAACCCTACAAAAACAAAACAAAAACAAAAATCTGAGGTGGATTCTTTAACCACTATGCTACTGGAATGATCTACTAAAGGACAAAGTTTGAAAACATGTTCTTATGCTATTTCAGTAAATCATGGGGTTGGGTGGGGTGCAATTTGAATTGTTTCACTGTACTTGTAAATTGGTCCTTAGCCACCATGTTATTGATTTGTTTTCATCTGTCAACAGGAAAAAGTACAAGTATGTAAAGAGAGACAGATGCTTTCCTGCAGTGACAGTGTCCAGTCTTGAAGGTCCAGTAAGTTCCTTGCAAGATTCTGTGGATGGGTGAGTGTATTTTATTATGCTGTCTGACAATGAGGTCATTTCGTATCTGATTGGCAAAGTTTGTTAGAGTCTTCATTTCTGATTAGATTTTAATTAGACTGGGAATGTTTTCTTATATAATACTACACTTGTGTTTATTATTAATGGAGTAATTTTTTTGCATCTCATTGGCTGACCTATTTTCTACTCAGCAGGTCAGATCTTTTTATTCACTTTTAATCAGGCTAGGACTACATGCTTATGCATACATGCCAACCATTACTCTTTTGGCGTAATCATTATGCTTTTTTTCACTAAATTATGCCTTACATGTAAACATATATGGATTATGCTTTTTCATTATATCCACCTTCCCCTTAAAATCAATTATTTGTTTTCTCCTTTTTATTAACATTCAGTTAATCCCACAGTCCATATTTTTAGAAAAGACATCTTCTTCGTAACTACAATATAAGAGTACGCTTATCCATGGACTTGCATGCACTTTCCTAGCAGTATCATGTTCTATTTATAGCAACTTTCGACATCGTATTCTATTTTTAGCAGCTGTATGGCTTAGGGAGGAGGGAACAGACTGGCTTTCTAATTTCAATCTTTACATGCAGATTCTTTGTTCTAATTCATATTTAGTGAAGAACCAGTTTTAAGGTATTTGGCACTGAAAGGTATATTTTATTTAGTTGATGTGTATATGAGAGCAGAAATATCTCCTTTCAAAATAATTTCACAGATGGATTAGAAAAAGGCAAAAAAAAACGAAACAATCGATAGCAGAACCTTTTTTCTAAATTTGAAGACATGAGAGCAGCATCATGTGACGTTTATTACAGGCTGTGTGGAAAGAATTTTAATATTTGGCACTAAAAGTCTTCAGATGGGTTCTAGTCAATGTGTATGTAAAGGTAAAAATGGTACATATGAAAACCTTAAGCAGTAAAGGATGTTAAAAGATGAGAGGGGCAAATAAATCATTGTTCATTAAAATTTCAGCATGTTATATATTGATTACGCTTTTTCTGTCTGGATTCCGCTTTTTGACCACTTTTATTACACTTTTTCCTCGTCAGGGGTTGGCATGTATGCTTATGTCATTATGATTTCACTTGAGTTTATGTAAGATCTGCACATACTAATGTCCGCCTATAATGTGCAATTATTAATCTTTATTGTGCTTTAGTTAATTATAAACATCCCTTTTCATTTATTTTTTTTAAATGAATTTTTTCTGGAACACTTTCTAGTTAAGCATTGATAGCATGATGTCGTACTCTTGTGGGAACTGGTGTTAGGGTTGGTATTAGCTTTGATAAATTTCATCTACTTTATATTGATTTTGCAAATTTCTTTTGAGCCTTTCTACAATTTCATAGCAAGTTGGCAAATGAAGATATAAAATGTTTCATGATCACCTTCCATATCTGTTTTGCATGGAGCATGTACAAGTGCTTATGCCAATGTCCGTTCTTAATGAGCAGATGTAGCATGGGATTTTGTAGAAATATTTTCCTTTTATCAATTCTGGAAACTGCTGAGTTCCAGAAAGTTCATGACACCCAAAAATAAAATTCTGCATTTCTGGCATTAGGGATGTGTGATCTATTTTTGCTTACTTGTCTCAAATGTCTAGGAAGTAAATTTTCTCTGATAGGGACTTCTCAGTGACATTCTTGGCTCAACCGTCTCTGACTAAGCACCAGATCAAGTCCTTTGAGTGCCAGGTTGAGTCATGAAGTACCAGATCATGTAACTGGCTACTAAAGTGACAGATGTCAGATCTAGGCATTAGTAATAGACACCTGGCATGAGTTATGGGTGGTTCAGATGCTGGTCATTGGCATAATTTCTGTAAGGAAAGTGATCAAACTATGGAAACTCGCAATCTATACTACAAGACTTATATTCTTCCAACAATGGATTACTGTTCTAATGTATGGGGAAACTGCTAAATCTGAGCTTGACAGGATTTATAAACTCCAGAAACGAGCGTTAAATGTAATTTTAGATACATCTGTTGACCATCCCTCAAAAGCATTATTTACAGAACTCAAATGGTTCACAATATATGACAGGATAGATTTTCACAAGGCAGTTCTTTTATATAAATGTCTACATGGAACTGCACCAGAGTATCTTCAGGACTTATTCAGGCCTTTTTCAACACAATATCAGTTGAGATCAATCTCACATGGAAACCTTCTTGTACCAAAACCAAGAACAGAGCAATTCAAAAAGAGTTTTCAATACTCTGGTACAGTTCTGTGGAATAAGCTTCCACTACTTGTAAAATCGGCTGAAAATATTAGAGTATTTAAGAAGAGATATCAGAAGCATGCATGTGTTTCTAACAGATAATGGAATTTAGTATTTTAATACGAAACATGATAATATAAGCACTAATTATTGCTTCTTCACACAATGTGCATTTGTTATACTTTCATTAAGAGGGCCTCAAGGTAGAATAGTCCTTGACTAATGAGTCACCCTCTATAAATAAAGCATTATTATTATTATATTATTATTATTATTATTATTATTATTATTATTATTATTATTATTATCAGATTAGACCCATGCTTTCTCAGTTTCTCTTCAATCTCCATTGGACTTTGATTATGAGCAAGAGAAAGTATCCATCAGGTCTAGGGACTCCCAACACCCTGATGAGTCTGGATTATTTCATTTTCCATCCATGACACTATGGATGAGTTTTCATTTTCTTTATTTGCCAGTAGACAGTACATGATTTAGGACCTCCCATCCCCTTCCTTGTCCTCTCCCTTCTACCCTCCCTTCTACTTCATTATTGAAAGAAAGGGAAAGAGACCATCACTCATTTCTTCCCCATTGAGAAGGTATTTTCATTCGAAAAGACAAGACAGTCCTGTTAAAATTTAAATGGCTCAGAATGATCTATCCAACAAGAACAAGCCAGGTTATAGACGTTTCACACTGGCTTGGAGTCAGTCAACCTCCATGAGTTGTGAGGCTAAGTGTAGAGTTTATGTAATTGGTGCAGTCAAACAGCCGTAAATCAAATTTACCCAAATTTTATTTTCTCCTTTGAATACGTTCCCCGATCACATTACTTTAGGGATATTAGCCTGCTACCTCGCGAATCCAGCCCTGCCAAAAGACGAAAATTCGTCTTTCCTGTCTATGTCATATAGACAAAGGGCAATAACTCTTGCCCCTTACCTCCCCTTGCTACCCGCTAGGTGTCGCTTCTTTAGTTTTTCGCTTTGCTTGTAGTGTGCAAACACGTACAATTAGACCTCCAATGAATCCAAGCCATCTTAGTGTAAATTCTGACCATCCGAAGTTAAATTTGGAATTACTGTGTTGGATAATCATTCCTCGACAGGTTGTATACATTATTTTACAATATTTTCCAATTTGAGTGACTTTGTCACCTTTTCTAGACTTCGGACCAGGTTGCAACGTGGTCAAGCACGCTTATGGCGGTACTAGCATGTAATACATGTAGCACTCAATAATTTCGCTTATTCCGTATGTAACGTTTACGATATTAGCGATTTAATAACGTGCTGCATTGATAATTTGTGCTTTATTTACCTGCTTTGTCGTTTCAATAGACTTCAAAAAAGTCTTTGAACGACCAAGTTGCGACTATTTAATGGCGGACTTCGTGTTGTAGTCACGATTTCACGCGACACTTAATCATTTCGCTTCCTCCGTTAGTTACGGTTATGGAATAGCGACTTAATAGCGTGCTGATTGTTAATTTGTGCTTTGTTTATCTTCTTTTTCGTTTCAGTAGACTTAGTCTCTGAACGGCCAGTTGCGACTATTTAATGGCGGAATTCGTGTTGTAGTCACGAGTTCACACGACACTAAATCATTTCGCTTCCTCCGTTAGTTACGGTTATGGTAATAGCGACTTAATAGCGTGCTGAATTGCTAATTGTGCTTTGTTTATCATCTTTTTCGTTTCAGTAGACTTTGTCTTGAACGAACCATTGCAACACGCTCACGGCGATAACTAGTGTTGTCATTAAGAGTTAACATGGCACGGAATAATTTGACTACTCCGTTAATAACGGTTATAGTATTATCGAATTAATAATATGCTGAATTTTTTAATGTATGCTTTGTTCTCTTCTTTTGTCGTTTCAGTAGCAAAGTCGACAACGAAGGCATGAATGGCAAAATGGGTGTTGGCAATGTGGAAATGGAGGAAATTATGTTGACATGGTTTAGGCTGCCCAGTGGGTGTAAATTTCACCGCAGGTCCGTGCATGGCTTTCGGGCCTGTAAGTCCGGACGCATGGAGTCTATGCTGGATCAATTGGATCCATTTTAATATGCACTTTCGCCGGCCGTCCAGCCGACACCGTCAGTTCAGCAGGCACCAACCAGCATTAGCCGTCCATCCGGCACCGTCCGTTCAGCCCAAATGGCACCGGCCGGCCAGCCGACCTTCCAGCTTGCATCAACAGGCACCGGCCGTTCAGCCCAAATGGCACCGGCCGGCCAGCCGACCTTCCAGCCGGCATCAACTGGCACCGGCCGTCCACCCGGCAACGACCGTTCAGCCCAAATGGCACCGGTCGTCCAGCCAACCTTCCAGCCGGCATCAACCTGCACAGGCCGTCTATCCGACTACGACCGTTCAGCCCAAATGGCACCGGTCGTCCAGCAGGCATCAACCGGCACCGGCCGACCATCCGACAACGACCGTTAAGCCCAAATGGCACCGGTCTTCCAGCCGGCATCAACCTGCACCGGCTGTACATCGGATTTACGGAGATTATAGTGATGTACCCGTCAGTCAATCTACACTACTGGTTACATATCACTACCATGAGAGAAATGTTATAGATGAACCTCCGTCCAATCAGACCCTTCGAGAGGCAGGTGCCGGTCATAGCCGGACCTTCGCCGACATTCCGGGCGACCATATACCAGACAAATCAGTCGGTATTGCCGGTGTACACCTCCCATCACGTCAAATACGTGACGGTGTGATTTTAAAACAAGGGAGAATTAGTGACATTATCAGAGGTGACGGAATTGAGTTATCTATGCCACTTGGTATGCGCTACCCAGATATGGCAGCTTTACCAGAACTGGACTTTCAGGCCCAGGTACTGGGAATAGTGCCAGGAAAAGATAGCAGTGGAATTAAAGCAGATATATGTTACCTAATTAAAATTAGCTTAGCCCCACCCTCCAGCCTTCAATATATTTCAATGGTCCATAATTCTTCCATATTAAAGTGCCTGACACATTTGTCATGTGTTGTCGCAGCTGTCATGTGTTGTTACATTTTCATGTGTTTTTGTATCTGACATGTGCTGTCACATGTATTTTGAATTATGTTATGGTTTTTTAATTATTCATTGGCATTGGATGTAATTTATTTGCAGTTTATATTTGTAGTTTTAGTTTTTAATAATAAAGTATGCTACAAATTGGTTTTTCTTTTTAAAAATTCAATTGTGTGCAAGACTTGTCATTCTGTGGACAGCAAATCAAAACTTTGTAAACTTAACTTTTAAAGATGTTGTAGGGTTTAATGCCATTTTTCAGCATGCAATAGGCAGTGTCTTTTAAAGATCTTCGATGACTTTATTAGCGAAATACCTTGCATATAATTGGTGTCGGGATTTTTTTTATCAGACCAAAGTAAAATTGGTCAAATCAACACAGAATTAGGAGATAGTTTGTATAGGTTGTCTTCTTAGATTAGAACACTACATAATCTGTCATTTTCTGTGATTTTATTGTATTCTACAAGTTAAATAATTTTGATTATATTGGTACGTATATTTAAGTTATTTATTTCTGTTTTAATTGTTTGTTTGTCAGATTCATGTTTGACATTTTAAGTTTAAGATTCATTCATTGGGAGATATTTTTTTTTAAAAAGTGGGATGATCTGTACTTTACAAATAAACACCTGATGTTGACCTCATTTCTGACCTAGCTTCAGAGTTGTAAACAAGCTTTTAAAATGATTGGTTGATTCCAAGGACATTATGGAGCTTTGTTATAAACATCTTTCTATTTTTAGTTGGGTCATACGGTGTGTACGAGATTTTTTGAACGTAAATTTGTTCTAAAAGATTCTAGAAGATCATGTGACCCCTTCCTTGTTTACGTAAAAACAGGTATATAAATTATGTTTTGGAGCGAACTATTTAGTAGAAGTTGGGCTGTTAGAATACTAAGTTGTGTGTCGTTTTGAGTTATTTTAAATTACCTTGTATTGGAAATTTCAATTCGTTTGGATCAGGAGGATTTATTTTGTTGTTTATCTGGAAAATAATTGTGCTCATTAAATTTCATAAGACCAGAACTGACTTCATCACGTGACATCGTCTTACATCTTGGATGCTTCACTAAGATTCGAACTTGGAATTATTAGGACATTTTATTACCAGGACTTTTGCAATTTCACTAGTGGATTATATTTAAAATTACTTTTGGATTAATTTTGGAATTGATTCTTAAGACCATAAGTTTATTTTTCTTTTCTGGAAAATATTTGTGATTAATAAATTGTTTATTAAGGTTTTACAATCTTGTTATTTTCACTCTTTCTTTGTTACTGTTTATTCGAGCCTAAGCACATAACAATATGTGTCCAGGTTAAAAAAAAAAAAAAACAGAAAATTAAGCCACATAAATTGTCTCGTATGTTGTACTAGGATGGTTTCATATTTTAGGCCTTCCACCGGTGGAAAACCTCTAGGAGGGATGAAGTTTGTCATCATAGGTAAAACCAGCAAGTCAAAAGCCACTCTCACATCGGCCATTGAAAACCTTGGAGGGTCTGTGGTCAGCAAGGTTGGCAAAGATGTTGCAGCCTGCATCAGCACCAAAGGTGAGGGTAGTAAGAAAGAAAAAGATTATTGAGTGAAACCAATGACATTTTATTGGAATCACTTGATTCCGTTCTGTTCCTAATGAATAACAAGGTTTTGTTTGAAGTTTTCACAATATCGAATGATGCTCAGATATTAGAAGTAAAAGTATAAACTGACCTTTTAACAAAAATCAGTATATAATAACACTATTATTTTCATTCAATGATATTATCAGAGTTGAAACAGTACAAAGCAAAACAAATGAAATATATTCAGATACAAATGACTGACATTTTATTACTTTTGTCTTCTATTCTTAGCAGATTTACAAAGTTATTGAGAATAAAAAGCTATATATTCACCTGGTCATAAGGACATTTGGATGGGTCTGGATCTTGTGTGTTGTCCTTCGTGCATCCATCCATCAGCAATTGGTTTTTATCACTTTGGCATCAATATTTTCATCTGAAAAACTTCAAACTTTCAAGAAGTATTAGTATGCAAGTAGTATAATAAAAGTGTTTTACTATTTTGGTTACTGGTTTACATCAAAGCCTTCTATCCATCAATGACTTTGTCCTTGTCCTTGCATTACATGGAAGTGCAAGTGAGCATTAAGAGGTTAGTGTTAGGACTGGTTGGCCTGCTGTCAGGATAATGCAGTTGGGTGGGACATAATTCTAAGTTTCTGTGACATGATGCCCCAGTGCTAGACATTACAATTAACTGCCATACTGCAACAATCATAGCAATTTGACTAAAATCTTATTTTTAACATGCAGAAACACTTACTATTAACTTGCAGTAACACTTATTAATAACTTGCAGTAACACTAACACGTATTAACTGGCAGTAACACTTATTAACTAGCAGAAACATTTATTATTACTGTGCAGTAACACTTATAATTAAATAGCAGTAACACTTATTAACTTGCAGTAACACATTAATAACTAGCAGTAACACTTATTAATAACTAGCAGTAACACTTATTAATTACTTGCAGTAACACTTATTAATAACTAGCAGTAACACTTATTAATAACTAGCAGTAACACTTATTAACTTGAAGTAACACTTATTAACTTGAAGTAACACTTATTATTAACTTGCAGTAACAATTATTAACTAGCAGTAACGCTTATTAACTAGCAGTAACACTTATTAATAACTAGCAGTAACACTTATTAATTACTTGCAGTAACACTTATTAATAACTAGCAGTAACACTTATTAATTACTTGCAGTAACACTTATTAATAACTAGCAGTAACACTTATTAATAACTAGCAGTAACACTTATTAATAACTTGAAGTAACACTTATTAACTTGCAGTAACACTTATTAACTAGCAGTTTGCTTATTAACTTGCAGTAACACTTATTAATAACTTGCAGTAACACTAGTTATTAACTTGCAATAACGCTTATTAATAACTAGCAGTAACACTTATTAATAACTAGCAGTAACACTTATTAATAACTTGCAGTAACACTTATTAACTAGCAGTAACACTTGTTATTAACTTGCAGTAACATTTATTATTAACTTGCAGTAACACTTATTATTAACTAGCAGTAACACTTATTAATAACTAGCAGTAACACTTATTAATAACTTGCAGAAACATTTATTATTACTTTGCAGTAACACTTATTAATAACTTGCAGTAAAACTTATTAATAACTAGCAGTAACACTTATTATTAACTAGCAGTAACACTTATTATTAACTAGCAGTAACACTTATTATTAACTAGCAGAAACATTTATTATTACTTTGCAGTAACACTTATTAAAAACTAGCAGTAACACTTATTATTAACTAGCAGTAACACTTATTATTAACTAGCAGTAACGCTTATTATTAACTAGCAGAAACATTTATTATTACTTTGCATTAACACTTATTAAAAACTAGCAGTAACACTTACTAATAACTTGCAGTAACACTTATTATTAACTTGCAGTAACACTTATTATTAACTTGTAGTAACACTGCAACACTTATTAACTGGCAGTAACATTAACTAGCAGAAACATTTATTATTACTCTGCAGTAACACTTATAATTAAGTAGCAGTAACACTTGTTAGGTAGCAGAAACACTTATCAACTAGCATTAACACTTATTAACTTGCAGTAACACTTATTATTAACTAGCAGTAACACTTATTATTAACTTTCAGTGACACTTATTATTAACTTGCATTAACACTTATTAACTTGCAGTAACACTTATTAACTTGCAGTAACATTAATAACTAGCAGTAGCACTTATTAACTAGCAGTAACACTTGTTATTAACTTGCAGTAACACTTATTAACTTGCAGTAACATTTATTATTAACTAGCAGTAACACTTATTATTAACTTGCAGTAACACTTATTATTAACTTTGCAGTAACACTTGTTATTAACTAGCAGTAACACTTATTATTAACTTCCAGTAACACTTATTATTAACTTGCAGTAACACTTATAACTAGCAGTAACACTTGTTAATAACTTCCATTAACACATTAATAACTTGCAGTAACACTTATTAACTAGCAGTAACACTTATTAATAACTAGCAGTAACACTTATTATTAACTTGCAGTAACACTTATTATTAACTAGCAGTAACACTTATTATTAACTAGCAGTAACACCTATTAATAACTGCAGTAACACTTATTAACTAGCAGTAACACTTATTATTAACTTGAAGTAACACTTATTAATAACTAGCAGTAACACTTATTATTAACTTGCAGTAACACTTATTAATAACTAGCAGTAACACTTATTATTAACTAGCAGTAACACTTATTATTAACTTGAAGTAACACTTATTATTAACTTGAAGTAACACTTGTTATTAACTTGCAGTAACACTTATTATTAACTAACAGTAACACTTAACTTGCAGAAACATTTATTATTAACTTGAAGTAACACTTATTAATTTGCAGTAGCACTTGTTATTAACTTGCAGTAACACTTATTATTAACTAGCAGTAACATTTATTATTAACTAGCAGTAACACTTATTAATAACTTGCAGTAACATTTATTATTAAGTTGCAGTAACACTTTTTATTAACTTGAAGTAACTCTTATTATTAACTTGCAGTAATAAAGAAAAAAGAATTAAAAGCTGTTTTTGTCATTTTATTATCATATTGATTATATTCATAAAAATTTGAGAATACTCTTATAAAGGTGGTTGCTGCATAGGAAAAGCTTGAGAGTACTTTCCTTATTTGCCATTTTCTTACAACTTCCAAATGAATTTTGCCCAACAGATTCATTTTATGGATGAGCTAGTTAGTTAGTGAACCAGTCTATATTTCTTAATAAAAATTGTGCCAGATGTTAAGTGAAATGCTTAATGATTTGATCTGTGGATGTTGTATGACAGAAAATGTTAGAGCAGAAGGATCTTGTCAAACTTCAAAACATGTCAGATTAGAAAAAGTGACCAATCAATACTGCTTTACAAACTTCAAAACATGTCAGATCAGAAAAGTGACCAATCAATACTGCTTTACAAACTTTAAAACATGTCAGATCAGAAAAAGTGACCAATCAAATACTGCTTTACAAACTTCAAAACATGTCAGATCAGAAAAGTGACCAATCAATACTGCTTTACAAACTTTAAAACATGTCAGATCAGAAAAAGTGACCAATCAATACTGCTTTACAAACTTTAAAACATGTCAGATCAGAAAAAGTGACCAATCAATACTGCTTTACAAACTTTAAAACATGTCAGATCAGAAAAAGTGACCAATCAATACTGCTTTACAAACTTCAAAACATGTCAGATCAGAAAAGTGACCAATCAATACTGCTTTACAAACTTTAAAACATGTCAGATCAGAAAAAGTGACCAATCAATACTGCTTTACAAACTTCAAAACATGTCAGATCAGAAAAGTGACCAATCAATACTGCTTTACAAACTTTAAAACATGTCAGATCAGAAAAAGTGACCAATCAATACTGCTTTACAAACTTTAAAACATGTCAGATCAGAAAAAGTGACCAATCAATACTGCTTTACAAACTTCAAAACATGTCAGATCAGAAAAGTGACCAATCAATACTGCTTTACAAACTTTAAAACACGTCAGATCAGAAAAAGTGACCAATCAATACTGCTTTACAAACTTTAAAACATGTCAGATCAGAAAAAGTGACCAATCAATACTGCTTTACAAACTTCAAAACATGTCAGATCAGAAAAGTGACCAATCAATACTGCTTTACAAACTTTAAAACATGTCAGATCAGAAAAAGTGACCAATCAATACTGCTTTACAAACTTTAAAACATGTCAGATCAGAAAAAGTGACCAATCAATACTGCTTTACAAACTTTAAAACATGTCAGATCAGAAAAAGTGACCAATCAATACTGCTTTACAAACTTTAAAACATGTCAGATCAGAAAAAGTGACCAATCAATACTGCTTTACAAACTTTAAAAGAGAGAGTAGCACAATACAGCATTCAGAGCCCCTGACCAAGATTATTACAGAATTCCAGATTACTATCACAAGTAGTGAGTGCTGAATATAAATAATTTTCAGTATATTTTGTTTTTGTATTCTAAATCTAATCTATATGGAGTTTGTCCTTTGTAACCAAAAATTTGACCAGGTGCAGAACCAGCTTAGTTGTAAAAATGCATCTTTTTCATACGATCTGTATTTTGGCATGTAAAATATAGATTGTACTTATATGCCCAAATTATGCTTTTTTGCAACTTGTTAGACCAATATATATGCTTATCCCTCCTTGAGAGTTGGCATGTAATTTACTGTTAATTGACCCTGATCCAAAATCATAGTTAGATGTAGTTTGTTTACTGAACCATAAATATAGCTATTTAATGTACTGTTTTTGACCCTGAACTAAAGACATAGTTGTTTGTATGTACTGTTTTTTGAACTTGAACCAAGGTATAGTTATTTGAATGTGCTGTTATTTGACACTGGGCAAAAACTAGTTATTTAGATGTACTGTTATTTGACCCTGTACCAAAGCTAGTTATTTGTATGTACTGTTAATTGACCCAGTACAAAGCTAGTTATTTTTGGATATGCTGATGTTTTAATGTACTGTTATTTGACCCTGTTCCAAAACTTTAGTTATTTGGATGTACTGTTAAAATTGACCCAGTTCAAAACTAGATATTTTTGGATATACTAATATGTGAACCTCTTAATTCCACAGCATGCAAAGTAGTTTTTATAATTTACATTTAACTAATTATAATCTGATATTTTTTTGGCAGAGGAAGTGGAGAAAAAGAGTAAAAACATTAAGGAGGCAGAAAAGAATGATGTCCATGTTGTGGATGAGGATTTCTTGGAAGACGTGAAAAAGGGTGGAGCTGCACTGATGATCACACAACACAGTATTGCGTCCTGGGGTGGGGATGTAAGTATAATCTTGTTGAATTACGTGTACCGTATTTTCGCGCATTTAAGACGCACCTAATTATAAGACATACCCATAAATAAGATGCGGGTTTTGACGATATGTGTAAAAAAATATTTTAAATAAGACTCCCACAAATATGAGACACACGTGGCCTAGCCATCTGCCGCACTGAGCAATTTATCTCCAGTGGTTACCTTTCCTTTATCATAAATGAAAATTTGTCCAATGTTCCATCACCCGTCGGATGTAAACAAGGCTTTATTACCATTTTTAGTTGAGATCAAAGAATGTCTGAGGCAGGACCGCAACAGTTATCGTTTATTCTTATCTCCCGCTGGGCCAATAGCAGATGGGTTTAGTACCTGGTATCTAGATTCTAGAACAATAAACGCCGGATGTAAAGGCGGCTTCATTGATCCGCTAGGCCAAGTCTTCAGCAGGTGGGATTAGTACCGTACATAGACCAATAAACACCCGATGTATGCGGTTAGCGTATATAAACGTGGAAACAGTCTCTTGTTATATATAAATGAGTGATCAATTTGCTTAGCATTTTTTAAATTTATAAAATTGTCACGATGCTGAAGCGCAATAATCGTCCTTCAATATCACACACTGTACCATTCGTTCGTGTTAAAAAAATACTTAGATAAGACGTCCATTAATATAAGGCGCACCCTGGCTGCGGGGTACGTATAATTTTGTATAAGACGCGTCTTATATACGCGAAAATACAGTAATAGTCATTTCTGTTGGACATGGTATAACCTTGTACAAGGCAGAGAATTGATACAAGTTGTGTAATACTTCGTAGATTTTGTAAGCAGAAAGACACAATTTACATGTATAATACACATTTGTTCTAATGTACGTTCAAATAAATGTATGTTATAGTACATGTTCTAATAAATGCATGTTCTACATACATGCCAACCATTACGCCTTATGCGTAATCGTATATATATTGTGCTTTTTCGGTATATCCACCTTCCCAAAAACTCAGTTATTTGTTTTCTCATTTTTATTAACATTCAAATAATCCCACAGACCATATTTTGGAAAAGACGGCCTCTACGTAACTACAGTATAAAAGTACGCATGTCTGTGGACTTTCCTAACAGTATCATGTTCTATTTATAGAAACTTTTAACCTTGTATTCTATTTTTAGCAGCAGTAAGGCTTAGTGAGGAGAGAACAGACTAGTTCTCTAATTTAAATCATTATGTGCAGATCTTTTAGTTCTGATTTATATTTGGTGAAGAACCAGTTTAAAGGTATTTGGTGCTCAAAAATATATTTATTTTAGTACATACTTATATGAGAGCAAAAATATCTCCTTTCAAATAATTTCACAGATAAATTAGATAAAGGTAAAAAATAAACTAAACAAAAAATAGGTGTATCATCTAAAATATGAAGACATGAGGAGCATCACTTAACGTCTATTACAGGCCGTGTGGAAAGAATTTTTAATATTTGGCACTCCAAGTCGTCAGATGGATTCTAGTCGATGTGTATGTCAAGCTAAAAAGTGCCACATATGAAAACTTGAAGCAGTAAACGATGTTAAAAGACAAGAGGGACAAATAAATCATTGTTCATTAAATTTTAGCATGTTATATTTGGATTACGCTTTTTCTGCCTGGATTACGCTTTTTGACCACCTGGATTATGCCTTTTCCTCGTCAGGGGTTGGCATGTATGGTTCTAATAAATGTATGTTCTAATACATGTGTGTTCTAATACATGTATGTTCAAATACATATATGTTCTAATACATGTATGTTCTAATACATGTATGTTCAAATACATGTGTTTTCTAATGTATATTCAAATACATATATGTTCTAATACATGTTTGTCATAATACATATATGTTCTAATACATGTATGTTCTAATACATGTGTGTTCAAATACATGTGTTTTCTAATACATGTATGTTCAAATACATATATGTTCTAATACATGTATGTTCTAATATATATATGTTCTAATACATGTGTGTTCTAATACATGTATGTTCTAATACGTGTGTTCAAATACATATATGTTCTAATAGATGTATGTTATAATACAGTCCTACCCGTTTATATCAACATCACTTATATCGACAAGCAGCCTATGTCGACAAAAAAGCCAAGTCCCAGTCCCTTTGTCTACTATTACTATCAAATTGTCATGCTTATGTCGACGTCGAGATAAAAGATAACCGAACATGTCGACAGGTGCCCTTGGTCCCGCTTGAACAAATCATTTATTTTCTAATCATTTATGTTAACAAGCTGCCAGTTCTGACCCATAATTTGTTCAACAATTAGTTGATCTTGCCGCCAGGCTTTAACATCACAGTCACATAAAAACACAACCACCCTAGGCTTTTGTTTGGGCATAGAAAGCTGGCCTCTTGCGGCAACTTAAAAGTAGTTAAATCTGATAAATTCTTGCATTTTCCAAGGAATCGCTAGGATTTCAAAGCTAGGAGTTCAAGAATACCACCAGTAAACGTTGCATTTTCTACCAGAAGCAAATTAGGCCTACCTGAAATGGCTATATTTCCAGACGAGTAGAAACAGCGGTTGCCATCAAGTTTAATTTTCAAACTTGTTTACAGCACTGACATGTAGCTCTTGTTTGTCCTTAGAGTGAGAGTGAATTGTCAGGTCAAGAATAGGTCTTATTCCAAGCACTAAATTAGGCATCATCCATAGTGTTACATGTGAAATGTCAGTTCTAGCAACTTCTAACACTCTGTTGAATTTCATTACAATCTTCATCAATTTGCTGTTCATCCCTTCTTGTCAAAATTTGCAAACAGCATTTTGTTTAACTCTCAACATGTTTTGTTTAGATTTTGAGGTCACAAGCACTACTTAGTTTGCAACACTTGACAATAAAAATAATGAAGGCGAAAGTTGTTCATTTGATGTACTCTTATTATACACAAGTACATCATTGGGTCATTCTGCCTCTGAAATCAGTTATCAGCACATTTTCTCACCATTCTACAGCTAGTCAAGTATTTGATCTTGCCGCCTAGCTTGTGGGTCACATTCTTCAGATGTACTCTTACAATGACAACATAAATATCGGCACAGCTTAAAGGATTAATTGATCAACACAATTTCCCACTCAACAAGTGGACGAATCAGGACTAGCAAGCCCTTAAATTTGCTGTCCAGGAAATTGATGCATACAGAGGACTCCTGTATACGTGATTCTCTGAATCTCGGGTATAAAAATTGTGTCAAAATATGGATTACGCATTTCTTAGACCTTTGAAAGTGATCGGTGATTAAAACAAGTTTATTTTGCTGTGTGTGAAAGTTTCGTTTTTAACTTTATTTACATTTATGATGGCTACCAACATCAGTGTATAACGTACATTAAATTTACACCCTCTGGAAACTACAAATCTGGCTGTTAAGGAAGTTGGATGAACATCTTGCAAAGAGGTCTGTGAAATATTTTTACTTAAAAATAAGACCCGTTTAGGAAGGATGAAAGCTGCTGAGTCAATAAAGAAAGACTACATTGATGATAACTGCGCTCCCCAAATGAAGAAAAAAAAACTACATTTGAAGACGTGGAGAAAGCATCAAAATGGTTCAATGAAGCATTTGCGAAAAAAACTTGTGTGGAAAACTTCGCTGCAACAAGTGGTTGATTCTGTCACTTTAATGTTCATCATAACAGCAGATACAACAGTATTTGTGGAGAATACATGTACTGTTGACAGGTTTTTTATATTTCCCAGTGAATAGCCCCATCCCCTTGGTAGCCTCAATAAGATGGGAACAGGCTGACCAAAATCTAGGCCGATATAAGTACATGTATATAAAACATGCAACTATCCAACCATGTGCTGATGCCGACAGGATGTGATCGATGCAATATTTTAATTTGGATTTTACTACACAAAGGTAACCAAATGTAATTTATAAATATGAATGTGTATTTCACACTGATTCTGTTTTCATGTACTCAAAATTTCCATTGTATTCTCAAAGTGTAAATGCTACTCACTGACGACGGGGGTCAACCTTCGCTGTCGAAATTTAACTTTTATCTTTTTTCAGCCAGCCCCCCCCCCCCCCCTCCCCTCCCAACACTTATCTCAACACAATATTTTTTCGGGCCCGAGGATGTCGACATAAATGGGTAGGACGGTACATGTATGTTCTAATACATGTGTGTTCAAATGCATATATGTTCTTATACATATATGTTCTAATAGATGTATGTTATAATATATGTATGTTCTAATATATACATGTATGTTCCAATACATATGTTCTAATACATGTGTTCAAATACATATATGTTCTAATACATGTGTGTTCAAATACATATATGTTCTAATACATGTGTGTTCAAATACATATATGTTCTAATACATGTATGTTTAATACATGTGTGTTCAAATACATATGTTCTAATACTTGTATGTTATAATACATGTGTGTTCAAATACATATATGTTCTAATACATGTATGTTATAATGTGTGTTCAAATACATATGTTCTAATACTTGTATGTTATAATACATGTGTGTTCAAATACATATATGTTCTAATACATGTATGTTATAATATATGTATTTTCTAATACATGTATGCTATAATACATGTATGTTATAATATATGGCTCCTTTTATAAACATAAGAGACCAGGCATGTAACTCAAGATATTGCAGCTGCACATGTAGCATTTTATTTCATAATGATATTCCAAGACTTGGAAGCTTTGTTAATACATTGACATGCCAAAGTAAAGATGCCATCAGATATTTCTTTCATTTTTTCAAGAAAACTTGCAGTAACTTGCATTTGAAAGAAAAATTCTGTCTTATTTTCAAGCAACCTTCATTCTGATAAATTTTGGTCAAACTTATATTCTATAGAGCTACACACATGCCATGAAAAGAAAGTAATTGGTCAAAATAATTAGAGCCATTCTGGGTCATTACCACTAAATATAAATTGACCAAATCAGCTGTGGTATTTACATTTTCTGCTTTATAAATAGATTACAGCAGCATACTTTTTGTGAAAGCTTGAGGGAATCAGCTTATTCATTTAAAATGTAATTTTTTTATTGGCACAGTGTTTTCAGTGATTGACCTAGCTTGTAGATACCTAGTTGCTCCAAAATTAAAATGGTGCTGGTCATATATTCCATATGGATGCTATGATGACAGTCTGAAGAAAAAAATATTTTCTAATGCTGTTTACTTTGTCCAAAATTAAAATATTGCCAAGCTGACATCCAGTACCTCTGTCACAAACATCTTATTCGAAACTTGTGTCGTGATGGAAGAATAGCAGAGATCGTTTCAACACTTGATGGGTAAAAGGAAGAAATAGTCTTCTCTTGAATTCCTTGAATTCCCTAACCCTAAGCCCAAGACAGATCAGTCTTTGAGTAGAAAGCTCTAAATTTTGCAAACTTTTCTTTGGTTGTTGCTAAATCATGCCTTTATTCAAAGAAGCTGTCATTATTTTGCCCCATGAATGGTATCTGAATGTAAAATGTGTGACATGTAATATTTTAAGGTTAGAGTCACTGAAATGTAATAATTAACAGTACTGTATCTAACTTGAGTTAGCTGACTGCTTTATTTGATGTTCATTTCTTTCAGCCCGTTAAAAAAATAGAACCTTCTACCTCCAAAGTTATTGCAAAAAGTGGCTTAAAGAAAGCTGAAGGTAAGTAATGAAGGTATGCAAGTATTTCTTTGTAACATGGTGTTAAGGAGAGAGGAGACCATGAACATGAAGCAAACCAATTTTAATTTGCACTTGATGTAAAGGACTGCAAAGAAAGAATGAAAAAGGTAGCAAAAATGTTTGGATCTCATTCATTTTCACTCAAAATATTCATTATGGCCAAAGTTTCCAGTAACCTAAAAAATGGCAAACATTCATTGAGAATTCCTGATATTTACATGTTAGATATCAATCTCTGGGGGTTTTTTTACAGCAAAAGTTGTTATTGAATTGGATCTAAAAGAAGGTAAGTAGGTGTCTTAAGGAGAAAATTAATGTCTCCATGTTTAGATAATGGTCTGGAAAACAGATACTTAGCACGGCTTAGTGTTGCCTTGCTGACACTAGTTTTCCTATATTAACACACCTTCTGATGACTGCGGTGTTTCTAGTTACCACTGTGGACAGATACGAGGTGAACAATCAAACAGCATCGTTACCCATTCTGATGATGAGCAAATCCAGCAGATGTAACCATTCTGTTGACAATCATAAAAGGTTGTCATCACATGATCCCAATAAAAAAAAAAAACATTAATGTCATGTACTTTATGTATGATAAATCTGGCTTTCTCCAGTTGACAGAGACATAATTCTAGTTCTTAGAAAATAAATGCTGTAAACTTCAATTTTCTACAACAATATTGGAAAGGCGCTTATTGTTGATAACATTTGACTAGTTGATATCACAACCTCTGATAGCATGGACCTGTCAGTAGTGAGCTTTTGGTAGTCATGTAAATACTACCAGGTCCGATTTCAATGCTCTAGTTTTGTCAATGGATTAAAGATGTAAAAAAAATTATGCTTGCAATTTTTTGAGAAAATAATCATTTTATTGATTTCATGCAGATAAGGCTCAATGTTTAGCCATTTAATTTACCTAGGCCTGCTTGTAAGCAGCTATCCTATGCCACCACTGCAGCGATGGCGAATTCCAGCGTACAGACTGGCAATTGTCTCTGACCTTATACCTCAACATAAAGGTCAAAATATCAAAAATGCTTTGGGAAGGATCAGAGGAAAATGTACATCAGACTAACATTAACTGAACTGCTAATGAAAATTGTTATTTGCCAATCTGGACATGAAATTAGTGTAGTCAGGTTGCAGACAATATTGTTTTTCCTAGATTTTGTTTTGTATTCGGCAGATACTTGTGTGGAATTTACATTCAGCTGGTAATTGGCAATTGGTTTGTAACTGACCCCCTCCCTGTATTTCAGACACTCATTTCACAAAGAGTGTTCCACAGACCGTGAAGATGACTGTAAAAGGAGGGGCGGCTGTGGATCCTGAATCAGGTAAGAGTTGTCTCTATGGATATTTAATTGACTGGACTGAATTGACAGTGTGTTTGTTTTATATTCTTTTCATGGAAAATTTGACAACTCTAATTTATGTGGAGTAGTCTTTGAGCTTGATAACATTATTTCTCGATGAACTTGAAAATTAACTATTTGTCCAACAATGCTGACTGAAGAAGCCAGGTCATACAATGATTAACTATCAGATTTTTGCTTCTTGTTTTTTTAGGGGGGAGATATTATTGCTAGTGTAAAGTATCCTCACTTTGTGCTGAGTGCTTATTTTATTTCAATTTAAATTGTATGTAAATTGTTGTAGAATAGAGAATGCATGGTAGTACATAAGTAACGTCAATTTCAGCAGTTTTATTTATAGAAGGCACTTCTAATGAGGGATATCCATCCATAGACACAACTTAGAATTATGTATCATTTTCCTATGAACTTGTTGAGTAATTAGAGTGCCCAAGGCATATGTTTGTTTATAATGTGCATCCCTGGGTCCCATGTATGTTAAAATGAAACAGTCCTTATTAGACAGTTTGAATCAGAATGACTGAAGCGCAAATTACAGTGATTTGTTTTAAACATATGAAATAAACACTTGCACAAAAACCATCCAAAGACTGAAGCATCTCACATTTAAAAATACAGTAGAACCTGTCTTGAAAGACCACCCATTCTGCCAGAAAATAATGGTCTCTCATAACAGGTCATAACACTATATAGTTAATAAATTTGTGCATTGAGATTCTGGTCTCCCAAAATAGGTGGTCTCTCATAGCAGTGGTCTCTCAAGACAGGTTCTACTGTATCACAATTTCTGTGATGGGCATTATATGTCAAGTCTCAGGTTAGGTAGGTTACACTGGTTCTTATTTTTCTTCAGTCTCAGATAATGCAGGTTACTCGGATACTAAATTTAAGATAGTCTCTGGGTGACTGTGACATACTTTATATTGTGCCTCAAGCAAAAGTTGACACATTTGGTACATACCATAGTACTGGTCAAATTACATAATGCACAGGCAGATATAGGTCTGTGCATTTTGCTATGACAACCAGTAGAACAAATAACAAAGATCCTGATCTGCTGGCACATAATGCGAAGGACAAGTTGAACCGGTTTTATTAGCATGTATATACACTACCTGTTACAATTAGTATTTGAATAAAAGCTTCAATGGTTACAGTTTGACAGGTTTTTCTTTGTTAATTTTAATTTGTTCATTTGCTATTTAGCACTAGCTTTCTATGTGATCTGCTGTTTTTAATTTCTGTTCTTCAGGAACTAATTTTGTTCATTTTACAAACTAGCTGGATCATCCCCTATAAGAGGAATTGATCATGACCATTGGATTGTTAATATGCCCATGTTAGTGGGATTGCCAGTTCTCTACTGCTGGTGTTTGCATTGTCATCATTGAGTCTTTAGAGTTGTTCAGCAATACCTTTCTGATGGTCTTGACATGTAGGACCTGACATTGTTAAATTGCCATGTATGCCTTGACATGTCATATTGCCATGCAGGCCCTGGAACATGTCATTGGTGGTGCTCAGCAATTATTATATACTTAAGCAAGAGTATCATAAGTAAGGTGAAGTTTTTTGCATTTAAAACATGCATTGTGGAGAGAATGTTGGCATATTTTTGATATTTTACTTTTGGAAATTATAAATGATCTAAGCACACTGCTAACTAAATGACTGCACCCTTGTGCTTCAAAAATCAGGCTGAATTTGGCTAAAGTACACTATCTTTAGCAGCTATTAATAAAGGGAAAATGAATTTTGACAGACCAGACAATACCAGCTTCTGAAAGTATAATGAATGAATTACTAAATATATAAAATGTTTTCAAAAAAAGATATCAGCTCGTTCTTTTACAGTTTATCTCTGAAGTGCAGGACGTGAAAATGGCCAAATGGAGTTTGCACTTTTGATTGGTTCACATCTGGAGTAAGGTCTAGCTATTATGCCCATCAATCATGCACTAAAATAAAGAAAATGAAAGGTTCTTTGAACTATACTTAAAATATACAAGATCTCGTTTAAATAAACAGTGAGGAAGGCCGAGGAAATTCCTTTTCTTTAAAATTCTAACCCTATGCAAAATATGAAACTGTAGAGTGCCACCATTGACATGCAAGCCCTTGACATGAAACATTGCCATGCAGGCCTAGGACATGTCATATTGTGGCCCTGACATGTCATTTTGCCATGCAGGCCATGGAACATGCTATATTGACATGCAGGCCATGGACATATCATATTGACATAACAAATCTGGACATGTCATATTGACATGAAGACCCTGGACATGTCATATTAAGCAAAAGTTTACACAGTAATTACAGAACAATTGATGAGTATTCATTTGTTTCAATACAAACATTTACTATTGTGCAGAGGGTCAGTCATGAATTTGTTTTTGCAGTCTGAGATATATGTAGTTCTCAGCAATTTAAGTTATATGTAATTTTTAAAAAATGTGTTGTTTTTTCTTTGTTTTTTTTTTTTGCAAATTGTATTAAGGTAAGTGCAGAATGCTATTAATGAAATTCATGGATTAAATATGTTATCTTTTCATAGGGTTGCTTTACTTAACAATTTTTAAAAACATTGTCAGAATAAAGATTAATGAATGAATATATGAATATAATATTATTATTATATATATATATAAAATTTTCACCACCAGGGCTGGCTGAAACTGCTCATGTGGTAGAGGAGAAAGGAGAGATATACAATGCTGTCCTAGGTTTGGTTGACATTGTCAGGGGAACCAACTCTTACTACAAACTCCAGGCTTTGGAATCTGACAAGGGAACAACGTGAGTAGAGTGAAATAAAACTGACAGTGCATTCATGAGCAGTCTGAAAGTGATGTATTTGTTCCCAAAAGTTGACTCCAGAATTGTGTATTTACTTCCAAAAGTTTTCTCCAGAATCTTCAATTTTGCATTCATGCTACAACCTTATATTTCAGCTTAGCTGGACAAATTTTATTGAATCGAAAGTCACTTGTTCATAAAATTCTATGTATGTTCTTGCATTGATTGAAAACGTTTAAGAGGCAAGTTAGTCACAAGACTTCATTTCATGAAAAAGTAATGGGATTTTCATTCTATACCTGTGAATGATTTGAATGAGAAAAGCTTATAAATACCTTCTGTCTGTCCATTAGATTTACAACTGTCTTGATAAGTACGGTTACAATTCCATGTGACTAGTCACAAGTCGAGTATCCCAAGCCAGTAGAGTTGTGTGAAGATAATATATTGGTAAAAATCCTGGTTAGTGTTCTCATTCACCCATATTACCTGGTCTTTGTTCCCATGAACAATAAATATGGTCAATAAATATTTCATATATTTTACTGAAAACTACTTAAAGCAAAAGACTTGATCCTGTCAAAAATAGAATGCAATGTGTCAGTACCAATTATACAAGAAGTAACCCTATGGCAATGAAATTTAGCAATAAAACTTGTTTACTCCTTTTTAAAATATTGTTAAAGTCTTGTGATTCATTGTTGAATGTCATTAATATAATTAGCATTGTTTAATTCTGATTGAATGCAGTTTTGTTAAATTTGAAAAAACGTGAGCCTCATCTTCTAAAAGTTAAGATTCATATTGTGAGAGAGATGTGGTTGGATTCAGATGTTTTTGGTTTAATTTTTTTTTTCAATTTTCTTCAACATGATAGTTTTTCAAATTTGGACTATCACAGTGATGAATATATGGGTTGGATAATGTGATTCAGGTAGCATCAGTCCTTGAAACCACAGCAGTGGAAGAGAGAAAAATAACGAAAGATGGATGAATTATACATTGAACAGTTGAAGTGTGCAAGAAGACCCCTGTGGCTGAGTGGTCAAATATGCTCACCTTTATATATCACTGAGAAAGCATGGCTGTAGGTTTCTGTAGATTGGTGGTTCTTCATCAGATATATTGACCACCATGAATAGCCTCTTGTTGCTAAAAAATGACATTACCCCATAACAGCAACAAAATGTGAAAGTCCATCACAACAACAAAATCTGAAAGTCCATGAATTGATGGAAATGAGACTTAAATTGCCATCAGTTTGCAAGCAGAGATGTGAAGCCAGATTAACTGCCATCAGTTTGCAGGCAGAGATGCGAGGCCAGATTAACTGCCATCAGTTTGCAGGCAGAGATGTGAAGCCAGATTAACTGCTGTCAGTTTGCTAGCAGAGATGTGAAGCCAGATTAACTGTCATAAGTTTGCAAGTGCAAGCAGATATGTAAGTGAGGCCAGATTAACTGCCATCATTTTGCAGGCAGAGATGTGAGGCCAGATTAACTGCCATCAGTTTGCTAGCAGAGACGTGAGGCCAGATTAACTGTCATCAGTTTGCAAGCACATATGTAAGTGAGGCCAGATTAACTGCCATCATTTTGCAGGCAGAGATGTGAGGCCAGATTAACTGCTGTCAGTTTGCTAGCAGAGATGTGAAGCCAGATTAACTGTCATCAGTTTGCAAGCAGATATGTAAGTGAGGCCAGATTAACTGCCATCATTTTGCAGGCAGAGATGTGAGGCCAGATTAACTGTCATCAGTTTGCAAGCAGATATGTAAGTGAGGCCAGATTAAAACTCCCCAGCTGCCTTCAGTTCAGATTATGTACACCATATCTTCTCCACAGATCTTAGTAAGGAACAATTGTTTGTATTGATAATTAAAGTAAAAATTATTAATAAAACCACTTTCTTGTGGGTGTCTTCAATACTTTTTACCTTTCTTTACTGATAGAACCAATTCCTATGAGATCTTGGTACAGTTTGTGCTGTTTTTATGAATTGAACTAACATTTAGGCTAATTTTGAGGCTGGTGTGATTTTGTCATGCAAATCGGCATTGCTGCTACATTTTACATAATCTAGTGGTTTATTAGGTTTCTGTTGCCATCATGCTTGTTCCTAATTAAAATCATTCTAGGATCACGATTTCTGAATCCAAATAAAAACTTAGTAATTGACAGAAAAGTTTCACTGTTTATCTACGAAGTTTTTTGTATATAATATTATTGCTGATTATTTTGTGCCCTAATTAAGTTTACCAGACATCCCTCTGCACACAGAAACTTGGAAAATGGCCATAATTTCCACCAGAATTTTTGATCATACACAAAAACAAATGCCATTGTTTCAGTTAGTGTTGTTCCGATTATCGATTATAATCGATCATCAGTTGGTTGGGCAGATTATCGATTTTGAACTCCATAATCGATTGTGTGTAAAGGGAGATTACTTTTTAGGTGTATGCAAAGAACAAAGGTTAGTAAAACTCCCAGCCACCAAAGTTGACCTGAAATTTATTAATTCCCTTCACAACTACAAATATGAAACCTTATTATTCATAATTAGGAACATATAGTCATTATTACATGGTCAAGTTGTTATATTGTTGAGTTAATACATTTAAACACATTTTGTTGATTTGTTTCAGTCAAATTGCAACATCTTTTGTTGTATTTATAAATAATGAAAAACAAGAAAAACATGTCCTTCTATACTTTAAATTATAGACACAGCACTTGTGAACGAAAGAATTTCAGGAGATTGTAGCAGTATTTCAGCTATATATGACTGATCAGCCATAAAAAGTTGCATTCATTTAACAAAGTTGTAGAAGGAAAGTAACACATAATGTAATATTATTGTCAGGTTAAAGTATACATGTCATTAAAAGAGATTACTCCTGTACATTTATAAACATATTGAACTCTTGATCAAAGATATAACTGTTTAACAAAAATTAAAATTTGCTCTTAGTAACCGATTATAATCGATGATCAGTTGGTTAAGGGGAACCGATTATCGATTATGAATTTCTGACCAATTCCCATCACTAGTTTCAGTACAATATGCAAGGTAGACAGATAAACTCGCCATGCTTATTAGATCTTGATTTACTGCAATGTTCTCAACATATATATTATCATGTTTCAATAATTTATCTTTAACTTTTTGTAATCCTCATTTATATGTCTTTTTCATAAAAATTGTCTTCCAATAAAATGACTTAAGTTGTGTCATTTTACTTCTTACTCCTATAAGATGGCTTCCAGTAAAGGTACTAAAGTAATTTGATTGATATTAAATATCTCGTGTTTTTAACCACATCGGTCCTGTCTCAAATTCTAATATGGCCTAATAAAAAGCATTTGGCGTTTCCAGGAAATCCTCCTGGTCACAAGATTCACTTCCTGTTGATTGGAGACTAAATTTCCTCTTTTGGCACCAAGAAAGAATTTGACAATGTCAGCACAGATCATGTTTTCAATAGTGGGTCAGTTTTCACAAATTTTGATTCAGTGATGAACATCATGAATATCATTAGATGAGTTGATGTTCCTTGTATTACAGCTGTAGCCTCTTCAACGTCGTCCATGAATGCATTAAAATCACAATCCTATTGACAAAATAAGATTTCCTTTTCCTGGTTATCTCCTTTGTGAGATTAAATGTCTTGTACATTCATAATACTAACAAGACTAAACTCCTTTTTAAATCTGACTTCATTGGAATGCGACACCTAGTTGTTGGAATAGAACTTATTTGTACATTAGCTCATCAGAGTTGCAGATGAACATCTATCTCTTCTGGGTTGCACTGCAATAGGTTACAGAAAGTAGCTGCAAGTTCAAAAGACATTCCGCAGCTAATTCTTTCTTTGATTTGTTACCATTTGTCAATACACAGTGATCAAGAACAATCTTATCTTTTATGAGTTGTGTTTATAATGGTTTAGTAACTGATCTGCTGGAGGGACTAAAGACAAATTTGACAGTCCTATGTACTTTAGCCAAATATAATAGTTAATATGGACCAATGACAATTATGGCTTATTAGAGGCATGGATAATTTCGGATATTCAATAGTCTGTTAGCAATACAATATTTTACAACAATGGTTCAAGTTAAATCATGACTGGAAAACACTTTTTGGTATTGTTCAAATATTGTGCAGTAGCTTTTAATGTAAATGTTTCAGCTGATGGATCTCAAAATATATTTTAATTAACATTTTATAATTTTTAACATTTTATAAATTTTAACGTTTTATTTTGGGGTCCATAGCACCACTGTTATATCATAAACTGCATTATACTGAAGTGTGTTATAATGGGATTATACTGAAGTGTCTTATAATGGGATTATACTGAAGTGTGTTATAATGAGATTATACTGAAGTGTGTTATAATGGGATTATACTGAAGTGTGTTATAACGGGATTATACTGAAGTTTCTTATAATGGGATTATACTGAAGTGTGTTATAACGGGATTATACTGAAGTGTGTTATAATGGGATTATACTGAAGTGTGTTATAATGGGATTATACTGAAGTGTGTTATAATGAGATTATACTGAAGTGTGTTATAATGGGACTATACTGAAGTGTGTTATAATGAGATTATACTGAAGTGTGTTATAACGGGATTATACTGAAGTGTCTTATAATGAGATTATACTGAAGTGTGTTATAATGGGATTATACTGAAGTGTGTTATAACGGGATTATACTGAAGTTTCTTATAATGGGATTATACTGAAGTGTCTTATAATGGGATTATACTGAAGTGTGTTATAACGGGATTATACTGAAGTGTGTTATAACGGGATTATACTGAAGTGTGTTATAATGGGATTATACTGAAGTGTGTTATAATGGGATTATACTGAAGTGTGTTATAATGGGATTATACTGAAGTGTGTTATAATGGGATTATACTGAAGTGTGTTAAAATGGGATTATACTGAGGTGTGTTATAATGGGATTATACTGAAGTGTCTTATAATGGGATTATACTGAAGTGTCTTATAACGGGATTATACTGAAGTGTCTTATAACGAGATTATACTGAAGTGTGTTATAATGAGATTATACTGAAGTGTGTTATAATGGGATTATACTGAAGTGTGTTATAATGGGATTATGCTGAAGTGTCTTATAATGGGATTATACTGAAGTGTGTTATAACGGGATTATACTGAAGTGTCTTATAATGAGATTATACTGAAGTGTGTTATAATGGAATTATACTGAAGTGTGTTATAACAGGGGAGAGATGTATTGCTGAAATAAAGTGGTCTCATATAATTTATAAATAAAAAAAAGTTTGTTTCTAGATCTTGCTTCAATAAAATACAATATCATTTATACAACTCACTGCTATGGCTTCCAGTAAAATTACAAATAGTTTCATTAATACAACCTACTTCTATGCACTTAAGTAAAATTATTACAGTCCTGTCATTTATATCTTACTTAACCAAAATAACGAGTCATATCATTTTTATTTTGCTGCTACTACAGCACATGTCATTTACATGTCTTATTCTAATAAAATGACCTCAGTCAAACATAAGTTGTGTTTTAAACTATAAATGTAATATCAGAGATTTCAACTGGAACAAAGGAACAATTTAAATAGTTACTGAGCTAAACATAGTGTTTGCTAAGCAGGGAAAAAGTGAATGGGTATCAGAGAGGCTTAAGTGCTTAGAGCAATAACTGTTGATTTTAAAAGAGACAATAAAAATAGAATTGATATTTAAACATTTCTGCTTACAGTACTTTCTACAGGGCCCAAAATGGCTGAGTGATTTAAAGCACTTACCATTACGGACCATTGCCATCTCGTCTGCATGGGTTCGAGTCTCGGGCTCAGTCGGTGTGGGTATGTGAGAAAGCTTGCCAGTAGCTTCTCATGGGTCAGTGGTTCTTTCTGGCATTTTCCTGGTTTCTTCTTCCACCATTGATACTGGCTGCCATTTATAGCCTTTCTTGTGCTGATAAATGGCATTAAACCCTATAACAATAAAAACATCATCAACACAATAGACTAGTGAAAAAATGTGTCTCTTTCCTTCAGATGGTGGGTGTTCAGGTCCTGGGGTCGAGTGGGGACAACTATTGGAGGAAACAAGGTGGAGAGGTGTGGTTCTCGCCAGTCAGCAATTAACAGTTTTAAAGATTTGTATGCAGAGAAGACTGGCAATGACTGGAATGACAGGAAGAACTTCAAGAAATATCCTAACAAATTTTACCCCCTGGACATTGATTACGGACAGGTGCACAAATAATTCACTGATTATCATAATGTATTTTACAGGATGCCTTTTATTTCTTGTTGACTTTTGTCAGAAAGTAACAAGAAATGATGAATTTATAGACCTGCCTGTGTAAGCTATAAGTAAGAAATTCTTCTTACTTTTCTAATTTCAACATCATTAACATGAAGATTTTTTGCAAATGGGATATATTTAATTGGTCACATCTAACATCCTGAAAAACTTGTGTCTCCTTTTCCATTATTCAAAAGAGTGGTTTACAGTGATATAGAGAAGGAAAATAATTTCCGTACATTATTTTGAGTTTCTTGTCACCTACTTTATCAGACATAATGAAGACACCTATTACCTTTGGGGTCAGAAGGTCAAGGTCACATGTTTTTAATGAAGAAAAAATATACTTCATTTGGATAATGGTTTATACAAAATATATCAACTCTCCCAGAAATCATTGGTCAGATTTGGTGGATGGCTTGCATTTGAGTCTAGAAAGATGTTGATAGTGTTGGGGTGAGATCCAGACCAGGAAAAACGGTTTCTGCAAAAGTAACTGAGGCTCTGTGTCTTTTACATTGATTAAAATATTGTGATTCTTTTCCATTTAAATCTAGAATGTTACCTAATTAGGATTTTATTTAAAAGAAATATAAATAAGATTTACTGCTGGTTGGTGTATAAAATAAGTCTTGGTACTCTTCAACTTTTTGCAATTTTTTAAAAAAAATCTCTAGCACAATTAAGCAAAAACCACTTAAAACAGAAAAATATAATTTGCTTGTTATAGTTAAATTAATAAACAGGTGACCTGGTTAGATTTTCAGAACATGACAGGAATTATTTAGTTGTAACTTATTTTTTGAGTATGCTATGGTTGTTTTTACAAGCAAAGATGTGTTTTTACACAATGTGTTTTGCAGATGCAACATAAGGCTTTCTTTGGTATGTAACATGTGTCATCAGGGGTCATTGGCATGTGTACAGATTGATGCAAAACTGCTTTTTTGAACTGGTCATTTGTCCAGCACCATAGCATCCTTTATATTATGAATCAGGCTCTGTATGTTTTCTTTTCATTGCATCAGTTTGAAATGTGGTTTAAGGGCTGTTCCATTAAAACATACATGGGATCCAGAAAAAAGTGGGGTACTCACCCATAGATGCACTTTAGAAATTTCGTTTAATTATAATACAACATGTATTTGTGTGTAAGCTGCCTTCCCTAGGTGCCATGTATGTTTAGAATATAAGGTACAATTTGTTTTCTTTAAAAAAAAAAATCAGAAATGTAGATTCATTTATTGTACATGTTTTTAAGAATACAAAATGTACCTTGTATTCTATTGTACATGATTGATTCACAGTATACTGCATACATGCCAACCATTACGCTTTTGGCGTAATCATTACGCTTTTTCCCACTAAATTCCGCGTTAACGTTTATAGATTACGCTTTTTCGATATATCCATCTTGCGAAAAAAAAAAAAAATTTTTCGTTTTTATTAGCATTACTTTATTTTTTACATACTGTTTTATTTTTAATTAAAAAAATACCCCGCTTCTACATAACTACGATATACGAGTATACTTGTCCGTGGACTTTCCTAATATTCATGTTCTATTTATAGCAACTATCATGTTACTAAGATACTTTCAAACTTTCGACCTCATATTCTATTTATAGCGGCTTAGTGAGGAGAGAACAGACTGGTTTCTATTTTGTTTAAATCATTATGCACATACTCTTTGTTCTAATTTTGTATAGTGCAGAACCAGTCTAAAAGTTTTTTTTGCACTAAAAAGTATTAAAAAATTCTTAATGTGTTTATGAGTGCAAAAAATATCTCTTAAATAATTTCACAGATGGGTTAGAAAAAGTCAATAATAAACAAAGCAAAATGTAATCAATCCTCCAAACACGACGAGGGCATCATCACGTGACGTCTAATCGTTGGCGCTAAATGGCTTCAGATGTTAAGATGGATTCTAGTCTTTGTGTATGTTAGAGCACATTTTTTCCCCCAAAAATTTCGCAGATGGATCAGAAAAAAAGCAAAACAACGAGTCCTCCAAAGATTCAAAGATAAATATATGAATGGCATAATACAGCGTTCCATTCTAGGACAGCATCATGCTCATTGCAGACTGCGGAAACGATTTTAGCATTGGTCATGGTGGTAAATTTGATGTGGAAAAACACGTGAAAACAAGGAAACACATCGAATTAGCTCGCCTTACGAACTCTAATACTAAGGTAACTTCTTATTTACCGAGGTTTTAATAGAACACGGACTACACTTGGCGGTAGCAGACCACGTTGGTCCCTTGTTCAAGCGGATGTTTCCTGATTCGAAAATTGCGGAAAAATATGCTTGTGCAAGAACAAAATCATCTCACATTGTTCGGTGCCTAGCAGAAGATACTTCACTTAAAATTGCAGAAGCAATGAAAATTGGGCCGTTTAGTATTGCCACAGACGGGAGTTGTGATTATGATGTTAAAAAGTTGTACCCAGTATGTGTTAGATACTTTGACAGTGAAAAAGGCAAAGTCATGAGTGTTCTTTCTTTACCAGAATTAACAGTAGATTCCACTGGACAAAACATTTTTGATTTGCTTGACAATATTTTGAAGAAACATGACATAAGTTGGCAGAACTGTATGGGGTTTGCAGCTGATAATGCATCAGTGATGACTGGAATTCATAAAGGAGTTGCATCCTATATTTTGAAAATGTCTCCATCAGTGTTCATAACAGGTTGCCCCTGTCATTTGATGCACCTTGCTGCTGGTAAGGCTGCTGATAAATTAGAAGTAGATATTGGCCATTTATTAATAGATATCTACTATTATTTGGAGAAAAATAGTAAAAGGAAACAGGCTCTAAAGTTGTTACAAGATCAGTTTGATCTTGAAGACTATAAAGTTATAAAGCATGTGTGTACAAGATGGTTATCCCTTGGCAAATGTGTTAGCCGTTTACTTGAGCTTTGGGATGCACTACAAGCATTCTTTCAAACTGAAAGTGAATCTGCACAGAGAAAACATGGTGGAAAAGTGAAGAAGAGTGGTACAAAAGCAGAATCTGTTATTGCAAGTCAGAAGAGAACACGAGATGAAAGTATAGACAGACATACTAACAATAAAGAGATTGGTGTAGCAGAAAGAAAGAAATTTAAATCCATGGAATTTTTATTTGAGAGGCCTCTATCTATCCAGCTAGAGGGCCTCCAGGCTCAGACCATGACTGTGAAAGATAAATCTTTTGACATAAAATTTCATCAGTCATCTGGATCAGGTTCTTCAGAGTATGAATTTGTTAAAAAGCATACTGGATCTTCTCATACTTCAAAGGGCAAAACTAGCATGTGAGATGGTTTACAAAAAGCTTAATGATCCAGTTACAAAACTGTACTGCTTGTTTATGAAGAGTGCCATTCCATTGTTTGATGCAGCAAATGTCTTGCAGAAAGAAGAACCATGCATTCATATTATGCACAAGATTCTGTCAAACCAGTTGTCAGATTTGCTAATAAGGTTTATTAAGCCAGAAATCATCGCATCAGCCAAACTTTTAACTGATATTGACTTTCATGACCATGCAAACCAGAAAGATAATGAAGATCTAGCTATTGGTGCAGAAGCAAGAGAATTCATAGAACACAATTCTACCCTTCCTGTGAAGATGTTCTATGATAATGTTAGAGATTATTATGCTACAGCCTGTGATTACATGCTCCATAAATTCCCATATGGAGATGAACTGCTTTTAAATGCTTCAGTTGCTTATGTAAATGAGAGACAGTCAAAAAGCTTCAAAAGTGTTAGATTCTTTGTCAAGAGATATCCCTTTCTATTGCCACCCTTGTCTAACTTGGATCATCTGGAAGAAGAATTCCTGAAGTATCAAGTTGGGATTCTACCTGACAATATACTTAATGCAGATAGAGTTGATGTGCAATGGCACCTTATTTCCCAGCTAAAAGACTCTTATCACTGGAAGAAATAAATTTCCTCTTCTTTGTCAGGTTATGAAAGGAATATTGGTTCTTTACCATTCTAATGCTGACTGTGAGAGATTGTTCAGTGTTGTTAACAAAAATAAAACTGAATTCAGGTCCAGGCTAAGTAACCCAGTAATGAGTGCTCTACTGGTATGCAAAACATTCATGGCCTCAGCTGGTACAAAATTTTTTGAAATGCAACATGACAATCTGTTGCTTTCTAAAGCTAAAAGTGCTACATATGAACACTTGAACCATTAATGAATGATAAAAGACGAGAAAAGCAAATAAATCATTGTTAATTGTAATTGTTGTATGTTATATGTGGATTACTCTTTTTCTGCTTGGATTCCTCTTTTTGACCACTTGGATTACACTTTTTCCTCGTCAGGGGTTGGCATGTATGATACTGCAGTGATCCAGATCTGTTGTCACATAATGAGTCAGTCTGGGTCTGTGTAGTTTGTTTGGCCTAACCAGTTAACTAAACATACATTCTGATATAATGCATTATGTAATGGCTGATCTGGGTCTGTGTAGTTTGTTTGGCCTAACCAGTTAACTAAACATACATTTTGATATAATACATTATGCCATGGCTGATCTGGGTTTATGTAGTTTGCAGTTTGACTGGATTTGTGTAAAGAGTATATACAGTATTGGATTAAGATAAGCTTTGTTTGTTTGTTTGTTTGATTAGGATTTTTAACGTAGCTTTAACAATTTTTCAGTGATATCGCTATGATGTCTGCTGTGAGACAGTTTATAGTGATGTCTAGCACTGAGGCATCATGCCTCAGACATGTAGCATGATGTCCCACCCAGTCACATTATCATGACACCAGGCCGACCAGTCCTAATACTAACTTCTTAATGCTGAGCGTCAAGCGAGGCAGCTGTTAGTACCATTTTTGTAAGTCTTTGGTGTGACTCAGCCGGGGATCGAACCCACGACCTCCCGCTTCCGCGGCGAACGCTCTAACCACTAGGCCACCGGAGCGGTTATTAAGATAAGCAATTAGTTCTCAGAACTGTTATAGATTGATTGCAACTGTCGTGTCAGGACAGCTTTATGAGGCTTTTTATACCAGTAAATTACACTTAAAAAGAAAAACAAGACTTTTTAATGTGTTTAGATTACATTTTAAAAGAAATGAAGGTTTTTAATGCTTATAGATTACATTTAAAATAAATGAAACTTTTTTAATGCCGTTAGATTACACTTAAAAGAAATGAGGCTTTTTAATGCTTATAAATAAACTGCACTGTAGGAAGCGGGTATGAAGTATATATGGGCATAATAGTTAAGTACCTTTAAGTACTGACACAAATCATTTTTCCAAAGCCAAGTTGTGAATGTACGAAACGTGGTAATGACCATTTATTCCATAGGAATACCTCAGTAAATAAGAATCTTGAGAGCTTGTAGGGTTGTGAAGAGTGTCCAACACTGCTTTGTGTCGCTGCAAGGGCTGATACGATGTGTTTGGGGACTTTGAAAACCGAAACTGTACGAGTCTGATCCTGAGGATTTCCATGATAACAAACATTAGCCGATACTCTACACATGGAGCATGGGGAGCATGCATGAAGTATATATGACCAAATAGTTGAACATATTAAAGTACTGACAAAGTTGGGTTAAAAAGCAAAAAGCTGTAAAGGCAGGAACCTAGGCAATGCACCCAATAACAGAACTGGAAAAGTATGCTGTGCTCCTAATAAATGACATTGCGGATGGAGGGTGGTTTTTTTCCACAGATAATTTGAAGTTAAATAACAGCATCGACACTAAAAAGCATGCATCTCTACAGGTATCCCAGTTGCTGCATGACTGATGCCCTGGCACAATATTTAATCACGTGCTCCAACTCAAGTCATCTGATTGGTTCAACATGACAATGTATCAAAATTTAGTTACTAGATCATTAACATATATTGGCTGCAATGACATCAGGTCTAGGCAAAGCAACCATAGTAGTCAAAGAGGGGCCCAACAAGGGGCCAGAGTAGAATGCACTGTGTGTTACTCAAACTATATTTTATCAATTAAATTACAATTATTAAAGAAATTGAGCTTTTCAATACATATAGATTACATTTAAAAGAGAAATGTAATGGATTCATTACTTAGAATCACTGCTTTGGGAAGAAATACTAAAAACACTTAATGAGGTTATTCAAGATGCTGTAGAGTGAAGCAGTATATTTACAAACATGTACTGTAAATTATTTTGGCCATAAGGGTCCCACTCGAAGATGTTGTTTGTACACTTTACTAATTAAATCTGGCTAGGTGTCCAGCCATCAACACTTTGGTTTCCGGTTTTCACACATTGCTAGGAATTGCTGGATTTGAACCAAATTTTATATGGACCTTTATATTGATAGACCCCAGAATAGTTTGATATCTTTGTTATGACTTTAAGAAGTTGATTTTCTATGCAAACATAGCGTTTTCAGAGCTTAGCTTGACCAAGAGAAGTTTGATTTTAATGAGATTGGTTTCCAAGTCTATATGAATGTGGCTGAATAAATTGGGTTTCCTGCATTGCACGGCATCATCTTTTGGAGCTATGTCCTCTGTTTGCCTGCCTTTACTATGGTCTCAACAGTCAAACTTCACCAGGAATAATTTGATTTTAAACAAATTTGGTATGTGGCTTTTGTGTTGATGACACCTTAAATATGTTTAAATCTGGCATTCCAGGGAATAATTTAGGGTAATTCTGATTGCATATTCTCTCCATACTTGCATTTCTTTTAGCATTACTTTACTCTAAATATTTTGGGACCCCGAGTGGCCAAGTGGTCTAAAGTGCTCTCCTTTATAGATAACTGCTGTCTCATCTCGGTCTGCGTGGGTTTGAGTCTAAGATTCGGCTAATGTAGTTACCATAGAAAGCTTGCCAGTAGCTTCTCGTGGGTCGGTGGTTCTTTATGTAGGTTTTCCTGGGTTTTTCCTCCACCAATAATACTGGTCGCCATATATAGCCTATCTTGTGCTGAAAAATGACGTTAAACCCTAAAACAAACTAAACAAGCATACTCAAAATATTGGATTTCAACTGCATTTAGCTTTATATTAAAGTGACTTTGAAAGAAAAGTTTGATTCCCAGCATTCCAGAACATTGTTCAGAGGATTTTGTATCTTCCTAATTTGGGTTTCTACAGAACAACTTTACTGAAATTTTTGTATTTCATCCAGATTTAACATCTACCATTAGGATGAAGTTTGAAGTACTTTGAATCATTCAGAAATAAATTTGCCCTGTTGCTTCATGATATCCTCAACAGTAGTTGTGACCCCTTGATTGTCTGTGATTGAATTTGCACAGAATTTCTTTACCAATGATCATCGACTTTCAACTAAATTTGGCATGTAGATCTATATTGATGAGACTTTTAAATGATAATTCCATGCTGTCACTTGGAAGAGTTTTGTCCCCTGATTTTCCTGCTGATTTGGATTCTGACTAAGGATGTTGTTTAACCAAATTAAGCATCCAGCTATGACTTGGAGTTTAATGGGGTTTGGACTGTCTGCATTCCACACTGTGACTTGGACAAGTTATGGCACCCGATTTGCCTGTCCTGATTTAGTTTCTGAATCATTACTCGACTAAATATTGTATTTGACCAAGTTTATCATCGAGCTATTAGTATCTCTTTAATGGGTTTTGACTACCTGCATGCTACAGACCTTAAATACCCATTCTCCGAACTTTGTTTCTAAAACAAGTTCCTGTTTAAGGTAAAGCATTTGTATTTACAGATCACTCATACATCTCACCTCTGTGTGAGTTAAAGTCTAGACTTGTCCAACATTAGTATTTGAGAAATCATGTCTATAGTTCCCCATGAGCCTCAAGTTCTTCTTGGGGGACATTTTGTGTCCTTCCTTCATCAGATATACTGGCTGCTTTGTACAGACTGTCATGAGCTGGAAATAAATGTCATTAAATTCCACAATGTACAATACAAATACCAATACAGTTAAAGGCCCTGCCATAGAAATTGTAGTTAGTGTGGCTCTTTGTGATGAACTTTTTTGCTATTAACCGATGTTGTTAACATGTTTGTCTTCATGATTGATGTTACACTGTATTAATAGGATGATGAGAGTGCTGTCAAAAAGATCAGTTCTGCTGGCTCCAAATCCAAGCTGCCAAAGTCTGTCCAGGACCTAGTCTGCATGATATTCGATGTGGAATCCATGAAAAAAGCCATGATGGAATTTGAGGTAGGTTGTTGAGGGGGGGGGGGGCTGGGATCATGAAATCGGGGTAAGGGAATTACGGATTTGATGAATATCTGAACATTTTAAATTTTTTAGAAAAGATGAGGTACATTTCAGAAATACAACCAAGTGGGAGAAGGAAGTAATGTTGCACATAATATTAATAACAATCCACTGAAGGAACTTGATGTGAATTGTGTGATACAGGCATATGGGTTTGTCAAATGCATGACCCACTCTGGTGGCTTGGTGGTTAGAATATCTGACTCGTATGCGGGAGGTTGTGAGATCACACTCCAGCAGAGTCATACCAAAGACTAATAACAGAAATGGTACTACACTGTATTAATAGGATGATGTCTCTCTTGGTGCTAAGCATTAAGAGGTCAGTGTTAGGACTGGTTAGCCTGGTGTCTGAATAAAGTGACTGGGTGGGACATCATGCTACATGTCTGCTGCATGATGTCCCAGTGTTAGACATCGCTACAAACTGCCACACTGCAGATATTGTTGCGATATGACTGAAAAATTGTTTAAGCTGCATTAAAAGTCCAAATGACGCACTCACTAAATAAAATAAATTCTAAACCCAGTCATCACATACTGGACAACCTGCATTTGATCTTAAGAGTTCATCCGTTACTTGTTTATCATCTAAAAAGTTCTTAGAATCTCTCTTTTCCGCCTTAAGATCAGTCATCATTCATATCATCACTTGCCTCTGCCACAGCATTGACGAACTCAAAACATTGCATCAAAATCCAGATATTTTTTCACTGAAAATTAGCACAATTTACTGGAACATAAGTGAAAGGAAGGGGAAGCTATAGCAACAGTAACAGATGACATGTATAATATTGTCAGACAAGAGGGTTGACTGCACTTATAAAACTATGAAGTTGACAGACTGCAAAAGGTGACTAAAGTAATAACTGGTGGAGAATGGAGTGAGATAGCCTTGTGGATGAACAAACTTTAGGATATAACATTTGATTTCTTTCTCTTTGCCAGCTGTTTGATATTTTCCATTGACAAGTTGTTTTTAAATAAAAATGTTTTAAAGTACTTTTTAAAAAAAGTAAAATTACATGAACTGCACCATGTGCATTGAACAATTTTACATACCGACATTGAAT
The DNA here is from genome assembly GCA_029339505.1 of Unio delphinus. Classification (NCBI taxonomy): domain Eukaryota; kingdom Metazoa; phylum Mollusca; class Bivalvia; order Unionida; family Unionidae; genus Unio; species Unio delphinus. The sequence continues at coordinate 3,473,632 of JAQISU010001252.1, forward strand.
GCACCCAGTGAATTGAATACTGCCAATCTTACATGCCAACATTGATGATTCTTTTTTAGATTGACCTGAAGAAGATGCCACTGGGTAAACTATCCAAGAAACAAATAGAGTCTGCATACAGAGTGTTGTCCGAGTTGCAGGAGGTAGGGGAAAAAAATTAGGGTCATTCAGCCAAACGTAGTATTATTTTCATGAATAACATGCATACTTATGGCCAAGAAATACATGTTTTAACATTTTCTTTTGACAGGATGAAGCATTTACTTGTGACAATATGGAGCATTTCCTGTTTGACATTATTAAGTATTTCCTTGTGACAGTATTAAGCATCTCTTTTTTTAAAATTGAGCATTTCCTTATGAAACTATTAAGCATTACTTTTGACAGTATTGAGCATTTCCTTTTGAAACTATTCAGCATTACTTTTGACAGTATTGAGCATTTCCTTATGAAACTATTCTGCATTACTTTTGACAGTATTGAGCATTTCCTTATGAAACTATTAAGCATTACTTTTGACAGTATTGAGCATTTCCTTATGAAACTATTCATTCAGCATTACTTTTGACAGTATTGAGCATTTCCTTATAAAACTATTCAGCATTACTTTTGACAGTATTGAGCATTTCCTTATGAAATTATTAAGCATTACTTTTGACAGTATTGAGCATCTCATTTTTGATATTAGTATACATTTTCTTTAGACAGTAATGAGAGTTTCCTTGTGACTGTTTAACATTTCCTTTTTAACATTATTAAGTATTTCATTGTGACAGTATTAAGCATCTTTTTGACAGTATTAAGTATTTCCCTTAGACAGTATTGAGAACCTTGTGACTATTAAACATTTCCTTGTGATAGTATTGTTCAGTAATATTCTTGTACTACATTTTGTTTCTTCATATTGGATAAGAACATTAATTTGTGTAAATTTCCTTTACAAACATTTTCAATTTACTGGAAAAGAAAGAAAAGTAAATTTATGTATGATCTTTTTTTTTTTACTGAAAACAAATGCAAATCTTAGAATGACTTGCCCAAAAAACTGTTGATGCCTTTCAAATGTGACAGGTTCCACAAGAGGTATCAAAAAATGGCATTTGCTATTTTTGTTTCAGCTCAATACAAAAGGAGGCACACAGACCCAGATTTTGGATGCTTCTAATCGCTTCTACACATTAATACCACATGACTTTGGAATGAAGAAACCTCCTCTGCTCGACACAGCAGATGTTATCAAGGTACAGAATAATAAAACCATTAAAGATCCTAATAAATTTGCATGCATGGACTCGCATATAATAAACAGATGCATTGTGTTAAGCTTGCCATTTATCTTGCTCTTTCTTTTATAGAAGTATTTAGGATTTAACACTTTTATAATTGTTCATTCAAATAAAATAAAATTTGAGTTAGAATATGTATTTGTTTCTAAGTCTGGTCTAACTGCAAATGTCATAGACCATGATCTGACATTGCATAATGGGCCAACTGCAAACACCATAGACCATGATCTGACATTGCATAATGGGCCAACTGCAAACATCGTAGACCATGATCTGACATTGCATAATGGGCCAACTGCAAACACCATAGACCATGATCTGACATTGCATAATGGGCCAACTGCAAACACCATAGACCATGATCTGACATTACATAATGGGCTAACAGCAAAGACCATAGACCATGATCTGACATTGCAAAATGGGCTAACTGCAAACACCATAGACCATGATCTGACATTGCATAATGGGCCAACTGCAAACACCATAGACCATGATCTGACATTGCATAATGGGCCAACTGCAAACATCGTAGACCATGATCTGACATTGTATAATGGACCAACTGCAAACACCATAGACCATGATCTGACATTGCATAATGGGCCAACTGCAAACACCATAGACCATGATCTGTCATTACATAATGGGCTAACTGCAAATACCATAGACCATGATCTGACATTGCATAATGAGCCAACTGCAGACACCATAGACCATGATCTGACATTGCATAATGAGCCAACTGCAAACACCATAGACCATGATCTGACATTGCATAATGGGCCAACTGCAAACACCATAGACCATGATCTGACATTGCATAATGGGCCAACTGCGGACACCATAGACCATGATCTGACATTGCATAATGGGCCAACTGCAAACACCATAGACCATGATCTGACATTGCATAATGGGCCAACTGCAAACACCATAGACCATGATCTGACATTGCATAATGGGCCAGCAGATGAGAATTATTTTGTTCTTTGATTAATCCTAATTAATTCTATGCATGTGCTAGCAACAGATTTAATCTATGCGGCAGTAATAGAGAAGTGTTGTTGATGTTGAGTAGTGCTGTTGTTGTAGGGTTTAACGCGATTTTTCAGCTTAAGATAGGCTATACATGGTGGCCAGTATAAATGGAGGAGAAAGAACCCGGGAATACCCTTGGAAAGAACCACTGACCCACGAGAAGCTACTGGCAAGCTTTCTCACATACCCACATTTGCCGAATCCAAGACTCAAACCCACACAGACAGTTGAGATGGCAGTGATCCATAACAGAGAGTGTTTTAGACCACTCTGGGCCCCACATTAATTAAGTAATTAAGTTCTTTGCTAACATTTAATGTAAATGTGGAGATTTGAATAAAAATGCAGAATTATTTTTCAAACAAATTTGAGCTAACACATTTAATACCACTGTTGTAATCTTAAGTTAGTATGTTCTTGGGTGTTCTTAAGGACTGCTATCAAAGTATAAAGTCCTCTGCAATTAGGGATTATGTATTTTAACAAACCAATGACTGTTAACCTGGCAAGCCTGCCAAAATTGCAGAGTGGGAACCACATATTGCAGGGTGACCTTGACATTGTGGTACAAAATGTAACCTTGTAAACTTCGAGTGAATGGTCGTGCTATTAATGCATATATTGTGAATACTGGTGCTGAATGTTATTGTATGGTTACAAAATACAGCTTGATGAGTTAATTGATCAGTTAAATAATTTGAAGACTGGATATGTACATTCAGATCACTTCTTTTTTGACCTGAAAACATTTGCTCTTAGGCCAGTTCACAGAAAGTGTCTTATCTGCCCATATTTAATTGCCAGCCCTGACCAAAAATACATCAGAAAAATTATGCGTTCAGTAAAGTCTGGATAATTGTCTTGTCTCTGTTTGATTTGTACAGACATGATTTTTCTCCGTTTTAAAATGGAATTCCGCTTTTCTCCTGATTTGAATCTGATTTTTCTTGATATAGTCCTTTTTTTAAAAAATAATGTCCGATCCGTTTTTGGTTGTTTGTTTTTTTTCTCCAGTTTTTGACCGTTCTTTTTGGTCCCATTCCGCAACAACGCTTGTAATGTATTCGCTCTATTTATTAGTTAGCCTATGACTCTAGTAAAGAATATTCTGATTGGTCAGAGTTTAAATTTCATCCAATGAATCTTCATGTAAAGGAAACTGATGGCAATGGAAAGAAGCATGCTTGCAAAAAATGGCGCCCTAGTTGTTGAGAGAGACAATGACACGAAAAGTTTAGATAAAGGTTTTTTAAAAAAGAACAGAAGTGAATGGCTGGAACGAATTGTTGAAGGAAATTTTGTTGGTCAGTTTATAAGAAAACTGAACGCACAAGGACTGGCATTTTGTGCCCTCTGCAATATATACATTACAGAAGTCGTGTTTGAAAGAGTGGAACCGCACCTACAAATGAAGCTGCATACGGAAAAAATGAAGCTCTCTGTCAGAATATGTGCACTGCATGTCGCCAATACAAGCTGGACCTTGAAAGGAAAAAGGCTCTCGTTGAGAAGGAAAGGAAACGATTGCACATTGACCCAGCAAAATCATTGGTGACTAAAAGGAAGACTAAAGAAATCTTTCTTAAAGCTGCAAAAAGAGCTCAACTGGCATATCAACAGGTTGGGTTCAGTGGACAAAAAGACAATTGAATATATGGGATTATTTGTATACAGATGATGTAATTTGGTGTTTATTTTTACATATTTGTTATGAAAAGAGAGAAGTGTAATATGTTGGCAGCAAAAAATGCCTAATTATTGACTTAATTACGATGTGAACACTGACATGCACATGAAAAACTAGTATTGGAGAACAAATTCATGTGACAATAAATATTGTAAAATTATTCAAATTTTTGGTAAGTTTGTTAGTTTTTCAAATGATTATTCTGTTACATATTATGGTCACAAGTTGCACCAGGAGCAGATTTTCATGCGTGTAAAATGCATTTTTATTTGGGGGTCTCTGACCCCCGGAACCCCCTTATCAGGCACTGCCCCTTGAGACCCTGTTGGAGGATTACCCCCAAACCCCCCTTTCACATTTTCATTTTTTTTTAAAAGGTCAAAATCATGACTGTTTTGTACTTGAGGTAAAATAAGGTCTAAATATCCTTTTCAGTTGAACATGTTTACCCTTACTGCAGGTGATGCTTTTCCAATGCATGTGACTGAGGAAGAGGGGAAATGTTGGTTTGGTTGATATTTCATTGCAAATATAAATCTGTGGTCTGGCTCACACATAAAAACCATACAAATTGGAACATCATGAATTTAAAATGTTTCACATTTATGTTTATATAATTTGCATTGTTTGTTAAGTTTTCTTTATAGCTATTTTATTATATGCTTTGGGTAATAAAACATTGTATCTGGTGACTGAAATGGTCCACAATAAGTGACAGTTTTGGTCAACTTTGTTTTTCTTGTTCTCAGAATAAAAATCTCAGGTTGATATAAGGACATTGTAATTTATTTTTATAGCTAGATGATGTGATGATTGTCGTATAGTTTTTTTTTTATTTTGGTGTGAAATTTTCGAATTATAACAAATCCTTCATAAACAAGGTACGTTTTACCCATATCTGGGTCTCTTAAATATTAATTTAAAATATAAATCTTGTGTATTTGAAAATTAGTCATTTGTGCTTATCTTGTTCGTATGAAAATTAGTCATTCATGCTTTAAAATCTAGCAGAATCAGTTTGTGTTATTGTTGTGTCCATTAATTATTTGAGGCTGGAATTTCTTTCTTTCTTCATAAAATTCAAGATATTTCTCTTGGAAAATATATAGTATTCTTTTTTTTAAAAAAAAATTTTTGGATAGAGACATTCACTGGGATTTATAGTGAATTCAGACCTGGAATTATGTTACTGTTTCAACAAAAGACTTGGTACAACACCATGATACAGGTCACTACAGGCATATCAACACTTTTTGTGCCAGATTTAATTTGTATTTCCACTTAAGTTTTTTCAGAACGTTAATTATTCGGACTTGTATCTATAATTCTAGGATTATTGGGATTTAATTTGCAATACTGGAAGTTCTTTTTTAAAAAACATTTTCACTTTATATTCTTGGGAAATAAATGATTTGTTTAATTTCCTTAAGCTTATTCCTTTTCTCTCTTTTTGTTACTTGTTTTAAGAACATAAACTCATAACACATTACATTGTTGACTTTGCTAACAGTTTTTTTTCTCTTGCATGTTTCATCACAAATGTTGGAATTTCTGATTACTTTATTACTGTCCCTATCAACTTGATTCCAGCAACTGAAATTCCTCTTTCCATCCATTATTGAATTTCATGTGACAATTCATTTGTTTAAATTTTTTAGGTTCGGTATTGGGAGATTGTCTTTGCTCTGATATGAACAAACTTTAAATACTCATATCAAACTAACATGCTTCATGCCACATAAGCTCAATAGTAATATATAATCCAACTATAATCCTTCAGCATCTTTAATCCTTTCTGAATTTCTGCTGATTATATATGGTATAAACCAGTGATTTATTTTATGTTATTGTCTGTCATATTAGTAATTAAGTTGCCATGCTTAAATGGTAAACCATCTCATAATCATATGATCACTATATTTTAAAGAAGGTGCGAAAAGAAAATGGTTAAAAAATATTCAGGAATTATTTTAATAATAATATTGAGTAAATGGGAGGTTTCAATGAGTGATAGGAGACAACTGGCCTCTCAGTAGGAAAACCCACCCAGTTGTGAGATTCATTCATATGTTAACCAGTATTTGTATCCAGTTGTTACATGCTTAGGCTCGAATAAGCAGCAACATAGAAAGAAGTGAAAATAACAAGCTTGTAAAATTTAACAACCAATTTATTGAGTACAAATATTTTCATAAAAGAAAATAAATAAACTTACGGTTTTGGAGAATCAAATCCAAAAATTAATCCAAAAAGAATTCACAATATAATCCACTAGTGGAATTGCAAGAATCCTGATAATAAAATGTCCTAATAGTTCCTGGTTCGAATCTTGACGATGTAATCCAATATGGATGACGATGTCACATGATGAAGTCAGTTTTAGTTTTATAATAATTCAAATGAGAACAAGTAATTTTTTATAACACAAAAAATTCCTCTTGATCCCAAACGAATTTGAAATAATTTACACTCTAACAATAACACAAATATCTTTGTATTCCAAAGCCCAGACTAACTAGTAAATATCTCGCTCCAAAACATCACTTTTATACCTGTTTTTACGTAAACAAGAAAGGGGTCACGACCTTCCAGAATCTCTCAGAACAATCTCACGTTCAAGAAATCACGCCAAACATCGTATGACCCAACTAAATTAGAAAGATGTTTATACATTACTCCATTTTGTCCTTGGAATCAACCAATCATTTTAGAAGCTTGTTTACACTCTGAAGCAAGGTCAGAAAATGGGGTTAACATCTGTTGTTTACTTGTAGAGGAAAACTTCTAGAAAAATTTCCCAATGAATGAATTTTTAATTCAAAATGTCAAATTTGAATCTGACAAAAATAAATTATTTAAATCAAATATATGTAACACCAATTAATATGCAGGTGAAATAAAATGGAGATAATGATTGTTTACTGGGGTGGGGGTGGGCATGACATGCAGGCCACTCACTAGTACAAATAATAATCACTGCTGCTAAGTTATCGAAAGACCAAACTGAAAACTTTTAAAAATTAGGAAATTTTAAGAAAATATGTAAATTTCTGTATCTATTCATGCAGCATGATGGAAAAATATCATGATGCAGCACTGAACTAATCAGCTGGCAAGTTCATTATGGGTCTGTTTTCAGAAATATTTTAAGATCCATAGTTCATCGTGTATAAATAAATTCATCATAATTTCTTTACCCCACATGCAGAAAAAGACGGAGATGCTTGACAACCTGCTGGAAATTGAGGTGGCATACAGCATGCTTAAGGGAGGGGATGAAGGGGAGGATCCTGTGGATGCACACTACAAGAAACTTAATACCAAAATACAGGTCAGACCGACTCAGATTCAAGTAAACTCCAGTTATAACAATATCACATACAATAATATATTTGTTATGACCTTTCAAATATTCATTATATTTGTTTTAATTTAAAAAAAAGGTATGTCACACTTAACATTGGATATGTATGTATCAGTACAAATCTGTATAGTGAAGCAATTATTCCCATTGTCATTATCAGCTGTTAGGTTGAAGCATGCCTATAGGCAAAATGTAAATGACAAAGGTGTAACAAAAACAAGTTCTTGGAATTGGAATGAATCTTGACATTCATTGGATTTTAGAACATTATACAGGGAAGGGTAGCAGGTAGCTGACTCGTTTTCTTTTCATTCACGTCATGTATCCACATGGCCAGCAACCTTTCCATCTTACTCATTGCCATGCTCCATTGTCTGGTCTTGTGCAGATAACATGGGCAGAAATGCCAATTTTTCCAATTTGGTTGGAGCAGCTCTGAATCAGGGTGGTGGTAGAGTCGTTCTTCTAATGATAAGGTGATCCTATTGCTCTTCATTAGGTATGTAGTTTTCTTGATACTAAATAATATTTTGCTAGATGGTCTCGCCAAAAAATATTTTTTTTTTTAATTTTTCTGGTGTTTAAAGAAAACAGAATTCGCAAAATTAAGAATTGAAAAATTGCTTCTATAGCCTTTGAAAGGATTTAGAAGGATTGGAATATTTTTTACATTTCTTTACTTTGATGGCTGAATTTTCAGTCAGGTTTGTCTTTTAGACTTTGACATTTTCTTAGTAGCTGTTAAAACCTATACATTCATTGATGTTGACTATCCATATACAAAGATCATGTTTTGCAAGGATTTATTAAGGTTTTGAAAATTGGTTAAATTGAAGATCATTCTTTTAAATGAGCAATAATTTCATCATGAAGGCCCAAGCCAGGCATAGAGTTTGCAGTGATCTGTCCAAGATGTTTTTAATTTCATTTTATCCATATATGACTGCTCTGGTGGCCTGAGGTTAGAGCGGGAGGTCATGGGTTTGAACACCGACAGTGTCATAAGAAAGGCTTATATTAAAAAAGTACTAATAGCTGCCTCGCTAGGTGCTCAGTATTCAGAGGCAAGTATTAGGACTGGTCAACCTATTGTCAGAATAATGTGACTTGGTGGGACAACATGCTGTGTGATGCCCCATTGCATACATCATAGCAATGTGACTGAAAATTTGTTATGTTATAGCTATGTAAAACTTCCAGATCACATACTCACACGCACACACATCCATCAATACATACCATTTCCTATTTTTCGTTCATGATCAGAAACCTCAGAAATCTTGAATGAACTGATATAATGTTTAGTAGAAATATTGGCATCAATATTGCTTGATTTTCTGCTTTTTTGGGGGGGGGGTTAAAATTGTAAATTGTATGGTGTTATTATAGTTTCGTAAATTTACACACATGTTTAGGGAAATCAGCTTTGAATTTCTTCTTTGTACCTATAGCATAACTGGGTGGATTTATACTGATATTGGTAATATCAGTGTTTCCAGGAATTTTAGCAAGATTATTGCTTTTTTTTTTTTAATTCATACTCGTGAGATGACAGGCATTTTGATATGCTGAAACTTGCATCTCCAGCAGCATCAAGCTATGTCAAAATTCTTTTTTCACGTGTGATGTATCATTCCATTGATCCCATTGTTGAAACAACTGAATATATTCTTTATATCAATGGATTGTCATCAGAATTTGGTTACAGTTGTTATTGGTGACATTTTATATTAAATGTTCTTTTATTTTTAATTATTTTTAGGAACTGGATAAGAATTCTGACGAATACAAAAGACTCGTGGAATATGTCAAGAATACTCATGGCAAAACTCATAATATGTATGACCTAGAGGTACTAGAGGTATGTATAACCTAGAGGCACTAGAGGTATTTATTAGTTAGAGGTACTGGAGGTATGCATGACAGAGGTACTAGATGTATGAAATCGAGGTACTACAGGTATATATGACTTAGATGTGTTAAAATTTACATTTGTTAAATGGGTACTGGTGTGATGTTTAACTAAAATCAAGATTGTATTTTAAACACTTAACAACAAAAACATTGATGGTGTTTTTCATAAGAAATCTTATTACATTTTATTATTTTAGTTCACCTGACCACAAGGCAAATGAAACTTAATGATATTGCTCATGGTCAGTAATATATCATTGCATGTTATCTCTCTGAAGGCCATTTTTATTAGATTCAGAATGTGGATTTTTTACCATCAGTGACTCTAAGATGTTGATAATGAAGTGAGATTCACACAACATTAATAATGTAATAATGCATCTGATTGGTCAATCTTGTTTATACTTGGGAAGAATTATATTTAAGCTAATTTTGGTCAAACTTGGTAAGTGGGTTTTATGTTGTCAGCATCTCGAGTGCTTTTAATAACAAGTGATGTCCATGTATATAAATGAAATGATCTTGCAGTTGATTAGCTATTCTAGATGCCACTCTTGAAGCCAATTTTATAACGAGATTTTGATCATACTTGGATTATGGGATTTTATCATCACAATCTTGGACATGTTCAGTAACAAGATCCATGTTATAGCCAATTAGCTGAGTTTGCAAACAATGGTGATTTCATAAATGCTTAACTTATTCTTTCCAAGAAATATAAATTAGCAGAAAAAGTTTAGTTGATTTTTTTTATCGTGAGCTAAAGGAACATTTGTTTAAAGTCATGTAAATATATCTTCCATGTACAAAATCCATTTCACATGTAGATTTTATATAAAAAAATAATCAAAATTAAAGAAAGTGATAACTGACTGCAAGATAATGGAAGAAACAGTAATGCCCATGGGACATTATTTTTATTGTTGAGGGATGGGGCTTAAACTACAGGTCCTTTTCATGTTTAGTTATCAGTAGTAAGTCCGAAGCTGTAAAATAATCACACAAGTTTATCTTCATAGATCTGGACTGTGGACAGACAAGGGGAAGCGGCCAGGTACAAGCCGTTCAGAGAACTGCACAACAAGCAGTTACTGTGGCATGGATCCCGCACCACAAACTTTGCTGGTATCTTGTCCCAGGGACTCAGAATAGCTCCACCAGAGGCCCCAGTGGTATGTTTTGCTTTATGTTAAGTTCATGTGATCGAAATTAAACTTGTTAACTTGCTCATTTGACATGTGTATTTGCTTGCATGAAGATATTCTGTAATCACTTTTTTAAAATGCGAGCATCTTATAATTTTTGTTTTTTCGGGCCACCTTTGTAATTTCCATTCTCAAAATCAGAAGAGGTGCACATTGTTTGAAATAACCTTGCCAGTTTGCAATAAACTAAACCCTATTTGCAATAGTAACAAAATGAGCTTCCCAGTTTTATGTTTCACTATGGAATAGTCTTCACTTTTAAACATTTGTTTCTGTCTTCTGTGAATGAGGGGAGGTGCATAGTAATCATGTTCCCATCCATTTGTTTATCACACTTTTATTTCTGATCTGTAAGATTAAAGCCATTTGTGGTGAAGTAATTAGGCTTATATATTGTCTCAATTCCAAGATCTTGTTTGATTATTTTCAATCACACTTTTCCTTCTGTTCAGTAGTTTCAGAGTTGTGTGAGGGCTGTCACTTTGTATGCTCATAAATCATACTAGAAAATGTGCCATGTGACACCTTGGGGTACTTGTCATTTAGGTCAAGATCATCTGTATTTATTTTCAGTTTGTATCACTTTCCTTCTGCACTAAAACTTTGGAGCTGTTAGAAATTGAGATGAAATTGTGTTTATTTACACTTGATCAATAGAAGTACATCAAAAACCTCAGTGTGGTCCAGTCTTAAAGGTCAAGGCCAAAGCTCTGTATTTTTAGTTTTTCATCCTTCTCTTCCACTTTAGCAACTGTAGAGACTTTTAAGATAAAGGAATGAAAATTGCATGTTTATATATCATAGGATTTGTTGTGAACCACATTGGGATTGCTATGGAAGGTCATAGCTCATTATTTTAAATTACCCATCATCCATCAGACTTTGCTGTCTGCTCTATCACTTTTAGGTGTGTGAGATTGAGGGATGCAGTCTACAGGGTTTAATATGCTGAATTTCGCATTGTACTTTCCATTCCAGGCCGTAGTTTTTAGAGTCTTTTAAAATTTAGGAATGAGACTTGGTATAACTGTACATAATCACTAAAAGAAGTGTAACACTGAAATCCTGTAACCATGGTCAAGGTCACATGTTAATGTTTTAAGGGTTTTAAGGGTTCTGTTGTTTCTGCTTTTATGTCATTAAAGATGTTAGATGTACAGGGATATACCACACTTCTCAGTAGGCTGGTATATTCTGTATCACATTAGAGGTTTTATTATCAAGATCATGACCTGAATGACTTGTAACTTGCTATTACGCACAGTCTATGGAATAAACTTGTAACTTGCCATTACTCATTACCTATGAGATAAACTTGTAACTTGCCATTACTCATTACCTATGAGATAAACTTGTACTTGCCATTACTCACTGCTGTGGGTAAACTTGTAACTTGCCATTACTCATTACCTATGGGATAAACTTGTAACTTGCCATTACTCATTACCTATGGGATAAACTTGTACTTGCCATTACTCATTTCCTATGGGATAAACTTGTACTTGCCATTACTCATTTCCTATGGGATAAACTTGTAATTTGCCATTACTCATTACCTATGGGATAAACTTGTACTTGCCATTACTCATTACCTATGGGATAAACTTGTACTTGCCATTACTCATTACCTATGGGATAAACTTGTACTTGCCATTACTCATTACCTATGGGATAAACTTGTACTTGCCATTACTCATTTCCTATGGATTAAACTTGTACTTGCCATTACTCATTACCTATGGGATAAACTTGTACTTGCCATTACTCATTACCTATGGGATAAACTTGTACTTGCCATTACTCATTTCCTATTTATTAAACTTGTACTTGCCATTACTCATTTCCTATGGGATAAACTTGTACTTGCCATTACTCATTACCTATGGGATAAACTTGTACTTGCCATTACTCATTTCCTATGGATTAAACTTGTAACTTGCCATTACTCATTTCCTATGGGGTAAACTTGTAATTTGCCATTACTCATTACCTATGGGATAAACTTGTACTTGCCATTACTCATTTCCTATGGGATAAACTTGTAACTTGCCATTACTCATTACCTATGGGATAAACTTGTACTTGCCATTACTCATTACCTATGGGATAAACTTGTACTTGCCATTACTCATTTCCTATGGATTAAACTTGTAACTTGCCATTACTCATTTCCTATGGGATAAACTTGTAATTTGCCATTACTCATTACCTATGGGATAAACTTGTACTTGCCATTACTCATTTCCTATGGGATAAACTTGTAACCTGCCATTACTCATTACCTATGGGATAAACTTGTACTTGCCATTACTCATTTCCTATGGGATAAACTTGTAATTTACCATTACTCACTGCTGTGGGATAAACTTGCAACTTGCCATTACTCGCTGCTGTGGGATAAATTTGTAACTTATCATTACTCACTGCTGTGGGATAAACTTGTAACTTGCCATTACTCACTGCTGTGGGATAAACTTGTAACTTGCCATTACTCACTGCTGTGGGATAAACTTGTAATTTGCCATTACTCACTGCTGTGGGATAAACTTGCACTTTCTTTTTGTCTGTAAAATAAACAAGCATCACTTCATTTATCTTTTATAATGATCAGACTAAATATGATACAGGATGCCATTTCAACTTATTCCACATTTTCAAGACAATTACATATGTTTCAGTAGAATGGCAGTCCTATCTCCAGAACTTTCTATAGTTTATATTCATCAGTTTACACTGGACTGATATATTTTATGTCCACTTTTAATTTGTTTCTTTCAGACTGGGTACATGTTTGGCAAGGGCATCTATTTTGCTGACATGGTGTCTAAGAGTGCTAACTACTGTTGCACCTCCAAGACAAATCCCATTGGCATGTTGCTGCTGTGTGAAGTGGCGCTGGGTAACATGTAAGATATGATAATTTATTATTTATGTCTCTCTTGTTAATGTGCCTGTTGAAGCAGATTGTTATTATGTTGTCTTGCCCATCCAGCAAAAGGTGGTGATAATGTTTTGGACAAATCAGACGAGTATGCATGCATAATGTTGTGCAAATCTTCCTGCATCATCCAAGATGGAGATTTAAAATCTTGGTGTATGTTTGGTTGTAACCTTAGATGTGCACAACAGTTTTAAAACTGTTCTGAAACCCTGTAGATGAGGTTAGCAGACCTGCCAACCCTTACAATCAAAATTACCCTTAAAAAACTGACAGCATAAAAGCAAAAACTAAGGAAAATAATCCTTGCCAAAAAAAGACAGATAAATGGTTCGTCCATGTTTGATCCTGGTTTCATATTAGACCTAGTGAAATCAATTGGAGAACCAGACTAACTATACAGCAGCACCAGAGACACTTTAACCTGCACCTGTTTATTCATGCAAAGCATCTCAAGATGAAACTATTGATTAATGAATTTGAAAGATGTGATTGCCATCATCATGTGAAATGGAAAAAGAATTTATGAGAATTATGACAAGTTGTGGGACAACAACAAGCCATTGAGCTGCATAGGGTTTGGAACTAAAGTTTGTGCAACTGTACTAGTATTAAATAAAGTCTACATGTACTTTACAAGCCTTTCAGTTGAACATAATGTTTATCGTCACTGCATGTTTCGAATACAAAACTTTTAAATACGTTTTCCACCTTTACAGTAGCAGTTTGATATTTTGTTACACCTTACTGAAAACTTTTTAATCTTATGGGACAAAAATTAAATGCCTTACTGAGATGGGCTTACCGGGATTGGCAGGTTTGGGCATTACATTAAATTTTAATAACTCGTTCATGCCTTTAGTCCTACATGCCTGATATAAGGTAGTCGACCTAAGTGTTACCTCATGTTGGATCCTGTTCAGAATGAGACTTCCTCTGACATGGCTCAAAATATACAGGTGTGGCTTTAGGTCATAAATTGATATTTCTACCCAATAACTATATATACTCAGACATAAGAAGACAAATTTAGATTCTGAACCAACATTGACCTTCACCCACTCTCCCATCAGGGGACTTGACTTGGGTCCTAACTTTATAAACCGCTGTGATGTTCATACTGTAGGTTTGTATTCACTAACAGAACAAGCAAATACTCATATGCAGCTATCATTAGTCTTTGGGTTTGACCATACCATCAGAGCTGGACCTAAAGATTAAGGCGGTGTGGAGGGTCAGAAAAGCATGAGTAGATATGCTATATAAATACAGAACTGTAACTTTCTATTTGCATGTAGGTCTGCATTTTGATGAGAGAAAGGGATATTCATTAGGAGGATTAGAATTTCAGACCATTACAGCCGAATTAGATTTTTAGACCATTACAGCTCAGATTTCAGACCTATTCAGCTCAATTAGATTTTCAGACCATTACAGCCTGATAAGATCTTCAGACCATTGCAGCTCAATTAGAATTTCATACCATTACACCTCAGATTTTCAGACCATTACACCTCAGTTACATTTTCAGACCATTACAGCCTAATTAGATTTTCAGACTATTACAGCCTAATTAGATTTTCAGACCATTGCATCTCAATTAGATTTTTATACCAGTACATCCTAATTAGAATTTCAGACCATTATAGCTCAATTAGATTTTCAGACAGTTACTGCTCAGTTAGGTTTTCATATCATCTCTGCTCAATTAGATTTGAGACCAATACAGCATTTTGTCAAATGTTTTTCAAGAAAGCTTTGTTTGCACATTTAGGCAAAAATTATTTGAGGCTGTCACACTTTAAAAGGCACATTTATATGTATAGACTTGATTTAACGTTTTATCAAAGGTCAAGTGCAATCTTAGTCAGCAACTGTTATTTAAAATGCCACAAAAAACCCTGACCAATTTCAACCAAATTTGTCAAAGAGCATTGTGGTTGAAAAGCCTTTTTAATTTTTGCAAATGGCTTTGATCCACATTCGTATATAACCACCATTGCTAAAAAGGTAAAACCTTTAAACGTCTTGAAAACAACAACAGATGAACAGATTGTGATCAAACTTGAAAAGGATTCTGACATAAAGACCTTTAGAGACCAGACATTATGTTCTGCTGAAACTACTATTATTATTATTTATATTTGTTATTGTTATTATGTTCACATTTGAATGTAGGCTCGAAAATATTTAACATGTTTAAAATTCGTTTTAATACATCAGTTTGTTACAAATTGAATCTTTGACATGTCTGCAAATATTGCAAAGGAATGTTAAAACGGGAAACCAGATTAAAAAATTTTACATTAAATATGCTTATTGGAACTTTAATACAAGCATAACCTTCAGTGTTTTTTTTTTTTTATAGATTAAGCATTTTAGTTTTGAACTTCATATTGATAGAGTACATTAAATATGCTTGCTCTTGCAGTTCATGAAATGTTATGTTTCTTTCATAAATCCATATTTGAACTATATTTATTACAGGCATGAACTGACTGCTTCAGATTTCATAACAAAACTTCCCAAAGGAAAGCATAGTACAAAGGGTAAGTAATGAAAATTCACCAAAGGGCAAGGATCAATAAGGGCCAATTTTGTCCCCCAATCAGATTCATGTGAAACTTCTAGAGATAAAAGAACACCCTCTCTCATCCAAAAACATGTATTTAATTCTTATCCAGAATTGTTTTGTTTTTTTATAAAAGAAATCAACTATTAAAAAGTGACTGGTTTTCTCCTGTTGTAGATTCTATTTCCATGGATTATAGGCAGTATGACTATTAGGCTTATTGGAGGCTGAAAATAGAGACATCTGACATTTTGCATTTGCACACAGTATGTCTAATAGTTAATGATAGCGTATAAAAATGTCATCTTTTTATTTTTTAAAGCTGTCTACATGATGTATATATTTACGTTAAGTTAGGTTGATATCCTATCTATTTTCGTTTTCATTTAAACAGTTATATGTTAACAATCACAAGACATATCAAAGTCTTAACTTGTTTGCCAACAAATGACAATTTGGGTCTATCTTTACTGTGCAGATCTTTTAGTGATAGTCCTGTTTCTAAAGTGTATAATTAAGAATCAAAACCAAATGCTGAAAACATCAAAGCAGTTTCATGTACATATAGGTAGAGGAAAGCTTAAATTTTACTTTATTTTATTACCAATTTGATAATTGTCCTTTATATTAATGATCACAAATTGGAAACATTTGAGGGGGGGGGTTTAATGAGAGAAAGAGAGCTGTAAGGCATATGGAATGCAGTGCGTGTTTGTTCTCTGAAGTACAGTTTTGTTATAGATTCAATAGCATCAATATTGTGAAGATAGTGAGTGGACAGACATCAGTTTCTAATTTTAAATGATATGGGCCTCTAGAATAATGGAAATAAAAATAAAACATTATTACAAATGTATTTGTTTCAGTGTATATCCTACCTCTCACTGTCACTTAGCCAATTTTATAAAGTCAGTAATTAAATCTGGGTCACAAATACTTTGAAAAATGTATTTTTCTTCTTCTGATGTATTGAAGTAAAATTAACTTCTTTTACCAATTATACTTG
Source organism: Unio delphinus (assembly GCA_029339505.1). NCBI lineage: Eukaryota > Metazoa > Mollusca > Bivalvia > Unionida > Unionidae > Unio > Unio delphinus. Next base: position 3,490,645 of record JAQISU010001252.1, read on the forward strand.
TTGAACCAAACAATTTTTAAGGTAAAAGAAAGAAGAAACAACAAGGTCAAATGAAAATTCCCCCCACCCACCCCCTCAGTTGAGATTTTCTGCTCGCGTTGAGTCCTAGAAGTTTATTTGAAGCATTTTCTAGACCATGGCTGGATCAACTAGTACTTGGGTGCTAATCGCTCAATTTTTAAAAAAAATCGCTCAATATGGCAGCTTGATCTTGCTCTTCAAGGCTGCTGTTTATCCACGTTTTGCAGATGGCTTTGCTGACCCATTGGCACATCTTTTCTGCTTGTCTTGATCGGCGAGTTTCAACCTTGTCCTTGCATCATTGGCGTACAATGTCTCATGATAGGAATTGCTTGGATAAACCCCAATCTAAACTAACCGTCAGTGCAAAAGTCAATTTGTAGAGCTTGTTTTCCACCTGTTGCCCTGTTTCACTGTGGTCAGTGTAATAGGGTGGTCCTGACGAGTTCTTTCCTCTACATGAACCTTCTGAAAATGAAGACTATAGTAAACACATTCATTTCTGGAAGTATCAACTCGGGTCTATTCTATTAAAACACACATGGGACCCAGGGAAAATACACACAGGGAAGGTACTTTTCAGTTGGGGTACTCGCCTATAGATGCAGTTTAGAATTTTATTATCATCTTGAATATGAAATCTGTGAAATCAAAATATCCTGGCATTCATGTTTTTTAAAAACTGCCTTACCTTGGTATCATGTATGCTTAAATGGAACAGCCCTCAGCAAGCATGCATCATATCCTACAACTCTGTATGGGTCTTGATGCACTGATGCTCTCAGATCCAGATCAGACAGCAATGGAGCCAAACTATTTCCAATTCAAGAGGTAGCAAAATTTCTTTCCTAATATTCCTTATTATCATCAGGAAAGTATTCTTGGAGAAACATAATTTATTTTTACATACCTGATCACATGACTGTAAAGCCCTCCAGAGAAATATTAGGATTATTGTGGATGTTTCACACAGCTTAACAGCTAAAATTTGGAAAGCCATTTTATAGTGGAAAAGAAGTTAATTTGGTATATGGACAGCTATTTGTTGGTAGAAAGGGAAGTTAATTTAGAAGTTTCTTCCATTTGTGCAATGTATAGATGATGTTCAGGGACAATTAATTGTTTTTATAGATGTAGTTTTTTTCTTAATATTAATGTAATAAATTCTTGGATCAACATCATTTGCTATAAATGTATTGTCTCTTAAGAATCAGTTGATGTTCTATTGATTCAGTCAATGTAATATTGTTTTTCATATGTACACAGGTTGTGGCCGGACAATTCCTGACCCCACCAAGTCCTACATAGGTTCAGATGGTGTTACAATTCCTATGGGTCCTGGAGTTGATGCCTCTGTCAACAAGTCAAGCCTTCTCTACAATGAGTATCCTTTAATTTGGTATCTTGTGTGGTTTACCTGCATTTTATCATATAAAAAATTCTTTCTATACATCCAACCCTTTTACATTGCATCCCAGCACTAGGATGCTTTCAGTTTGCTGCCTTTGGACAATAATCAAAGAATTGTAAACAAAAAAATAAATTGCCTCTTACATGTAGACAAATCCATGATCAAATAGTTTTGTTACCGAATCTGGTTTGTTGGATCAGCATTAGTTTCAGTACTCAGAACAGTTTTTTCTATGAAATTCTTCTCAGCCTGTACATCATCAGATTTGAGAGACTCCTGTTTTATATGCACTTATTGATGATGATGTTTACCAAGATAAAGTTATTAAGTTTTAAACTCGATACTCATTTAAGAATACATGTACCGGGTACAGTTGATCACTTTGAAAATGAAAGAAAGCAGGAAATGGAAAAAAAACAAAGTTATTATACTATTCATTTAGCTATGAAAGTATATTTTACTGTTTCTTTTACATGCTCTTGTGTTTCTGTTGTTGTTGTAGGGTTTAATGCCATTTTTAAGCACACGATAGATTATACATTGCGGCAAGTATTATTGGTGGAGGAAGAACCAGTAGAAAACCCCAGAAAGAACCACCGACCAATGAGAAGCTACTGGCAAGCTTTCTCACATAACTACATTAGCTGAATCTTACACTCAAACCCACGCAGACAGAGGTGAGATGGCAGATCCGTAACAGAAAGCGCTTTATACCACTCGGCCACTCAGGGACCCCGCTCTTATGTTTTGTACGGAATTTCCTGTAAGCCTGTGCCACCTACATACTCTAAGGAGGAAAGTAACCAAGGCATCCATTTTGGTTTGTTTTTTTTGGTGCATCCGTTGAGGATGTTTCAGCTGATGGTCTTCAATGTTATAATAGAGCTTGGTTCATGTAAATAAAAAGACTTTGCATGTTAAGACTTTTCCCCATTTTTGTCTTGATCTTTGATTTGATGCTTTTGTTTTAATACCTAAACTTCTGTGGCACTATATAGCCTTATTGTAACTATGTATAGTTAAAGCACATACATGCCTACCTACCTGCATTATAGCATGCATTCAAACAGTCAAGTGTAATTTTGTGTTGATGTCATGTTTACTGAATAAATGTGAAATGCAGGTCACTCATTACCTTGTAGAAAGACCTGTGAAATATAAGTCACTCATTAACTTGAAGGTATTCTAATGAAATGTACGTCACTCATTACCTTGTAGGAATACACATGAAATGCAGGTCACTCATTACCTGGTAGGAATACCTGTGAAATGTAAGTCACTCATTAGCTTGCAGGTATTTCAATGAAAAGCACGTCACTCATTACCTTGTAGGAATACCTGTGAAATGCAGGTCATTCATTACCTTGTAGGGATACCAGTGAAATGTAAGTCACTCATTAACTTGCAGGTATTCCAATGAAATGCACGTCACTCATTACCTTTTAGGAATACCTATGGAATACGGGTTACTCATTAACAGTGTGTATTGAAGCTATTTTGTTCTAAAGAGCTAAAGGTTGTCTTTTTCCTTAACATATCCTCCAGATACATTGTGTACGATGTTGCCCAAGTCAATGTAAAATATCTTGTGAAAATGGACTTCAAGTGGAAATGGTGAATTTACAGTCTAAATGTGGGAGGAATCCAACGCAAAGATTTGGGGAGGTGGGGGGGGGGGGGGCTGCTTCATTTTTCACTGTCATTTTGTCGGACATGTTTTATTTTGCATAGAGTTTTACATGACATGCAAGCATCATTAGGGAAAAAAGACAGTGATGCATGCACATTTTATTCCTTGATGTATCAAAGATAGTTAAGTTTATTTCACCAGAATATTTGAATTGAAAGAGACTTAGAAGTTAATGTCCAATGAAATACGAGTCGGTGATGTTGAGTACATAACTTGTGTATTGCATTTGAAATCAATCTGTTCGGTATGAAACAATGTGGTTACTGATATTCTTTTGCTGTCTAACTAATTGCTGAAATAGGATGGAACAGGTATATTAATTAGATCCTTTTAAAATTGCAGTTTTTTTTAGATTTGTCTATTTTGATTGAAGTTTGTCTGGATTAGCATCGACTAACTTGGATGGTATAATTTGTGACATGTTTTAACCGAGCACATAGATGATGTTTGGTAGGGGTAAGGGGGTAAACGGTCTAATCATTATTCATACCTTACAATATGGAAGTTAAATTCTGTTAAATTGATTGTAGTAGAGATTATTAGACCTAGTGCATTCTTTGTAATGTTCATTTTCTTAGTTTTGTAGAATTTTTTTGTTTTAGAGCAAACCTGTTAGTGAAAGACTTTTACTGCTTAAGCTTGAGTACATTATATAGGGTACTGTATTTTTGTGACAGAAAATTACAATACTAGTTTTGTAGTAATGTCACCCTTACTGTCTTGAAAGTTGCAGTCTGTGATAGAGACAGGACACGAAATTTGAAAAGATGGATAAGAAGAAAGGCGTTCATATCCACATGTGCTTCACTGTGTTTGACTGAAAGAGGTGTTACTATAAATTGTACATACAATGCAGATAGATCTGGTGTAAAATGGCACTTGGGTGAATAAAATTCAGATGAGCAAGAGGGATAAATATTTTAATAAATGCTTTGAATGAAAAGAGTCTTGATGCTACATTATCAGTAACTGTATGGCACCAAACTGACAGTTTGAGAGGAGTGAAATTAATTACCCAATAAGACATTCTTTCGTTATTGGATTTTTTATGGGATTTTAACTCGTATCTGTATGAACCAAGTAGTTCTAGATACTAGATTTTGCATTTAGCCACCATTTAAGTAACAGAGAGTAATGCCATATAATGGTAAGTTGCAATATTTCAACATAGCCAAAGTGTTTAGAAACTTGTTACTGAATTTTAGAATAAAGAAATATTTCTTTCTCAATGTCTTCTCTGTTCACTTGCTGTAAAAAAAAAAATTATTCTTGCATATTTTTTTTTACAGATGTAACAAAATATTTGATTTTCATTCCAGATCATTAATGTAAACTGTCAAGTCCTTGGGTAATTCCTTTTTCAAGCAATTTTGAATTATGGCCTTGATCAATTCATTGAAAGCTCATTGACTAGAAAGCCCATTAATGTGAAACAGATTTTCATATTACTTGCCTCCAATAACGGACTCGCCAACCCTTACAATTTTGCTGCAAGTCTTACAGAAATGTCCCTTACGAAATGGGTATGTACGGTAAAATTTGAAGACTGACTTGTCTGTGTTTTATTTTGATCTGAGTCCTATTAGATAGAGTGGAATAAATCAGGGAAACAGACTAACTTTATAGTAATACAGCATATGCCTTAGACTATTTTATCATGCAAAACATTCTTATTCATGTTTTTGGCATGCAAAACATCTACATTCTTATTCATGTTTTTGGCATGCAAAACATCTACATTCTTATTTATGTTTTTGCAAGCAGTATGTCAGGACGAAAGGAACAATAAACCTCTTCAAAAGCTTTAATAGTGCAGAAGCATACATGCCAACCATTACGCTTTTGGCGTAATCATTACACTTTTTCCTACTAAATTCCGCGTTACGCGTTGACGTTTATAGATTACGCTTTTTCGATATATCCATCTTGCAAAAAAAAAATTTTTTTTCGTTTTTATTAGCATTACTTTATTTTTTACATACTGTTTTATTTTTAATTAAAAAATACCCCGCTTCTACATAACTACGATATACGAGTATACTTGTCCGTGGACTTTCCTAATATTCATGTTCTATTTATAGCAACTATCATGTTACTAAGATACTTTCGACCTCATATTCTATTTATAGCGGCTTAGTGAGGAAAAAACAGACTGGTTTCTATTTTGTTTAAATCATTATGCACATACTCTTTGTTCTAATTTTGTATAGTGCAGAACCAGACTAAAAGTTTTTTGCGCTAAAAGTATTAAAAAATTCTCAATGCGTTTATGAGTGCAAAAAATATCTCTTAAATAATTTCACAGATGGGTTAGAAAAAGTCAATAATAAACAAAGCAAAATGTAATCAATCCTCCAAACACGACGAGGGCATCATCACGTGACGTCTAATCGTTGGCGCTAAATGGCTTCAGATGTTAAGATGGATTCTAGTCTTTGTTTATGTTAGAGCACATTTTTTTCCCCAAGAATTTCGCAGATTGATCAGAAAAAAAGCAAAACAACGAGTCCTCCAAAGATTCAAAGATGAATATATGAATGGCATAATACAGCGTTCCATTCTAGGACAGCATCATGCTCATTGCAGACTGCGGAAACGATTTTAGCATTGGTCATGGTGGTAAATTTGATGTGGAAAAACACATGAAAACAAGGAAACACATCGAATTAGCTCGCCTTACGAACTCTAATACTAAGGTAACTTCATATTTACAGCAGAGCTCAAGTGCAGACTTGAATACTATAAATACTGAGGTGTTATTTACCGAGTTTTTAATAGAACACGGACTACCCTTAACAGGCCTTAGGGGTAGCAGACCACGTTGCTCCCTTGTTCCAGCGGATGTTTCCTGATTCGAAAATTGCGGAAAAATATGCTTGTGCAAGAACAAAATCATCTCACATTGTTCGGTGCCTAGCAGAAGATACTTCACTTAAAATTGCAGAAGCAATGAAAATTGGGCCGTTTAGTATTGCCACAGACGGGAGTTGTGATTATGATGATAAAAAGTTGTACCCAGTATGTATTAGATACTTTGACAGTGAAAAAGGCAAAGTCACGAGTGTTCTTCTTTCTTTACCAGAATTAACAGTAGATTCCACTGGACAAAACATTTTTGATTTACTTGATAATGTTTTGAAGAAAAATGACATAAGTTGGCAGAACTGTATGGGGTTTGCAGCTGATAATGCATCAGTGATAACTGGAATTCATAAAGGAGTTGCATCCTATATTTTGAAAATGTCTCCATCAGTGTTCATAACAGGTTGCCCCTGTCATTTGATGCACCTTGCTGCTGGTAAGGCTGCTGATAAATTAGAAGTAGATATTGGCCATCTATTAATAGATATCTACTATTATTTGGAGAAAAGTAGTAAAAGGAAACAGGCTCTAAAGTTGTTACAAGATCAGTTTGATCTTGAAGACTGTAAAGTTATAAAGCATGTGTGTACAAGATGGTTATCCCTTGGCAAATGTGTTAGCCGTTTACTTGAGCTTTGGGATGCACTACAAGCATTGCTTCAAACTGAAAGTGAATCTGCACAGAGAAAACATGGTGGAAAAGTGAAGAAGAGTGGTACAAAAGCAGAATCTGTTATTGCAAGTCAGAAGAGAACAAGAGATGAAAGTATAGACAGACATACAATAAAGAGATTGGTGTAGCTGAAAAAAAGAAATTTAAATCCATGGAATTTTTATTTGAGAGGCCTCTATCTATCCAGCTAGAGGGCCTCCAGGCTCAGACCATGACTGTGAAAGATAAATCTTTTGACATAAAATTTCATCAGCCATCTGGATCAGGTTCTTCAGAGTATAAATCTGTTAAAAAGCATACTGGATCTTCTCATACTTCCAAGGGCAAAACTAGCATGTGAGATGGTTTACAAAAAGCTTCATGATCCAGTTACAAAACTGTACTGCATGTTTATGAAGAGTGCCATTCCATTGTTTGATGCAGCAAATGTTGTCTTGCAGAAAGAAGAACCATGCATTCATATTATGCACAAGATTCTGTCAAACCAGTTGTCAGATTTGCTAATAAGGTTTATTAAGCCAGAAATCATCGCATCAGCCAAACTTTTAACTGATATTGACTTTCATGACCATGCAAACCAGAAAGATAATGAAGATCTAGCTATTGGTGCAGAAGCAAGAGAATTCATAGAACACAATTCTACTCTTCCTGTGAAGATGTTCTATGATAATGTTAGAGATTATTATGCTACAGCCTGTGATTACATGCTCCATAAATTCCCATATGGAGTTGAACTGCTTTTAAATGCTTCAGTTGCTTATGTAAATGAGAGACAGTCAAAAAGCTTCAAAAGTGTTAGATTCTTTGTCAAGAGATATCCCTTTCTATTGCCACCCTTGTCTAACTTGGATCATCTGGAAGAAGAATTCCTGAAGTATCAAGTTGGGATTCTACCTGACAATATACTTAATGCAGATAGAGTTGATGTGCAATGGCACCTTATTTCCCAGCTAAAAGACTCTATCACTGGAAGAAATAAATTTCCTCTTCTTTGTCAGGTTATGAAAGGAATATTGGTTCTTTACCATTCTAATGCTGACTGTGAGAGATAGTTCAGTGTTGTTAACAAAAATAAAACTGAATTCAGGTCCAGGCTAAGTAACCCGGAACTGAGTGCTCTACTGGTATGCAAAACATTCATGGCCTCAGCTGGTACAAAATGTTTTGAAATGCAACATGACAATCTGTTGCTTTCTAAAGCTAAAAGTGCTGCATATGAACACTTGAACCATTAATGAATGATAAAAGACGAGAAAAGCAAATAAATCATTGTTAATTGTAATTGTAGTATGTTATATGTGGATTACTCTTTTTTTTGCTTGGATTCCTCTTTTTGACCACTTGGATTACACTGTTTCCTCGTCAGGGGTTGGCATGTATGCAGAAGAATAAAAGGGAATATTGAAATTCTTGGGGGAAAAGTAGTAAAGGGCAACAATTGTTTGTGTTGTTTGAGTATGTCATAAGGTGGGATAGATTGCCATGGCTGTCACCATGGCTATATGAAATTTAAATTTTCTTTTAAGGATTACATCAAGTTGAGATATCAAGAAGCCATTGAGCTCTATAGGGTTTGGAACTGCAGTTTGTGAACTGTACTGGAAGTAATTAAGGTTCAAGTAAACTTGACCAACATTTAAGTTGAACATGACGTTTCCATTGCTGCATCAGTCTTGAATGACAATTCAGGACTTTTGCATGCATGTTTTCCAGCTTGACAATAGTAGTACATGATATTTTGTTAGACTTTGTAGAAAACTGGACAGACATGGGGTTACACACTTGTTAGGGTTGGCAGGTGTGCAATAAGGTGTAGTGTATTATATTGTGATGTTGTCCACCCTATATTGTTACCAAATTTTGTGGATGGCCTGTGCATGGGATCAGGTAAAAAATTGCCGTGTTTGAAGATCAAAGGTCCAGGTAAAAATTTTAAAAAATTAAAGTTCTTGGCAATCTCTGTGACAGTCTTTGTAGGTCCATTATGAAGAGACAAGGAACTAGAGTCAAGCTGATCAGAAACCTAATTCCTAAAAGTTGTGCCAGATTGAAATTCAGAAGTGCTTGTAGTCTGAAAGAAAATCAATGAGCTAAGAAATACTCCTCAACAGTGCCAGCAGCATTCGATTACATAACCACTTTTTCTCTTGAAAATTCAACTTTAGTTTGTCCGGCTTTTTACATTTTAAGCCTCAGGGACCAACTCGTAACCCGTTAAGATGCATTCCTTAACCAAATCGTAGTCAGCACGCTGCTGTAGTGTCAGTGAATTCTAAATACCACTAGCTTTACCAATAAATACACATTATAGAGTTTGATGCTCCAATGGCCATTTCAAATTTTCAGCATTTTTTTCCAGCTGAGGAGAATTTTATCTATTTCTTTTTCTCTAAATTGGGGCATTAACCTAATATAATCAGTGACATCAAAACTTGAATTTGTATGTGAAGTGAGAACATTTCACTTGCTAGTTCTATTTCTTTTATTCTAAATTGATATTTCCTCTCTTCTCTATGTCCATTTGCATCTCTCTCTCTCTCTCTGTCTCTCTCTCTCTCTCTCTCTCTCTCTCTCTCTCTCTCTCTCTCTGTAACTGCATTTGCATCTGTTTTTCTTTTTTCTGTAACTGTATTTGCATCTGTTTTTCCTTTTTTTGTAGCTGCATTTGTTTATTCTGTAACTATTTGTCTCATTTATTCTTCCTTTACCTATTTGGATTTATTCTTTTTTAACTGCATTTGTATCTGTTTCTCCTCTTTCTGTAATAACATTTCTTCTTTCTAAATTGCAACTGCATTTTTTTCTTTCTTTATTTTATACTGACTTACTGATTTGTGTTGATTTCACACAAAAATTCTAAAATGTGAAATAACGCTTGGGATTTAAATATTTTTAAAACCTGGGGGAATTTAAATTTCAAAAATTTAAATTTTCTGAAATATTTTAGCCAAAATTCATATATTCCAAGAACAAGCACCCCAATTTTCTAGACTCTTACAAAATATAACAAGAAAACATGTATAGACGACAAGCTTTGTAAAATTTAACAAATAATTGAATTCCCCAAGAAAAACAAGGTAAAAATGAGAAAAAGAATTTATGGTTAAATGAATCAAATCCAAAATTATTGCAAGAATTAAAAATTAGAAGTCCTTTTGTTAAAAGTTCTAAATGAAACTGAGTTTGAATACTGATGACATCTGTTGTAAACTGTGAAATGCTGCAGTGTTAAGTCTCTTGTTGAATCAGTTTTTTCTAATTGTATATAAATTTTGATCAATGTCCTTGTCCATGAATTAATTTAAAGCTTATTATTTCCAGGAAAAATAATCACTTTTCTTTAAAATAATTTGAAGAAAATAAAATAATTAGCTCAAACTGTGCACAACATAAAATACCTGGACTTCTCGAGTGTTAACACACTAATGTCAATTCCTTCTCCAAAGATTAATAATAATTGCAATGCAAAACAAATTCCCCGATGGATGTCAAGAGTTTAACATTCTGGGAAAACCAAAAGTTTTTAACAATATTTGTCACTTATTCTAAGTATGGCTCGGTGCCACTTTATGAATCATCCTCTTTTAAAGAATAAGAAAAAGTTGTTGACTAAAACCTTTAATGGGTCCAGAATCAAGGTCAGGAGCTGGGTCAGCATTGGATTTTGTTTGTTTGTTTGTTTGATTAGGATTTTTAACGTAGCTTTAACAATTTTTCAGTCATATCGCTACGATGTCTGCAGTGAGGCAGTTTATAGTGATGTCTAGCACTGAGACATCATGCCGCAGACATGTAGCATGATGTCTCACCCAGTCACATTATCCTGACACCAGGCCGACCAGTCCTAACACTAACCTCTTTATGCTGAGCGTCAAGCGAGGCAGCTGTTAGTACCATTTTTGTAAGTCTTTGGTATGACTCGGCCGGGGATCGAACCGACGACCTCCCGCTTCCGGGGCGGACGCTCTAACCACTAGACCACCGGAGCGGTTAGCATTGGATACAATGTCTCATTATTGATGTCCAAAAATATTTAAATCAGAACTAAATAATATCAAATTCAGTAAATAAAGTTACATTACAATAGCATGTACTGGAATAAAAAGAAATAAAACTAGCACACAAATTAAATATAAATTTAATTAAAAAAACACTATCTTCTTTAAAATAGATGTACAACACACGTTTAAACCAACTTGCCCTTTTGAAAGGAAAGTATTTGTCCAACATCAACATAAACCATATATTTTCCAGTCGCCATTTGTTTACTTATTTTTAAAAATGAATGGTTACAGTTCTCATAATATATCAGAGAATAGTGTTTATTGATTAAAAATGTATGGTTACAGTTCTCATAATATATCAGAGAATAGTGTTTATTGATTAAAAATGTATGGTTATAGATAATATCATATATGACAGAATATTGTATCACAATATTAGCTTACAACAAAATCTTACTTCTGCTACTTTGTTATAGTTAACATGTGCTTCGCAGATGTCAGTGTCATCAGATGTTGCATTAAGCAATACGATAAGTCCAAATATAAATGATTATAATTTCTACATACAAATGCCTGTTATTGTGGGTTTCTATACCATAAAAATATTAACCTTAAAAATAAAAATTAATCCAAATGAAAAGACTGCAGTTTGTACAAATAACCATTTTTCTTCCTAATTTCTAGGACACTGATAAATATATTCCAAAATTCTAAGTTTTAATTGTTTCCATCTTATTAATGGATAAATGATAACACTTGATACTCTAGGCATTTAATTGCGACAATTTACTGATAGCTCACAAGGCGAGGAAGAAACACGTACTTAATCTTCGCTGATAGATGGCGAACATTTCTGAAACCCACGCTACACCATCGTTGCCAAGAAAGCACCTACTATATTAGTTGAGTTTATTAATTTGGATATCACCCCTACCTTGATCAGCTCAGCAGACATCAAGGTCAATAGTTTCAAAATTGTTCCAAACACTTGACCGCATTATGTCAGTTTTATTTCAGGTCTTTCTAAGGTCAATCTAATTTAATGCAAATAAAATATTTTGGTAGAAATGTGTTAAATTGTCTATAGTTATTTGAACACTTTGTCAAATCTTTAGTAGGTGCTTTGGTTTGCACATTTTCAAATCTTTAGTAGGTGTGTAAGTTTGCACATTGTCAAGCTGTTCAGTTTCAGAGGTAAGTAAATCTTGTATGTCGTCCGCAATCCCATAATGCCAAAATAGAAAATCAACAGCATCTTCTCCGATTTGAGATTGGAAGTTCAATCGTGTTCCTATATTTGTAAGCATTACTTTTTTCACCTGCTTCAATGGTCTTGAAAAATAATATTGATTCAATATAATTAGAAATCAATGTTAAGGAAGCATAGAAAAAGAAAACTATATAGTCCATCTTTAGAGACAATTACATAAATCTATCGTTCTTTTTCAATGTTATAAGAGCCGGTACCAATGTGACATGAGTCAAAGAGTGAAGTTGAACCTACTTAATGGTTTAAAATGCTAACATAGTAGTTAGAGAAAATATTAGTTAAATAGTCTAACCTTGACAATCACTAAAGACAGAATATGCCTTAAACGATGTGGTAGCTGCAGACTTGAAGCGACGGTTGGTTTTATCATAGGTTCGAAGTAGCTATTCAGTGGTGGTATGTATCATAGCTGACAATGTATATAAACTTATATATGGAGATATAGCAATCTGCAAATTTAAATCATTTATTGTGCTACATTTAGATAATTGTTGTTATGGTTACAGAATGGGAAAGAAACAAAAAAGCTCGATATAAGAAATCATATTTTTCCATGAGAGTGCATATTCTGATGTATATCTAGATAGTGTATTTAACTTTTGTCCATACTTGTAGATTGTAATGGTCCTTTATATACAACAAATTACATTAACTTCGTTAAAAATCCAAATCACAAACACACACACACACACACATTGCTAACTTTATACTTTAAGCCTTTCTAGCCAATGCTAGATAAATAAAACTTTACTTTCAAACATGTCTCTACATTTCACTATGTTGCAATAATAATTAGTTGGATGATGCAATATTTATGCAGTGTTATTATTCACAAATTTCTTCCATTTAAAATATAATTTTATTTACGTATAATTCATTGGTAAGGAAGAAATACTAATCATACTAAAAATTATACATTATAGAGTTACTTCGGTTGCCAAAGCAACCAAATATATTAATGTTTAAGAGGTTTTTTTTTTAAAAATTTAAAATAATGTTGGCAGTATCTTTTATCCAACTAAATACAGCATTCATTTTTAAAAGAAATCGATGTTATCAATCTGTTTTAATTATGAAGGTCATGATGTAGATCAATTGGTAATGTTTTAATGTGAAGAGTATAATGTTTATGCAATAGTCAAACTAACGGAAAACTAGTTTTCTTTGAAAATTGTCGAAACACAGATGTCTTACTGATTTTTATGTAAATATTTCCCGAAGCATTTACTTTTGCTTGCAATAATAAATTTGACCAATACAAGTAACTCAATATGTGTGACAAATGTAATAACTGACACAAAATCTATTTGTCATTGACTGCAGTGGGCTGTTTTTTTTATTACTTTTTTGGGGGGTTTCTTTTTTCATCACACCATCTAAAATGAAATAAACGTAAATTTTTCTTTCAAAATAAGTAATACGGTTGAAAACTTTAGGATGTGCTTCATGGATTTAACTACTTAAGAGTTATTTTATAGAATCGTAATACATATTTTAAAAAATTATTTTCCCAGCTTCACTACTAATTTTTATGTTATGTCGTAAGTTTCCTTGATAGTACCATGCAAAGTGAATGCATATCAACAGTATGGGATAGATTATGTCAGTGCTATCCAACCATTTTGACACCATGGGCCACATAAAATTTGTTCTTGAAGCCGAGGGCCGGATCAGAAAACTTAAAAAGCAATTACTATACAAATTATTCACAATCGTTTACCTGTTAAAGAATATAGCCAATGAAAGTAGGCCATTAACTATTCTTCTTACATATATGCACAAAAAAATTGTTCTAGCCATTTAAAATCAGCCCATAGGCCGCATGCGGCCCACATGTTGAACAGCACTGCATTGCTTTTTAAAATAGCTTTTAGAATTATTGCCTTCTTTAATATATGACTGCACTTTTAATTTTAGAATATCTTTCATTACAACTCAACTTGTTTTAAAATCTTACTTTTAATACATCTTCTAGTGTCAGCTAGTTTGAGCAACTGTCAATGGCCAACCAAACAGACGTAATAGCATCAGATAGAAGAGTATTATTTGTCATTGGTTTGAATCTTCTCTAGACAATAGTGTACGATTTTTCGGTTACCTATGGTAATGAAACATCAGCTGAGCAATGCCCATGTAATACTAAGCCGAGCGGGCTCTTTGATCAATACCGCCAAGTCAGGTAGAAATGAACAACAGTATGAACTCAGAGATGCGAAGTTTGCAACTCATGATAGGAGCTCTTGTCACCAGTACACAGGTATGATAGTGACCTTGGTTGTCAGTTATTCTTTTTTGAATGGTCTGAAAGTTATTACTGAAAATGAAAATGAACATACTTATTTCTCACTGATTATAAATTATAGAGCAAGAGTTGTGATATTTTCAGCAATAGTTATTAATTGCAACCTGCCAACGTATTTGAAATAGATCTCTCGGCATAAAACTTCTACATTGTCAAAAATTTGACGGGGAAAAAGAACAAGCTTTTTATGTTCATTTTCCAACCTATGAAACAAGCTCTGTAAAAAGGAAACAAAACAAAAATGATTTCCACCAGGTCGAAAGTTCAGCTCTTTCTTGCACGAAGGTCTGATTATTAGATTATATCCCAAGTCATATACTATTTCATATTGCTGTCCATTTCCTTTTCAACTTGATTGTGAAGAGAAAGTGAGAGAGAAATCTACTTTATAACAAAAGGAGTATTGTTCTTATTCTTTAAAACAAACATAAACAATAATAATTGAAAAACTCTGATAAGCAAGGAAAGATGCATCGGAGTCCAAATCTGACACATCCTCGATACAAGGTTAGTTCCTTTCCAGCTTGTATAGTTCTCATTCGTGATGATACATTGTATCACCCGTTATAAGAAACGGCTCTGTACATGACAGACTCAATGATTAACTTTGCTACTACTAGATCAAGCTCGATTTAGTGGAATTTGAAGTTGTTACTGAATGGGATAGCACGTGCATATCCACACGTGATAGCGTCAGTGCACTTTCGTTATCAACACGTGCAGAAAATTAATTTCAGATTTGGGAAACTACGTATTGCTATTTCTACTTCTACACTTCCACACAAAGCCTTAATGAACTTTATTATTCTTATTTAGACTATACCATACAATAATCAGCGGCAACTGGCTTTGAGACTGCAACTGTTTTAACAGCCACCATTGTGTTTACATCAACGTCCACTGTTGATAGCAGACTTTCTTGGGCAAATACATGTTTTAATGTTTGTTTCACTGATGTTCTGTTAGAATGATGTAGAGTCATGATCTGATTGGATACTTATATGCGCGATCTCCCTGTTATTATTAGCACATGATTGGCCTAGATTGGACATCCATAGACGTCTTTGTCCTGTGCCATAAAAATATAGTATCCACACACAGAGCTACGTGACGTTTGACCATAAATATATGGTTCCCACATACACAGCCAGGTGATGTCATCCATAAATATATGCGTCCCGCACTACAAAGGTTAATACCTTTAGGATTTTGGGGGATTTTAATTCAAAAAGATGTGAGAGAATTAAATTATTTATTGAATGCTTCTAAATTTGTTGGTTTGACGTCTCTTCTGCTATTTTATTTAAGACCATAAATTCGTAACAATATTCAATTTAAGTTTTATGTTCCATGTTCTTTCTCGGGTTAACGTAGCTACCAATTGCACGTTGGGCAAATGAATATATCTTCAAAAATATTGTGCTTAGCTGCAATATTAAAATGTAAGAAAATGACGGCATCTGGACTTTCAATATGCTGAGAACTTTATTTGATATAAAAGCAGTTATGATCAGTCTGCATGCGTCTATAGAAACAACTTTACATTCCTTCATTTTTACCTACTAACATATTTCTTACAACGTAAAACTTGACATCAGAATGCGTGGAACTATGAATTCATCAACACCACGGATAAAAGATAAAGTAATAATTACAACGGACATGCATCGGATAAAATGCTGGATTTTGTTCGTGATTTTTTATGTTAAGACTTGCTAGACTTGCTCTTTGTATCGAACGAGCCCCGGTTTCGCATGGCGAATATGGCGGCCCCAGAAAACAGGAGGCAGCCAATCATCATGGTGATGACCCACCAGAGTAGTACTCCTAGGCTCAGCTTGTCATGACTGTACAACATGCAGAATCCTTGAGAACCACAGCTTCCCCCTCGCCAAATCAAACACGCCTTGTCGATCACAGTGCCAATCAAAATAGGACCAGGAATTGACCCTAGAAAACAAGAAAGGGAATAGAAATATGTGGAATTGAACTCTTTCAAAATGGTATTCTCAAAAAGCTAAATCAGTCTATTAAAGAGGAGTTTATCATCAGTAGACATCTCGTATTCCGTATGTGAATATAGTATATTAAATTTGTTCACTCTTTAAGAAAGATTTTGAGGTAGATGTATTTCTCAACAGATTAACCAATGTATCAAAATAAAATACATGCCTAGCAGCCGAAGAATCATCCATTGCATACCAAGAGCCATGGGTTGAATGTCATCATCGACACATCTGAAATCAAACGATCGATTAATCATTCAATCAAAGGTTACTGTTATCACTTTATGTAAAATATGTTATTTCTACACAAAGACAAATAATATCTACAACTTTGCACAATTGTTACCAAACATTTTTAAATATAATGTTATTTACTTAATTGTTTATTATGTAGAAATATAAATTTATATTCATTAACATCCACCACACGAGCTTATTGCCATTTAGTGGAGTCCATCAAGCTTGCTCTAATTGATACAATAGAGTCAACAATACTCCCAGAAACAGTCCAAATGATCCAACTAAATTGTCTGATTTATTGTTTTACAGGTCATTTCAAACAATGCATTTTGCAGCCATCATCACTCATTGTATTTACTGATGCATCAGAGCAACATATAACACGGATTTATTTGAAAGACAGTATGGGAAAAATTATGTAGACATTTTAAAGCCGGAATTATCATACGGTCCGTTATAAGTTAATAGAGTATAAGGATAAATGTTCTCAAAGGAAGTTGTTCTGTGTTCATATTGTTATGTTCTAGTTTTTAGTTCGTACGGTCCATACGGGGACTTTAAAAATAAATGTATCTGTTGGCAAAGTCTCAGCTATATACGCCACGTAATTCCGAATGATTTCAACTGTTTCTGATCGAACATGCTCACCTGATTTGAATGAAATTCAAGCTATTATTAAATAAATATAACAGAATACAGAGGCTTATCCCGTCTTCGCTTGTATTGCTGTAGCAGTGTTTTTATGTAAGTATAAACAGCTGGTATTAAACTGAATTTGAGCAAACGTTACCATTTCCAGAGAGAGAGAGAGAGAGAGAGAGAGAGAGAGAGAGAGATATCAGCCATTGTGCTCATGTTATCAATGAACTATGCTGTAGATAACGTTCTATGAATCGAATTTCACCTGCAGTGTTTTTAAAAGCATTGAGTTACTCATCTTAATGAAACAACTAGTGCTGAAGCTTCAGCGCAATCTCAGTAGTAGACACAAGATAATAATAATAATAATAATAATAATAATAATAATAATAATAATAATAATGACTTTGTATAGCGCCTAATCTTTAGAAGCTCTAAGTGCTTTACAACATCAATAATGATATGACTACATTGTACTCTACAGAAAGAAAAGAAAGAAAGAAAAAAAACATGAAATTGGAAAACATAAAAACATGCCGACAAAATATAAGATACAAACATTATTAGGTCTCTAAGTTTGTTCCTGCAGTCGAAAAAAAAAACCACATAAAAGGGACCATTGTGCCTTTGTATCTTATTTGAATGGGCAATTCGTTCCACATCGCCGTGCCCTGGCATGCAAAAGAACGTTGTCCATATGATTTCGTTTTCATAGTGGGAATAATGCAGAGGCGTAGCTGGGGGGGGGGGGGGCAGAGGGGTACATATGTCATCGGGCGCCAAGGTACAGGGGCGCCAAAATGAGGCTTGCAATGTTACATTATAATAAGTAAACAAGGCTAATAAATCGGGCACAAGATCGCTGGGGCGCCAATTTTATAGTTCGTCCCCGGGCGCAAAATATCATCGCTACGCCTCTGGAATAATGAGTATACGATTGAGTATAAGAAAAGGAGCGTAAGGATCTTGCTGGTGTATACACATGGTTGAGGCCGGATAGGTATGTTGGGTTGGAGTCTATGAGTGAAACATAGCACAGAGAACAAATTTTGGTTTTGATTCTGTATCGAATGGATAGCCAGTGTAGCGTACAGAGCAGTGGTGAGGTGTGCTCTGATCGAGGTACTCTAAAGATGACTCGAGCAGCTGTGTTTTGAACTTTTTTGGAGTTTCTGGAGTAGATATTGTGACGAACCAGACAGAATTGAGTTACAATAGTTCAGTCTTGAAAGTTCTAGTGAACACACGTGTTTTAGTTGCATCAACTGAAAGATATTTACGAATGGAACTGATGCGTCTCAGCTCAAAATATGCAGCCTGGCATATGTTCATGACATGTTGGTGCAATGTGAGAGTACTGTCTAGAGTAACACCTAGGTTTCGTACTGACTGTGAATTTAATGTTGGTGTTGCTGATATTTATTGTGTGAGGTAAAGGATGTGAATGAGAAAGTCTTTGTGTTGTGATCAGAATGTCCTCAGTTTTATCATCATTCATCTACAGCTTGTTACATGTCATCCATGATTTCACATCAGAAATGCACCTCTCTACTCCATGGATGGTAGCATCAACTTCTGTTGGGTGGCTGGACTTGTATATTTGGGTGTCATCAACGTACAACTGGTGAGACACTGGGTGCTGATCTATGATACTTGAGAGAGGCTGAGTGTATAGAATGACTTCTGTGGAACACCACAACATAGATTAACTGGGCTAGAATCTATTTCATTTGCAACAACGGCCCTCATCAGACATGTTAACACAAAATACAGTGGATAAATACTAAACTAACAGATGAGCATCATGAAAAATTAGAAACAGCATGGGATATTATTGAAGGTGACACGTTCGACATTGCAAATACTACGAAAGCTGAAGAGCAAATTCTGCGGGCTGTATACAGTTGATATCCAGCAATGACTACTGAACTACTGTCAGGAAGTATTTCTCATTTTCAACAAAGACAGATGTTGAAGAACGGCATGAGACATCCAGAGAGCTATCAACCTAGAATGTGCCAGCGGTATCGAGCAACAATCAAAGAGGCAAAAAGTTTACTTTATTGCTTGCCGGTAATCAAATCCTACTGCTACGGTTAATCTATGTATCATGCTAAATTTATACAATCAATACAATCGAAGATATTTAGAATTATTCTAGTTGCTGAAGCAGATATATAGATAACCCGTATTAAAGAACAGGTGGCAGCCATGGCCAAGTCAAGTCAAGCGTTGTGTGTGTGTCAAAGTTTAGAATGGGTCCCGACTGTTTGTTGAAAGGGCACCAAAGAAAAAGTCTACGTGTATATTTTCTCAAAGTGTGCATAATACCCAACCAAACGTGCGCAAGAATGTAACGATGGTAAAATTTTAAGTGTGTGTGTGTGTGTGTGTGTGTGTGCGCGCAGTTGTTTAATGCTGGGTTCCAGATACCCCATAAACTACCCCACGCACAAACAGCGTCCGATCAAGCCCTAGCAGCCGCTATCGCTACGCGGAGAATGGTTAAGTTAGATGTCAGTTTCAATGAAAAACATTAGAAAAAGGAGCAGCTGACAGCTCAAGCCAAGGAAGGTCTTGTAATCAGCTGTAAATAGGATCAACAGTCGATTACATTCAATTGATCTTCACAATAATAATAATAATAATAATAATAATAATAATAATAATAATAATAATAATAGTGAGAACTTTGTATAGAACCTAATCTTTAGAAGCTCTAAGCGCTTCACAACATTAGGCAATTAAGATTATGCCTTTTGTTTCTAAACGTAGCTTTATCAATTTTTCAGTCATATCAATACGTTGTCTGCAGCGTGGCAGTTTATAGTGATGTCTAGCACTGGGGCATCATACCTGACAGGTACAGCTAAGTCTATGACTGACTACATCAGCAGCTACATGGCAACAAGTTAAAGCCATCGCCACCTTGAACTTGAGAGCAAATGTTACATTTTCCTCGCGAAAAAGAACAAAAAGAGTATTGCATATTATCGTATAATTGTGTATATTGTTGGAACGGTGTTTGTCTGTTTAGTTGCATACGGTCATGGAATACTATAACTAAATAAAAGAAAACATAAAACAGTACACGGGAATTCTATAATGACCTTTAAAATCACTCTTGTTTGGACGATCTATATAAGAACTAACTGAAGTGTTGCCATCGAGACTGGTGTGGTTGATGTGAGGACAACAAGCATCATGAAGAATAGGAAGGGTGCCAGAATCCTCAGGTTTGTACATCCGTCATCACACCGTCCGCTAACGGCAGTGGACCTCTGGTCATCTATCGTGGTATTTAAGCTGGTTGCCACACATTGACAATTTTGATACGGACTCTGCAAAACAATATTGTATTGTATTGTATTGTATTGTATTGTATTGTATTGTATTGTATTGTATTGTATTGTATTATAGGGAAAGAAAGAACAGTGTGTTGCTCTGTAAACATATAAAAGATATTTACCGTGGGAGTTGCTGGTGACTTTGTACAGCCAGCATGACAGGGGGAGTAGTACACGATACGGTCATTCCCACATACGACATTTATAACTTGTTCTGTGCAATTGCAAGGACCCTGGCACTTCGCTTTGTACCAAGATATAGACCTGCCGATTACAAACATTTATTTGAGGTACACTACCTTTCAGTAAGTATTCAATTAATAGTTCGCTATACTGACGCTTTCGAGCATTTTGAAATACGGAATCGTTTATGAAAATATCAATCGCTAAGGCTTTTATATTTTCAGGTTTTTTATACAGTGTTATATATTAACTCAAATTTAAATCTAGCTTCTATTCTGAGACAAGCATCACGCCCGCCCCTCCCCCTCCCTCCATGACATTGACATATGGCTTTTAATTACTGAATCACGAGATATCATTGTTGTGTTTTACCGACCCAATGTGTAAAGAACGATAACAATTAGCTGTCATCATCTTCATATTTTCAAGGTAATGAATTTTACAATACAGGTCTTTTCATTTGTGCAACTGCAAATTATTCACAAATCGAAGATGATTTTTTTTAGGGTTTAACGCCATTTTCAGCACACTATAGGCTATACATGGCGGCCAGTATTATTGGTGGAGGAAAAAACACCATGGAAAAACCCTGGAAAGAACCACCGACCCACGAGAAGCTACTGGCAAGCTTTCTCACATAACTACATTAGCCAAATCTTAGACTCGAGCCACGCAGACAGAGGTGAGACGGCTGTGATCTGTAACGGACAGCGCTTTAGACCACTCGGCCACTCGGGGTAAAAAAAAAAAACGGAGATGAGAGTACAGAAGAGACTGATGGGGGTCTAAAGAATTCACACTTTGTTGTTTAAAGAAAGTATGGTTTAAATGCTGCTAAATTATTGTAAATGATTTTATTTGGTATATGATTCTTCAATGATATCTTTTTCTATTGACCAGGCTAAAAGACGGCTAGAAATAAACGAAAGCTAATGTACTCGCCTTATTGACAAAACTTACCCTTCGCCGGGGTAGGAGACTTCAAGGCCGGCCATTTTGACGTTCGGACACCCAGCTAAGTAGGCTATTCCCATTACAGCTGCTAGAAACGATGCTATTGCCGCCAATCGAGTCATTCCAACCATCTCTAATCGGAACAGCCTAATCAACAATCCTCCCAGAAACATTCCAAATGATCCCACCAATATTAGGCCGCCTATTGTGTGCCAAAACGATAAAGGTATTATCATCCAAACTTTACTTCTTAATAAACAAGACTAGTCTATTCCCATCCTTTATTTTAAATGCACCGTGTGGACGAATGTTAAAAGTATATTCAATGTCCATTCTTTCTCTAACAGCACTGTGTAGGCACAAGCAGCATACTAGAGAACAAATTTTCATCTTTTGTGGTAGGCGTTGATTTTTTACTCTTCATACCTCCATCTTTTATTTCCAACAGCAAACCATATATAATTACTGCTAAACGTATATCGAGTTTAAGTCAAACCATACATCACATAAATGCATTTTGGATAACAGCGACCGCGACCCCTTTATCTCAAAGATATTATATTCCTTCCTGCTCCCAATGACACAATGACAAACTTTCAATGGCATTTAAGAACATGAAGTATGAAGTAAGTCAATACTGTGTGGTCCTTCACTGGGTCGGTATTATGTCGACTCAGTTTCCAAATCCAATTTTCTATATTGATTCAGGCAAAGTTGTTGTGCTAATTATTTACCGTTTTTATTTTTGAGTCACAGAGCTTCGAACATGTTAGACCATCAGTCGTTTGGTTTGGTTTCCTGTAAGTTTTCTGTAAGCAGATGTTTACAAAGCCGAAAACTCGCACATGGCAAAGAGAACTCTTTCAGCCAATGTGGTAATTATACGCCAGAGTACAACGGTCTATCAACCGTCCACTTATAGAAAGGTTCTGATGGTAGTTGTGGCATAATGGGCACTGCACAAGGCGTAGCTTATGTGTAGTGGGTATTGGATGGTATTGGTGATGTGATGGGTATTATGTGTAGGGGGTATTGGATGGTATTGGTGATGTGATGGGTATTATGTGTAGGAGGTATTGTATGGTATTGGTGATGTGATGGGTATTATGTGTAGGGAGTATTGGATGGTATTGGTGATGTGATGGGTATTATGTGTAGGGGGTATTGGATGGTATTGGTGATGTGATGGGTATTATGTGTAGGGGGTATTGGATGGTATTGGTGATGTGATGGGTATTATGTGTAGGGGGAATTGGATGGTATTGGTATTGTGATGGGTATTATGTGTAGGGGGTATTGGATGGTATTGGTGATGTGATGGGTATTATGTGTAGGGGGTATTGGATGGTATTGGTATTGTGATGGGTATTATGTGTAGGGGGTATTGGATGGTATTGGTGATGTGATGGGTATTATGTGTAGGGGGTATTGGATGGTATTGATGATGTGATGGGTATTATGTGTAGGGGGTATTGGATGGTATTGGTGATGTGATGGGTATTATGTGTAGGGGGTATTGGATGGTATTGATGATGTGATGGGTATTATGTGTAGGGGGTATTGGTTGGTATTGGTGATGGGATGGGTATTATGTGTAGGGGGTATTGGTTAGTATT
Organism: Unio delphinus; assembly: GCA_029339505.1. Taxonomy (NCBI): domain Eukaryota; kingdom Metazoa; phylum Mollusca; class Bivalvia; order Unionida; family Unionidae; genus Unio; species Unio delphinus. Next base: position 3,513,863 of record JAQISU010001252.1, read on the forward strand.
GGTGATGGGATGGGTATTATGTGTAGGGGGTATTGGATGGTATTGGTATTGTGATGGGTATTATGTGTAGGGGGTATTGGATGGTATTGGTAATGTGATGGGTATTATGTGTAGGGGGTATTGGATGGTATTGATGATGTGATGGGTATTATGTGTAGGGGGTTTTGGATGGTATTGGTGATGTGATGGATATTATGTGTAGGGGTATTGGATGGTATTGATGATGTGATGGGTATTATGTGTAGGGGGTATTGGTTGGTAGATTATGTGTAGGGGGTATTGGATGGTATTGATGATGTGATGGGTATTATGTGTAGGGGGTATTGGTTGGTATTGGTGATGGGATGGGTATTATGTGTAGGGGGTATTGGATGGTATTGGTGATGTGATGGGTATTATGTGTAGGGGGTATTGGATGGTATTGGTGATGTGATGGGTATTATGTGTAGAGGGTATTGGATGGTATTGGTGATGGGATGGGTATTATGTGTAGGGGGTATTGGATGGTATTGGTGATGTGATGGGTATTATGTGTAGGGGGTATTGGATGGTATTGGTGATGGGATGGGTATTATGTGTAGGGGGTATTGGATGGTATTGATGATGGGATGGGTATTATGTGTAGGGGGTATTGGATGGTATTGGTGATGGGATGGGTATTATGTGTAGGGGGTATTGGATGGTATTGGTGATGTGATGGGTATTATGTGTAGGGGGTATTGAATGGTATTGGTGATGTGATGGGTATTATGTGTAGGGGGTATTGGATGGTATTGGTGATGTGATGGGTATTATGTGTAGGGGGTATTGGATGGTATTGGTGATGGGATGGGTATTATGTGTAGGGGGTATTGGATGGTATTGGTGATGTGATGGGTATTATGTGTAGGGGGTATTGGTTGGTAGATTATGTGTAGGGGGTATTGGATGGTATTGGTGATGTGATGGGTATTATGTGTAGGGGGTATTGTATGGTATTGGTGATGTGATCGGTATTATGTGTAGGGGGTATTGGATGGTATTGGTGATGTGAAGGGTATTATGTGTAGGGGGTATTGGATGGTATTGGTGATGGGATGGGTATTATGTGTAGGGGGTATTGGTTGGTAGATTATGTGTAGGGGGTATTGGATGGTATTGATGATGTGATGGGTATTATGTGTAGGGGGTATTGGATGGTATTGATGATGTGATGGGTATTATGTGTAGGGGGTATTGGTTGGTATTGGTGATGGGATGGGTATTATGTGTAGGGGGTATTGGATGGTATTGGTGATGTGATGGGTATTATGTGTAGGGGGTATTGGATGGTATTGGTGATGTGATGGGTATTATGTGTAGGGAGTATTGGATGGTATTGATGATGGGATGGGTATTATGTGTAGGGGGTATTGGTTGGTATTGGTGATGGGATGGGTATTATGTGTAGGGGGTATTGGATGGTATTGGTGATGTGATGGGTATTATGTGTAGGGAGTATTGGATGGTATTGGTGATGTGATGGGTATTATGTGTAGGGGGTATTGGATGGTATTGATGATGTGATGGGTATTATGTGTAGGGGGTATTGGTTGGTAGATTATGTGTAGGGGGAATTGGATGGTATTGATGATGTGATGGGTATTATGTGTAGGGGGTATTGGTTGGTATTGGTGATGGGATGGGTATTATGTGTAGGGGGTATTGGATGGTATTGGTGATGGGATGGGTATTATGTGTAGGGGGTATTGGATGGTATTGGTGATGGGATGGGTATTATGTGTAGGGGGTATTGGATGGTATTGGTGATGGGATGGGTATTATGTGTAGGGGGTATCGGATGGTATTGGTGATGGGATGGGTATTATGTGTAGGGGGTATTGGATGGTATTGGTGATATGATGGGTATTATGTGTAGGGGGTATTGGATGGTATTGGTGATATGATGGGTATTATGTGTAGGGGGTATTGGATGGTATTGGTGATGTGATGGGTATTATGTGTAGGGGGTATTGGATGGTATTGGTAATGTGATGGGTATTATGTGTAGGGGGTATTGGTTGGTAGATTACGTGTAGGGGGTATTGGATGGTATTGATGATGTGATGGGTATTATGTGTAGGGGGTATTGGATGGTATTGATGATGTGATGGGTATTATGTGTAGGGGGTATTGGTTGGTATTGGTGATGGGATGGGTATTATGTGTAGGGGGTATTGGATGGTATTGGTGATATGATGGGTATTATGTGTAGGGGGTATTGGATGGTATTGGTGATATGATGGGTATTATGTGTAGGGGGTATTGGTTGGTATTGGTGATGGGATGGGTATTATGTGTAGGGGGTATTGGATGGTATTGGTGATGTGATGGGTATTATGTGTAGGGGGTATTGGATGGTATTGGTGATGTGATGGGTATTATGTGTAGAGGGTATTGGATGGTATTGGTGATGGGATGGGTATTATGTGTAGGGGGTATTGGATGGTATTGGTGATGTGATGGGTATTATGTGTAGGGGGTATTGGATGGTATTGGTGATGTGATGGGTATTATGTGTAGGGGGTATTGGATGGTATTGGTGATGGGATGGGTATTATGTGTAGGGGGTATTGGATGGTATTGGTGATGTGATGGGTATTATGTGTAGGGGGTATTGGTTGGTAGATTATGTGTAGGGGGTATTGGATGGTATTGGTGATGTGATGGGTATTATGTGTAGGGGGTATTGTATGGTATTGGTGATGTGATCGGTATTATGTGTAGGGGGTATTGGATGGTATTGGTGATGTGAAGGGTATTATGTGTAGGGGGTATTGGATGGTATTGGTGATGTGATGGGTATTATGTGTAGGGGGTATTGGTTGGTAGATTATGTGTAGGGGGTATTGGATGGTATTGATGATGTGATGGGTATTATGTGTAGGGGGTATTGGATGGTATTGATGATGTGATTGGTATTATGTGTAGGGGGTATTGGTTGGTATTGGTGATGGGATGGGTATTATGTGTAGGGGGTATTGGATGGTATTGGTGATGTGATGGGTATTATGTGTAGGGGGTATTGGATGGTATTGGTGATGTGGTGGGTATTATGTGTAGGGAGTATTGGATGGTATTGATGATGGGATGGGTATTATGTGTAGGGGGTATTGGTTGGTATTGGTGATGGGATGGGTATTATGTGTAGGGGGTATTGGATGGTATTGGTGATGTGATGGGTATTATGTGTAGGGAGTATTGGATGGTATTGGTGATGTGATGGGTATTATGTGTAGGGGGTATTGGATGGTATTGATGATGTGATGGGTATTATGTGTAGGGGGTATTGGTTGGTAGATTATGTGTAGGGGGTATTGGATGGTATTGGTGATGGGATGGGTATTATGTGTAGGGGGTATTGGATGGTATTGGTGATGGGATGGGTATTATGTGTAAGGGGTATTGGATGGTATTGGTGATATGATGGGTATTATGTGTAGGGGGTATTGGATGGTATTGGTGATATGATGGGTATTATGTGTAGGGGGTATTGGATGGTATTGGTGATGTGATGGGTATTATGTGTAGGGGGTATTGGATGGTATTGGTGATGTGATGGGTATTATGTGTAGGGGGTATTGGATGGTATTGGTGATGTGATGGGTATTATGTGTAGGGGGTATTGGATGGTATTGGTGATGTGATGGGTATTATGTGTAGGGGGTATTGTATGGTCTTGGTGATGTGAAGGGTATTATGTGTAGGGGGTATTGGATGGTATTGGTGATGTGATGGGTATTATGTGTAAGAGGTATTGGATGGTATTGGTGATGTGATGGGTATTATGTGTAGGGGGTATTGGATGGTATTGGTGATGTGATGGGTATTATGTGTAGGGGGTATTGGATGGTATTGGTGATGTGATGGGTATTATTTGTAGGGGGTATTGGATGGTATTGGTGATGTGATGGGTATTATGTGTAGGGGGTATTGGATGGTATTGGTGATGTGATGGGTATTATGTGTAGGGGGTATTGGATGGTATTGGTGATGTGATGGGTATTATGTGTAGGGGGTATTGGATGGTATTGGTGATGGGATGGGTATTATGTGTAGGGGGTATTGGTTAGTATTGGTGATGGGATGGGTATTATGTGTAGGGGGTATTGGATGGTATTGGTGATATGATGGGTATTATGTGTAGGGGGTATTGGATGGTATTGGTGATATGATGGGTATTATGTGTAGGGGGTATTGGTTGGTATTGGTGATGGGATGGGTATTATGTGTAGGGGGTATTGGATGGTATTGGTGATGTGATGGGTATTATGTGTAGGGGGTATTGGATGGTATTGGTGATGTGATGGGTATTATGTGTAGAGGGTATTGGATGGTATTGGTGATGGGATGGGTATTATGTGTAGGGGGTATTGGATGGTATTGGTGATGTGATGGGTATTATGTGTAGGGGGTATTGGATGGTATTGGTGATGGGATGGGTATTATGTGTAGGGGGTATTGGATGGTATTGATGATGGGATGGGTATTATGTGTAGGGGGTATTGGATGGTATTGGTGATGGGATGGGTATTATGTGTAGGGGGTATTGGATGGTATTGGTGATGTGATGGGTATTATGTGTAGGGGGTATTGGATGTTATTGGTGATGTGATGGGTATTATGTGTAGGGGGTATTGGATGGTATTGGTGATGTGATGGGTATTATGTGTAGGGGGCATTGGATGGTATTGGTGATGTGATGGGTATTATGTGTAGGGGGTATTGGATGGTATTGGTGATGGGATGGGTATTATGTGTAGGGGGTATTGGATGGTATTGGTGATGGGATGGGTATTATGTGTAGGGGGTATTGGATGGTATTGGTGATATGATGGGTATTATGTGTAGGGGTATTGGATGGTATTGGTGATATGATGGGTATTATGTGTAGGGGGTATTGGATGGTATTGGTGATGTGATGGGTATTATGTGTAGGAGGTATTGGATGGTATTGGTGATGTGAAGGGTATTATGTGTAGGGGATATTGGATGGTATTGGTGATGTGATGGGTATTATGTGTAGGGGGTATTGGATGGTATTGGTGATGTGATGGGTATTATGTGTAGGGGGTATTGTATGGTCTTGGTGATGTGAAGGGTATTATGTGTAGGGGGTATTGGATGGTATTGGTGATGTGATGGGTATTATGTGTAAGAGGTATTGGATGGTATTGGTGATGTGATGGGTATTATGTGTAGGGGGTATTGGATGGTATTGGTTATGTGATGGGTATTATGTGTAGGGGGTATTGGTTGGTAGATTATGTGTAGGGGGTATTGGATGGTATTGATGATGTGATGGGTATTATGTGTAGGGGGTATTGGATGGTATTGGTGATGTGATGGGTATTATGTGTAGGGGGTATTGGATGGTATTGGTGATGTGATGGGTATTATGTGTAGGGGGTATTGGATGGTATTGGTGATGTGATGGGTATTATGTGTAGGGGGTATTGGATGGTATTGGTGATGTGATGGGTATTATGTGTAGGGGGTATTGGTTGGTAGATTATGTGTAGGGGGTATTGGATGGTATTGGTGATGTGATGGGTATTATGTGTAGTGGGTATTGGTGATGTGATGGGTATTATGTGTAGGGGGTATTGGATGGTATTGGTGATGTGATGGGTATTATGTGCAGGGGGTATTGGATGGTATTGATGATGTGATGGGTATTATGTGTAGTGGGTATTGGATGGTATTGGTATTGTGATGGGTATTATGTGTAGGGGGTATTGGATGGTATTGGTGATGTGGTGGGTATTATGTGTAAGGGGTATTGGATGGTATTGGTGATGTGATGGGTATTATGTTTAGGGGGTATTGGATGGTATTGGTGATGTATTATGTGTAGGGGGTATTGGTTGGTAGATTATGTGTAGGAGGTATTGGATGGTATTGGTGATGTGATGGGTATTATATGTAGGGGGTATTGGATGGTATTGGTGATGTGATGGGTATTATGTGTAAGGGGTATTGGATGGTATTGGTGATGTGATGGGTATTATCTGTAGGGGTTTTTGGATGGTATTGGTGATGTATTATGTGTAGGGGGTATTGGTTGGTAGATTATGTTTAGGGTGTATTGGATGGTATTGGTGATGTGATGGGTATTATGTGTAGTGGGTATTGGATGGTATTGGTGATGTGATGGGTATTATGTGTAGGGGGTATTGGATGGTATTGGTATTGTGATGGGTATTATGTGTAGGGGGTATTGGATGGTATTGGTATTGTGATGGATATTATGTGTAGGGGGTATTGGTTGGTAGATTATGTGTAGGAGATATTGGATGGTATTGGTATTGTGATGGATATTATGTTTTTGAGACATAGTTCCTTTGTTTACATAACACACATTTCATCTAATAGTAGATGTGGGATTTAAAAGACGGCACATATTTTAATGTGTCTTGGGAATTTTGGGTGGTATAGATAACGTACTGGATAGTATACCTGAGCAATTTCACATCCATCTTTCTCATTCAACTTTCTTCTTCGGATAGAAGGAGTGTTGGAGAGTGTGTATGGATGTTAAGTGGTATTGATAATGTACTAGATAGTATGCTTAAGCAATTTCACATCCATCTTATTCATTATACCTTCTTTTTCGGATAGAAGGAGTGTTGGAGAGTGTGTATGGGTATTGGGTGGTATATGTATGTTTGGATTGTATATTTGATTTCATCTGATTTGTTTACAGCATACTTGTACCTTTTGATAGTTGGTGCGGGATTTAAGAGGCCTTTTGGATTATTTGCATGAAGTATTTGATGGTATTGATGGTGTGTTGGATGGTACGTTTGTGGCTATTTCAACTCCTTTGTTTACCTACTACCCGTAGGTATTATTTGCGAGAGCTGAATTTGTAAAATTTGGCACTTTAAATTCTTTTGACAATTTGTAGGGAAAAAATGGTTTTAAAACGTTTCCTATTTGAGGGAAAACTTCCTTTGCAAACAACGCTAAATAATGTATTAGTGTAGAATATATAGCACTAATCTTAACCTCGACAATATGTTAAATTCCTTCCTGGCCTTTATCAGTTTCCGCTAAAGTCAGTGTATATATATATATATATATATATATATATATATATATATATATATATATATATATATATATATATATATATATATATATATATATATATATATCTGTGTGTGTGTGTGGTGCAGTCGGAGCTGTAGTATTTTTGAAACTTTTAGCAGGGCTTTGCACTGGATAGCCAACAATAAATTGGGGATACATCATATGGTTCATATTTTGGATGATTTTCTCATATTAGATAGTACTTGCGATGGATGTTTACAGAAACTCAAAGACTTCTTACGACTCTGTAAAGACATTGGCATTCCTATGGCAGAGGAAAAAACCTTCCCCCCTGCCCCTGCGTTGACTTTCTTGAGTTATGAATTGGATTCAGAGATAAAGGAAGTGCGTCTACCGCTTGACAAACTTGCAACATGTCATGAACTGCTACAAGGCTGCCGGCAGAAACCAAACTCGTACCTTTTTGAAAAACACTACGCACCGTCAACCATATCTACATATGTATCGGCTATTGGTTATGTGCACAAACTAAGAAATATTCCTGACCCAACCAATTCCTTTCTTTTTCAAAAACTACTACAAACGATTCATAAACATTTACCACAAACAGATGTTAGACTATCAATTGATAAATGTATGCTAAACAAACTCGTGCTAGTCCTGTCGACATTTACCCACAATGCTTTTCGTGCGGCTTTATTTAAATCTATGTTTCTTCTGGCAGTTCATGCTTTTCTGCGGGTGGGGGAAATTACTGTTAGACAGACGGGTTGCGGCAATCCCAACTGGCTTCAATTCTCTCAGGTTCTTATCAATGACAGCGGTTTAGTGGTTCACTTTGCAAATTACAAACACACCAGTGGTAAAATTTTTCGCTTAAGGATCGTGCCCCAAAAATTACAAGACCAATGCCCCATCCGATATGTAATATCTTCTTTTCACAGTGTGGGGTGCACAATTCGGCGTTATCTGCTTATTTGTGTATAGGATGGTTAGGTTGTTTTATGTTTACTTTGTTTTTACTTTATATTCTAATTTAGGAATATAGACTTTAATCACTTCCCGCGGGTTCTGTTTTCTGATTGTTGTTCTTCCAATCAGGTCTCGTGGGTGCACAGAACAATGAATACAGCTGTCCACATCTTACGGTTACTGCTCTTTATATGGGTTCATTGGAGAGCATTTCACTTTCCGTGGTCCTTATGTGACAAGTTGCTGCTCTTCATATGGGTTCATTGAAGAGCACTGCACTTCACATGGGGGCTACACATATTGGACTTTAATGTCTACTTTTACATATGACATATATGGTTGTTATGCTTAAATGTTTTACTTTAAACTGTATACTGATACATGTTTTTGTTTTTCTTTTGTTTCTTGTAATTTTAAAAAAACAAAACAACAACAATGTTTCTACTTTATATCTGCATTTAAAGGTTTGATTATGTTGGCTGATTTTTTGCAGAGTTCTTTTCTTATAACATTATGCTTAAATTTCCTTCCATCTTTGTTGTTGGCTTGCTGCAGGTATACCACCCACCCACCCACCCCCTTTTTCCTTTTGGGCTACACAGAGAGCGCTTGATGTGGCGGGTCTTCTCTGTGTGGCGGCGGTCGGAGCCCAATTCAAGCACTTGAGCTTCATTATGTATGTAAAGTATGCATTTGTATATCTTTTGACTATAATTATGTTTTATTTCTATATATAATATATAATGAAGTCACTGAAAGTGGCCTGCAGCAACAATTATGTAGTTTATTATTATTTCTTCCCTGATGCTGAACTCTAACAACGTTCACGTTGCAATGTCATTCCTGGGTCATTTAGGTGTCTCCTCGGGCTATAAACAAACGCCTAACCATAAATATGTGTGTGTGTGTGTGTGTGTGTGTGTGTTTAAATTCGACATTAATGTCCGATATTGTTTTGGAATTTTAGTGCAACAGTTAAGCTTTACCAATTTATTAACAAAAATTCCGTATCATTGTTGGTCTCTATGAAAGCCAGGTACAACTTCAAAATTTAAGTACAACTTTTAGTATAGGCGAATTGAATATTAATGTTATGTCTTTTCTCAGTATCCTTTAGAGTCTAAGTTATTGTCGTCATTTAGTATTCCTTTTCTTCTTCTAAGCTTACCTAATTAATGTTCCTGAATATGTTTTTAGTCTCCGTTAAATTCTATGACAGTTTCATAATCTAACAATAATTGTAGTCACTGAAAGGCCAGTCAGATCTCCAGAAAACAGAGATAGTACTCTATCATTGCCTTATATGTTTTGCCTCTGTTGTCTGTATGTCTTGTCTTTGTTCGTTAAATTGCCATTTCCGCATCCATTGGAACCTATAAACCATGTTTACCCTGTAAAACCATCCCCATGTTATTTATGGGACGATTAAACATAGGATTTCCTCCTATACTTACTTACCTATGTACATGGCCGGCGCTTCCGCTAGGCGAACTAGGCAATCGCCTAGAACGCTGGGCTAAGGGTTTATTTCATGATGGGCGGGTGGGGGAGGGTGTGATTGGAAGGGAGCGCCAGATATCTGATCTCGCCTAGGGCACCAAAATGCCTTGCACCGGCGCTGCCTATATGGCCATACACCACAATTAATTTTACTATATGTTCTCTACATATATTTCTCAGCACTGACCTTTCCACAGTGTGACAATCAATACAAATCATATGAAAATCTAAAATACTCCCAAAAATGACTTCACGGTGAAATTCTTGTCAAGGGTTGACCGGCATTTTTTTGAGTAGCTGCACTGTAAACAGAGCAGCATGTACACAGAACACTGATTTCACTTCCGGATCATCACTAAGGCCTAATTACACAGTGTGCACTGTCGCCAAAATACATACAGACAGCCACTCTCAGAGCTCCTATTCTCAAGAATAAACAACTAACTTTAAATCCATACCAAAGATGCATCAATATAACTCTTCTATCACCACCAAAAGGAGAGAGGAAAAAATGTTCTAAAAATAGACTAGAACGTCCGCCTGTGCGTGTGTGTGAAAGAGATAACAAAATATAGAAAACTTTATATGTATTTTCATAAAAGTTGGAAATATTCTGGGAGTGATCCAAAATAGAATTTATGAAGAAAATGTTGAATACTTGTCAAAAACTGATTAAATATTTTTATAATGTCCTACGCATTTATTATAAGCCTTAGTCATCCTGTACATCAATAGATAAGACTACACTTTTTGCATCGTGGATACGCCTGCTTGTTTAGCCATTCATTTAGCAAATGTAGAAGAGAAGCATTTATCTATTTACCGAGCAGTAGACCAGCTTCATCAAACGGCATATTGTACTGTTCTGCCAGAAACTTGAAGGCAAAGGCACTGACACCGAAAATGATTAGAGCGTTGACAGCGCCCCCTATCGTCAGAAGCATAAAAATGGGATTCACAATCTGAAATACGAACAATGAAACAGACGAAATAGTTAAGTTAAGGAAGGTTGGAAAGAAGCGTAAGAATATGACGAAATCAAAACCTTTTTTCTGGCAATTACATCCGTAAATAATCATAGATAAGTATCATATAAATTCGATGAATCATTACACGTTGTGTTTCGTTCTTGTTTTGTTTGTGTAATCGTCCTTCATCGTTTTGCACCCGAGTCCACATATAGATAGATAGACAGATACATGAATTAATTAATGAGAGAGACAGAGAGAGAGAGAGACTTATTTATTGGTCCTATATAGTTTTCCCGCGATTCATGCAATTGTTCTGTGCTTTTTGCCAAAGCGCTCCTTAGTAGCACTAATTTTAAACAGCTGTCAAATAAATAAAAAAGTACTATATCGTACCAGCCTTAGGACTGCCTTGAAAAATGATACAACTATTTTCTTCATTAGTGACAAGATAGATGTATTTATCTCTCCTTCACTACTTCCACCATTAGTCGTGGCTGCCTTTTTGTTTCCTGAAAGTAGAACAAATCTCAGTTTCGATATTTATGACATAACAATATGCTAACTTTCATCATCAATTGCCAAAGCTAAACATCATAATAAAATGTATAGTACCAACTACAGATATGAATAATAGACTCCTAGGTCTGGATGTTCTTTGCTTTCTTTTTTATTATTCCATTCAGGAATTACCTGCATATTACAGAGATGAATTCCATCTTGAGAATATGTGTACGATCATAAGGCATTATTATTTCACCAAGTGACATACATGTCATGTATAATATACAGTGGTGCATGAATCGATCATGTTTGGTATTGTAAAGCAATGTTTATTATTACCCCACCCCCACCCCCACCCCCACACACACAAGAAAAGGAAAAAAATGAATACATGTATATGGTTTAAAAAATTAATGATAGAATTAACCATAAAGAGAGTTCTTTTTCAAAAACACTTGAAAATATAAGTAAAAGAGAACAATTCAGTTAACATTAAACTTTACAAGCTAAACCCCCACCCAGTGTTTGATACTCCCCTTTGTAGGCACTTTGTAGAGTATGGTTAACAAGAGATTATTGACCAAGTAACTTTGATCTTTGATCAGGCATACGATCTTGAGCTAACCAGAACGTATGTATACTAGTATTTTATTATTAGACTTGTCATTAGCGGGACGTCTGACACTTTAAACCCCATAATAGATAAATACTTGTATCACTAAGTACAAGTCTGTCGAAGAAACTAATGATAGAACACATTTTTTTTTGTGCAAAACCAAATTTTTTCAGTATTCTAATTGTGAACCAAAGAGACTGGTGATAAACACAACTCGAGTTTTAGTAAGGAAACCATTATGATTTGTTTTTGTTGTTGTTGTTTTTGTTTATATACGAGATGCAAGCCATAATCAAAACATGATAACACTAAATGATCCGTCGCTCAAAACATTGTGCAAAAGTCATTTTTCAGTCACATTGATCTTCATAGTTGACTCTTCTCTTATCCCAGTTGTGAGCGATACACATTGTTGTTTACTGTAGATGGCGGATAACTCGAGTTATTGTGTGTGACGGAACAGGTAACAAAGTTTTGTCGGGCACATACAAAGATAGACCAATTTTCTAAATAAATACATAGTCAAGCTATTATAGTTATTACCTGGTAGGTATTTTGGGAAGCCGAACAGCGGCACCACCAGCAGAGCAAATGCTATACAAGTAGGAACAAAGCTAAGCCACCATGCACCCACCCAACGAGGATCACGTGCGTCGAAATCTACACTGCAATGTTCCAAGTGGGAAACATTAGTGATGGTCATCATCTTGATCATCTAGCACTATTACGCTGAATAAAAAAATGAAACCATTTTAAAAACATTGATAATATTATTAAATTTATATTATTTAGGAAAAAAGTTTATATGGAAGTGCAGACGGAGCACAATTGGAAGAGACTGGGACTCGAAAATCAAGAATCACGACTTTTAGTACCGCCCAAGCCCACCTAGATCTTTTGTTTCAGTGACTTTGGAAAGGACACTTAGCTGCCATGTTTTGACATGATATAGCCAATAATTTGTTCAGCGTAGAATCAAAAAGCCAAACAACAACAAAAAGCAACAAAGTTGCAGCATAAAACATCGAAAAGTCTCTCAACCAAAAAAAACAGTCTAATATTCGTGTCTCATGTTCTAACAAAATTTATCTGACAATATTTAAACAAAGTTTGTCGATTTAATATGAGAACAATCACATCTTTTTGATGTAATCAAACATGTTTGTTTGCAGAGGAAATGTCGCAGTATACCATTTAGCCCATGAAATCAATTAGAAAACATACTATATAAGGGTGGTATCGTCCTAAATACCGCAACAAAAGAGTGAGCCAAATGATCCAGGAACATACAATCCTTAGTATGATGAGCCTGTTATGACGAATTTCGGGTAATATATGTAATGAACATTACCTTCATTACGAATTTACAATATAATTACTATGCATCATTTCCTAGATGAGATATGTGCTTTATGTTTGGTAATATGTATAACTTACTTATGTAGGACACGTCTTTCAGCGTTTAGCAAGTGACTTTTGTTACCTGCATTGTGTATTGGAACACGCTGATTCATGATGTTTTGACACAATGTGATAGACAGATTTGGTATGTATTGTAACCTTGTATGAATAGTTTGTGCATATTTTACATGTTAGTCATAGCAGTACAATGGAAATTACCTCGTATAAATGTATAATTCCACCAGGACATGGTCAAATTATTCTATAACTCCAATGTTTGGCCGTGTACTCGCCGTCAAAATACGTACTAAATCCGCCATTTGCACTCTTTTGGTCAGCGAGCACTATGGAATCTGATTGGCTATTGGTCACATGACCTTTTCCTATAAATAGCACCACGTACATGTAATAGGGGGCTTCACTGTTATCTTGTCCAGCGTTCAGAGCAGACGGAAGCAAAGCATCGGGTGACTTGTACCCATTCAACTATATTATAATGTCTCAAGCTATGTTGGATAAACATAGTCAGGTTGCAATGGTTAGTTCAAATGAAAACTGATATGCTTGCTTGACATTACGGGTAATTCCAGATGTTATTTATTATTCATGAGGTGACGTCTGCTACCGTATTGGTTGATATGATTTCACCTTCGGTGAATTATCACCGCAATTAATCTATGTAACGTGAAGGTGACAGATAATTACGATAAATATAATCCTTGGAAACATACAACTGTTCCCTCGGAAACTGATATATAAATTATTAACGCTACTAAACCGTCACTCTCCACCTTCATTAGAAGGTGTCTCACGTTGCACCTTCACCTTACAAAACTCTCCACCTTCATTAGAAGGTGACTCACGTTGCACCTTCACCTTACAAAACTCTTCACCTTCAACACCTGAAGGTTAATACTTCACCTTATTTACTGTCCCACTTAAGCAACTCCATCTTGTATGTCCATAACGTTAATTCTATGTAATATAAACCATTATAAATATATTCTTAAAGAGGTGGAGAAGGTGCAATTATATTTGAAGCTCCATTGCACCTTCCCCCACGGGAGTCGATCACCTTTGTCTCCCGTGATTCTCTGGTTTACATAAGTCTCGTATTAAATATTAAATGTTTATGTATATGTAACAGTATTGACATTCAATAATTGCATGTTCACCTGCGGTTGTACTTGAGGTAATTTACAAATAAATACTTTTGATGTTGATTCTATACGGTCTTGTATTATTCTTTCTAATCAAAAGCTAGACAGGAGAACCCAAAAATATTGTAGCCGGAAACGGCGTTACAATTGGTGGCAGCGAAGTGGGATTATACATCCTGTATTCTAGTGATTAGAAAGAATTTTAATTTGATATTTGTACTAATTGCTATAAAGCAACCAGACAGTATTTTATCCCTATTTTAATTATACATATTTCACCAAGATGGATGATTCAGGTGAAGTTGTAATTAATCCAAACTCGCTCCCATCATCAGATGAGGTAGACGAAAGAAATAGCAATGATTACTCGTTTGTCGATGAAGAAAACGAAAGTTTGTCATTGGCAGTGACTGGTCTCAGTGCAGAAGTACTAAATAATGAATTGATCTTGATGAAAGATGAAATATGTAAAAGTGTTATGGAAATACAACAAAAAACTTCTAAAACTTTAAGTGAAGTCAAAAATCAGTTAACTGAACAGATAAATCAGCTGAGACAAGATTTCGGCCTTCAAATTTCAAAAACGGAATCAAAGTTGAATGCTCGGGAAAGTCATTCTGCATCAAGTACACTAGGACACTCTTCAGTACGTTGTGAAAACATAAATATTCCAGTTGATCATGCGTCTGGTATAAATATGAATCAAAATCAAGATTTTCATTATTCACGGCCTGAGAGGTCAACCAGGGCTAATAAACAAAATTTACAAATGAAACCTCAGCAGTACGATGGAAGCGAAGATTTGGATGAATACCTAGCACAATTCCAAATTTTGGCGGAGATAAATAAATGGGATTATACAGCCATGTCACTTTACCTGGCAAGTAGCCTGAAGGGCAACGCACGAGCATTGTTGAATGAACTTAGCGAATTTCAGCGACGTGACTACGACACACTCGTACACGCATTGAATACTCGATATGGATCGGTTAATAAGGCAGAAATGTACCGAGCACAACTGCAAACCCGAGTTCGGGGTAAAGACGAATCTTTGCCAGAATTAGCTCAGTCAAAAAAAAAATTGACGCGACAGTCTTATCCAGGAGCTAGTTCAGCTATTACTGATATTCTGTCACTCGATCATTTTATTGATGCCATATCCGAGTCAGACACAAGACTGAGGTTGCGAGAAGCGCGACCAAAGGACATAAACGAAGCTGAAACATTGGCCGTTAGATTAGAGACTCATAGATTAGCGGACCGACAGCGCGGACGTTCTGTCCGACTTGTAAATAAAAGTAATATCTCTGACGCAGAAAGCTTATCCGACACAAAAGGGGAAAGGGAGGATGATAGCATCTGCAGCATGCTACATAAAGAATTTGACTGTTTCAAACAAGAAATAGGAAATTTAGTAAAAGAAGTAAGAATTCTGTCAGATTCAAAAAAACAGTACAAGCAGTTTAACCACGATAAAAATAACTCGAAGCGTCCGAATCAAAACCGAGGCGATTATCGGGAAAACGGCAATTGGAAATGGCGGAATCAAAACGGCCCACAACATTTACACAAAGAGAATAAGGTTCCCGAGGGGAGTAACATCACAAAATCTCAGGGAAACTTTTAAACGTCGAGCTCGAGGGCCTGAGGTCGACTGATCCTAATGGGTGGCCCAATACTTTGATAATTGGTAATTCATTTGTAAATGAGGAAGGTCTATTTGTGAGCGCAAAGGTGCAAAACGCGCCAATAACTTTATTGGTGGATACCGGAGCGAATGTGACAATTTTAAGCAAAGACTTTGTTGACAAGCTTGAAAAAACATCTCGCCCCGATATCTCACCTGTAAATATAAGTCTAGTAACAGCCACGGGTGAAACCTCTCCTTTTTTTGGTGCGGCTATCGTATATATCCATATTGGAGAACATACATTTAGGCATAAGGCACTAATAGCTGATATTAAATCAGAAGGAATTTTAGGAATTGACTTTTTAACATCTAATCGCTGTGATGTTTTACTGAGTAAACAAATTATTCTAGTAAAGGGTAATAAAATTCCATGTTTTAGATACAGCAAGGATGCTCAGTACACTAGCTGCAGGATAGCGGTCACTGAGAAGGTTATAGTCCCACCAGACAGCGAAGTGTTGGTACCTGGGAAACCGATTGGAATCATATCTAATAAAAATGTGGGTCTCGTATCACCGATTTCAAATTTCACAGAGAAATGTGGTCTCCTTGTCGCTAAGGCCCTGGTGAACCCTTCTCGTGGATATGTGCCTTTGCGCGTAGTAAATTTAAGCGACGAACCGCGTATTATCTACAAAAATACAGTGGCCGCTACTTTAGAATGCATAGAAGAATTTATGGTAGAATCACCCGAGAACGTTAATGTCGTTACAGCTATGGAAGGCAGTAAATCCACGCCTTCAGAACTCCCTGAGCATTTGATAAATCTCTTTGACGAGAGTAGCACGAATCTAAATGGCGTGGAGAAGGCTGCATTGAAGCATCTGCTTATTGAATATCAAAGTATATTCTCCAAGTCACCAGATGACATGGGCCGAACAAATTTAGTAGAACATTCTATTAACACAGGTAATAACCTACCGATACGCCTACGACCGAGGCGTATACCGTTGGCGAAAGTCAAGGACGCTGAACAAGAGATTAAAAAAATGGCTGAGCAAGGGATCATCGAACCTTCCTCTAGCCCGTGGTCGGCTCCGGTCGTACTTGTCAAGAAAAAGGACCAGTCCCTTCGCTTCTGTGTTGACTACAGGAAGCTGAATGACATTACAATTAAAGATTCACACCCGCTTCCCCGTATAGATGATACGTTGGATGCACTTTCAGGCTCAAAGTGGTTTTCCACTCTGGATTTAAAAAGTGGGTATTGGCAGGTTGGTGTGGCAAATGAAGACCGCCCAAAGACTGCATTCTCCATCCCTGGTGGAGGTTTATGGCAGTTTACTGTCATGGCCTTCGGGCTGACCAACGCGCCCGCGACTTTTGTCAGATTGATGGAAAAGGCCTTGTCGGGGTTATCGTGGAAAATATGCCTCGTATACCTCGATGATATTATTGTCTTTTCAAAGAATTTCGATGGGCAATTGGATAATCTGAGCGAGGTGTTTCGAAGGGTTTGCGACGCAAACTTAAAACTCAGTCCTCAAAAATGCAAACTTTTTCAAAAAGAGGTATCATTCCTTGGACATATAGTGAATGAAAACGGAGTTCATACAGATCCCGCAAAAATATCGGCAGTGGAAGACTGGCCCATACCCAAAACCCTAAAAGATGTTAGAGCATTTTTGGGACTCTGTTCCTACTATAGACGTTTTGTGTATCATTTTGCTGATATTGCCCGGCCGTTGCACAAACTAACCGAGTCTGGTCAAACTTTTGACTGGTCAGAAAAGTGCCAAATCGCATTTGAGACCCTAAAACAATGTTTGACAAGCGCTCCCATCCTTTCTTACCCGAAACAGGAAGGTCTATTTATTCTAGACACTGACGCTAGCAATGAAGGTATGGGCGCTGTTTTGTCCCAAGAACAAAATGGAGTCGAAAGCGTGATTAGTTACTTTAGTAAAGCTTTCAGTCGAGCAGAGAGAAGGTATTGTGTAACTAGACGAGAATTACTAGCTATAGTATGTTCCGTCAAATATTTCCATCACTACTTGTATGGACGTTTTTTTAAGGTCCGCAGTGACCATAGTGCTTTAAAATGGCTCCTCAATTTTAAAAATCCTGAAGGGCAAGTAGCCCGATGGATTGAAGTTTTATCTTCGTATGATTTTACCGTTGAACATCGCCCGGGACGTGTTCACGGTAATGCCGACAGTCTTTCTCGAAGACCGTGCTTCGAGAACGGTTGTAATTTCTGTACAAGGGCAGAAGAGAGGTTTCTGGATCTGGCAGATGCTAGACCCATGACAATGAAAAGGATCGAAGTAGCCTCGATCGAACTTGCGAACGAGCATATAAGGCGCGAAACCGGTAATTCAACGGACGAACTATACCAACGAGACGCAGCTGGCGAGAAACCGTGCAATTCTCAAAATAGTTGCGCAGGTGTAGGCGTTGAAGATTGCCTTGAGAAAGACACAAGTCTATCGGTTGACGGTAGATTGCATGGTACTTCCTTAGCAACAGAAATCGAACGTAGTTATGGCTCGAGATCACATTTACTCACCGATGTGAATTTAACCAATTCAGTACGATCTTGCACTCGGTCGGGTAAGTTATATGACCCGATATATACAGAAAGTGAAAAGATAGAAGGCGAGAATGAGGGATTCTTTTCCAAGGAAAAGATGAAAGAGTTGCAGAGGCAGGACTTAGTGCTTTGTCATGTTAGGGAATGGAAGTTAGAGGAGCAGAAACCTTCTTGGGCACAAATTTCACACCTAGGTGTGGCGGTCAAATATTATTGGGCTCGATATGAGTCGTTGTTTTTGCATGATGGAATTCTTTGTCGGAAATGTGAATCAGATGCTGGTAAGCATATCGTCTGGCAAATAGTGCTACCTAGTTCGCTAAAATCTTTTGTACTTGAACAATTACACAATTCTATAACAGGTGGTCACCTTGGGGTTAAGAAAACCCTCTTAAAAGTTCGTAATAGATACTTCTGGTATCGGCAACGCAGTGATGTGGAACACTGGTGTAAAGTCTGTGACAAATGTGCTTCAAGGAAATCTCCCTTATATAAGTCAAGGGCACCAATGCAACAATACAATGTTGGCGCTCCGTTTGAACGACTTGCGTTAGATATACTTGGACCCTTACCGACATCTATGAAAGGTAACCGCTATCTCTTGGTGGTAGCAGATTACTTCACAAAATGGACAGAAGCAATCCCCATTAGAAATCAGGAAGCCGCTACGGTTGCCCGAAAGCTTATCGAACGGGTTATATCAATCTTCGGAGTCCCGATGCAAATCCACTCCGATCAAGGGGCGAATTTTGAGTCTCATGTGTTTAAAGAGGTCTGTAATATCCTGGGTATTGAAAAAACAAGATCCACCCCATTACGACCTCAATCTGATGGCATGGTTGAACGTGCTAATCGAACTATTGAGACTATTTTGTCTGCCTATGTTTCAGAACAGCAAAAGGACTGGGATGAACATATATATCTACTTATGCTGGCTTACAGATCAGCTGTTCATGAGAGTACAGGAGTCTCTCCCTATGAAATGATGTTCGGACGTCAGGTGTCATTGCCAGTAGATTTAGTGTTAGGCCGTATTGAGGCCGAAAAAGAAAATGAGAACTTTCAAAGTGATTATGCTTATGAACTTTGCCAGAAAATTGATAAAATTCACGAGTTCGCACGTGAGCATATCAAACTATCGAGCGATCGAATGAAACGACAGTATGACTTCCGAGCCAGGAAACCCAATTTTAATAAGGGTGACGCTGTATGGCTGTATTATCCTCATCAACTTAAAAGCAAATGTAAAAAGTTACAATGTGACTGGGACGGTCCATATTTGATCACTTGTAAATTGAACGATGTTCTCTATAGAGTCCAGAAGGATCGCAGAAGTAAACCGAAAGTGGTTCACTCTGACAGACTCAAGCCTTACTTAGGTCAAGATAAACCAAACTGGTTATTGTCATAATGTATACTGATAAATGACCAGAAATATACAAAAGCTGTATCATTTTGTTTTGTTTTGTTTTCCAATCAAATGCTGAATGGAAATGTATTTATTTAATTGTAAAGGCATAGCCTAAACAAAATTACTTACGATGCCTACATCTTCTTTGCAGGTGACTCTGTGGCAGTGTGCACATTGCAAGAATGATTTTGAGAATCCCTCCAAGTACTGTGTGGAGAGGCATATGTTGGAAAGACACAGTGGCTTTGGATACCAATGTTCCACGTGCAAGAATGTCTTCCCTAGGTCATCTGTGCGCCATTCCTGCAGCAAAAGAGGTCTGAATATAGCTATGACCCTAGTTAGAAGGATGACAATGGAGAGAGGCCCTGAAGTTGAGGCAGCGTATGAAGCATACGCCCAAAACTGTAAGAGCAGTGTAGTTCCGGTCAAGAGGAGGCTTGCCGAGGTAGGGGGAAGGCAAGAGAAAAATCTTCACAGAGCTCACTCACATATAAGTCAACTCTGGCAAAAGGATGATCGATCACCCTCTCCCAAAAGATGTAAGTCATCAACCCCTTTACAACGGATTACCGTCCTCGAAAAATCGCATCAGACCTTTACAAAAGAGCTAGCATCACCACTCAAGCAGCCCAAGGTGAAAAGGGGAGGAAATCTACAGCCTAATCCATGTAATCTACTAGAAACATCCTCTGTCAGGTTACACCATCCGGGACCAGCTTCTGATGCAATCAGCCCTCCAGTTCAGGAGGAAGATGCCATTTCCATACTGGCTGAGGTGGATGATGACTTTGAGAGTATCCATACCGAAAGTCTGTATTCACCCAAACCTAGGACACCAGCCAAGGCACCAAGTGTGGCTTACATACCTACCCCGACCCAAGTTCTCAGGGTTCAACAGATAAAGCTGGCCCAGGATAAGAGAGTCATACTGAATGTTGGTGGTCAGAAGTTCGAGACCTCTGTCTCAACTTTACAGAAGGATCCATCATCTGTTTTGGCATACATGGTCATGCCAGACTCTCCCCTGAAACCATACAATACCGACAGCGTTTATACTTACTTCATAGATCGTGACCCAAGTCATTTCAGACACATTCTAAATTATCTCAGAAATGGAGGAGGAGACACAACTAATACTTTGCCACACGACCTAAGGTACTTAATTGAATTACAAAGAGAAGCCGAATATTACAACCTACAGCATTTCAGCCTACTTCTGGAGAGGAGACTCGCTATCACAACCAACCGGAAAGAAGAATAGAATTTATTGGATCGATTGGATTAATTATACTGAATTAAGACAATTATACAAGTCTGTATTAGCTATTGTATCAATTAATGAAGAGATGGTAGGGTTATAATAGTTTTATGTATATATATATACAGCTGACTGTATTGATCTTTGCTTAAGTAAATCATTTTTTTTTTAAGTTCGTGACACATTGCTTTTGCATGTAAATATTCATCATTGTATCCACTTTGTCATACAACAGTATGATGTATTTTTTTCCTCTCACATAGTATTGAAGTGTACATTTAACTATTTTTTTTTATTTTTCATTAAGTGTTCTTGACTTTCGGTAGTAACACCTGTCAAAAGTCGTTGTTGCAATTTTTGTAATTTTTACCGTATGTACCTGCTTATATTAGTACTCAGAAGCTAATTATATTTCAAATATAACCAAAACAGTCTTTAAAACTGTTTTTGCTTTGATGCTAAATGTTAATTCATCTTTAAATCTTAAATATATCTCGGTGTATGTGCCGAAATAATGTTTTCTTAACATTTATGCTATTCTTGTGAGCTTTGGGGACCAAATGCCTTAGGAAGGGGGCAGTGTAATGAACATTACCTTCATTACGAATTTACAATATAATTACTATGCATCATTTCCTAGATGAGATATGTGCTTTATGTTTGGTAATATGTATAACTTACTTATGTAGGACACGTCTTTCAGCGTTTAGCAAGTGACTTTTGTTACCTGCATTGTGTATTGGAACACGCTGATTCATGATGTTTTGACACAATGTGATAGACAGATTTGGTATGTATTGTAACCTTGTATGAATAGTTTGTGCATATTTTACATGTTAGTCATAGCAGTACAATGGAAATTACCTCGTATAAATGTATAATTCCACCAGGACATGGTCAAATTATTCTATAACTCCAATGTTTGGCCGTGTACTCGCCGTCAAAATACGTACTAAATCCGCCATTTGCACTCTTTTGGTCAGCGAGCACTATGGAATCTGATTGGCTATTGGTCACATGACCTTTTCCTATAAATAGCACCACGTACATGTAATAGGGGGCTTCACTGTTATCTTGTCCAGCGTTCAGAGCAGACGGAAGCAAAGCATCGGGTGACTTGTACCCATTCAACTATATTATAATGTCTCAAGCTATGTTGGATAAACATAGTCAGGTTGCAATGGTTAGTTCAAATGAAAACTGATATGCTTGCTTGACATTACGGGTAATTCCAGATGTTATTTATTATTCATGAGGTGACGTCTGCTACCGTATTGGTTGATATGATTTCACCTTCGGTGAATTATCACCGCAATTAATCTATGTAACGTGAAGGTGACAGATAATTACGATAAATATAATCCTTGGAAACATACAACTGTTCCCTCGGAAACTGATATATAAATTATTAACGCTACTAAACCGTCACTCTCCACCTTCATTAGAAGGTGTCTCACGTTGCACCTTCACCTTACAAAACTCTCCACCTTCATTAGAAGGTGACTCACGTTGCACCTTCACCTTACAAAACTCTTCACCTTCAACACCTGAAGGTTAATACTTCACCTTATTTACTGTCCCACTTAAGCAACTCCATCTTGTATGTCCATAACGTTAATTCTATGTAATATAAACCATTATAAATATATTCTTAAAGAGGTGGAGAAGGTGCAATTATATTTGAAGCTCCATTGCACCTTCCCCCACGGGAGTCGATCACCTTTGTCTCCCGTGATTCTCTGGTTTACATAAGTCTCGTATTAAATATTAAATGTTTATGTATATGTAACAGTATTGACATTCAATAATTGCATGTTCACCTGCGGTTGTACTTGAGGTAATTTACAAATAAATACTTTTGATGTTGATTCTATACGGTCTTGTATTATTCTTTCTAATCAAAAGCTAGACAGGAGAACCCAAAAATATTGTAGCCGGAAACGGCGTTACAATTGGTGGCAGCGAAGTGGGATTATACATCCTGTATTCTAGTGATTAGAAAGAATTTTAATTTGATATTTGTACTAATTGCTATAAAGCAACCAGACAGTATTTTATCCCTATTTTAATTATACATATTTCACCAAGATGGATGATTCAGGTGAAGTTGTAATTAATCCAAACTCGCTCCCATCATCAGATGAGGTAGACGAAAGAAATAGCAATGATTACTCGTTTGTCGATGAAGAAAACGAAAGTTTGTCATTGGCAGTGACTGGTCTCAGTGCAGAAGTACTAAATAATGAATTGATCTTGATGAAAGATGAAATATGTAAAAGTGTTATGGAAATACAACAAAAAACTTCTAAAACTTTAAGTGAAGTCAAAAATCAGTTAACTGAACAGATAAATCAGCTGAGACAAGATTTCGGCCTTCAAATTTCAAAAACGGAATCAAAGTTGAATGCTCGGGAAAGTCATTCTGCATCAAGTACACTAGGACACTCTTCAGTACGTTGTGAAAACATAAATATTCCAGTTGATCATGCGTCTGGTATAAATATGAATCAAAATCAAGATTTTCATTATTCACGGCCTGAGAGGTCAACCAGGGCTAATAAACAAAATTTACAAATGAAACCTCAGCAGTACGATGGAAGCGAAGATTTGGATGAATACCTAGCACAATTCCAAATTTTGGCGGAGATAAATAAATGGGATTATACAGCCATGTCACTTTACCTGGCAAGTAGCCTGAAGGGCAACGCACGAGCATTGTTGAATGAACTTAGCGAATTTCAGCGACGTGACTACGACACACTCGTACACGCATTGAATACTCGATATGGATCGGTTAATAAGGCAGAAATGTACCGAGCACAACTGCAAACCCGAGTTCGGGGTAAAGACGAATCTTTGCCAGAATTAGCTCAGTCAAAAAAAAAATTGACGCGACAGTCTTATCCAGGAGCTAGTTCAGCTATTACTGATATTCTGTCACTCGATCATTTTATTGATGCCATATCCGAGTCAGACACAAGACTGAGGTTGCGAGAAGCGCGACCAAAGGACATAAACGAAGCTGAAACATTGGCCGTTAGATTAGAGACTCATAGATTAGCGGACCGACAGCGCGGACGTTCTGTCCGACTTGTAAATAAAAGTAATATCTCTGACGCAGAAAGCTTATCCGACACAAAAGGGGAAAGGGAGGATGATAGCATCTGCAGCATGCTACATAAAGAATTTGACTGTTTCAAACAAGAAATAGGAAATTTAGTAAAAGAAGTAAGAATTCTGTCAGATTCAAAAAAACAGTACAAGCAGTTTAACCACAATAAAAATAAATCGAAGCGTCCGAATCAAAACCGAGGCGATTATCGGGAAAACGGCAATTGGAAATGGCGGAATCAAAACGGCCCACAACATTTACACAAAGAGAATAAGGTTCCCGAGGGGAGTAACATCACAAAATCTCAGGGAAACTTTTAAACGTCGAGCTCGAGGGCCTGAGGTCGACTGATCCTAATGGGTGGCCCAATACTTTGATAATTGGTAATTCATTTGTAAATGAGGAAGGTCTATTTGTGAGCGCATAGGTGCAAAACGCGCCAATAACTTTATTGGTGGATACCGGAGCGAATGTGACAATTTTAAGCAAAGACTTTGTTGACAAGCTTGAAAAAACATCTCGCCCCGATATCTCACCTGTAAATATAAGTCTAGTAACAGCCACGGGTGAAACCTCTCCTTTTTTTGGTGCGGCTATCGTATATATCCATATTGGAGAACATACATTTAGGCATAAGGCACTAATAGCTGATATTAAATCAGAAGGAATTTTAGGAATTGACTTTTTAACATCTAATCGCTGTGATGTTTTACTGAGTAAACAAATTATTCTAGTAAAGGGTAATAAAATTCCATGTTTTAGATACAGCAAGGATGCTCAGTACACTAGCTGCAGGATAGCGGTCACTGAGAAGGTTATAGTCCCACCAGACAGCGAAGTGTTGGTACCTGGGAAACCGATTGGAATCATATCTAATAAAAATGTGGGTCTCGTATCACCGATTTCAAATTTCACAGAGAAATGTGGTCTCCTTGTCGCTAAGGCCCTGGTGAACCCTTCTCGTGGATATGTGCCTTTGCGCGTAGTAAATTTAAGCGACGAACCGCGTATTATCTACAAAAATACAGTGGCCGCTACTTTAGAATGCATAGAAGAATTTATGGTAGAATCACCCGAGAACGTTAATGTCGTTACAGCTATGGAAGGCAGTAAATCCACGCCTTCAGAACTCCCTGAGCATTTGATAAATCTCTTTGACGAGAGTAGCACGAATCTAAATGGCGTGGAGAAGGCTGCATTGAAGCATCTGCTTATTGAATATCAAAGTATATTCTCCAAGTCACCAGATGACATGGGCCGAACAAATTTAGTAGAACATTCTATTAACACAGGTAATAACCTACCGATACGCCTACGACCGAGGCGTATACCGTTGGCGAAAGTCAAGGACGCTGAACAAGAGATTAAAAAAATGGCTGAGCAAGGGATCATCGAACCTTCCTCTAGCCCGTGGTCGGCTCCGGTCGTACTTGTCAAGAAAAAGGACCAGTCCCTTCGCTTCTGTGTTGACTACAGGAAGCTGAATGACATTACAATTAAAGATTCACACCCGCTTCCCCGTATAGATGATACGTTGGATGCACTTTCAGGCTCAAAGTGGTTTTCCACTCTGGATTTAAAAAGTGGGTATTGGCAGGTTGGTGTGGCAAATGAAGACCGCCCAAAGACTGCATTCTCCATCCCTGGTGGAGGTTTATGGCAGTTTACTGTCATGGCCTTCGGGCTGACCAACGCGCCCGCGACTTTTGTCAGATTGATGGAAAAGGCCTTGTCGGGGTTATCGTGGAAAATATGCCTCGTATACCTCGATGATATTATTGTCTTTTCAAAGAATTTCGATGGGCAATTGGATAATCTGAGCGAGGTGTTTCGAAGGGTTTGCGACGCAAACTTAAAACTCAGTCCTCAAAAATGCAAACTTTTTCAAAAAGAGGTATCATTCCTTGGACATATAGTGAATGAAAACGGAGTTCATACAGATCCCGCAAAAATATCGGCAGTGGAAGACTGGCCCATACCCAAAACCCTAAAAGATGTTAGAGCATTTTTGGGACTCTGTTCCTACTATAGACGTTTTGTGTATCATTTTGCTGATATTGCCCGGCCGTTGCACAAACTAACCGAGTCTGGTCAAACTTTTGACTGGTCAGAAAAGTGCCAAATCGCATTTGAGACCCTAAAACAATGTTTGACAAGCGCTCCCATCCTTTCTTACCCGAAACAGGAAGGTCTATTTATTCTAGACACTGACGCTAGCAATGAAGGTATGGGCGCTGTTTTGTCCCAAGAACAAAATGGAGTCGAAAGCGTGATTAGTTACTTTAGTAAAGCTTTCAGTCGAGCAGAGAGAAGGTATTGTGTAACTAGACGAGAATTACTAGCTATAGTATGTTCCGTCAAATATTTCCATCACTACTTGTATGGACGTTTTTTTAAGGTCCGCAGTGACCATAGTGCTTTAAAATGGCTCCTCAATTTTAAAAATCCTGAAGGGCAAGTAGCCCGATGGATTGAAGTTTTATCTTCGTATGATTTTACCGTTGAACATCGCCCGGGACGTGTTCACGGTAATGCCGACAGTCTTTCTCGAAGACCGTGCTTCGAGAACGGTTGTAATTTCTGTACAAGGGCAGAAGAGAGGTTTCTGGATCTGGCAGATGCTAGACCCATGACAATGAAAAGGATCGAAGTAGCCTCGATCGAACTTGCGAACGAGCATATAAGGCGCGAAACCGGTAATTCAACGGACGAACTATACCAACGAGACGCAGCTGGCGAGAAACCGTGCAATTCTCAAAATAGTTGCGCAGGTGTAGGCGTTGAAGATTGCCTTGAGAAAGACACAAGTCTATCGGTTGACGGTAGATTGCATGGTACTTCCTTAGCAACAGAAATCGAACGTAGTTATGGCTCGAGATCACATTTACTCACCGATGTGAATTTAACCAATTCAGTACGATCTTGCACTCGGTCGGGTAAGTTATATGACCCGATATATACAGAAAGTGAAAAGATAGAAGGCGAGAATGAGGGATTCTTTTCCAAGGAAAAGATGAAAGAGTTGCAGAGGCAGGACTTAGTGCTTTGTCATGTTAGGGAATGGAAGTTAGAGGAGCAGAAACCTTCTTGGGCACAAATTTCACACCTAGGTGTGGCGGTCAAATATTATTGGGCTCGATATGAGTCGTTGTTTTTGCATGATGGAATTCTTTGTCGGAAATGTGAATCAGATGCTGGTAAGCATATCGTCTGGCAAATAGTGCTACCTAGTTCGCTAAAATCTTTTGTACTTGAACAATTACACAATTCTATAACAGGTGGTCACCTTGGGGTTAAGAAAACCCTCTTAAAAGTTCGTAATAGATACTTCTGGTATCGGCAACGCAGTGATGTGGAACACTGGTGTAAAGTCTGTGACAAATGTGCTTCAAGGAAATCTCCCTTATATAAGTCAAGGGCACCAATGCAACAATACAATGTTGGCGCTCCGTTTGAACGACTTGCGTTAGATATACTTGGACCCTTACCGACATCTATGAAAGGTAACCGCTATCTCTTGGTGGTAGCAGATTACTTCACAAAATGGACAGAAGCAATCCCCATTAGAAATCAGGAAGCCGCTACGGTTGCCCGAAAGCTTATCGAACGGGTTATATCAATCTTCGGAGTCCCGATGCAAATCCACTCCGATCAAGGGGCGAATTTTGAGTCTCATGTGTTTAAAGAGGTCTGTAATATCCTGGGTATTGAAAAAACAAGATCCACCCCATTACGACCTCAATCTGATGGCATGGTTGAACGTGCTAATCGAACTATTGAGACTATTTTGTCTGCCTATGTTTCAGAACAGCAAAAGGACTGGGATGAACATATATATCTACTTATGCTGGCTTACAGATCAGCTGTTCATGAGAGTACAGGAGTCTCTCCCTATGAAATGATGTTCGGACGTCAGGTGTCATTGCCAGTAGATTTAGTGTTAGGCCGTATTGAGGCCGAAAAAGAAAATGAGAACTTTCAAAGTGATTATGCTTATGAACTTTGCCAGAAAATTGATAAAATTCACGAGTTCGCACGTGAGCATATCAAACTATCGAGCGATCGAATGAAACGACAGTATGACTTCCGAGCCAGGAAACCCAATTTTAATAAGGGTGACGCTGTATGGCTGTATTATCCTCATCAACTTAAAAGCAAATGTAAAAAGTTACAATGTGACTGGGACGGTCCATATTTGATCACTTGTAAATTGAACGATGTTCTCTATAGAGTCCAGAAGGATCGCAGAAGTAAACCGAAAGTGGTTCACTCTGACAGACTCAAGCCTTACTTAGGTCAAGATAAACCAAACTGGTTATTGTCATAATGTATACTGATAAATGACCAGAAATATACAAAAGCTGTATCATTTTGTTTTGTTTTGTTTTCCAATCAAATGCTGAATGGAAATGTATTTATTTAATTGTAAAGGCATAGCCTAAACAAAATTACTTACGATGCCTACATCTTCTTTGCAGGTGACTCTGTGGCAGTGTGCACATTGCAAGAATGATTTTGAGAATCCCTCCAAGTACTGTGTGGAGAGGCATATGTTGGAAAGACACAGTGGCTTTGGATACCAATGTTCCACGTGCAAGAATGTCTTCCCTAGGTCATCTGTGCGCCATTCCTGCAGCAAAAGAGGTCTGAATATAGCTATGACCCTAGTTAGAAGGATGACAATGGAGAGAGGCCCTGAAGTTGAGGCAGCGTATGAAGCATACGCCCAAAACTGTAAGAGCAGTGTAGTTCCGGTCAAGAGGAGGCTTGCCGAGGTAGGGGGAAGGCAAGAGAAAAATCTTCACAGAGCTCACTCACATATAAGTCAACTCTGGCAAAAGGATGATCGATCACCCTCTCCCAAAAGATGTAAGTCATCAACCCCTTTACAACGGATTACCGTCCTCGAAAAATCGCATCAGACCTTTACAAAAGAGCTAGCATCACCACTCAAGCAGCCCAAGGTGAAAAGGGGAGGAAATCTACAGCCTAATCCATGTAATCTACTAGAAACATCCTCTGTCAGGTTACACCATCCGGGACCAGCTTCTGATGCAATCAGCCCTCCAGTTCAGGAGGAAGATGCCATTTCCATACTGGCTGAGGTGGATGATGACTTTGAGAGTATCCATACCGAAAGTCTGTATTCACCCAAACCTAGGACACCAGCCAAGGCACCAAGTGTGGCTTACATACCTACCCCGACCCAAGTTCTCAGGGTTCAACAGATAAAGCTGGCCCAGGATAAGAGAGTCATACTGAATGTTGGTGGTCAGAAGTTCGAGACCTCTGTCTCAACTTTACAGAAGGATCCATCATCTGTTTTGGCATACATGGTCATGCCAGACTCTCCCCTGAAACCATACAATACCGACAGCGTTTATACTTACTTCATAGATCGTGACCCAAGTCATTTCAGACACATTCTAAATTATCTCAGAAATGGAGGAGGAGACACAACTAATACTTTGCCACACGACCTAAGGTACTTAATTGAATTACAAAGAGAAGCCGAATATTACAACCTACAGCATTTCAGCCTACTTCTGGAGAGGAGACTCGCTATCACAACCAACCGGAAAGAAGAATAGAATTTATTGGATCGATTGGATTAATTATACTGAATTAAGACAATTATACAAGTCTGTATTAGCTATTGTATCAATTAATGAAGAGATGGTAGGGTTATAATAGTTTTATGTATATATATATACAGCTGACTGTATTGATCTTTGCTTAAGTAAATCATTTTTTTTTTAAGTTCGTGACACATTGCTTTTGCATGTAAATATTCATCATTGTATCCACTTTGTCATACAACAGTATGATGTATTTTTTTCCTCTCACATAGTATTGAAGTGTACATTTAACTATTTTTTTTTATTTTTCATTAAGTGTTCTTGACTTTCGGTAGTAACACCTGTCAAAAGTCGTTGTTGCAATTTTTGTAATTTTTACCGTATGTACCTGCTTATATTAGTACTCAGAAGCTAATTATATTTCAAATATAACCAAAACAGTCTTTAAAACTGTTTTTGCTTTGATGCTAAATGTTAATTCATCTTTAAATCTTAAATATATCTCGGTGTATGTGCCGAAATAATGTTTTCTTAACATTTATGCTATTCTTGTGAGCTTTGGGGACCAAATGCCTTAGGAAGGGGGCAGTGTAATGAACATTACCTTCATTACGAATTTACAATATAATTACTATGCATCATTTCCTAGATGAGATATGTGCTTTATGTTTGGTAATATGTATAACTTACTTATGTAGGACACGTCTTTCAGCGTTTAGCAAGTGACTTTTGTTACCTGCATTGTGTATTGGAACACGCTGATTCATGATGTTTTGACACAATGTGATAGACAGATTTGGTATGTATTGTAACCTTGTATGAATAGTTTGTGCATATTTTACATGTTAGTCATAGCAGTACAATGGAAATTACCTCGTATAAATGTATAATTCCACCAGGACATGGTCAAATTATTCTATAACTCCAATGTTTGGCCGTGTACTCGCCGTCAAAATACGTACTAAATCCGCCATTTGCACTCTTTTGGTCAGCGAGCACTATGGAATCTGATTGGCTATTGGTCACATGACCTTTTCCTATAAATAGCACCACGTACATGTAATAGGGGGCTTCACTGTTATCTTGTCCAGCGTTCAGAGCAGACGGAAGCAAAGCATCGGGTGACTTGTACCCATTCAACTATATTATAATGTCTCAAGCTATGTTGGATAAACATAGTCAGGTTGCAATGGTTAGTTCAAATGAAAACTGATATGCTTGCTTGACATTACGGGTAATTCCAGATGTTATTTATTATTCATGAGGTGACGTCTGCTACCGTATTGGTTGATATGATTTCACCTTCGGTGAATTATCACCGCAATTAATCTATGTAACGTGAAGGTGACAGATAATTACGATAAATATAATCCTTGGAAACATACAACTGTTCCCTCGGAAACTGATATATAAA
The DNA here is from genome assembly GCA_029339505.1 of Unio delphinus. NCBI lineage: Eukaryota > Metazoa > Mollusca > Bivalvia > Unionida > Unionidae > Unio > Unio delphinus. The sequence goes on from JAQISU010001252.1 coordinate 3,545,058, forward strand.
TTATTAACGCTACTAAACCGTCACTCTCCACCTTCATTAGAAGGTGTCTCACGTTGCACCTTCACCTTACAAAACTCTCCACCTTCATTAGAAGGTGACTCACGTTGCACCTTCACCTTACAAAACTCTTCACCTTCAACACCTGAAGGTTAATACTTCACCTTATTTACTGTCCCACTTAAGCAACTCCATCTTGTATGTCCATAACGTTAATTCTATGTAATATAAACCATTATAAATATATTCTTAAAGAGGTGGAGAAGGTGCAATTATATTTGAAGCTCCATTGCACCTTCCCCCACGGGAGTCGATCACCTTTGTCTCCCGTGATTCTCTGGTTTACATAAGTCTCGTATTAAATATTAAATGTTTATGTATATGTAACAGTATTGACATTCAATAATTGCATGTTCACCTGCGGTTGTACTTGAGGTAATTTACAAATAAATACTTTTGATGTTGATTCTATACGGTCTTGTATTATTCTTTCTAATCAAAAGCTAGACAGGAGAACCCAAAAATATTGTAGCCGGAAACGGCGTTACAATTGGTGGCAGCGAAGTGGGATTATACATCCTGTATTCTAGTGATTAGAAAGAATTTTAATTTGATATTTGTACTAATTGCTATAAAGCAACCAGACAGTATTTTATCCCTATTTTAATTATACATATTTCACCAAGATGGATGATTCAGGTGAAGTTGTAATTAATCCAAACTCGCTCCCATCATCAGATGAGGTAGACGAAAGAAATAGCAATGATTACTCGTTTGTCGATGAAGAAAACGAAAGTTTGTCATTGGCAGTGACTGGTCTCAGTGCAGAAGTACTAAATAATGAATTGATCTTGATGAAAGATGAAATATGTAAAAGTGTTATGGAAATACAACAAAAAACTTCTAAAACTTTAAGTGAAGTCAAAAATCAGTTAACTGAACAGATAAATCAGCTGAGACAAGATTTCGGCCTTCAAATTTCAAAAACGGAATCAAAGTTGAATGCTCGGGAAAGTCATTCTGCATCAAGTACACTAGGACACTCTTCAGTACGTTGTGAAAACATAAATATTCCAGTTGATCATGCGTCTGGTATAAATATGAATCAAAATCAAGATTTTCATTATTCACGGCCTGAGAGGTCAACCAGGGCTAATAAACAAAATTTACAAATGAAACCTCAGCAGTACGATGGAAGCGAAGATTTGGATGAATACCTAGCACAATTCCAAATTTTGGCGGAGATAAATAAATGGGATTATACAGCCATGTCACTTTACCTGGCAAGTAGCCTGAAGGGCAACGCACGAGCATTGTTGAATGAACTTAGCGAATTTCAGCGACGTGACTACGACACACTCGTACACGCATTGAATACTCGATATGGATCGGTTAATAAGGCAGAAATGTACCGAGCACAACTGCAAACCCGAGTTCGGGGTAAAGACGAATCTTTGCCAGAATTAGCTCAGTCAAAAAAAAAATTGACGCGACAGTCTTATCCAGGAGCTAGTTCAGCTATTACTGATATTCTGTCACTCGATCATTTTATTGATGCCATATCCGAGTCAGACACAAGACTGAGGTTGCGAGAAGCGCGACCAAAGGACATAAACGAAGCTGAAACATTGGCCGTTAGATTAGAGACTCATAGATTAGCGGACCGACAGCGCGGACGTTCTGTCCGACTTGTAAATAAAAGTAATATCTCTGACGCAGAAAGCTTATCCGACACAAAAGGGGAAAGGGAGGATGATAGCATCTGCAGCATGCTACATAAAGAATTTGACTGTTTCAAACAAGAAATAGGAAATTTAGTAAAAGAAGTAAGAATTCTGTCAGATTCAAAAAAACAGTACAAGCAGTTTAACCACAATAAAAATAAATCGAAGCGTCCGAATCAAAACCGAGGCGATTATCGGGAAAACGGCAATTGGAAATGGCGGAATCAAAACGGCCCACAACATTTACACAAAGAGAATAAGGTTCCCGAGGGGAGTAACATCACAAAATCTCAGGGAAACTTTTAAACGTCGAGCTCGAGGGCCTGAGGTCGACTGATCCTAATGGGTGGCCCAATACTTTGATAATTGGTAATTCATTTGTAAATGAGGAAGGTCTATTTGTGAGCGCAAAGGTGCAAAACGCGCCAATAACTTTATTGGTGGATACCGGAGCGAATGTGACAATTTTAAGCAAAGACTTTGTTGACAAGCTTGAAAAAACATCTCGCCCCGATATCTCACCTGTAAATATAAGTCTAGTAACAGCCACGGGTGAAACCTCTCCTTTTTTTGGTGCGGCTATCGTATATATCCATATTGGAGAACATACATTTAGGCATAAGGCACTAATAGCTGATATTAAATCAGAAGGAATTTTAGGAATTGACTTTTTAACATCTAATCGCTGTGATGTTTTACTGAGTAAACAAATTATTCTAGTAAAGGGTAATAAAATTCCATGTTTTAGATACAGCAAGGATGCTCAGTACACTAGCTGCAGGATAGCGGTCACTGAGAAGGTTATAGTCCCACCAGACAGCGAAGTGTTGGTACCTGGGAAACCGATTGGAATCATATCTAATAAAAATGTGGGTCTCGTATCACCGATTTCAAATTTCACAGAGAAATGTGGTCTCCTTGTCGCTAAGGCCCTGGTGAACCCTTCTCGTGGATATGTGCCTTTGCGCGTAGTAAATTTAAGCGACGAACCGCGTATTATCTACAAAAATACAGTGGCCGCTACTTTAGAATGCATAGAAGAATTTATGGTAGAATCACCCGAGAACGTTAATGTCGTTACAGCTATGGAAGGCAGTAAATCCACGCCTTCAGAACTCCCTGAGCATTTGATAAATCTCTTTGACGAGAGTAGCACGAATCTAAATGGCGTGGAGAAGGCTGCATTGAAGCATCTGCTTATTGAATATCAAAGTATATTCTCCAAGTCACCAGATGACATGGGCCGAACAAATTTAGTAGAACATTCTATTAACACAGGTAATAACCTACCGATACGCCTACGACCGAGGCGTATACCGTTGGCGAAAGTCAAGGACGCTGAACAAGAGATTAAAAAAATGGCTGAGCAAGGGATCATCGAACCTTCCTCTAGCCCGTGGTCGGCTCCGGTCGTACTTGTCAAGAAAAAGGACCAGTCCCTTCGCTTCTGTGTTGACTACAGGAAGCTGAATGACATTACAATTAAAGATTCACACCCGCTTCCCCGTATAGATGATACGTTGGATGCACTTTCAGGCTCAAAGTGGTTTTCCACTCTGGATTTAAAAAGTGGGTATTGGCAGGTTGGTGTGGCAAATGAAGACCGCCCAAAGACTGCATTCTCCATCCCTGGTGGAGGTTTATGGCAGTTTACTGTCATGGCCTTCGGGCTGACCAACGCGCCCGCGACTTTTGTCAGATTGATGGAAAAGGCCTTGTCGGGGTTATCGTGGAAAATATGCCTCGTATACCTCGATGATATTATTGTCTTTTCAAAGAATTTCGATGGGCAATTGGATAATCTGAGCGAGGTGTTTCGAAGGGTTTGCGACGCAAACTTAAAACTCAGTCCTCAAAAATGCAAACTTTTTCAAAAAGAGGTATCATTCCTTGGACATATAGTGAATGAAAACGGAGTTCATACAGATCCCGCAAAAATATCGGCAGTGGAAGACTGGCCCATACCCAAAACCCTAAAAGATGTTAGAGCATTTTTGGGACTCTGTTCCTACTATAGACGTTTTGTGTATCATTTTGCTGATATTGCCCGGCCGTTGCACAAACTAACCGAGTCTGGTCAAACTTTTGACTGGTCAGAAAAGTGCCAAATCGCATTTGAGACCCTAAAACAATGTTTGACAAGCGCTCCCATCCTTTCTTACCCGAAACAGGAAGGTCTATTTATTCTAGACACTGACGCTAGCAATGAAGGTATGGGCGCTGTTTTGTCCCAAGAACAAAATGGAGTCGAAAGCGTGATTAGTTACTTTAGTAAAGCTTTCAGTCGAGCAGAGAGAAGGTATTGTGTAACTAGACGAGAATTACTAGCTATAGTATGTTCCGTCAAATATTTCCATCACTACTTGTATGGACGTTTTTTTAAGGTCCGCAGTGACCATAGTGCTTTAAAATGGCTCCTCAATTTTAAAAATCCTGAAGGGCAAGTAGCCCGATGGATTGAAGTTTTATCTTCGTATGATTTTACCGTTGAACATCGCCCGGGACGTGTTCACGGTAATGCCGACAGTCTTTCTCGAAGACCGTGCTTCGAGAACGGTTGTAATTTCTGTACAAGGGCAGAAGAGAGGTTTCTGGATCTGGCAGATGCTAGACCCATGACAATGAAAAGGATCGAAGTAGCCTCGATCGAACTTGCGAACGAGCATATAAGGCGCGAAACCGGTAATTCAACGGACGAACTATACCAACGAGACGCAGCTGGCGAGAAACCGTGCAATTCTCAAAATAGTTGCGCAGGTGTAGGCGTTGAAGATTGCCTTGAGAAAGACACAAGTCTATCGGTTGACGGTAGATTGCATGGTACTTCCTTAGCAACAGAAATCGAACGTAGTTATGGCTCGAGATCACATTTACTCACCGATGTGAATTTAACCAATTCAGTACGATCTTGCACTCGGTCGGGTAAGTTATATGACCCGATATATACAGAAAGTGAAAAGATAGAAGGCGAGAATGAGGGATTCTTTTCCAAGGAAAAGATGAAAGAGTTGCAGAGGCAGGACTTAGTGCTTTGTCATGTTAGGGAATGGAAGTTAGAGGAGCAGAAACCTTCTTGGGCACAAATTTCACACCTAGGTGTGGCGGTCAAATATTATTGGGCTCGATATGAGTCGTTGTTTTTGCATGATGGAATTCTTTGTCGGAAATGTGAATCAGATGCTGGTAAGCATATCGTCTGGCAAATAGTGCTACCTAGTTCGCTAAAATCTTTTGTACTTGAACAATTACACAATTCTATAACAGGTGGTCACCTTGGGGTTAAGAAAACCCTCTTAAAAGTTCGTAATAGATACTTCTGGTATCGGCAACGCAGTGATGTGGAACACTGGTGTAAAGTCTGTGACAAATGTGCTTCAAGGAAATCTCCCTTATATAAGTCAAGGGCACCAATGCAACAATACAATGTTGGCGCTCCGTTTGAACGACTTGCGTTAGATATACTTGGACCCTTACCGACATCTATGAAAGGTAACCGCTATCTCTTGGTGGTAGCAGATTACTTCACAAAATGGACAGAAGCAATCCCCATTAGAAATCAGGAAGCCGCTACGGTTGCCCGAAAGCTTATCGAACGGGTTATATCAATCTTCGGAGTCCCGATGCAAATCCACTCCGATCAAGGGGCGAATTTTGAGTCTCATGTGTTTAAAGAGGTCTGTAATATCCTGGGTATTGAAAAAACAAGATCCACCCCATTACGACCTCAATCTGATGGCATGGTTGAACGTGCTAATCGAACTATTGAGACTATTTTGTCTGCCTATGTTTCAGAACAGCAAAAGGACTGGGATGAACATATATATCTACTTATGCTGGCTTACAGATCAGCTGTTCATGAGAGTACAGGAGTCTCTCCCTATGAAATGATGTTCGGACGTCAGGTGTCATTGCCAGTAGATTTAGTGTTAGGCCGTATTGAGGCCGAAAAAGAAAATGAGAACTTTCAAAGTGATTATGCTTATGAACTTTGCCAGAAAATTGATAAAATTCACGAGTTCGCACGTGAGCATATCAAACTATCGAGCGATCGAATGAAACGACAGTATGACTTCCGAGCCAGGAAACCCAATTTTAATAAGGGTGACGCTGTATGGCTGTATTATCCTCATCAACTTAAAAGCAAATGTAAAAAGTTACAATGTGACTGGGACGGTCCATATTTGATCACTTGTAAATTGAACGATGTTCTCTATAGAGTCCAGAAGGATCGCAGAAGTAAACCGAAAGTGGTTCACTCTGACAGACTCAAGCCTTACTTAGGTCAAGATAAACCAAACTGGTTATTGTCATAATGTATACTGATAAATGACCAGAAATATACAAAAGCTGTATCATTTTGTTTTGTTTTGTTTTCCAATCAAATGCTGAATGGAAATGTATTTATTTAATTGTAAAGGCATAGCCTAAACAAAATTACTTACGATGCCTACATCTTCTTTGCAGGTGACTCTGTGGCAGTGTGCACATTGCAAGAATGATTTTGAGAATCCCTCCAAGTACTGTGTGGAGAGGCATATGTTGGAAAGACACAGTGGCTTTGGATACCAATGTTCCACGTGCAAGAATGTCTTCCCTAGGTCATCTGTGCGCCATTCCTGCAGCAAAAGAGGTCTGAATATAGCTATGACCCTAGTTAGAAGGATGACAATGGAGAGAGGCCCTGAAGTTGAGGCAGCGTATGAAGCATACGCCCAAAACTGTAAGAGCAGTGTAGTTCCGGTCAAGAGGAGGCTTGCCGAGGTAGGGGGAAGGCAAGAGAAAAATCTTCACAGAGCTCACTCACATATAAGTCAACTCTGGCAAAAGGATGATCGATCACCCTCTCCCAAAAGATGTAAGTCATCAACCCCTTTACAACGGATTACCGTCCTCGAAAAATCGCATCAGACCTTTACAAAAGAGCTAGCATCACCACTCAAGCAGCCCAAGGTGAAAAGGGGAGGAAATCTACAGCCTAATCCATGTAATCTACTAGAAACATCCTCTGTCAGGTTACACCATCCGGGACCAGCTTCTGATGCAATCAGCCCTCCAGTTCAGGAGGAAGATGCCATTTCCATACTGGCTGAGGTGGATGATGACTTTGAGAGTATCCATACCGAAAGTCTGTATTCACCCAAACCTAGGACACCAGCCAAGGCACCAAGTGTGGCTTACATACCTACCCCGACCCAAGTTCTCAGGGTTCAACAGATAAAGCTGGCCCAGGATAAGAGAGTCATACTGAATGTTGGTGGTCAGAAGTTCGAGACCTCTGTCTCAACTTTACAGAAGGATCCATCATCTGTTTTGGCATACATGGTCATGCCAGACTCTCCCCTGAAACCATACAATACCGACAGCGTTTATACTTACTTCATAGATCGTGACCCAAGTCATTTCAGACACATTCTAAATTATCTCAGAAATGGAGGAGGAGACACAACTAATACTTTGCCACACGACCTAAGGTACTTAATTGAATTACAAAGAGAAGCCGAATATTACAACCTACAGCATTTCAGCCTACTTCTGGAGAGGAGACTCGCTATCACAACCAACCGGAAAGAAGAATAGAATTTATTGGATCGATTGGATTAATTATACTGAATTAAGACAATTATACAAGTCTGTATTAGCTATTGTATCAATTAATGAAGAGATGGTAGGGTTATAATAGTTTTATGTATATATATATACAGCTGACTGTATTGATCTTTGCTTAAGTAAATCATTTTTTTTTTAAGTTCGTGACACATTGCTTTTGCATGTAAATATTCATCATTGTATCCACTTTGTCATACAACAGTATGATGTATTTTTTTCCTCTCACATAGTATTGAAGTGTACATTTAACTATTTTTTTTTATTTTTCATTAAGTGTTCTTGACTTTCGGTAGTAACACCTGTCAAAAGTCGTTGTTGCAATTTTTGTAATTTTTACCGTATGTACCTGCTTATATTAGTACTCAGAAGCTAATTATATTTCAAATATAACCAAAACAGTCTTTAAAACTGTTTTTGCTTTGATGCTAAATGTTAATTCATCTTTAAATCTTAAATATATCTCGGTGTATGTGCCGAAATAATGTTTTCTTAACATTTATGCTATTCTTGTGAGCTTTGGGGACCAAATGCCTTAGGAAGGGGGCAGTGTAATGAACATTACCTTCATTACGAATTTACAATATAATTACTATGCATCATTTCCTAGATGAGATATGTGCTTTATGTTTGGTAATATGTATAACTTACTTATGTAGGACACGTCTTTCAGCGTTTAGCAAGTGACTTTTGTTACCTGCATTGTGTATTGGAACACGCTGATTCATGATGTTTTGACACAATGTGATAGACAGATTTGGTATGTATTGTAACCTTGTATGAATAGTTTGTGCATATTTTACATGTTAGTCATAGCAGTACAATGGAAATTACCTCGTATAAATGTATAATTCCACCAGGACATGGTCAAATTATTCTATAACTCCAATGTTTGGCCGTGTACTCGCCGTCAAAATACGTACTAAATCCGCCATTTGCACTCTTTTGGTCAGCGAGCACTATGGAATCTGATTGGCTATTGGTCACATGACCTTTTCCTATAAATAGCACCACGTACATGTAATAGGGGGCTTCACTGTTATCTTGTCCAGCGTTCAGAGCAGACGGAAGCAAAGCATCGGGTGACTTGTACCCATTCAACTATATTATAATGTCTCAAGCTATGTTGGATAAACATAGTCAGGTTGCAATGGTTAGTTCAAATGAAAACTGATATGCTTGCTTGACATTACGGGTAATTCCAGATGTTATTTATTATTCATGAGGTGACGTCTGCTACCGTATTGGTTGATATGATTTCACCTTCGGTGAATTATCACCGCAATTAATCTATGTAACGTGAAGGTGACAGATAATTACGATAAATATAATCCTTGGAAACATACAACTGTTCCCTCGGAAACTGATATATAAATTATTAACGCTACTAAACCGTCACTCTCCACCTTCATTAGAAGGTGTCTCACGTTGCACCTTCACCTTACAAAACTCTCCACCTTCATTAGAAGGTGACTCACGTTGCACCTTCACCTTACAAAACTCTTCACCTTCAACACCTGAAGGTTAATACTTCACCTTATTTACTGTCCCACTTAAGCAACTCCATCTTGTATGTCCATAACGTTAATTCTATGTAATATAAACCATTATAAATATATTCTTAAAGAGGTGGAGAAGGTGCAATTATATTTGAAGCTCCATTGCACCTTCCCCCACGGGAGTCGATCACCTTTGTCTCCCGTGATTCTCTGGTTTACATAAGTCTCGTATTAAATATTAAATGTTTATGTATATGTAACAGTATTGACATTCAATAATTGCATGTTCACCTGCGGTTGTACTTGAGGTAATTTACAAATAAATACTTTTGATGTTGATTCTATACGGTCTTGTATTATTCTTTCTAATCAAAAGCTAGACAGGAGAACCCAAAAATATTGTAGCCGGAAACGGCGTTACAATTGGTGGCAGCGAAGTGGGATTATACATCCTGTATTCTAGTGATTAGAAAGAATTTTAATTTGATATTTGTACTAATTGCTATAAAGCAACCAGACAGTATTTTATCCCTATTTTAATTATACATATTTCACCAAGATGGATGATTCAGGTGAAGTTGTAATTAATCCAAACTCGCTCCCATCATCAGATGAGGTAGACGAAAGAAATAGCAATGATTACTCGTTTGTCGATGAAGAAAACGAAAGTTTGTCATTGGCAGTGACTGGTCTCAGTGCAGAAGTACTAAATAATGAATTGATCTTGATGAAAGATGAAATATGTAAAAGTGTTATGGAAATACAACAAAAAACTTCTAAAACTTTAAGTGAAGTCAAAAATCAGTTAACTGAACAGATAAATCAGCTGAGACAAGATTTCGGCCTTCAAATTTCAAAAACGGAATCAAAGTTGAATGCTCGGGAAAGTCATTCTGCATCAAGTACACTAGGACACTCTTCAGTACGTTGTGAAAACATAAATATTCCAGTTGATCATGCGTCTGGTATAAATATGAATCAAAATCAAGATTTTCATTATTCACGGCCTGAGAGGTCAACCAGGGCTAATAAACAAAATTTACAAATGAAACCTCAGCAGTACGATGGAAGCGAAGATTTGGATGAATACCTAGCACAATTCCAAATTTTGGCGGAGATAAATAAATGGGATTATACAGCCATGTCACTTTACCTGGCAAGTAGCCTGAAGGGCAACGCACGAGCATTGTTGAATGAACTTAGCGAATTTCAGCGACGTGACTACGACACACTCGTACACGCATTGAATACTCGATATGGATCGGTTAATAAGGCAGAAATGTACCGAGCACAACTGCAAACCCGAGTTCGGGGTAAAGACGAATCTTTGCCAGAATTAGCTCAGTCAATAAAAAAATTGACGCGACAGTCTTATCCAGGAGCTAGTTCAGCTATTACTGATATTCTGTCACTCGATCATTTTATTGATGCCATATCCGAGTCAGACACAAGACTGAGGTTGCGAGAAGCGCGACCAAAGGACATAAACGAAGCTGAAACATTGGCCGTTAGATTAGAGACTCATAGATTAGCGGACCGACAGCGCGGACGTTCTGTCCGACTTGTAAATAAAAGTAATATCTCTGATGCAGAAAGCTTATCCGACACAAAAGGGGAAAGGGAGGATGATAGCATCTGCAGCATGCTACATAAAGAATTTGACTGTTTCAAACAAGAAATAGGAAATTTAGTAAAAGAAGTAAGAATTCTGTCAGATTCAAAAAAACAGTACAAGCAGTTTAACCACGATAAAAATAACTCGAAGCGTCCGAATCAAAACCGATGCGATTATCGGGAAAACGGCAATTGGAAATGGCGGAATCAAAACGGCCCACAACATTTACACAAAGAGAATAAGGTTCCCGAGGGGAGTAACATCACAAAATCTCAGGGAAACTTTTAAACGTCGAGCTCGAGGGCCTGAGGTCGACTGATCCTAATGGGTGGCCCAATACTTTGATAATTGGTAATTCATTTGTAAATGAGGAAGGTCTATTTGTGAGCGCAAAGGTGCAAAACGCGCCAATAACTTTATTGGTGGATACCGGAGCGAATGTGACAATTTTAAGCAAAGACTTTGTTGACAAGCTTGAAAAAACATCTCGCCCCGATATCTCACCTGTAAATATAAGTCTAGTAACAGCCACGGGTGAAACCTCTCCTTTTTTTGGTGCGGCTATCGTATATATCCATATTGGAGAACATACATTTAGGCATAAGGCACTAATAGCTGATATTAAATCAGAAGGAATTTTAGGAATTGACTTTTTAACATCTAATCGCTGTGATGTTTTACTGAGTAAACAAATTATTCTAGTAAAGGGTAATAAAATTCCATGTTTTAGATACAGCAAGGATGCTCAGTACACTAGCTGCAGGATAGCGGTCACTGAGAAGGTTATAGTCCCACCAGACAGCGAAGTGTTGGTACCTGGGAAACCGATTGGAATCATATCTAATAAAAATGTGGGTCTCGTATCACCGATTTCAAATTTCACAGAGAAATGTGGTCTCCTTGTCGCTAAGGTCCTGGTGAACCCTTCTCGTGGATATGTGCCTTTGCGCGTAGTAAATTTAAGCGACGAACCGCGTATTATCTACAAAAATACAGTGGCCGCTACTTTAGAATGCATAGAAGAATTTATGGTAGAATCACCCGAGAACGTTAATGTCGTTACAGCTATGGAAGGCAGTAAATCCACGCCTTCAGAACTCCCTGAGCATTTGATAAATCTCTTTGACGAGAGTAGCACGAATCTAAATGGCGTGGAGAAGGCTGCATTGAAGCATCTGCTTATTGAATATCAAAGTATATTCTCCAAGTCACCAGATGACATGGGCCGAACAAATTTAGTAGAACATTCTATTAACACAGGTAATAACCTACCGATACGCCTACGACCGAGGCGTATACCGTTGGCGAAAGTCAAGGACGCTGAACAAGAGATTAAAAAAATGGCTGAGCAAGGGATCATCGAACCTTCCTCTAGCCCGTGGTCGGCTCCGGTCGTACTTGTCAAGAAAAAGGACCAGTCCCTTCGCTTCTGTGTTGACTACAGGAAGCTGAATGACATTACAATTAAAGATTCACACCCGCTTCCCCGTATAGATGATACGTTGGATGCACTTTCAGGCTCAAAGTGGTTTTCCACTCTGGATTTAAAAAGTGGGTATTGGCAGGTTGGTGTGGCAAATGAAGACCGCCCAAAGACTGCATTCTCCATCCCTGGTGGAGGTTTATGGCAGTTTACTGTCATGGCCTTCGGGCTGACCAACGCGCCCGCGACTTTTGTCAGATTGATGGAAAAGGCCTTGTCGGGGTTATCGTGGAAAATATGCCTCGTATACCTCGATGATATTATTGTCTTTTCAAAGAATTTCGATGGGCAATTGGATAATCTGAGCGAGGTGTTTCGAAGGGTTTGCGACGCAAACTTAAAACTCAGTCCTCAAAAATGCAAACTTTTTCAAAAAGAGGTATCATTCCTTGGACATATAGTGAATGAAAACGGAGTTCATACAGATCCCGCAAAAATATCGGCAGTGGAAGACTGGCCCATACCCAAAACCCTAAAAGATGTTAGAGCATTTTTGGGACTCTGTTCCTACTATAGACGTTTTGTGCATCATTTTGCTGATATTGCCCGGCCGTTGCACAAACTAACCGAGTCTGGTCAAACTTTTGACTGGTCAGAAAAGTGCCAAATCGCATTTGAGACCCTAAAACAATGTTTGACAAGCGCTCCCATCCTTTCTTACCCGAAACAGGAAGGTCTATTTATTCTAGACACTGACGCTAGCAATGAAGGTATGGGCGCTGTTTTGTCCCAAGAACAAAATGGAGTCGAAAGCGTGATTAGTTACTTTAGTAAAGCTTTCAGTCGAGCAGAGAGAAGGTATTGTGTAACTAGACGAGAATTACTAGCTATAGTATGTTCCGTCAAATATTTCCATCACTACTTGTATGGACGTTTTTTTAAGGTCCGCAGTGACCATAGTGCTTTAAAATGGCTCCTCAATTTTAAAAATCCTGAAGGGCAAGTAGCCCGATGGATTGAAGTTTTATCTTCGTATGATTTTACCGTTGAACATCGCCCGGGACGTGTTCACGGTAATGCCGACAGTCTTTCTCGAAGACCGTGCTTCGAGAACGGTTGTAATTTCTGTACAAGGGCAGAAGAGAGGTTTCTGGATCTGGCAGATGCTAGACCCATGACAATGAAAAGGATCGAAGTAGCCTCGATCGAACTTGCGAACGAGCATATAAGGCGCGAAACCGGTAATTCAACGGACGAACTATACCAACGAGACGCAGCTGGCGAGAAACCGTGCAATTCTCAAAATAGTTGCGCAGGTGTAGGCGTTGAAGATTGCCTTGAGAAAGACACAAGTCTATCGGTTGACGGTAGATTGCATGGTACTTCCTTAGCAACAGAAATCGAACGTAGTTATGGCTCGAGATCACATTTACTCACCGATGTGAATTTAACCAATTCAGTACGATCTTGCACTCGGTCGGGTAAGTTATATGACCCGATATATACAGAAAGTGAAAAGATAGAAGGCGAGAATGAGGGATTCTTTTCCAAGGAAAAGATGAAAGAGTTGCAGAGGCAGGACTTAGTGCTTTGTCATGTTAGGGAATGGAAGTTAGAGGAGCAGAAACCTTCTTGGGCACAAATTTCACACCTAGGTGTGGCGGTCAAATATTATTGGGCTCGATATGAGTCGTTGTTTTTGCATGATGGAATTCTTTGTCGGAAATGTGAATCAGATGCTGGTAAGCATATCGTCTGGCAAATAGTGCTACCTAGTTCGCTAAAATCTTTTGTACTTGAACAATTACACAATTCTATAACAGGTGGTCACCTTGGGGTTAAGAAAACCCTCTTAAAAGTTCGTAATAGATACTTCTGGTATCGGCAACGCAGTGATGTGGAACACTGGTGTAAAGTCTGTGACAAATGTGCTTCAAGGAAATCTCCCTTATATAAGTCAAGGGCACCAATGCAACAATACAATGTTGGCGCTCCGTTTGAACGACTTGCGTTAGATATACTTGGACCCTTACCGACATCTATGAAAGGTAACCGCTATCTCTTGGTGGTAGCAGATTACTTCACAAAATGGACAGAAGCAATCCCCATTAGAAATCAGGAAGCCGCTACGGTTGCCCGAAAGCTTATCGAACGGGTTATATCAATCTTCGGAGTCCCGATGCAAATCCACTCCGATCAAGGGGCGAATTTTGAGTCTCATGTGTTTAAAGAGGTCTGTAATATCCTGGGTATTGAAAAAACAAGATCCACCCCATTACGACCTCAATCTGATGGCATGGTTGAACGTGCTAATCGAACTATTGAGACTATTTTGTCTGCCTATGTTTCAGAACAGCAAAAGGACTGGGATGAACATATATATCTACTTATGCTGGCTTACAGATCAGCTGTTCATGAGAGTACAGGAGTCTCTCCCTATGAAATGATGTTCGGACGTCAGGTGTCATTGCCAGTAGATTTAGTGTTAGGCCGTATTGAGGCCGAAAAAGAAAATGAGAACTTTCAAAGTGATTATGCTTATGAACTTTGCCAGAAAATTGATAAAATTCACGAGTTCGCACGTGAGCATATCAAACTATCGAGCGATCGAATGAAACGACAGTATGACTTCCGAGCCAGGAAACCCAATTTTAATAAGGGTGACGCTGTATGGCTGTATTATCCTCATCAACTTAAAAGCAAATGTAAAAAGTTACAATGTGACTGGGACGGTCCATATTTGATCACTTGTAAATTGAACGATGTTCTCTATAGAGTCCAGAAGGATCGCAGAAGTAAACCGAAAGTGGTTCACTCTGACAGACTCAAGCCTTACTTAGGTCAAGATAAACCAAACTGGTTATTGTCATAATGTATACTGATAAATGACCAGAAATATACAAAAGCTGTATCATTTTGTTTTGTTTTGTTTTCCAATCAAATGCTGAATGGAAATGTATTTATTTAATTGTAAAGGCATAGCCTAAACAAAATTACTTACGATGCCTACATCTTCTTTGCAGGTGACTCTGTGGCAGTGTGCACGTTGCAAGAATGATTTTGAGAATCCCTCCAAGTACTGTGTGGAGAGGCATATGTTGGAAAGACACAGTGGCTTTGGATACCAATGTTCCACGTGCAAGAATGTCTTCCCTAGGTCATCTGTGCGCCATTCCTGCAGCAAAAGAGGTCTGAATATAGCTATGACCCTAGTTAGAAGGATGACAATGGAGAGAGGCCCTGAAGTTGAGGCAGCGTATGAAGCATACGCCCAAAACTGTAAGAGCAGTGTAGTTCCGGTCAAGAGGAGGCTTGCCGAGGTAGGGGGAAGGCAAGAGAAAAATCTTCACAGAGCTCACTCACATATAAGTCAACTCTGGCAAAAGGATGATCGATCACCCTCTCCCAAAAGATGTAAGTCATCAACCCCTTTACAACGGATTACCGTCCTCGAAAAATCGCATCAGACCTTTACAAAAGAGCTAGCATCACCACTCAAGCAGCCCAAGGTGAAAAGGGGAGGAAATCTACAGCCTAATCCATGTAATCTACTAGAAACATCCTCTGTCAGGTTACACCATCCGGGACCAGCTTCTGATGCAATCAGCCCTCCAGTTCAGGAGGAAGATGCCATTTCCATACTGGCTGAGGTGGATGATGACTTTGAGAGTATCCATACCGAAAGTCTGTATTCACCCAAACCTAGGACACCAGCCAAGGCACCAAGTGTGGCTTACATACCTACCCCGACCCAAGTTCTCAGGGTTCAACAGATAAAGCTGGCCCAGGATAAGAGAGTCATACTGAATGTTGGTGGTCAGAAGTTCGAGACCTCTGTCTCAACTTTACAGAAGGATCCATCATCTGTTTTGGCATACATGGTCATGCCAGACTCTCCCCTGAAACCATACAATACCGACAGCGTTTATACTTACTTCATAGATCGTGACCCAAGTCATTTCAGACACATTCTAAATTATCTCAGAAATGGAGGAGGAGACACAACTAATACTTTGCCACACGACCTAAGGTACTTAATTGAATTACAAAGAGAAGCCGAATATTACAACCTACAGCATTTCAGCCTACTTCTGGAGAGGAGACTCGCTATCACAACCAACCGGAAAGAAGAATAGAATTTATTGGATCGATTGGATTAATTATACTGAATTAAGACAATTATACAAGTCTGTATTAGCTATTGTATCAATTAATGAAGAGATGGTAGGGTTATAATAGTTTTATGTATATATATATACAGCTGACTGTATTGATCTTTGCTTAAGTAAATCATTTTTTTTTTAAGTTCGTGACACATTGCTTTTGCATGTAAATATTCATCATTGTATCCACTTTGTCATACAACAGTATGATGTATTTTTTTCCTCTCACATAGTATTGAAGTGTACATTTAACTATTTTTTTTTATTTTTCATTAAGTGTTCTTGACTTTCGGTAGTAACACCTGTCAAAAGTCGTTGTTGCAATTTTTGTAATTTTTACCGTATGTACCTGCTTATATTAGTACTCAGAAGCTAATTATATTTCAAATATAACCAAAACAGTCTTTAAAACTGTTTTTGCTTTGATGCTAAATGTTAATTCATCTTTAAATCTTAAATATATCTCGGTGTATGTGCCGAAATAATGTTTTCTTAACATTTATGCTATTCTTGTGAGCTTTGGGGACCAAATGCCTTAGGAAGGGGGCAGTGTAATGAACATTACCTTCATTACGAATTTACAATATAATTACTATGCATCATTTCCTAGATGAGATATGTGCTTTATGTTTGGTAATATGTATAACTTACTTATGTAGGACACGTCTTTCAGCGTTTAGCAAGTGACTTTTGTTACCTGCATTGTGTATTGGAACACGCTGATTCATGATGTTTTGACACAATGTGATAGACAGATTTGGTATGTATTGTAACCTTGTATGAATAGTTTGTGCATATTTTACATGTTAGTCATAGCAGTACAATGGAAATTACCTCGTATAAATGTATAATTCCACCAGGACATGGTCAAATTATTCTATAACTCCAATGTTTGGCCGTGTACTCGCCGTCAAAATACGTACTAAATCCGCCATTTGCACTCTTTTGGTCAGCGAGCACTATGGAATCTGATTGGCTATTGGTCACATGACCTTTTCCTATAAATAGCACCACGTACATGTAATAGGGGGCTTCACTGTTATCTTGTCCAGCGTTCAGAGCAGACGGAAGCAAAGCATCGGGTGACTTGTACCCATTCAACTATATTATAATGTCTCAAGCTATGTTGGATAAACATAGTCAGGTTGCAATGGTTAGTTCAAATGAAAACTGATATGCTTGCTTGACATTACGGGTAATTCCAGATGTTATTTATTATTCATGAGGTGACGTCTGCTACCGTATTGGTTGATATGATTTCACCTTCGGTGAATTATCACCGCAATTAATCTATGTAACGTGAAGGTGACAGATAATTACGATAAATATAATCCTTGGAAACATACAACTGTTCCCTCGGAAACTGATATATAAATTATTAACGCTACTAAACCGTCACTCTCCACCTTCATTAGAAGGTGTCTCACGTTGCACCTTCACCTTACAAAACTCTCCACCTTCATTAGAAGGTGACTCACGTTGCACCTTCACCTTACAAAACTCTTCACCTTCAACACCTGAAGGTTAATACTTCACCTTATTTACTGTCCCACTTAAGCAACTCCATCTTGTATGTCCATAACGTTAATTCTATGTAATATAAACCATTATAAATATATTCTTAAAGAGGTGGAGAAGGTGCAATTATATTTGAAGCTCCATTGCACCTTCCCCCACGGGAGTCGATCACCTTTGTCTCCCGTGATTCTCTGGTTTACATAAGTCTCGTATTAAATATTAAATGTTTATGTATATGTAACAGTATTGACATTCAATAATTGCATGTTCACCTGCGGTTGTACTTGAGGTAATTTACAAATAAATACTTTTGATGTTGATTCTATACGGTCTTGTATTATTCTTTCTAATCAAAAGCTAGACAGGAGAACCCAAAAATATTGTAGCCGGAAACGGCGTTACATATAGACACTGAAGCTTCGGCAAAAACATGATCTAAGAAACACGAACGAGAAAAGTTTAGAAACAAAAGAAAATAAAAAGAAATGAATCAAATTGGAATTTTAATTGATTGTGTATTTGTTGCCATAATTACGAAAATGGTTTTATCGTTTTCAAGATATGTGACAAACATATATATTTAAATACACTATGTCATCGAATATTAAAGGTGACAATAACAGTAGATAAGTAAATTAGCATCTCTAATACATGAACACACTTGCTTCCCCTTGACGATTCATTATTAAGTATGATACTGCAATTGGGTTCTTTGTTTTTAATAAAAACGCATGAAATCAAATATGCGTGAGCGAAATAAATTGGCATTGTATGGCACATGGAAACTTTGGTACTTTAAAAATTCTCTAGAGACGGCTTCTCTGTGTAAGAAATGATTGATTCAGCGACAGCACGTCTGAGTTGACGTAAGAAACTGTTGGGGACACCCCGCACAAAATCAAATAGAAAGAAAGCTGAATCCAATGAATAAAATAGATGCTCCAGATATCAACAGACGATATTGAACACAGTTGGGTTGTTGCTAAAGGTTAGGAAACAGTCATAAGTGAAAATACAAAGATAATACAAATGCAAAATGGTTAAATCGTATACTCATTGTTCCCAAGGTGAAAACAAAGTCATATGGACAACGTTCGTTTGCACACCAGGGCCCGGCGACGTGGAACGAATTGCCCATTGAAATTAGACACAAAGACACAGTGGTCCCTTTTAAGAGTGCTCTTAAGACTCACCTGTTTCGACTGCAGGGACAAACTTAGCGACCTAATCATGTTTTGTATCTTATATGTTTTCAGTATGTTTTTATGTTTTCCAATTTCATTGTTTTTGTCATTTGTTGTTCTGTAGTGTAGTCATATCATTATTGATGGTGTAAAGCGCTTAGAGCTTCGCAAGATTAGGCACTATACAAAGTCCTCATTATTATTATTATTATTATTATTATTATTATTATTATTATTATTATTAAATACATCGAAATCTAACCCGGTAAATGAATCAAAATGAGGATTTAAACATAATATACCCACACCAAAGTAGGTACATGTAGAACAAAATTACAACTCATTTAGTATAAGTCTTCAAACTAGAAATGAATCAAGGAAGATGGAGACACGAAATGGAAACCGACTCATGCCAAATATCGTAATGGACTGGTTTAGGTACATGACACTGAGTACAGATTTTGCGGTAATAAAACAAGAAGTCTCGCTAAGTTTTCACGATCAGATTCGTGACAACGCATTCAAACAAAATTACAAACATATGGTTGGTGCATTACGACCCAGCAACACAGAAATGTAATTTAGTACTGCGGCAACTGGAGCAAAGAAACATGCCCATGGTTGCACCATGGTAACTGTCACAGACTAATCGCATGGTAGGAATCAAACTCGCGCCCTTTCGGTCATAAATCTGTAAAGTTAACCAATGACCCACCAATAACTCCACTTCAACAAGTAAAGTATACATAATATAATATATAAGGGTTAAGAACAAAATAAAATTTTGTATCAGTGTGAAAGCTGAAGACAGTAAATATTTCTTTAGTGCTAAAGAATCTTTGTCAAACATACCCAAAATTGATCATGCATATAGACTATGAAAGTACAGCTTCGACAGATATAGTCAGTGGTTTAATAAAATAAGACGTAAAAATAGAGGATATTAGTCAATAAATAAATGAGTTTTATGCGCCTATTGAAAGAATTTAAGCATGCTTTAGAAAACAGTAACTGAGCGATAGAAACGCGTTGATACATGAATTATAATTCTATGTGGTGGTCATCGCGACTGGAAAAGTGAAGGAACTATCAGCATCGAAAAAAATATATTCCAGGATTCGTCTCATCGCAGGAAGACATGCTTGACATAAATATACCTAAAAAACTTGCATATATTCTAATGACCAGGAAATGTATTAGAACAAAAACAAAATAATGCTACAATAGATAATTCTATGAATTTAATGTCTGAGGAAGGACCAGTAGCAAAATTGTTGAAGAGTAATAATAGATCCAATGTGTGTGATGAACTAATGTAACGGTTATTGGCGTAAAGGACACAATTCGAAATACAAATACCTAAGATAGCATTGTTCCTCCCTAACTGGTCTGGTTCTACAATGATTTGTTCATCAAGACACTGCAAATATGACCAGCTCTCGAAATGGGAAATATTTTCATCAATTACAGTTGTTTATTAAAGATAGGAAATACTTTTTAGTCAGAATCTGTTCACAGACTGTGTGTAAGCTGCATCCTTTTGCCTATTTGATCAAATATAAATCAAGGAGAATCTTGATGTGGTTACTGATAGAACACACATAGCTACCTTGGGACCCGCTCGAACTCCACAAACAGTTTCTGCACCATCTGCCCTCCAGCGAAAAATCCACATGCAACGCCGATTGCGGCTGCGGCATACGTCAGACCTGTTCACAACAAGAATATCAATGATGCCTTGTCATCGACTTTTACAATAATTATATTCAAAGATACTTGCATTTATTGCATAACATAAGATTTCAATTGAAAAGACTGCGCTTTTGCCTTTACATATATTAATTATAGTCACAATTCTTGGCATCTTTTAATGTGTGTTAACTA
This sequence comes from Unio delphinus, assembly GCA_029339505.1. Lineage (NCBI taxonomy): Eukaryota > Metazoa > Mollusca > Bivalvia > Unionida > Unionidae > Unio > Unio delphinus. Next base: position 3,565,669 of record JAQISU010001252.1, read on the forward strand.
TTTTGTTTGAATTCAAAATTAGGAATAGAAAGTGAGGATTTTAAAATTCATGAGTTATTTTCATGCTTTTGGTTCAATTTTATAGTGACACTGCAGGGTTCTATGTTTACTTATGAAAACGATCGAAGGGGAGACATATTACATTTGCACATTTTCCTTTGTTATGAATAAAATGTTAGAAATGTGAACAACTTTAATTATCATGAGACACGTTGACTGACGATTACTTCAATTAAGCTTGAAGGGTTAAATCTTTTATTTGTTTCAACTATTGTAGAAAGTAGTTTTGCTCGAAATTTAATTGAGGTATATCAACACATGTCTAGGCTGTATCCATGGATGTCTAGGTTGTTAAGGTTGTCTAGGCTGTATCCATGGATGTCTAGGTTGTTAAGGTTGTCTAGGCTGTATCCATGGATGTCTAGGTTGTTAAGGTTGTCTAGGCTGGATCCATGTATGCCTAGGTTGGAGAACACTGCGATGCTCGAAGATAACATTCTGCCTCGGATATATATAGGTAAGTATGTAATAGCCCCTAATGGCACCACATCAATGTAAATATGAAGAATTACACATAATCTTGGCGCACATTAAAACTTGGCAGCACTGCCAGATCATAATATATATATATATATATATATATATATATATATATATATATATACATATTAAAAGCAACACTGCTTATTACCGATGTAAACCGCAGCCTTCGTATGCTCTCCATTCTCGTCGATATAGACTGTGCCAAGCGTGAACATTGGGGTGAATCCGATACCGTGGATGATTTGGGCGATACTAAACACTCCAAGGTATTCCTCCCCCTCCCCACCGCAAGGAGGAGGATCACCACCACCTACACTAGTCGCATTGACGTTACATTCTCCATTCTGACCTGCATCGACACTTTCTGGATTAAAAAAAATATATATATATATTTCGCTAAATCAGGCACACTTCAAGATTACTTCGTTTAAAAGCCTTGAAAAAAAGAAAGAGACGATTTTGATGTCTAATAGTACGATATATGTGTCATTATACAAAAATTGTATAGGGTTCACATACAACTATCTTTTCACTTATTCCCAAGATGTTGCTGTCAACATTGGGATACATGTTTATGGCAACTGGCGAATACAAGTTGTGATGCCGTTCTCTTTGTTATAAATGTGTAATTATAAAATTACGAACAGATATAATTTTTACTTCCCATAATTTACAACATTCTGCACCCATTACATCCTTTCAGTAGTCCGGAATTACTTTTTTTTACATTATTTTAAACTACATGTAATTTTTAAACCTCTGCTGATTTTATTGTAATACGAGTCAAAACAAGCCAACATACGATGCATTGGTTTATAACAAAAAAAGCCAACACCTATAATGAGTAGGTTAACACACTATACTAAATTTAGCCAACACCTCGCGTGGGTATGTTACTACGGTATATATATATAAAAAGCCAACACCGAGGATGAATAGGTTATCACAGTATAACAAAAGAAGCCAACACCTAGGATGGGTAGATTAATACAGTATACCAAAACGAGATTACACCTAGGATTCACAGTATAACAAAAAAGCTAACACATAGGATAGGTAGATTATTACAGTATAACAAAACAAAGCTAACATTTGAAAGAGGTAAGTTATCACAGTGTAACAAAAGAAACTAATAAAAAGGGTGGATAGATTAATACAGTATAGCAAAACCAAGATAATACTTGGTATAGGTGGGTTTTTACAGTATAACAAAAAAAGCTAACATACGGGAGCGGTAGATTATCACAGTAAAACAAAATATGATAACATCTGGCTGGAATAAGTAGGTTATCACAGTGTAACAAAACAAACCAATAACTAGAATGGATAGAATAATACAGTATAACAAAACCAAGCTCACATGGGATAGGTGGGTATTCACAGTACAACAAAAAAGCTAACATATGGGATAGGTAGATTATCAGAGGATACAAACACTAACCAACACATAGGTAGGCTATCGCAGTAGAACAATACATGATTTCACCTAGGATGGTAGATGATTAGAGCGTAACAAAATTTTCCAACAGCTTGGACTGGTAGATTATCATGTTATAGATAAAATAAACCAACAGCTGGGATGGGTAAATTATCACGGTATAGATTAAATGACCCTACAGCTATGATGGGTAGGTTATCATTGTATAGATTAAATAAACCAACAGATAGGATGGGTACGTTATCATGTTATATATTAAATAAACCAACAGCTAGGATGGGTAGGTCATCACGTTATAGATAAAATAAACCAATAGCTAGGACCATTAAGTTATCACGGTATAGATTAAATGAAGCAACAGCTAGGATGGGTAGGTCATCATGGGTTAGATTAAATAAACTAACGTCTTGGACGGATAAGATATCATGGTTTAGATTAAATAAACCAACAGCAAAAATGAGTAGGTTATCATGCTATAGCTAAAGCAACAGATAGAATTGGTAGGTCATCATGTGTTAGATTAAATAAACCAACAGCTAGGATGGGTAGGTCTTCGTGTGTTAGATTAAATAAACCAACAGCTAGGATGGGTAGGTCTTCGTGTGTTAGATTAAATAAACCAACAGCTGGGATGGGTAGGTCATCGTGTGTTAGATTAAATAAACCAACAGCTAGGATGGGTAGGTCTTCGTGTGTTAGATTAAATAAACCAACAGCTAGGATGGGTAGGTCTTCGTGTGTTAGATTAAATAAACCAACAGCTAGGATGGGTCGGTCATTATGTGTTAGATTAAATAAACCAGCAGCTAAGATGGATAGGTAATCATGTTATAGATTCAATAAACCAACAGCTAGGATGCGTAGGTCATCGTGTGTTAGATTAAATAAACCAACAGCTAAGATGGGTCGGTCATCATGTGTTAGATTCAATAAACCAACAGCTAAGATGGATAGGTAATCATGTTATAGATTCAATAAACCAACAGCTAGGATGGGTAGGTCATCATGTTATAGATAAAATAAAACAATAGCTAGGACGATTAAGTTATCACGGTATAGATTAAATGAACCAACAGCTATGATGGGTACGTTATCATGTTATAAATTAAATAAACCAACAGCTAGGATGGGTAGGTTATCATGGGTTTGATTAAATAAACCAACTGATAGGACGGGTATGTCATCATATTATAAATTAAATAATCCAACAGTTAGGACGGATAAGCTATCACGGTATAGATTAAATAAACCAGCAGCTAGGATGAGTAGGTAAACATGTTATAGAGTAAATAAACCATCAGCTTGGAATGGTAGGTTATCATGTTATACATTGCAAAAACTAACAGCTAGGATTGCTAGGTTATCATGTTATAGATTAAATAAACTAACATATAGGATGGGTAGGTAATCATGTTATAGATAATTTTTTAAAAAAAGACAATAGCTATACGGTTGGGTAGGTTATCATGGTATAGATTAGATAAACCAACATCTTTGATGGGTAGGTTATCATGGTTTAGATTAAATAAATCAACAGCTATGATTAGTAGGTTATCATGGTTTAGATTAAATAAATCAACAGCTATGATGGGTAGGTTATCATGGTTTAGATTAAATAAACCAACATCTATGATGGGTAGGTTATCATGGTTTAGATTAAATAAATCAATAGCTGTGATGAGTAGGTTATCATGGTTTAGATTAAATAAACCAACATCTATGATGGGTAGGTTATCATGGTTTAGATTAAATAAATCAACATCTATGATGGGTAGGTTATCATGGTTTAGATTAAATAAACCAACATCTATGATGGGTAGGTTATCATGGTTTAGATTAAATAAATCAATAGCTGTGATGAGTAGGTTATCATGGTTTAGATTAAATAAATCAATAGCTGTGATGGGTAGGTTATCATGGTTTAGATTAAATAAATCAACAGCTATGATTGGTTAGTTATCATAGTATAGATAAAGCAACAGCTAGGATGGGTTATCATGGTATAGATTAAATAAATCAATAGCTATGATGGGTAGGTTATCATGGTTTAGATTAAATAAACCAACATCTATGATGGGTAGGTTATCATGGTTTAGATTAAATAAACCAACATCTATGATGGGTAGGTTATCGTGGTTTAGATTAAATTAATCAATAGCTTTGATGGGTAGGTTATCATGGTTTAGATTAAATAAATCAACAGCTATGATTGGTTAGTTATCATAGTATAGATAAAGCAACAGCTAGGATGGGTAGGTTATCATGGTATAGATTAAAGGATAAAATTATCTTCATAATTCATTCTTATCACATCCAATTTTATATCTACTATTTATTTCAACACATTAAACTTATACAAGTTCTGATGTACCGGATCATTATTTTATTTTTTAAAATTATTTATTTGCCGAGGTGGGAGTGTTGTGGTTAAAACGGTAAATGACTTCATATAATTCACGTTGTGAGTTTTAAAATGTGGAATGGCATCTAAAAGTAACAATGACGAACTACATCCCTCATAAAATGTATGCAAACAAATATGAATATATATATATATATATATATATATATATATATATATATATATATATATATATATATATATATATATATATATATATATATATATATATATATATATATATATCGACCAAATAAACTGATTCATGTATAAATTGATGCAAACCGAAAGAAATGTGGAAATAATGTTTAAGATACTCTGTGTAATTAAAGAGTAACTAAATGTAAAACAGTTGCATGTAAAATTATTGAATTTGCACTAAAAGATTGGCCAATAGTGACAATTTAAAATCATGCTATTTCGCTATTTATCATGTTGAAGAATATATCCCCACCAAATTTGGAACATTTGTCAGGCGGGTGAACCAAAGTTGTGGTCACTAATTTTTTGTGCGCCAGTCGTCAATAGAGTTCATGTTGAAAAATGCCGTGTTATGACTTTTCATCAAAAGATAACAAGAAACAAAATAATTTCAAGAAAGGTAATGCAGACCTGTATATATTATATGACATCTTGTAACCGAGCTAACGAGAACAATCGGCATTTTCCTTTTAAGAACTGACCATCGTTATGAATATCAAGTTATGACTGTAAGATCTGGTCGATTGATGTTATCTATGAGGATAGAAAATGTTTGTTTTTCTAAATTAAAAAAATGCTTGTTTATAATCTCATACACCTTAACTAGTCTGCTCGTGTGTGTTTAGGGTCACATATAATTTAACTAATGAGCGTGTTTAAAGTCACATACAACTTAACTAGTCTGCTTGTGCGTGTTAATAGTCACATATAATTTAACTAGTCTGCGTGTGCGTGTTTATAGTCACATACAGCTTAACTAGTCTGCGTGTGCGTGTTAATAGTCACATATAATTTAACTAGTCTGCGTGTGCGTATTTAAAGTCACATACAGCTTAATTAGTCTGTGCGTGTTTATAGTCACATAAAACGTAACTAGTCTGCTTGTGCGTGTTTATAGTCACATACAATTTAACTAGTCTGTTTGTGCGTGTTTATAGTCACATACAACTTAACTAGTCTGCGTGTGAATGTTTATAGTCACATAAAATTTAATCAGTATGCTTGTGCGTGTTTATAGTTACATACAATTTATCTAGTCTGCTTGTACGGGTTTATAGTCACTTATAATTTAACTAGTAAGTTTGTAGTGACATGGAACTTGTGTTTATACGTGTTCATAGTCCCATAGAACTTAACTAGTCTGTTTGTGCGTGTTTTAAATTATTAAAAAAGGATAGCATACATTTTACAGACTAACTATATATAGGCGGACCTTAAGAAATGTTCTATGAAGATATTATCAGTTTGTATCATAAGTCAGATTAACTGGTCAGTATATTCATTAATTAAATGACTGATTGATGGTTGAACAGTTGAATCTACTAATATAAATTAAGAATTGGTCTTTACTTTTTTCTTTCCATCCACAATATATTATCAAATCTGAATTAATACAGAGTACCTATATCAATCAAATTTATTGTACGTAAAAATTCCAAAAGGAAAATCAACCCTCCTATGAACTGTGACGATATGAATAATTATTTAATCGCGTGTCAAACGTTTCTCATTCATTCTGTCATTGTTATCTTCATTTCAACTTTTTTTGTACTTCCTTTGAATCCAATTTTAGCAGGATCATTTCCTAAATCCCCGTAGTAAAATCTAATTTCACTAGGGTCATTTCCTAACACCACTCAATTAAATCTAATTTCACCAGGATCATTTCCTAACACCACTCAATAAAATCTAATTTCACTAGGATCATTTCCTAATACCACTCAGTAAAATCTAATTTCACTAGGGTAATTTCCTAACACCACTCAATTAAATCTAATTTCACCAGGATCATTTCCTAACGCCACTCAATAAAATCTAATTTCTCTAGAATCATTTCCTAAATCCCCATAATAAAATCTAATTTCACTAGGGTCGTTTCCTAACACCACTCAATAAAATCTATTTTCACTAAGATCATTTCCTAAATCCCCATAATAAAATCTAATTTCACTAGGATCATTTCCTAAATCCCCATAATAAAATCTAATTTCACTAGGATCATTTGCTAACATCACTCAATAAAATCTAATTTCACTAGGATCATTTCCTAAAACCACTCAATAAAGTCTAATTTCACTAGGATCATTTCCTAACACCACTCAATAAAATCTAATTTCACCAGGATCATTTCCTAACACCACTCAATTAAATCTAATTTCACCAGGATCATTTCCTTACACCACTCAATAAAATCTAATTTCACTAGGATCATTTCCTAACACCACTCAATAAAATCTAATTTCACCAGGATCATTTCCTAACACCACTCAATAAAATCTAATTTCACCAGGATCATTTCCTAACACCACTCAGTAAAATCTAATTTCACTAGGATCATTTCCTAACACCACTCAATAAAATCTAATTTCACCAGGATCATTTCCTAACACCACTCAATAAAATCTAATTTCACCAGGATCATTTCCTAACACCACTCAATAAAATCTAATTTCACCAGGATCATTTCCTAACACCACTCAATAAAATCTAATTTCACCAGGATCATTTCCTAACACCACTCAATAAAATCTAATTTCACCAGGATCATTTCCTAACACCACTCAATAAAATCTAATTTCACCAGGATCATTTCCTAACACCACTCAATAAAATCTAATTTAACTAGGATCATTTCCTAACACCACTAGATAATATCCACTATTTGTAGGATCATTCCCTAACGCCACACACTATAAATCCAATTTCAGCAGTTAAAAAGAATTAATTTTTAAAAAGCTTCTAAATAGTACAATAACTAACACCGATTTTGATTTAAAGATTAAACGAAGGCGTCGACTTTCATTATTTTCCTTTTAAAAAGTATGGACATATCGTTATATTGTAGCCATCTAGCTGTAAAGTATCAACACTATTTGACTGGTATCAAATGTTTTATGGGAAGAACTGATATTGTGTGTCCACACTATGGTCAGTGGTCAGTGGTCTTCATTAGAAAGTATATTTTCTTATATTCTACTCGTATATTTATATTTGGTAGTACAATTTTAAAGGCATACAACCTAAGTTTCTCGATTTTTTTGTTCTTGTAAATGCACGATAATATGAAAAATATAGTACAAAAAGCGAGTAATTACATGTCATTTAGTGTCATAAAATGCACAATTGTAAGTTTAATCAATGAAAATATAACGATTTTCTGTACGGATTGCTAATTAATTATGCAAAAACGGAATTTACCGATATTCTCCGAAGCAGCAGTTTCACGTGACGCGAATCAACAAATATGGAAGTCGAGGTACGTATGTGTTACTCTTTTGATGTAATTATTGTCTTGTTCTTCGTATTTCTCCGTCTATCCTTCTCCTTAGTTCTTTATAGTCACGCACAATATATGTATATTGCTTGTACATTTCTCATTATATATAATAAATTACAAGAAGTAGGCAAAAAAGTCAATGTGATGGAGGATCATGATAATAGGTTGTTCCATTAAGGGACAATTATTGAAATTACCATTCCGCATAACTTGTCGTGTTTGTGAGATTGTGTTACGTTGCAAGATAAACGAACTAAAAATATGATAATTTGTATCATTGTAATCAGAACCACTATTAAAAGATCTCGCCAAAGTCGTCTCTTTGGCTCAGAATAAAGTTAATCGTTTTGCATCACCATCTCAGGCTCACGCACAGGAGTTTGACGTTTTATCAATAAAGTACGGCGAAATGTCTGACAACATGAATTACCCTTATCAAATATATATTATCATGTCAGACATTTCGCCGTACTTTATTGATAAAACGTCAGACTCCTGTGGGCTTACGTATCAATAGTGCTACATGTAAGACATATCACATGTAGATTTTATTTAGGTGCTATGCTAACGTTTCAGATACTAGATGTGATTTTCACATTTGTTTTTACGCTTAACTAGTAAAAATAATAATAATAATAGTGCTGTGGTCAAGCTCCATTCTAAATAAATATTCATTTCATGGCTATGTAAGTAAGAAACATATGGTACAATGTTATGTGATAAAAGTATTAACTTCCACAAAGTGCAGTTAAAAAGAAAAAATACCAACACACACATACACACACATTACAACTGAAAAACTTCTGATTTTTCTGCCTTTTATCACATATGATATAATGATAGGTTTCAGATAACACTGCAAGTGAATCAGTATCACGGACGTCTTCACTTCATGACAGCACTGACAGCCCAGACCGTCAAATAAGAGATGTTAGAAGACGACGAGGTATTAGAAGAAGGGAATCTATTAAACTTGGAACAGGAAGGGAGTCTATTCGAAGGGGTACAGGAAGAGAGTCAAGCAGAAGGGGTACAGGAAGGGAGTCAGGTAGTAGGGGTAGAGGAAGAGTTACAAGGCAAAGGAGAGGAAGAGGAAATCAAGGACCATCACTTAGCAGGACAAAAGTGGCTCTTTCAGCTGAAGCTAGAGATCACCAGTTGAAGGTAAACATGATTTTTGTTACCCATTAAAGTTAGCCTTTGTATTAAGACTTATAAATTCATGATGTATTCTTTGTCAGTTTATTTTCTTTATTATGTTGAATTAATTTCTTACAGGAACGAATAGCCAGTATGACAAAGGCAGAAAAAGATGACATTTTGGATCGAATATGCCAAAACACCCTAACCTGGTCTTTGAACTAATAGACGGCTCATCAATGGAGCAACAAGGATATCATCCAAGACCAGGAGGTGAATCACCAAGTTGGTGCTCATGCAATAACTGCCGTGAAATGCCAACTGATGAGGAAAAGCAGTGCTGCAAACAAATAGAAGCAAACTGCTTTTCAAGGCTTCCTGTAAGTAATTTTTGGGTAAATTGTATCTTTCTAGTTCAACTTTCTGTAAGTCTCGTGACTGTAATCAGCCCAAATTGCTCATCCAGAGTTAATATTTTTGTTACTTATTATTTAGTATTTGTGAATTAAGCAGCTTGTTGAAACACTTATATATATATATATATATATATATATATATATATATATATATCAGAACATTTAATGCTTTTAGTTCTTTGGAACATATTTTAATGTTACAAACATATTACCATTTTACTTTGGGCTGTTTGTTTTTTGTGTCGCTGGTCGATATAAAATCTTTAGCATTTTAAACATGTGTAAGTACAACCTATTGTATGGCGCTAAATAGCCCAAGTGTGCTGGTGAGCCATTAAAAAACAAACAAACATCTTTGGAATACTTTTTACTGACAATTTTTTTAAATTTCTGCAGGACTTCGATTTGGTTGTATTAGATGAAGTCGTGCTCCTTGTTGCACAGAGGTATAGACAAGATGTCCTGGCAACAGAAGAAGATGACAATTACAACCGGGGAAAAAGGCATACTGCTTATAGGCAGTTTATTTTATGGACTTTTGGATACCTTGGTGCAGGCAACAGACGTGTTATTCCAAGCTGTTGTGTATGGCGTATTAGGGATAAATACCCAGATAGTTTTGGCCAGTACCGTGGCTTTATTCAGGGAAGACTTGGGTAATCATTCCAATGATATGTGAATAATATAATCTGTGTTGATTTTAAGTTGTATAAAGTATTTATTTTGTATTATGCAATTTTTATTTGCTTGAACAAGTTTTCTTAAACATTTTTATAGCTACCTACCCACTAAAAAATGAGTACATGTATGGCTATGTTTTAAAAGCAACTGTGAGGAGACTATTTATTGGTATAATACTACTGGCATTATTCAGAAAATTTATTAAAAATATAGGAAGTTGACTAGAAATGTCTGGGGATGAAAAGGATGTAAGGAACAAAAGTACATGGGTGAACACGATTTTAATCGTGCATATACACATTAAGTCCAATGATAAATGACATTCATATTGAGTTCAGAAAGCAAAACTTATTCAGTGTATCATGAATACAGATTGGTCTGTAAATATCAACAGAACTACAAATACTAGGATACTATTCCATCCAGATACTGCTCATTAATTTCAAATCAAACAAAATGGCTCTGGAAACTTCAATAAAGTTTTTAAGACTAAAATACTAGCAAAAGCAACCTTGAATGCTATATCACATATGTGCATTATCAGCCATCTGATTACTAAATCAAATATACTTAACAATTAAAGCATCAAATTTTCATTTTTTTTCAAATGTGATCATTCACCACATAAGTGAGAATACCCTTTATATGAAATCCCAGATGAATGTACACAACTGCATACACTGTTAAACTGTTATATATTATGAAATTTACTAAACTTATAGAAGTACAACTGTGCATGTACAGACATAACTTTAATTAAAGAGTATAGCCAGGCATTAAACACTGAACAATATCATCTGAGAATAAGTATAGCATACACAGAAAACTCCTTCTCTTTCTACATTATAAATACAATATTACTGCTATATTAAATATTTATCAGCAGTTTGTTTTAAATATAAAGATGGACCTATTAGCTGAAGTCATTCATTGTCAATGTATCCAGAAGAGACTTGTCCATCAATCTCCATGTTTACATCAATGGAGTTATTTTACCACAGTTTATGATAAGATCATTGTTCCACAAAAATGACTTTTATATGATAAACTAGTGTACCATTACTATAAAAGATTGATTACAGACATCCCAGTCCAAACTACTAGCAAGTTCTATATAAATTACATTTATGTTTTATTATCCTGTGTTTGGTTTCTATGATTTTGACTTGAGTGATTACAATTTACTCAATGCCAAACCTTAGTACATCGACAAATCAAAATACTACACAGAAACAAATATTGAAATTAAGCCCAATCCCCACTCCCATGTGTGTTTCCTACCGCATTTCTCTGAAAATTAGGGTAGCTATATATATAAAGTACAGGGCAAAACTGGCTCATATATATATATATATATATATATATATATATATATATATATATATATATATATATATATATATATATATATATATATATATATATGTTAAATTCAGGAATGCAGGAGTCATGCTACCAGGTGAAGACGACTACATCCTGATTTTTGAGACGTAAAATGACTGCTTTTAGTTTAAACATTCTTTGATGTAGCCATTAAGTTCTGGAAGTGTTGTAACACAATGCAAAATGTATTTATGCAGTGTTGATACCAATTAGCCTACACAGACAAACACACTCTTGCACATTCACAAGCATGATTTAACTACCAACTGACCATTAACCCAGTTTGCAGCAATATATCACTGCTCAATTTCATGTAATTGGGCCTACGGTACTCAGATGAAAATATACCAAATTCTGTTTTAAAATTGTAACATCAGTGTGTAATTTGGATTTTTAACATTCCTTTAAAAAAAACGTTCAGTCATATCGCTATGATGTTTGCAGTGTGGCAGTTAACAGTAATGTTTAGCACTGAGGCATCATGTTGCATGACATCCCACCCAGTTACCTTATCCTGACAGCAGGCTGACCAGTCCTAATATTAACCTCTTAATGCTGCGCAGCAAGTGAGGCAGCTGTTAGTACCGTTTTTATGTCTTTGGTATGACTCAGTCAGGGATTAAGGCCTCCACTACCTCTTGCATCCGAAGCGGATGCTCTTATCACTGTCACTCGAGCGGTCAACACCAGTATGTAAATAATAATTTGTTGATAAATAATAATTGGTGAAGAGCAGTTTCTAATGTATTTCTTTTCAAAAAAGGGAGAATTTAACAGCATTATTTTCTTTATAAAATCAGTTTGAAACCGTACATGAACCTGTAATGGCAGACATACCATTTATTAGATTGTATTCTTAAAAATTTGGGTATTTTATTATGCAATAATACCGACTTGCAATTACATGATTTTGATCTTGTTACTTCTATAAAAATAAATGAATTACAATGTATAGTTTCTGCTGTGCATTGTTTTTAAATCATATGGCCAAAATACACTGCATTTACCTCAATCCAAACATACATATAAGACAAGTATAAATACAATGGGTATGAAAAGTTAGAAGAGGTCTTACACCTTTTTGTTAAAATGCATTTCTAAGAAAGTATCATTTTTATGTCTTTAAAAGCTTTATATTGATTTATATTTTCTGATAAATTAGTACTAGATATTTATTTATAATATATTCTCACTCTATTTATATTTTATGATACATCATCGATATATTTATAGTTTTTAATATATTACTGCTGTATTTAGGTTGGAAGTGTATATTCTAATATCATACATCCATCTTTATATTTTCTAACATATTATTGCTATATTTATATTTTCCAATATAGTATTGCTATATTTTTGTTTTCTACTACATTGCCACCTCATTAAAATATTATAATATATTGCTGCTATATTTATGTATTCTAATATATTACCACTATTATGTATTCTAATATAGTATTGATATATTTATATTTTGTAATACATTGCAACCATATTAATATCTTCTAATATATTACCGCTATATTTATGTATTCTAATATATTACCGCTATATTTATGTATTCTAATATATTACCGCTATATTTATGTATTCTAATATATTACCGCTGTATTGGTATTTTTTCGCCATGTGTGGAATGACGAATATAAAGGATCCCACTGTCATGATTAACGAACCCGAGGCCACCCAGCTGGCTTTGTTGTAACGACTGCCAATAAAGCTGACAAAGAGGACGACGACGAGGGCACCTATGTCCTGGGAACTGGGTATCAGAGCCGATTTAGAGCTTGTCAACTTGAATTGTTTCTCAATGGACGGCAAACCAGCATTTCCGACACCGTTGACCGCAAAACCCTCCACAAAACACAGCAGGAATGCCCATAGGACAAAAAAGCCTACTTTGTTGAAAATCTGGCAGCAGCTGTAATAAGAACGTGTAAACGAATTGACCAGTATGAATGCGCAAGACTTTGTAAGTTAAATCACCATATTTATTTTGCATATAATTCCGGCTTTATGATCTTAAAATAAGAAGATAGATACCATCCAAATCACTGTATTTATTTTGCATATACATCAATGCATACGTATTTAATATAACTTATTCAATGTCAACTAATGTTTGGTTAGTTGTTTGTTAAGTTGTTCATATTGATTACATATCGTAGACGAAAAGTTTTGAAAATATAGCCATCGACATATGGTCTGTGCGGAAACATCATATGTACCTTTGAAAGGAAGATTGATACGGTCGCTAGGTCCAAATCGGAAAATCTTGATTATCCATAATAAGTCAAGATATTTCGCCATGATTAGAGTCTACCAAAATTATCTGGTTCGTGATAAGAAAGTGGATTGGCAAAGAAGAGAAGCAGGATCAATGTTAACACTGAGCTATAAACAGCTTTGAAATGGTTTTTATTCCTAGGTAGTCACGGAATAAAGTCTTAATGGTAAATTACAAAAGGAAGCTGAACTCCAGGGTTCATCTGAAGGTATCAATAATGAAATAGAGCACTTTAAAGATTCCACTCAAGCAATAAGGATTGACTGATTGGTTTCCGAAGCTACAAGGAACGAATCAGTTCTGTATTATGAATGTCCTGCAAGTGGTAGAGTCCATACAAAACTTAAGATGCTTGGGGAAGGCATATAACCAACAGTGGTGGAAAAGCTTTTGTTCTCAAAACAAAAGAGAAAACAAAATATGAAAATCGGGTTAAAAGAATATAGATGGTCCACTTGCAGTCTCCATCTTATTAGATAATATTCTTTGAAGCCAGCAATTTAGCCGTTTATCAGTCAGTTAGATAATGTACTTTGTGATTTTTCAATGATGCAAATGCTATTCTTAAACAATTCATGTGATATTTCAATCATGAAACTATTCATATGACATAACATAATAATTCTTGGTATACTTCAATGATGACAATGTTTTGTTTAGATTAGACAGTTCTTGTGATGTTTCAAACATGAAACTGTTTTATCTTTTAATTAGCCAATTCTTGAGATCTTTTGATCATGATACCGTTTTTCTTAGAGACGTCGTCTGATATTGCAATCATAAAATTGTTTTGCTTTGACACATATTGTGACATTTCAATCATGAAATTATTTTTGCTCTTACAGTACTTGCTACATTTCACTCATGAAACCGTTTTGCTTAGACAGTTATTGTGGCATGTCAATAATGAAACTGCTTTGCTTTCACAGTTCTTGTGACATGTCAATCATAAGGCTTCTTTGCTTAGACGGTTCTTATGACATTTCAATTATGAACCTGTTTTGCTTAGACAGTTGTCGTGACATTTAAATCGTGAAACATTTGCTTAGATGGTTCTTGTGACATGTCAATCATGAAACTCATTTGCTTAAACGGTTTTGAGACATTTCAGTCATGCAAATGTTGTGCTTAGAAAGTTGTCGTGACATTTCAGTCATGAAAATATTGCTTTCACAGTTCGTATGACATTTCAATCATAAAACTGTTTTTTCTTAGACAATTCCTATTGATGGTAGAATAATGAAACTCTATTCTTAGACAAGCCTAAGGCAACCGAGTTCATTTGTTCACTTATGTATTTTGTTTTGACCACATCCTGCTTTTGTACTACTTGACTATTGTTTACCACAGTATTATGACTACATATTTTGTGTATCAGTTTCTACAAGTTGTGTCAGACTAGAATAATTTTCAGTTATAAAATCTGTATTATAACAATGTCTACAGTAAGTAAAAAACCAGAAAGAAATACAGCTGCCGTCCATGTTTTAGAACAGAATACTAGAGACGTTTGGGGTTCGGAACGCATGCCATAATAAAACATGCCATAATAAAACTATAAGTGACAAATCAGACTATGTTCTAACTCAATTTATTAAAAATTCATATGTTGTAATTACGAAGGGCTAGCTCGCTTTTGCTCATTCTACCTCTCTTTAACCACTGAATGTTTACCTAATGTACTGTAATTCTTACTCAGCTCCTATTACATGATGATGGTTATGATTGAAATTATTATTATTATTATTATTATTATTATTATTATTATTATTATTATTAACTAGATCGTACTCGTCTCTTTCTCACCTTGGTTTGCACGATCCATATCCATATCTCGTGTCCAAATTTGCCTCCTTTATTTCGTTGTCCTCTTTAGGATGTGTCTGATTAGCAAAACAAACCGTGATTTAAAAAAGGAAGGAAAAGAAATATGCATACTCAAAGTAAAATTATCAAAGTATTTGTTTATGATGGTCCAAAACCAATCTCAAATAGCAAACAAATATACGTACAGGCAGGTAGACGGACAAACGCTATGTAAATATAAATTGGTTATAGTCGAATCATTAATAGTAGTATATTGAAAGTATTATTTATCACATACATATATTTTAGTACTGAATTTTGTACATGTAGGGTATTCATTTTGTGACGCATTACCTATGGCAAAATTCATTACGTTTTAAGCCAAATTCTTTATTCTCGTCTGATAAAACTGGCGCATATTGAGGTAATCTCCAAAAGTAAATTTAGTCTTGGCATAAACTAGTAAGAAAATATTGTTTTCAAACTGCTATAAAATGTAAATAACATAAATACACGACGTAGAATGAACATATTAAATGGCTTGTAAAACAATCGATAACTCAACATCAATAAGTATAGGACTCAAGATTTATCTAAATAAGTTTGAATTTTCGTCTTAATATGGGAATGCATCAAGTAAGTAATGCCTAAGCTAAGCCGAATTTAATGGATATAATCAAACTTAATTAAATTAATTTCAAAGTGTTTATGTGTTTTAAAAAGTCTTACCGCTTCAGTAACCACGACGGGTGTTGATGGATATACACTAACTTGAACATCTTCCGTTGATGTCGTATATGCTGCATTTTCGTACGACCCATCTTTGTCTAGCTTGTTTCCGACCTTATAGGAATTGCTGTCTTTGATGTTAACCATATGATTCTCTGCTCCATTGTTTGTCTAGTTAAAATAAAACGAGCCATTTTGATTGGCCACCGTGGATGTCATCACCACTTCATGATCGTGTATAAATAGTATGCTCTTATTTAAATTAAATTTTAAATAAATGATGTCTGATTACAAAATATGGTACATACAAATTATATTTCATTAACACTTGTGCTTAAACGTGTGTAAGTAATATGAATAACTATTTAATGTGCATGTATATCACACGCTATGAAGTTAGATTATACATGCTTGACAATATTAAATTTTTTTATAACGATATATTAATCTAAATAACACTGTAAGCACGTGATCAAAACAGATGTTTTTGATATAATCCATGGTCAATCCGCACCTAAACCAGTTTGGATTTGTAGTTATAGGGTCATCCCAATCAAATGCGATATCAACGCCATTGTAGTCTATAATTAAAAACATATATAGGTCCTACCTTGCTTAGAATGACAACTGTTGAATCGATAATAACTACCAGTATCAAGGAGTCACTTTCTGATTTGCATGTGTCGTTTTCTCTGGAAATAATGCATGCGTGCAAAAAATTTAATATGTAAACCCATGTCAACTATTGCAATCAATTACTGTAATGCAGGGTTATAAGTTTTACATTTGGTCTCCAAAATAACAAAGTTCTTTTTAAAAGGCCATCAGTTTTAAAGATTTGCTTATAATGAAAAAGTAAACAAAATTTGTTTTCTAAAATGACGAAAGTTCAAGTAATCATTTTCAATATTAAAAGTAAAATATAAGCTAATTTAAATAAATTTTAATAAATAACAATTCATGTTGTTAGAAAGTTTTTTAAAAAAACTGTTGCCCAAGACAGAAGTGAGTTTATCACAAAAAATAATTTATTACATGGAATAAAAGAGAGTTTATCATCAAAAAAGAATTTATTACATGGAATAAAAGAGTTTATCACAAAAAAATTTATTACATGGAATAAAAGAGTGTATCATCAAAAAATAATTTATTACATGGAATAAAAGAGTTTATCATCAAAAGAGGTATTACATATAATATAAGAAAATATGAACAAATATAGTTTAGACAACATGAAAGAAATGAAATAAAAAAATGTGTATTTTTGATTATCGATGGTTTCATCTAATTTTCTTTGCAAAAGTGATTTACGCTGAGAGAAGGAAATATGTATGTTAATTTTGTTTTGTGGACAGTGTAAATAACCTGCAGCATAGACACGAAGCCGAAAATAAATAACCTATTTGCTTTCAGCGTAAATTTCATATATCCGATTGTAACTTGATTCGTGTTTGCATGATGGAAATTAAAAAAAAAAAGCAACGACATTATAAATATTCTTACAAAAGGCATTTTAATATTACTAGTGGTGAAACATTGATATTGGTTGGTGGTTGTGGATGAATAGGCACTGGTGAAAGTTGCATGCCTTTTCTTGACAATGGGACATTCATTTTCGCTAGATTGTCATTCACTAGCTTCAGAAGATTGTGAGTTTGCTAATTAGCTGCTAATGGATGTCGAATCTCAACCACCTACTACTTTTCTTTTCTCCGGTCTGCCTTATGATGCATTTTCTGTTAACGTGCTTACTTTTCATTCATCGATGGCTATAGTTGTTGTTTTAGGGTTTAACGCCATTATTCAGCACAAGATAGGCTATAAAAGGCGGCCAGTATTAATGGTGGAGGATGAACCCGGGAAAACCTCTGGAAAGAACCACCGACCCACGAGAAGCTACTGGCAAACTTTCTCGCATAGTCACATTGGCCAAATATGAGACTCGAACCCACGCATACAGGTGACATGGCAGTGATCCGTAACAGATAGCGCTTTAGACCACTCGGCCACTCGGGGCCCCTCCATCGATGGTAATAGCCTCACCTTCGTCTTCTTGCTAGGGTTTTGACAACTACTCTAGGTTTCCCGTAATTTGCGGTATCCTGACCCCGTGCTAAGCTTCAGCGGGCAATGTTTACGGCTTCTTTTCCAGCCCCGTCTTCATGCAATGGAGATAATCAGTCTGATCCTAAAATAGGCTGCTCAGTCACCCTGAGGGCTTATTCGACTCAGTAAAAAACAGTAAAATGCCTTGTGTCGCCTATATGCAGGTCTGTGTCTACAGTTTCCAGTGTATCTACATCTGCTGCTTTGTCGATCGCCCATTGCCACAGGAATTGAAAGAAACATCTCTGACGGAGAACGGTCATTACGTGTCATGAATTAAGCGAATTGATTTTAGTGAGATTTAAATAAAATCACGGTAACTAAGATATAGCTATTAATGCAGTTGTATTTCTATATTACACAGTATATAATTTCATACAGCTATTATATTTCGAAATAGTCTTCAAATGGATGTATGAACACTGAATTTCGAACTAATGCTTATATTAAATAAATGAAGAAAAACAATCCTTTGATATAACTCTTCCATGAGCAATAATGCTACAATGAATTATAATTCTGCGTAATAAATCGCTTATATATAAAGATAATGCCCAATAGTGAAAATTGCAAAATTAAAAATTCAGTGAATCCTTCTTGGCACTTCAAAATCACTCTACAGTAAACAAATAAGCAGTTAAAATTCAGGCTAAGCACACATTAATATAGGCTGTCCTTTTCCAGAACTCATTTCTTTGTCGGATCATGTGATGTTTGCTTGGACTTAACATTACGACTTAACCTTGAAAATCACGAATGAATGGATCTTTGCATTTGATACATGACTCATCTTACAAAAGAAACTGCAGTCTTGGAATTCTAGCTTTAAAATGTCATTAAATAAATAAACTTTATGGAAACTTTTATTATTAAAATAAATATACATAATATAGATAAACATTTTTTAAAAATATTGTGAATATTGATTATGGTTTCTGAGCCAAAATAAAATCGTGATTTCAAAAAAACGAAATGCGACTTTAACACATGCTAGCATGCTAAACTGTTTTCGTGCATAATTACAAACTATTTTTAAACGAATCTCAGTATTATTATGCTTATGCGTGCAAGTAAGGGTACGTGTGAATATGTGTATCTGAGCCATCTAGCTATTTATTTTCGTTTTCCCAGCGTACGATGGGATATTAAATACCACCACATTAGCCTCTTCATTTCTTTATCTAAAACTCAATACAGCCACCATGCTTAGTTGATTGTAGATGTGTTCCTATACGAATTCTACCGTAATATAATCTGACTTTGCCTTTGTAAACAAACCTTGCACTCCACCGTGTATTCAAATTTCTAAATGCTTGTGGATTAATAGACTGAACACCGCTCAGACATGTTCATTGCATAGTACGTAATATTACGTACATGTTCATATCACATCAACTAAAATAGTGAATACCAATCAGATATGTTCATTAATCATTACGTAATATAGTGTACATCATTCATACACGTTCATTTCACATTAGATAGTGTACTGAGTACCACTAAGACATATTCATTTCACATTATATAATAGACTGAACACCATGCAGACATATTCATTTCACATTACGTAATAGACTAAATACCACTTAGACATGTTAATTTCCCATTATGTAACAGACTGAACACCATGAGGACATATTCGTTTCACATTACGTAATAGACGGAACACCATTCATACATGTTCATTTCCCATTATGTAACAGACCGAGTACCACTAAGATAATTTTTTCACAGTTTGTAATAGACTGTGTGTCATTAATACATGTTTATATGACATCCTGTAAAAGACTATCACCAAGACATATTCATTTCACATTACATAATGGACTGAATACCACTCAAACATGTTCATTTCGTACAACGTAATGGATTGCTCATTTCCCATTATGCAACAGACTGAGTATCACTAAGACAAATTCATTTCACAGTCTTAATAGACTTGGTACCATTCATACATGTTTATCATCATTCATAATTCATCACTAGCGCCTTAGTCTCGGGAGACCATGCGGATAGCGCCCTTGGGGTGTCGTCTTTCTGTGGGTTGTTGGCATCGTCTGTTGTAGCTATGCAGGCCTATGCGCGAGTGGAAGTTCCTCTTGCAGTTTGTGCAGATATGCTGGGAAGCCTGAGTTGCTGTGGTTGCTGCCACGTGGCCCTTTCTTACACGTTTCTCTGCCGCGAACTGGCCTCTCCTCGTATCAGCGACTGATATACCCTTACTTACTGTCAGTCTCCAGGTGCCTCGGTCCTCGGCCAGTACTTCCTTTTTTTTTTTTGGAGGGTGCTCTTTCCGCTGATCTTCGCAGACCACTTATGGAAAGGCCCTCCTGTTTTATAGTAAAAATGTGTGCTATAGTATCTTTTTGATATAGTTACCATCAGGTGCTATGTCACATGCCTTCAGGTCCATCTTGCATGCATCCTTGAAACGGAGTGAGGGGCGGCTGACTCTTCTCGTACCAGTGGCCAGCTGTCCATATATGATGTCCTTTGGCAGTCTCCCATCCTCCATGCGTCGGACGTGTCCCAGCCATCGAAGGCGACGTTTGCTCAGCAGGGAGAACATGCTGTGGGTAGGCTGCAGGACTTCGCTGTACGGGACACGGTCTTGCCAGCTGATTTTCAAGATGCGTTTAAGGCACCGTATATGGAAGGAGTTGAACCGGCGCTCTTCCCTCATGTAGGTACTCCAGGTCTCACTTCCATATAGAAGGGTACTGAGAATGCAGGCTTGGTAAACTTTGACTTTGGTTTGCTCTGTCAGCACGTTGTTTTTCCACACCCTCTTCGTCAGTCGTGACATGATGGTGTTTGCCTTTCCAAGTCTTCTGTCCAGCTCCTTATCAAGCGAGAGAGTGTTGCTGATGGTTGATCCCAGGTAGGTAAAGTTGTTGACTGCTTCCAAGGTGACACCGTTGATTTTGACAAGTGATAACAGTTTTAGTAAGAACAATACATGTAGTGAATAGTTACGTGATCAGGTTTTATTTCAAACTTGTTGGTCGGCTGTAAATTTGCTTTAATAATGATAAGACCACGCATGGAAAAGACGATGAAATTTGGACTTTAGCTATTTTTAAGTGTACTAAGTACATGTATAAACAATTGCTTGCAAGACACGTGTTATAGCTTGATACACTTCTATATGACTCAATGAACCGATTATGTAAGGTAGAATGCAGTCTATAAATGGATGATGACATGACAGAGTGAATATAGGTTAGTCTGGCCGTGACATGTTTATAATGAAATTTAATATTTTGAAGTAGGAGAAAAACGTTCAAAGAGATTATCATATTTGTAACTGACAAAATCGAGATCATATTGTTCATGTAATTTCAGTCTTTTTTCATGCTTGCCTTTGGAACACACTTTACTATAATGATCACCAGATTATCTAGGTGCAGAACTGAAAACAAGTGTTTCAATCAATCAACAGTAAATCCATCTAATGCCGCGGAACGTTATGTTTTATGTACAAATTTAGTGAGCTATTAATTAATTTAAGAAAACGAAAATCACAAAAAGCGTTTGGCTTGCAATTTTGATTCATTATGTATCGTTACTTTCGAGATATTATTTAAATATTTTATTCTCACCCGAAGCTAAACACTGAGTATAAAGATTTCTACAAGAAAGTTAGTGAAATCGTGGGAACATCGAAGGATTTCATCCTGTAGTGATGAGTCAGATTACATAACAAATAATACGAATTGCTCAATACTTTCTGGCGTTAAATCGGGAAAGAATGATGGAGAAGATAATATAAACTATGAGCATCTTAAAAGGACTGACGAAAAAAACTTAATTCCCTCTTGGTTACTCTTTGCAACTATATGTTGAAATTTGTGCATGTTCCTGATTGACTAAAAATGTCTAATAGTCACACTCTTTAAAGGAAGGATACGATACGATCTTCATAATTTACGGGCAATAACGCTTCTTCAAAGTTAGATTCCATTACATAGGATACGTTGTGATCTTACGTATTCTGGGTTTTCAATTAATCTTCTCCATAAAATAAGAATTGGAAATAATTCCAGAAAACAAACATTGTTGTGTTCAACAAGAACTCATATTATCATCCCAAAAATAATACACAATAATTCTTAGGTTCTTTTTAATAGTGTCCCAGAAACAGAGACATGTAAGTCGTAAAGTGTCTCTGTATGGCAGAATAGATACAAACGTAATGAAGCTAATGATACACTTTTAAGTAAGTTGTTGGAGTAAATAATGAATTTAATCCACGCACGCCCATGGAACTATTGCAATACCCTGAGAGTTCTAAGTTTGTTGTTCCCACTATGAAAACGAAGTCATACAGACAACGTTCTTTTGCATACCAGGGTCCAGCAAAAGTGAAACGAATTGCCCATTGAAATTAGACACAAAAACACAGAGTGCTCTTAAAACACCTTTCTCGACTGCAAGAACAAACTTAAAGACCTAACATTGTTTCCTACCATAAATATTTTCGGCAATTTTCATGTTTTCCAATTTCATGGTGCTTTTGGTGTTTTTGTTTTTTTTTGGTAGTTATATCATTATAGATGTAAAGCGCTTAGAGCTTCTAATGATTAGGCACCATACAAAGTCCTCATTATTATTGTTATTATTATTATTATTATTATTATTATTATTATTATTATTATTATTATTATTATTATTATTAACGATTAAACCCAAGCGCTCCGAATATTGTTGAACCAGAAGAGAGGTCATTGATCTTACTCTATGCATATACAAGCTATCTTTAGAAATACACGAACTGACGTTGAATTACACTTACCAGGTATTTTACCAATTCAAGTCAACAGTGATATAACAAAACAAATTTATTTCAGCAACTTTGCTGTCTGCAGTTTATTTTGCAAAACAATTAGGTTTACTCCGTCCTTTTAGCTATCATATTTCACGACCGCCCATTAAACAAAATTCCAAGTTAATTTCTGTATGAAAATGCACTGAAAGTTAGGTACGCGGAGGTTTGACCACAGGTGCTTTGACCATAGGTGGTTTGAATATAGGTGTTTTGTCCACAGCGGGGGTTTGATCATAGGTGGTTTGACCACAGGGGGTTTGACCATAATATGAAAAGACTACGATTAGTTGTTGGAGCATTATATGTAAGTATATTGGGGGATTAAAATGAGGGATTAAAAGCATATCTTCAGGGATTATAAGTTGCGGCATTTAATTCACTAAAATTTGTATAGTTGAAGGATTATAAGTTGCGTAATGTATATCTTAACGTTATCAAGGGATTATATTTGCGTGCTATTGCACATGTCATTTAGTTAACCGTAAAAATGTTATTCCATTAACTATAATATTTGTATGACATTAATGTTTTGATTTGATTTTATCATTTATATGCGGTACGTATTTTGTAGGACTGAGTGTAATTTTCTAGTTGATCTACAGCCTTAATTTGTGAAACGTTGGACTTGTTGCCTAATTTGTGTTCATTTTCTGTTTAATAATAAATAGAGTAGGCCTGGCACCAGCCTTTATGTGGACCGAAAACAAGCTGTTATTGACTTTTATTTATTACATGTTAATTACTAATTAGCATTCACTTACTGGCAACTCAAAGGAAACTTGTCACATAAAATTTCATTAATTGAACCATAATTTTAAACTCTAAAAAACAGTTTATTATTATTATTATAATAAAAACCACATGTGGACAAACCACCTATGGACAAAACCCCGGTGGTCAAACCCCCGCTGTGGACAAACCACCTATGGTTAAACCACCTATGGTGAAAGCACCTGTGGTCAAAGCACCTAGAACCGAAAGTTAGACTTTATGAAGATATTTCTCCCAATCGATTTCAGAAGTGATTGCTTAATGACAGTTTGGCTCTGTAATATAGGTTGTTGGAACAAATCCTGGGATCTCTTGAACCATGTCGACCCGTTGTCAATATTGTGACAAAATTTGTTTCATCCTTGGAAGAATCTGCATGTATTCGTTGTCAATCACTCTGCACCTCATTGATTTATTATTTCTGCTTTGTGATATAATTTATACATATATTTGTTCATGTATACTAGCACTTCTAATCAATTTCCAATAATGTAATTTTTTTTTAGGAATGATGACCTAAGTTAATTCCTTAAAGCAGTTGACAAGCAATATATAACTGAATTCTTTTCATCTCAGATGCATTTTTGTTGTTACTTCTATTCGGATAAAATATACAGTGAAACGTTTAACTGTAACGTTGCTGATAATGAACGTATTCCTGGTTCAAACTGTGTCAATAACTATAATTTGATTAGCACCACATATTGGGTCTGTATTGGTAGCATTTATCTCATCTTAATAGATGACCATTCCAATACATTTATACGAATGGAGCAATAACTGGAGTTGATAACGAATTTTGTAATAATCTTTAATTCGAACTATGACCGAACTGTTTTCCATATGTACACATACGTATGCACGCTCATGTGTACATGCAAGAAAAGAGTTAATAAATTAAAGATGTGTGCCATTTTTACATACTATGCCATCATCAGGAAACAATAGACACAGATGTATTGGACAGAAATATAAAGCACCAGGCAGTAGAATGTCCAGGAATAAATCAACATGGCTGTGTGAGTAACATACGACGACAGTTGAAGGGAGTGATAAAGCACTTCAGAATCCGACATAACGACTATTATTTTTCAGCTGGAACACACTCCTTGGGTTACAAAAGACAATACAACCATATGATATTATCAAGGGGGATGACCATTATGACAATACATATATAGGGCTGTTACTAACGCTGATATGATTATTTTAAAAGAAATGTCGCAGATGCTATAAAAAGTGGATATATATTAGTGTGTGTGTGTGTGTGTGTGTGTGTGTGTAAGAGAGAGAGAGAGAGAGAGAGAGAGAGAGAGAGAGAGAGAGAGAGAGAGAGCATTAAGACAATACAACGAGAGCCGACAATATAAAAACGACTGCCAGTCTTGCTAATGGGATGATCTTGAATATAATGTCGCAAAAAGGTAACTATATAGTTGACATAAATTTTTTAAGTGTTTGTGTGTCTGTGCATGTCGACTATGCATGTCGGCTGCCTATAGAAAGCATCAAGTACCCATTTATTATGTGTCATATAGCCAATAACGTGTTAAAAGTACGTTTAAAATCATACATAAAAACCTATGGACACCAAGATGACCGCTCCTCACTACAAGTGGAAATCGTACATTGTTACTATTCTGAATGGTGACACGCACCTGGGTGGCTAAGCGTTACACGGCGCCAGCCTTTATAGATTACTGACATCTCACTTCTGTCCCTTTGAGTTGGTGTATCCGGTTCAGCCTACGTGAGTGTGCGAGAAAGCTGGCCAGTATTTTCCGTCGGTCGGTGGTTCTTCTTGGGGTCTTCATTATATCATCTACTAGTAAACGGCGTTAAAGTCACAAAACCACAACCCACCTACGAACCATTCCGACAAGGCATCCTGAAGTCGTTCAAAAATTATATCACAAATGATATCTAGGAGATATACAAAGAATAACTTACCAGACTCTTGTCCATTTTCCGAAAAAGTGCAATGAAAGCGTAGACAATTTGGAATGTGCCCTTTTTGCTCCTGTTTTTTTTTTCTTCTTCCTCCAACGAGATAATAAGTGATTTTCAAATGTGACACGGCAAACGTTCACGACATCTATGTACAGAAAAGTGTATACCTAACCAATTATATACACTGCCGTTGGAATAGCTATAAATATGTAACTTATGTGCATATCTGCCGAAATAAATAAAGCGGAACAAATTCGATTGACAGAACTGCGCACAGAGCCTCAGTGAGACTTAGTGTTAAATTTGGGTGATTTTACTTTAGCCTCAAGTGGAATTTAACATGGAGAAATTTAACATGGGTGGGGCTATAGAGGCTCAAGGGATTGTGGCTGTCTAGCGTCAAGGGATTGGGACTGTATAGCCTCAGGTATTTATTATGAATGGGACTTTAGTGTTAAAATGGGCGGGGGGTTGTACCCTGGCGACAAGAGGGAATTTAACATGAAGAATTTTAACATGGGTGGGACAATAGAGCGACTACGGAAAATGGAACATAGCGACAACGATTAGGACTGTATAGCGACAAAGGAAAATGTAACATGGCGACAAGAATTGGGACTGTATAGCAACAAAGGAAAATGGAACATAGCGACAAGGGATTTAACTCTCTAAACTCACAAGGGTTTTGAACAAAATAAATGTAGAACAAATTAAATGTAGGGGAAGGTCGAGTTCCATTACAGTTCCGCTACAGTATAAAGCGACTCAGAGCCCTGAGCCTGAGCCAACTGTGTGTAGGTCTGAAGCTACCAGTCCCAGTACGTTCCGCTAATAATGTCCCATTATCATCCATGAATCATTTCACGAATCCCTCGGTCTTTTAACAATTCTGTTTTCTTCATCAGAATGATTGATATTGACAACTCTCTGCTGAGTCAGTCTCGCGATAATCAGGCTCATCTGCAGCCTTGTTTATGACACCGCCGAAGATCGTGTGTAAATTATCATTTGAGAAATACATATTTTTAATTACTCAGAAAGGAAAGGCTGTCTACAAAGGTCTATTTTACTGCCATTTTAATGTTTTGTTTTTTTTTCTTCACAAAACCTATTTGCACTAGCACAAGGATATTTGTGACGATGGATGAATGGGTCTTGTTGGGCACTGTAAAAAAAAAAGCTATACATACCCTTTGGGGCCAATCAAACCCAGGAATATGGTCACGTGACTTGTTCAGCCAATGGAATATAGTTTTATTTTTAGGATGTATGAATATATGGGTCATCATTCTTAGCATCACTTGCAAAATAATTCTTGGAGATACATGTTGTATATTTAGTGATCATATGTTTTAAATGTTCCACCACCATCCCACCTACCGCCTTTGTGTACAGCTTCATATGTTGTATGTTTGTTTTGTAAACTACTTCATGCATGTTATATCATATGAACATATGGTGTTGCAGCTTCATTTTAATTTCTCAATAGTAACATTGTATGATGAAGGTATTCATAATCTTATGAAGGTCAACCATCCGAACAATGAGGTGTCGAAGCCAATTTTATAACATGGCCATAGGAACTCGTGACTGGCGCCTTTTTTTGGCAGACCGCGATTCACAGGTAAATGTTGTATTTTTGTGTTTGGGTCAAAAGAGCATCAAGTGGGGGTCATAAAACCACCCTTGACAGACTGCCATGGAGGGTGCAATGTCTGCTAATTATGTAAACCATGGGTGAATCGATATCCACTCGGGGTTGAGCAAGACGTGACCACCATTAGAATCGCATGCTTTAATCTAGTATTTCGAGAACTAAACTACAGTAGTCGCTAAACCATCTTGCTGAAATTTTAAGGAAAGATAAGCTATTCCGACGTCATTTAAAATTGGCTGGAGACCTTTTTTAATTACAAAGGAGCTTCGAACAGGTCAGTGACTTTTTGTTCGATTGTTGTAATCTATTACGGCAAAGTAATTGTACTTTTATGTGCAGTATGCATACTTCATTACTAGAATCATTAGTATATAGAATTACCATTTGTAGGGTTCGATTCATTCATAGTGTTTGATTCATTTATAGTGTTTGATCTACATGCATATGTTGAGATATGAGCAATGTTTATGCAAAGAATTTATAATGTAATTTGCTATTTGGTTAATTCGTTGCAGCCTCGTGCATTTATTCATGCGATATTCTATACTTGCAAATGTTGAATTGAACTACAACTTTGTATAATGGTTGCAGTGTGCAATATTAGTTAATAGGGATTTGACTATTTGTGTATACTTTGTAGGAGTATCATGTGCAAGGATATATCAGCGCATGTATATCTATGGGTATTTCGATGTGCACGAATGCGGGACCCAAGAAGGTAAAGGCTTGTCTGAAAAGAGCTTGTTGTTTAGTGTGAGTCTAGATATCTGGATGATTATGCTTTTGTTCTTGTATGTTCATACTGGAATCTTTTAGGTACCAGAGGAGCTGTAGGCAACAGAGGGAAATACCCTAGTATAGCTGGTCCAGAGTCTCGGGAAGACATGAGGAAAATATATCTCAGTACGTCAGATGATGAAATAGGCCGTCACTTGGTCGAGTGAAAGACGAGTGATAGGGTTTTGAATATTAAATTTAATTTGGAAAATGACTATATGTTATTGAATGGTATTAAATTGTTGTTTATTTGAATTTCACATTGTGTAATTCAGTAATTTAACTGTCGTCATCGCTGACTGAGGTCAAAGAGCTTTGCATATCTCTACCACTACTTAAATTTCTGACAAAACGAGCCAGGGTGGGTCTTCTGTAATAATTAAAAATAATACTGGGAGCACCCCACCCCAACCTGGTTAACGGGAACATTTATAATGTCTTTGTATCCTTCGTAATTGTATTCATTTAAAAACATTTCTTAAAACTAAATTCATGATTATTTCTTGTACATATACATTATGTCGGTCTCACCAGAAATGGACTGTTTTTGGTTTGATGGTTTTAAAAATAACATTCATGTCTGAATTTCAACTTACAGTACCACATACTATAGCAAAGTAATTTGGCAAATAACTTTATGCATCTTACAGCGTTTGAACATAATATTATATTCAATAGAATTGTCACTTACGTGGCCTGCATCAACAAATCGTTTTCCAGCGTTATTCGTCATACTTTAATCCTTACTTTCCTAGTTACTGTCATCAACTTAACATTTTCAAAAACGATTGATTTGCAAATCTAATTAGCTTCATATAGTTTACTTATTATTTAATTTCTTGTTATCCTCTCATACACACTTCATCTAAAGTGCAATTTAATGTCATTTCTAATTGAGTAAACGTTTAAAGCGTTTGAAATTATATTTTATACCTAAAATACGTTTTGATCTAGTACACTTATCAAGATATTTCAAAGGTATGAATATTTATTCAGATTTGTTTTAGCCAAATTAAAATCATGAAATTCAAGGAAATAAATGTGGCTTTTCAAAGAATGCAAGCGTTCTCTGCTGTTTTCGTGTACAATTACGAATCGTTTTAAACGTCTCTCAGCATTAATATGAATTGTATATACGTAACGGTATGCGTGTCTGTCTGTGTGTGTCATGTCTCTCCATTTTTATTTACTCTAACATATGATTCGATATTAAATATAAGCATTGCAATCCTTTAGTAAATATATTTAGATCTTATATCCGTATTAGCCTAATAATTTATTTATCCAAAGCTCAGTACAGCCTCTGCATAACTGATAATAAATAGGTCACTATACGGAATCTACTCCAATGGACATCTGACTTTGGATTTGCAAACGAACCCTGCACACACCGTGTGTTAAAATCTATATCTCAAGTTTGCTGATTAAGAGACTGGGTCTAGCTATTTGTCAAGTGCCAAATTTTTCGCCAGTGAAATTCATTGATTAATTCGTAGGCTAGCCGACAATCAACTGTCTTGGAGTAGAGTTTTGAACGGAAAGGATGTTAGTTTACCTCGGTCAGACTGTTACAATATTTAGAGTGAAAACGAACTGGGTGTTTGACACGCTTAAACTAGGTGATTCCTCACGCAGAGCTGTCAAAAATGATTGAGACAAATGAAAGGTGGCATTTTGACACATTTTTAAACAGTTTTCCAAAATGTCGGTAGGAATAGCATTTATTCCGATTGGTCAAATGTATTGGAAAGGGGGTGTGTCGAACTCCAGAATCGGGGAAATATATACTACGTATCAAACGAGGTTAGTCAGTCTGAAAATTTCTCTGCAAGAGAGAAAACCAAAGGTAGAAGTAATTACCAGGACTCCGAGCGTGCTTTGAAAGACAGACGTTCGTAAAAATTTTGTTCCAGTTAAACTGAATGTGGAACGATTGTAAGACGCCAAAAACACAAGGAAAAATAGTTGTTTGAAGATCGAGTAAGAAATAGCGAGGAAGTCGAAATTCAGAGACGGAAAAAGAAGTTGGAAGACAGGGTTGTGTAATCCCACGTACAGCAAAAGGGCAAGCAAGTTGAGACGAACGCAGAAGAAAAAAAAACAGTCAACGAACAAGGTCATTGTGAATCACCCAACAGTCCAATGTTAAATGAACATTCGATTCCATGATGAAAGTACTATCAGTCATTAACGGTTAAATTCATCTATTTGATTAGTGTTCTGAATTTTAATTAACGTATCTGCTATCTTAAAGCTTCGGGTTTTTGAATTACTTCTGAACGAAGAATCGTCAGAAGGAATGAACATTGTAATTTATTGTGTCATTCTTCATTTAATTGTATTTTAATTAAATTCATATTTTATCTTTACGGGGGCTCGTGTGTTGTCTTGTTCAAAGTACCATCTCAGATTACCATATCCATTAACCGGGCAAATTACACCGTAGAGATCATTTTCTAGATAACGATAATTAGAGGGAGGCGGTCTTCAAGGGTTGTTTTTTTTTCAAGTTGCGCAATACCTCTGACCAGGCCTTGTGCGATATTGTAATAATAACACTTTGATAACCGGAAGAGCACCTTACAAAGTGGGTTGCTCGTCCTGGGATTTGAAATTTTCATTGCGATTGAAGTAATCTGAGCGTATTTTGAGCAAAGGCATAAATTGGTTATTATTATTAAGTAGGAATCGAGTGAATCAAACATTGCCTGCTATTTTTGTATAGTTGCATGCAAATTATAAGAATTTGAGATTTATACCTTCTGTGTGAAATTATCATAAAGCGTTAGAGTGGTACTACCTAAATAGTCTCTTCAGACAAGAGCCAATTTGGGCAAGTACTGTATTTTGGACAGCAGTTAATCACGTTTTGCTAACAGGGTCCAGCTGCGCGGAGCGTGTGTTACTGGAATTTCTGTCTGGTCAATTAATTGCGGCTGATTTGACCTGTCCATTTCGCTGCAGATAAGGTTATTTTAGGTCAAACTATTTTCGTAGGGAGAATTCCGTTATTGTAGGTCAATTAAGGACGTAGTTCTAGGTAAAATAAAAGATGGACGCAATGGCGACAGACAGACAGTTACTAAAGGAATTTAAATCCATTGGCAAAGACGAACTTGCGTACGACGGAGACAAACTATCTGAATTTATGGAACGTAGCTTGAAAGAACATAAGGAAGAGAAAGCTAGAGAACGAGAACAATTAGCCATGGAAAGAGAGAAGGAGAAAGAAATTGAACTAGCCCGACTACAGGCGGAAGAAAAAGTAAGAGAAAGGGATCATATGCTAGCCATGGAGAGACTAAGGCTCGAAGCCGAGTTCAGGAGGGGTGAAGAATCGAACGTACGTCCGGACACCCCGAGTAGTCGCGTGGAAGACAGACGACCCATACAGTTAACCATGCCGATGTTTAATGACAAGGATGAAATAATTGACAACTTTTTGACGCAGTTTGAAAAGTTGGCCCTGGTCCACCAAATACCTAAGGACCAGTGGGCCATCAACATTTCAGCCTTTTTTGCAGGGGGCGGCGAAAGATGTGTACCACAACATAACCCCAGCCGAGATAGACGATTATGACACTCTGAAGAAAGCTTTACTTCGCCACTATGAGTTGTCAGCGGAAACGTTCCGGAAACTTTTTAGAGAATCGTCAAAAAGGGCTACTGAAACACACGCGCAATTTCACAGTCGAGTGCGCGTGATTTTTGATAAATGGATAAAAATGTCTGGCACCGCGTTAACGTACGAAGGTATTCGCGAAGAGATTTTAAAAGAACACGTGTTAAGTACCTACAGAAAAGATTTAATTGTGTTTTTGGCGGAGCGCAAATTCTCAACTTTGGATGAGATAAGCGTAATGGCCGAGCGCTATGAGAGCGCGCATGCGCGTCCAACTACTTGGAACGGTAGGGACCGACCTGGAATCGGTGAGCTTAGAAAGACCACTGAGGTGGCACCCCAGAGACGAAATGGTCAAAATGGTGGGAGGCCAGGGGCCGGAAATCTCAGCCAAGTACATTTCCGTGGGTCGGGAAAGACTCAAAGGGTAGATAGGGATACCTCGGGTAGAAGAGGTGAGCCAGTATGTTATGGCTGTAATAAACCAGGCCATGTTGTCAAGGACTGTAGGAAGTATTGTCCGACAACGGTTAATTCGGTAACTCCGAATACTGTTAAGAAAGGGAAAACAGTGGAGTCTACGAATATAGCGAGGGCTACGGTAAATGGTGAGGAAGCCACGGTGCTGTATGACACCGGCTGTAGCTACCCGGCCTTGGTAGACCGTAGATACGTTAAACCTGGAGATTATACAGGTGAGACGGTGGAAGTACAGTTTGCTAACAGGACGAAGGATTCGCTTCCGGTCGTTAGCATAGACCTTGATTCGCCGTATGTAAAAGGGCGAATTCAAGCAGCGTGTTTGTCGGGACTGTCTCATGACGTAATATTAGGGTGTAGGTATGTGTTGCCCCAACCTAACCCTATGACGTGTAACCCTATATATGTCGGGTCAGTGGAGACGAGGGCTATGAAGCGAAGGTCAGGGTCGAAGCCGCTAAGATCCGTGACTTCGCCCATAGACATTTTTGGTACCTGGTGAGTTAGAGAAGCTTCAAAAGGAAGATGTGTCTCTTGACAAGGTACGTAGGTACGCGACGGACGGGTCCGTACGAAAATTGCCAGACGGCGAGGTTAAGTTCGCGACAAAACGCGGTATTTTGTATCGGTACGCCAAGAAAGGGGTCGATACGTTTAAACAAGTTGTGGTACCCGTAGGGAAGCGTGACGAAGTGCTTAGGTTAGCACATGAGGGTCTTCTCGGAAGCCACATGGGCGTGGCGAAGACCAGAGTCAGGTTGGTGAGGGAGTTTTATTGGCCAGGTGTGCATGGGGATGTGAGGAGGTTTTGTTTGTCATGTGACAAGTGTCAGCGAGTGGCACCGAAGACCTCCCATCGCCCAGTGCCACTGGGAACCACCCCACTAATTGACGAACCTTTCTCGAGAGTGGCGATGGATTTAGTAGGTCCGATTAAGCCGGCGTCCGAAAGTGGAAATCGGTACATATTAACGGTCGTAGATTACGCTACCCGGTACCCGGAGGCAGTGGCCTTGAAAAACATCGACTCAGTCACGGTGGCTGAGGCCTTGTTAGGGGTGTGGTCAAGAGTCGGAGTTCCAGACGAGATACTGACCGACCAAGGGACGCAGTTCGTGAGCCAGGTGATGGAAGAGGTAAATAGATTACTCTCCATTAGACACCTGACGACTACCCCGTACCACCCGCAGTGTAATGGGTTGGTAGAACGTTTCAATGGGACATTGAAACGAGCTTTGAAGAAGCTATGTGAAGGTCGACCTAGGGATTGGGATCGATACCTTCCGGCGATACTGTTCGCGTATCGAGAAGTACCGCGGGCAAGTTTGGGTTTTTCACCTTTTGAATTAGTTTATGGGCGGACGGTAAGGGGGCCCATGGCTGTATTGAAACAGTTATGGACGGATGAGCAAGCATCCGAAGAAGTGCGTACAACATACCAATATGTTGTCGACTTGCGTAACAAACTGG
The DNA here is from genome assembly GCA_029339505.1 of Unio delphinus. Taxonomy (NCBI): domain Eukaryota; kingdom Metazoa; phylum Mollusca; class Bivalvia; order Unionida; family Unionidae; genus Unio; species Unio delphinus. Next base: position 3,599,632 of record JAQISU010001252.1, read on the forward strand.
AAGAAGTTTGTAAATTGGCTCAAGAAAATCTCTGCGACGCAAGGAGCAGCAGAAGGGGCGAATCGGACAACATTTTTAGACAAGTTTTCACTAAAATCACGCTTAAAAACAATGAAACCAATGACATCAGGCCCCAATGTGTGTGTGAATCTGATATCGTTTCATGGATTAGGTCCAAAAAAAAAATATGAAAAAATCAATGAAATTAATGAAATCCTCCATCGATTTTGGGGAAAAAGGGACTACAACGTCGTTGTCACTCACTAGAACTTTCAGTTGGGGTTAACCGAATATTTGATCCAGTCCGATACGATATCGTGTTCGAGGATCATGTAAATTTATCGTTACAAATCCGTGCGGGGTAGACTGAGCATGACTAAAGAAATTTCTAAATTGATTGAAGTCCATATCGGAGCACCATGTCTGCCAAATATTTCGTAGCGTATGTGTATCAACGCCGTTGAATACAGCAAGCATATTACAGTTATCTCTAATCACTTTTGGAATCTGAGTGTAGCGTTGAGTGACATAGATCACGTCCGTGTTTTTATGCCTGCCTCGGGAAAATATTCTAGCAGGATTTTTTTGATTATCTAACATGACATCGTCGTATACAACTAAATTGTTGATACTTCCATCGAGGTCATTCACGGATGGCGCCTCGTCAATATCGGTTATAAATTCAATAACATCCTCGCCAGCAATCTCTGAAGCGTTTTCATTAAAATCTTTTAGCACTTCATAGCATCGTTGATCATCTACGCTAGGGGCAATTAAATACAACTTATCCCACTTCATCCATCTCATTATTAAATTGAGCAACAATTGCGTTTTACCGGATCCAGATGGCCCGATTATAATTGCGCGGATAGAGTTTGGTAGCGCTGCATGATGCTTCACTGGTTCTCTTGTTTTAGTCGCTGAAAAATCAATTATATTCATATCTCTATACATAAATTATGGATCTATATTGCGTGAAGTGTAAGGCGCGTACTGGCACAGATGACTTGACGACGATTACAACCAAAAATAACCGATCAGCGCTTTCTGGTAAATGCGTACAGTGTAGTACAAAGAAATTTAGATTTGTTTCTAAACCCAAGGAACCCAAGGAACCTTTAAAAAAAAACGAGGAGGTGATATCGCTGCCAAATTAGCAAAACTCCCTGGAACCCCATGGGCAAAGTACCCCGGAGAAAAACACCTTCCAGGGTATAGTTATTGTGGACCGGGAACAAGACTTGATATCAGACTCAATGATCAAAATCAGCCCCGACCCGGTGAGGAACCAATAAACGCTATTGATAAGGCCTGTCACCTTCATGATGTTGCTTATAAAAGCAGCAATTTGCAACACAGGCATCTAGCAGATGTGAAATTAATTCATGCGTTGAATGCTATTCCTGATAAATCCTTCAAAGAAAAATTGGCTTCATTTTTGATAAAATCGGCTATGAAAAGCAAATTGATGTTAGGTGCTGGTAATTAATAACAACATGGAATCTATTTATTATTCCCCAAGAGGATACTGGAGGGGTAACGCTGCAATCAGTAAACTCGCTAGCGCCGCAAAAGTGAAAAAAAACCACTGCGGCTCATTGGTTATCCAAACAGGCACTATGGCAAATTTATCTACCACCGCCTAAACAAATTCAATTCTCGCATTTTGATGTGACCTTTCCTAATGAAGTTCATCAGGCTGATCTATTATTTCTGCCACATGATCGTGGTTACAAATATGCGTTAACTGTAGTTGATATTGCAAGTCGATACAAAGAAGCAGAACCGTTAAAAACAAAATCAGCCACTGAAGTGGCTTCTGCATTTAAAAGGATTTATCGAAGGAGCCCTCTGCACTGGCCAAATCTGTTACAAGTTGACCCGGGCAAGGAATTTCAGGGTGCAGTGTTATCTACAATGAAATATCACAATGTCGCTATCAGACGAGGGCATACTGCACTGCATCGTGATCAGGTCATTGTAGAACGATTTAATCGGATTCTTGCTGAGCGGTTATTTGGATATCAATATGCAAAAGAATTCATCCAAGAAAAAAGATCCCGTGAATGGGTTAAGAGATTACCAGGTGTAGTTACCGCACTGAATAACGAGATTACTAGAACCATCAACATGAAACCTATCAACGCGATTAAAAAGAAGTCGATACCTGAAAAACCACAAAAAGATTTCAAAGAACCAATTCTTGGTAGTAATGTCATTGTGAGGTATTTATATGAACCAGGAGAGCTTGAGGGTGGTACAAAAAGGGCTACTGATCCTATTTGGAGCGTCACTACGCATAAGATATCTAGTATAACACGATCTACGGGTAGACTTCCAATCTATAAACTGGATTCAACTGCCCCTCAGCGTGGGTTTACTAGACAACAACTACAAGTAATTCCTGACGATACTCAATTACCACCGCATGGTCTTAACTAGCACCCTTGCGTCTATTGCACTCAAGACAAGTCAACATCACATTATTTCTGACATGACCGAGATTGTTATTTTTTCTGTCTACGGTGAATTGGCGAGGATCCTTATCCGAATACTGCCAACGCATTATACAATTGCAACTCGCGCAGTGATTATTCTGTTGTTTCTTCAAAGTGATTATTACTTCAGCATCAATATCAAATTCTCGTTATTTTTTTTTGTCCTGTTGTTTGTAACCGGAGAGTTTTTTATCAATAATATCATTATCGTCACCAATGATTTCATCATTGCCAATGATTTCATCATCGAAGACAATTCTTCGAAGTTGATTTATTTTTCGTACTCTGGATACTGAAAGATAGACTAAATTCGACCATTCTATGCGATTATCTACCATCCAAACAATTGTATCCGATATAGTCAATCCCTGTGAAGAATGTATCGTCGCTGCGTATCCTAGCGTCCATGGGGATTTATTAGCACGCAATGCATCTTCAACGACATTGATATCAACCAGCACAATATCATTTAATACGAGAATCTTCTTTTCACGCCCTGACTCTGTCAGGCCTGGAATATCAACTTCAATATTCTGTTTTCGCGTATCCGATGGCCTATAACATAACGGTACTGGAAGTGTTGCAAATTTTTGTTTATGCAATTCAAATAACTTCATCTGAAGTGTGTCCCTGACTATTTTTCTACTTGCAATGATTAAATCATTTGGTCTCCACGCTTCCCAAAACTCATTCATGGGAGTTTCCGAAATTATTTCACGGGTTATTTCACACTGGATTCTATCCGGTTGTAATCTAATTAGTTTCTTCAATTCTTTTAATTTTTCATCAAGTGATCTATGATCGGTATCAATTTCTTCATAATAGTCTACAAAACCCTTTAGCCATTCATGGGGGGATGCACCGACAAATGGTGGTGGTTGCCCGTTATCACCGCACATGACGACTTTTGTATTCTTCAATAACAACCACTCAAGAAATATTTTTAAGACATCTTCTGACACTGTGTCTATTTCATCCCAAATCATGATTTCAGGAATAAATTTCTCTCCCATGCGCTCAGGAGTCCATTTATCTCCCTTCCATCGGAAAAAGCTGTGATAAGTGCAGGCATTTACCCCTCTCTGTATCATTTCTCTTGCAAGTCTATGAGTTGGTGTTAGCACAATCATATTTGTGAAATCCGTAGGATTTTTCCTACGAAATAACTCAATTACCCGGGTTGTTTTTCCTGACCCACCACAGCCGTTTAAATAAACTGTTTTATACAGGCATATTGGATCAGAAATCGGTGGTGCACTAGAAAATTCTGAACACTGATTGCTTTCTAAGTAATTATTTTCAATGGTAACATCTGCTGATGGAATATAATCATGAATCATTTCTTTCTTAATTCTCCATGATCCCCATTTCTCGTTGCCAGTAGCCTTAAAATCAGCCATTTTGCTATTTATGTAAAATGAATCAGTAGCAACTCTAACTGCGGTGGTAGGAAATCTATTGATCATTGAAAACAGATTGATAGAAGCATAACCGAGCATAGAAGCTCTCAAATGTGTGTACTGCGGATGGTATCCATCATTGTAGGTAATAATTGTACCCAATTTGGTTCCATCGGACAGAAATGCGTCCTTACGATTGACATATAGGCCCCTATTCGTTAGATCCGCGATTACAAAATCGTATTCAGCGTTGTCTATAATCAATCGTGAAGAATATTTCGTATTATCATCTTTGCCACCTTGGGTAAATTTACCGATTATTCTTCGTCCAAGATTTTTTGCTTCATTGTTTCTGATTTCAAATAACTGTTGGGACCAATCCATGATTTGTTGTTCATTAAAATCAGGAAACAGTTTTCGCTCTTCGCTAATTATTTTTTCTAGATCAGGTTGGGGTAACCAGACTGATTTCTGTGCTCGATAGGATATAATTGCTTCACTGACAATTAATGATTTTAACATCTTACAATCAAGCATATACCGTAATAACACTATTGGCATCCAGTGTTTTTCAGACATGTGTTTACCAATCCAAAGATAACTACACGGATGAAGTCCTTCAGCCATTTCAAATGATACTACACAAGCGAATCCGGTTAAATCAAAATCAGGCAGTGGTCCATTAATAGCAACACGGGTCATTTCGTGTGTGGAGTGTCCAAATCGTTTGAAATATTTCTCACTCTCCATACCCAAGAAAACTTCCTGGATAACACGCAATCATGTCAACTGAAATAATGGTATCAGCGGTGTATTTTGTGTTCCATAATCCGCCGTGGCTGTATTCAAGACAGGACAATTTGACATCTGATAAAAACTCACTTCGTGTTGGTTTCCACGCGTTTTTCTTCCTAGCAAAATGTGCTGCAATGGATGGTACTGTGAAACAGTTTGCTAATAATTGATCTTCGATTTCCCCCTCAGAAAACTCACTAGCTAGTTGTTTCATTTGATTCTGCAGCTCTTCAGTACGGTATAATTCTCCGTTAGGCCTTACAAACTGATCAAATCTGCATTCCTCGTCTGAATTACTATGAAATAGCCACACTGACACAGGATCGTTTTTACTCAAATGGTAAATAGCATCAAATAATTTCTGCTCTGAAAAAAACTCTTTGGTTTGGGATAGATATTTTACGGTTCTATCCCGTGGGAATATTGTTACTGCAGATGACCACGCGTGTTCGTTATGATCAATAATTTCAATGGGAGTCCCTTTTGATTTATATTTCGATTCGTATAATACTTCTCCGGTGATTGTCCTTACCGATATTGGAAATCTTAATGATTTTTCTAATTTAGTTATATCCTGAATTGTTGCTCCATGCTCTTTTACCGTGAACTCCCACTCGGTTATTTTTTTTCGTCTTAGATCAGTTAGTTTATTTCCCCGGGACGCATTTGTGAAGTGTTCTATTATTCGTTCTGCTACACAATTGAGTCCTGTCGAATATTTCATGGGTGCTAGTTTTGAAATATCAGGTTTTTCATTGAGCGGATAGATCCCGTAAACAACTGCTGTGACAGGATAAGATCTTTCGTAGTAGGGTTTATCAATTCCAGTCAAAATTCCCGGTTTGGAATCCTGGTTCACGGTGACAGTTTTTTTGCCCCTGAGAATGGGTTCAAATTTATCCCTAATGATCCATTTGCCATCCTCACGGATAATGAATTTAATTCGGAAAAAATGACTTTTTTCCCCAATACGTGAAATGATCACTGCTGCCTTTTCATCATTCATGGTAGCGTCAACAACACCATCAATTCGAAATGTTGACCAACAATAAGATGCTCCATCACGCTTGAATTCATTAAAACAGTCTCTGATGGCTTTATCAAGAATTTTATTCTTGGGTGTATTAGAAACTATATCAAGATTGAATTGAGCATCCTTCCATGGTGATCTCATGTTTCCGTCTTTTGGACGTTTGTTACGTTTTTTGGGTCTATCGATATTAAATCTAGGAATGATTTTTAATAATCTCTTAAACTCTTTCATGTTTCCGTCTCTTGGACGTTTGTTACGTTTTTTGGGTCTATCGCGATTAAATCTAGGATTGATTTTCAATAATCTCTTAAACTCTTTCATGTTTCCGTCTTTTGGACGTTTGTTACGTTTGTTTCCGTCTATTGGACGTTTTTTTTGGTCTATCGCGATTAAATCTAGGATTGATTTTCAATAATCTCTTAAACTCTTTCATGTTTCCGTCTACTATACGTTTTTTGGGTCTATCGCGATTAAATCTAGGATTGATTTTCAATAATCTCTTGAACTCTCTATCAGCATTGAATTTAGCATTTTTCGAAGTCAATCTCTTGAACTCCTTCATGCTATATATAAAACAGGTGTCTAAATGAAAGATTTATGTATAATCAATCACTGCAAAATGAGTCAGTCATTGAATTAGACAATAGTGTAGTATATAATGACCCAAGAATTCAGACTACACCCAGTGATTAAAAATTACGAAGCATCCAGTGATGGTACTGTCAGAAACTGTAGACTGAAGAACCCAATTGGGTGGGATAATGGTATGGGGTATTTGGTGTTTAATGTTGGAAGGAAGACATTTCGCAATCATCGTTTCGTATTTGAATGTTTTAATGGATTGATCAAAGATGGTTTTGTTATTGATCACATTGATTCTAATCCAAGGAACAATTCTTTATCCAATCTGCAAGCTATCACACAGAGTGAGAATTCCAAACGAGGAAGGACTGACACTTGTTCAAAAGCGAGACCAGTGAAATCTTTGAATACAACAACTAACGAAGAGAAAATATTTCAATCATTATATGAAGCCGGCAAGTATTTCAATATTTGTAGAACTTCAGTACGATTCGTTGCAGAGGGGATAACCAAAACGGCTATTTCAAAAAAGACGGGACAAAAAGTTCAATTTAGTTATGTCTAATGCGTCATATTTTTCAATTAGAGATATGTCATTCTTATAGAATAATGAATTCTGAAAACATGAATAGCATCATAGTTGAAATAGCAAAATTGAAAAATCAGGATATCAAACTATCAGATGGGTTAAATCCTGATCAAATTGTGTCTGATTTTCAGGATATAGAATACGGGGTTAACAACAATAAATATATGCTACCCAAGAAGTATGCACTCATCAAAAGAATTCAGAATTCTATTAAAGACTCTCTTTCATTTTCCAGTGACATCAGTGTGTTCGTTCCGTTGTATACTATCGTAGAGGGAATACGAAAAGAATTGGGGTACGAATACGAATTGAAAAAAGAAGTCAACTCTAAAATTAGAAACCTACGAGCATTAATTCAAGAAAATTGATTACCCGACCATTGATTGCCTGACCATTTTATCATCGACCCTCATTTTTTTTAGCTGACCCTCAAGGGGATGTCAAAAATCGATGGACGATGTGTCAGATTGATCAATGAAAAAGTGTGGAAACTGTCAGTATTATTTATTTTATATACAATTATGACACTTTCCACAAACCTGATAGAAGCTGTTATAGGATGAAATAACACTTCCATGACCATATCAAAAATCATCCGACATGTCAAAAAAGTGGAGCAACTCACAGTATTATTTATTTTATATACAATTATGTGACTTGCTCCATCAATGATAGAAGGTGTCTCACGATAAAATAACACTTCTATGACCGTATCAAAAATCATCCGACATGTAACAAAAGTGGGAAAAAGTGTTTTGCAATTGAAAAATGGTTTCTGATTTCAAATAATGGTCAATGAAGCATTAACGACCCGATTGGCTCGTGAACGATTAGATGCAATCAAGAGATTTATACCAATTCGAGATTCTGTCAGGAATAAACTGCAACAACGACAGAGTTTACAAACTGATTTTGCTCTGGGGTCTGAAGAGTTGTTTAAACCAGTAACCACAGCAACGAAAGGGGTAGAGCGTGCTATACTGGGAGATGGTCCCGAGACGGGAAAATCTGTTATTGGTGAACTTGAAAAACTAGCAGCGAAAACTGAACAAACAAAACAAATAGAATCAAAGAGAACAGTAGATGATTTACGCATGAGATTTAACGAAGAAGGGTTAGCAGCAATTGATGAGACTGATCCAACAGAAATTCCTACGCTTGTTGTTACTTCTTATGAAAACAGAAAAAAAATGTTGAAACCAGAACATCATAAGTTTGTTAAGAATTTCACACACTGGGCTGATATATTCTACAAAATCAAAACTGGAAAAAGTCAAAAAAAGACAAATAGTGCATCATACATTGAATATATCAGGATGGTGGATCACGTGTATAATCAATATGAAGAACTAAAACAACAACAAAATCCGCCAAAATTGCAAAGAAAGCGAGAGCAACCTGCAAAGAAAATATCTTTCTCTCCTAAAAAACAACAACTACCACCTGATGATGATGATGATTATTTACAAGAAACGGATGTAGAAAAACTAGATGAAGCAACTGGTTATAGCGGAAGTGGATTGCAAGATTCCAGTGGACCCCAAAGTGGGGTATGTCCTGATAGTGTTATCAATGATATATCACGATTAGATGTTCTTGTAGGAGGATTCCGAGCTGGAAATAATTCACCGGAAATAATTAATGAAGCAGCTGATATCTGTAGACGGTTATTTGCCGGCGGTATCATGGATATCAAAACCTATCGAGATTTCATTGACGAGTTAGCAAATGGGTATCATAGTGATTAAATAACAATTGAAAACACTATTGTTTTTATAATAATGATCATCCATTACAATCATGATAAACCAACCCCCGTCTATGTAGTTAATTCACGGTTTCCAGTTTATAGAGCATACTATGGAGATGGCCTCGGCAATACCATTTTAGGATTCTTTTCAAGAATGGCCCCAAAAGTGATGCCGTTAGCTAAACAGTTATCAATGAAAGCCATTGATGTTATTCGTGATAAGGGTATTAGTACTGTTGGAGATCTTGCCGGGAAAGCGTTTTCAACTGCGAAGGATAAAATAACATCATTAGTGAGACGAAAAAAGAAACCGTTACCGTCTACAGAAGAAATGCCTGCAAGTGTTAGTAAAATTATGAATAACGCAGTAGATGAAAAACTAGCGTCGATGGTAAATCAAGGGAACCAAAGCAATATTGCAAACATGATAGCGGGAAGTGGCTTTAAAAAACCACGTCGATGAAATTCTATGGATTTTCACGCTAGCGTTTTTCACGATGAAAATCACGATTTAGACTCTGAAAAATAGAATAAAATGTTCAAAAAATCACATGATCCGGCGTTTGATATAGACGTCCCAGTTGGCAAGGATGATTCTGTACGCGATTATCAATATTACGCCTATCATGCCATAAACTCAAATAGTCGAGCAAGAATTGATCTTCAAGTCCATGATACCAGTAAATACTTTTTACCCTGTGAAGCATTTATTGAAGTAGAAGGAGAAATTGTAACAGCTGCTGATACTACTGCTGTACCAGCACCGTATCCAGCTGGTACTCAAGTCGGTTTTGTCAATAATGGTATTATGGCGCTATTTGAGAGTGCTAGATATCTCATTGATGGAAAAGAAATTGAGTCCATAGATCGTGATGTTGATGTGGCCACAACAATAATCGGGTTAGCGAGATATTCTGATGATTATACAAGATCAGCAGGACCTTCTATGATGTTTGCAAAAGATGGTAAGAATACCGCTGGTGAAAATCCATTTGTTGTAAGACGACCAAAAAAACGTGATAATAGTGATTCTGATGTCGAGAATATGATTATAAACAACGATGCTAATTTCAATCTAGGAGCTGCAACACGAAACGCAATGTTGCAAGGAGAGCGTAAATCATTTTCATGCGCGATTCCACTGCATCACATATTTGGATTCTGTAGAAACGTCAGAAAAGTTATCTACGGGGCGAAGCATACAGTATCGCTTGTACGAAAGGGTGATGATAACGACGCAATTTGGAGGATTGCAGCAGATGCTGCAGCCCCCAATGCTGATGCCGGTAGAGTCGATTTAACAAAAATATCATTGTGGATGCCAGTGTTGACTCCAGCAATCACCGCAGAAGGACGATTACTATCATTTATGGACCAAGGAGGAAAATCATTACTAAGTTGGCTAACCGTGAGTACAGATGTGAAACAATCAAATATCAACGGGTTATTCACTTGGAACCTAGCATCAAAACAAGGCGTTTCTGCGCCACGTCATATATTTATTGCGTTACAGGATAACGCACGAGTTGGCAATCAACTCTCCAGTCATATGATATTTGATCAATTAGGTGTGAAAGACGTCTCACTGAGAATAAACGGCCAGCAGGAACCATCCGAGGATATACAACTTAATTACACAGAAAATCATATTGCACGAGTTTATCATCGTCTGTTGTCATTTATGGCACGCGATCAAAATGTGGATACTGGTTTGCAAATATCACAATATGATTTTAAAAATCTGTATCCGATCTATTACTTCTCACTGGAACATCTCGATTTGACAAGACAGACAGTTGTTGATATACACTTTAGAGCTAATGTGACTCGTGGTGCTATTGCTGATTATAGAGCGGTTGCTGTCATTCTCAGTGATAAATCAATGCTACTCGAAGGTGTTGGTGGAAGAATGAGAGTGGTAGATGCCCCAGTAGAAAATCTTTGAACGATTTTTCTCGATTTTTCATTGAATTAGAATCAATCAATTATATATAATGTCATATAGTTTTATTAGTGTTACGTTAACTCCTGGTCAAATCAAAAAATTGCAATCAGAATCGGCTAAAAAATGTGGAACCACAATCACGTTGAAACCCAACCAAATGACTGGTGGTGCAAATAAATTATCGCTGACAACTCGTCAGGTGAAACATTTCAATGATGCACTTGCAGCCAAAAAAGGTGTTCAGATTACTCTTTCTGCGGCTGCTATTAAAAATATGATAAAATCAGGTGGTATATTTCCATTGTTAGCTGCAATACCAGCATTGATTGCAGCAGCAGCCCCAGCGGTGGCTAAAGCGGCTGCGTTAGGAGCCGTTGGTACTGCAGCAGGAATGGCGTTGAAAAAGGCAGCTGGACAAGGATATAAAAAAAAGAGACGATCCGTTCACGGATTGGGTCTAAGACTACCAGGAACCCCGTATTCGTGGTACAGCGGAAAGGGTCTAAGACTACCAGGAACCCCGTATTCATGGTACAGCGGGAGATCCGTTCACGGATCAGGCCTGAGACTACCAGGAACGGTTTATTAATTGAGGAACCTATGGTTCCCAAATCTTCGATGGTTCCAATGTCCAATTTTGATTTAATGGATGCGGCTAAAAAACTAGTGATTAAAAATTTCAGAGGTGTTTTTATGAAAGATCAATTACCACATCAACCAAACAAAACTGAAACAGGTATTATTAATCTCGATAACAGCACCGGACCTGGAACTCACTGGGTTGCATACGCTATTGATCCACGTGGGATTGTCTATTTTGATTCATATGGATTAGCCCCACCAAAAGAGTTTATGCGTTACATAAAACAATTTCCAATGAAGACTTGGTATTCTACGCTACCAACACAACAAATCAATGACCCACCAATATGCGGCAGTGAAGTATTAAATGTCCTTGACGCTATTTCAGCATCTAGAAAATCACCACACATTGTCGTAAATGACTACACTAGTAATCGCTTTTTAGAGAGAGAAAGAGTTTTACAATAACATGATTGATATTTGGGGGAGATCTTTGAAACCCAAACCCGATGACACTGCAACTCCTGATTCTATCAAGGATATAACAAAAAAAATTAAAGATGAAATCGCTGAGACGTTGAATTTAGAAAGTGTTGAACCCAATGAAATAGTTGTATTTCAAGATCGCCAGGGTAAATTGAAATCTAGTAATATTTCTCTGGATGATATTTTAGTTAAACAACAAAACGCAATCGAGAACACCGTTGCGTTATTTTCCGATCAGGGTAAACTCAAACCGGGTGTACTCGTTTCGACGATTACAGATCGATTAAAAATTCTCAACGATGAGTTAAACAATTCTGTGGTTGTACTAACAACACTTGAATCTAGAATTGAAGAACACATAAAACAGTTTATATCATTTCGTAGAAATATCATTGATAAATTTATTGGAACCCCGTTAGATAAAATTGAAATAAAACTCCCGGATATTAAAAAATCCATCGATGAGACGAAAAACTTCATCGAAGACGTCAAAGGTGATTTTTCGAGGATGATAACAGTCATTGAAAAAACAAAAATTCCTCATGAGAAAACTAACAACATAGTATATACAATCCAACACGGATCATTTGAGTGGTCACCTACAAACAACAAATTAGATATCACTGCAACCGTTAAGGGTATTTATCGATTAACACTAGTAACACCATTGTCTCAATTTAATATTTCATCGTCCAGTTCATCTGGGGTCAATAATACGATTTCAACGATCATCGACAAGAATACAACTGAAAAGTTTACAATCACATCTACTGATAAAAATTTGGTTAGGGTCTCAACAACGTGGTATGTGGAATTCGTAGCGGATTTAAGTAAATAAAGTGAAAGGATTTCACAATTGAAAACGCTAGCGTTGTTAAAATAAAAAATGATTTCATCATCGCAATATCGCTATGATCAGGTCAGAGAATATCAAACTAGACTCAAAACCCTGTCTGAGGAGTATGCAATGAAAATTAAAAAATATCGCAGGAGAATTACCGCAATTGATGTTACTGTGTATTCAGTGAGTGGTGTAATCACCGGAGCCGGTATTATACTGTCTTCAGTGACAATGATGGCCCCGATAGCTGTTCCAATTTGCATTTCTGCGGCAACAACAATCGCTGGAATTATTTCAATAATCACAAAAAAAATATCCTCATGCAGCCAACGGAAACTACAAGACTACATAATTCAATTTCATGTTGTGTCTACTGCATACTCGCAATTATCCTCATTGATATCGTCATCTCTCGATGATACAATTATATCAGAGAGTGAGTTTTCAGCGATGGTAGATATATATGATTCTGCGATGTCAAAATTAGAAATACAAAAACATGAGTATAATAACAATGACAACACCGATGGAATTACTTCAACAAATAGTGGAGAACACAAACCCAGTACAAACAAGCATGATCTCAATAACCTCAACGAATCCAGAATTCAGTGTGAATTTCCCCTCTCCGGTCCCAGTGAAGGAGATAGCGCTAGCAAAATTACGAGTATACCACAGTTGGCCAAATATTAGGTCAAAATCATTTGGTGGTCAACAACCCAATAATTCCCTGGTATTTGCAAATAAGAATAAACCCGACGGTACCCCAGACTGGAACGTTGTTTCCATACCAACCGGATCATATCAAATTGAACAAATCAATGATGAATTCGCGCGTAGAATAAAATCGATTACTGGAGTAGAGTCAAAAATAGCTATAACAGTTCATGTGCCGACACTATCATCTGCCATTGAAATAAGCACAGAAGGATACGTCGTAGATATCTATCAGAGTTCTATTAGAACCGTACTAGGATGGCCTGAATTACCACCCGGGGGAAAAACCGTTGATTTACCAGAACCCAAAAAAACCGATTATATCACAGACAGGATAAAATCTGATAATCCAGTAAAAAGCTATAAAAGATACAACGAATTGATAGTTTTCACTGCAGTGAAAAAATTCAACAACCCAATATATCACACAACTCGACAAGAGAAAATCACTGAAAAATTCACAGCGATGAATAATGATTTTTCATTGTTGTTAATATCTCTTAAATCCGGTTCTCTCACCCGAGATGAATTTATCAGCGTCGTAGAAACAGGCAACAAAATCATCAATGACATGGAAACATTTCATTTGCAAATCATTCAAGTGGTATTAGGTGACAGTAATCCTATAACGAGAACAGAATTTGCAACGAAGTATAATATACGCGTAGAAGATATTCATGCGTTCAAACTACCAGGGTATAATATCTTAGAACTACAAAAATCTCTCAGTGATGCCATCGATGAAGGTTTTAAAATAATTCATGATACGTGGAAAAAAACAACATCACAGGAAATAAAAATCCTCAAACATAATAATGACCCAGATGGTGGTGGCAGGCATATTGCTCCGTTCAATGTGAATATTTCAACGGTGATTGCGCTCAATTTAGTATGTAATGTGATCGAAGGAAGCTATCAAATAAATTTAGAACGATCAAATCAAGCTCAGCAGGGATATATTTTGTATTCATTTGCACCAACAGCTCCTCCAGGGTTTTTAATAATTGAGTCCCCGGTGAATCCAGTCTATATGCGATGTCATAATAATTCATTAACCAGAATTAATTTCAAACTCACTGACCAGTCTAATAATCTGATTGATTTACAAGAGGAGGTTTTACAAATTAGTCTGTTTGTAAAATCGTAGTGATTTTCGTCGTAGTAATTTACATGACCCTCGAACACGATATCGTATCGGACTGGATCAAATATTCGGTTAACCCCAACTGAAAGTTCTAGTGAGTGACAACGACGTTGAAGTCCCTTTTTCCCCAAAATCGATGGAGGATTTCATTAATTTCATTGATTTTTTCATATTTTTTTTTTTGGACCTAATCCATGAAACGATATCAGATTCACACACACATTGGGGCCTGATGTCATTGGTTTCATTGTTTTTAAGCGTGATTTTAGTGAAAACTTGTCTAAAAATGTTGTCCGATTCGCCCCTTCTGCTGCTCAAGGGGACGTCAAGCCAAGTATTACAACAAAAAGGCGAAGGAACGTCACTTTGAGGTGGGTGACAAGGTGTTGTTGTTGTTGACATTGGAGCACAACAAGCTGCAAGTCTCATGGAGGGGGCCATTTGTTGTAACAGAGAAGAAAGGTGGACAAAACTACCGTATCCAAGTAGGGGATAAGGATAAGTTGTTCCACGTAAATCTTTTGAAGCGGTACCGTGTGCGAGAACCACCCACGGAGTTCGTGGTGGCTACCGTCGTGACGGAAGAGTCCGACGACAACGCAGGGCAGGCGGAAGTACTCCCTAGTTGTCCGTTGACGAGGGAGGAAACTTACGTCGACGTCACACTTGACGTTACGTTAACGTCAGACCAACGTAAAGAGGTGGAGTCGGTACTTCAAGAATATTCGAGCGTCTTAACAGAGAGACCGGGGAGGACAGAGCTGGAGGAGTTGTCTTTGAAGCTGCTGGACGAGAACCCAGTAAAGTTAAGACCATATCCGTTGCCGTACGCGAAGTTAGAAGCGGTCCGTAAGGAAGTGGAAACTATGTTAGACTTGGGTATTATCGAACCAAGTGTACTGGTCCAGAAGAAGGATGGGGCAAACAGATTTTGTGTCCACTACCGAAAGTTAAACCAAATCACAGAATTCCAGGTAGAACATTTACCTGACCCTGAGTCTATTTTCGCAGGAGTAACCCATGCTAAATATTTTTCTAAGATTGATCTGTCCAAAGGATACTGGCAAATTCCAGTCCGTGGTGAAGACAGAGCAAAACTCGCCTTTGCAACTCCAGATGGGACTTACCAGTGGGTGGTCATGCCATTCGGGGTGCAGAATGCGCCCAGTGTCTTCACCCGTATGATGCGGAAATTCCTTGAACCATTGCGGGGGATGGGAGTTTCCAACTTCATGGACGATCTTCTATTAGCTACAGCTATATGGGAAGAACACATACTTTTGCTGAAAAACGTCTTAGAACGACTACGACAAACCGGACTGACCGCACGACCATCGAAGTGCCATATAGGGTTCAGACAATTGACTACCTAGGACATACCCTCAGCGAGGACACGTTAGAACCCGAGAGCTCAAAGGTCGAACAACTTAGGGACGCATTACGACCGACTACTAAGACTGAAGTTAGATCTTTTCTAGGTTTGGCAGGATACTATAGGAGATATGTTGCAAATTTTAGTGCTATTGCAAGTCCATTGACTGACTTGACTCGGAAAAAAGCGCCGACCAAAGTAGTATGGACAGACGCATGTGAACGCGCATTTCAGACGCTAAAAGACAGACTGACGTCAGACGCCATAGTTAAGTTACTTGACGTGACACGGGATTTTGTTTTGAGGACAGATGCTTGTGATAGAGGTTTAGGTGCCGTGTTACTGCAAGAACACGAGGGAAGCTTATTCCCAGTTGCGTATGGAAGTAGGAAACTGTCAAATGCGGAAATTAACTATTCAGTGTCTGAAAAAGAATGCTTAGCGATTATTTTTGGAATAACTGAATTCCAACGTTATTTGTATGGTAGGAAGTTTACTTTGGAAACAGATCATCAACCGTTGGCGTATTTGGCCCAGGCGAAATTAACTAACGGTCGATTGATGAGATGGTCACTGTTTCTACAACAGTATCAGATTCTAGTACGGTACATCAAAGGCAGGGATAATGTGGGGGCGGATTGTTTAAGTTGGTTAGGAATGTCTGAAGTGAATAGGTCACCTAAGGACATGTAACGGGAGCAGAGTAGTTCACCGAAAAATTTGGGAGAGTAAACATACCAATTTTTCTCTTAGCGAGGGGGTAATGTTAAGTGCCAAATTTTTCGCCTGTGAAATTCATTGATTAATTCGTAGGCTAGCCGACAATCAACTGTCTTGGAGTAGAGTTTTGAACGGAAAGGATGTTAGTTTACCTCGGTCAGACTGTTACAATATTTAGAGTGAAAACGGACTGGGTGTTTGACACGCTTAAACTAGGTGATTCCTCACGCAGAGCTGTCAAAAATGATTGAGACAAATGAAAGGTGGCATTTTGACACATTTTTAAACAGTTTTCCAAAATGTCGGTAGGAATAGCATTTATTCCGATTGGTCAAATGTATAGGAAAGGGGGTGTGTCGAACTCCAGAATCGGGGAAATATATACTACGTATCAAACGAGGTTAGTCAGTCTGAAAATTTCTCTGCAAGAGAGAAAACCAAAGGTAGAAGTAATTACCAGGACTCCGAGCGTGCTTTGAAAGACAGACGTTCGTAAAAATTTTGTTCCAGTTAAACTGAATGTGGAACGATTGTAAGACGCCAAAAACACAAGGAAAAATAGTTGTTTGAAGATCGAGTAAGAAATAGCGAGGAAGTCAAAATTCAGAGACGAAAAAAGAAGTTGGAAGACAGAGTTGTGTAATCCCACGTACAGCAAAAGGGCAAGCAAGTTGAGACGAACGCAGAAGAAAAAAAAACAGTCAACGAACAAGGTCATTCTGAATCACCCAACAGTCCAATGTTAAATGAACATTCGATTCCATGATGAAAGTACTATCAGTCATTAACGGTTAAATTCATCTATTTGATTAGTGTTCTGAATTTTAATTAACGTATCTGCTATCTTAAAGCTTCGGGTTTTTGAATTACTTCTGAACGAAGAATCGTTAGAAGGAAAGAGCATTGTAATTTATTGTGTCATTCTTCATTTAATTGTATTTTAATTAAATTCATATTTTATTTTTACGGGGGCTCGTGTGTTGTCTTGTTCAAAGTACCATCTCAGATTACCATATCCATTAACCGGGCAAATTACACCGTAGATATCATCTTCTAGATAACGATAATTAGAGGGAGGCGGTCTTCAAGGGTTGTTTTTTTCCAAGTTGCGCAATACCTCTGACCAGGCCTTGTGCGATATTATAATAATAACGCTTTGATAACCGGAAGTAATAATAACACTTTGATAACCGGAAGAGCCCCTTACACTATACAAGAGCTCGACCTTTTTCCAGTTTATGTATACTCGTGTAAAACGAGGAAATCTTCGCACGGGCTGCCATGGGTGATAAATGACTAACTTGTACTAATTTTGTTCCCATTGGAAATATATGAAAACACATTGTTATTAGAAATGCAAAAACTTAAAAGTTCTAAATGCTTACGATCCATCCATCGTTACATAATATGGATATCATTTGAAGTGTCTCGCTGCATTGTTTAGGTTGTCATTTAAATAATGAGTGTTTCAAAGTAAAATCTGTAATAAGACTGACATTCCTACAAAGAACTATTGTCTCTGCTAATTAAGTTACAAATATACGCTTTCAAAGATTCCTTTAACGAAAGCGTCATCTTTCATTTTACTCCAGTAATGGACAGACAAAACCCATTTATACTCTATTTTATATATACCCACCAGATTATGACGTGTGCCTTGCAACAGTGTTTTATATACAGTATTTGCTTAGCAAGCATTAAAAAGCTGAAGATTGAATTACTTCTTTAAAATGCATGGTTTTGTCAATAAAGTTATTGATTAAAGCTATACCCTGCCCACACGTTTAAGATGAAAGTCGATTTGCCTCGTCGGATATTACTACTGATGCAAAAACTTGTATGTCTTGAATTCAAATAAGATATAAAATAAAATTCCTCTTCTTTGATCCACCACGACTTTTCAACCTGTTTAAATGAGTCAGTTAGAGTTTCTCTTTAATAGTTACTTATCGATAGATAAAACGGGTTGTCGTGTAGACGACTGTTACACTCTGTTGTTGATCTTTCGTTTATGGGCACTGATGAAAAACGAGAACATCTCACACAAACACTCACAGGTAATAAAGAAGCATAGTGAATAGTCTCCCGTATGATGCGACTACGCTATGAAGTGTATCGTTGACAAAAGGCAGTCCTTTATACTTTAAGATAGGTATTACTAAGGTTTTTGAAATTTAAACAAAAATCGAAATTGAAGATACATCAGTAAATTACCCAGTGGAGCTGTAAGTTCTCTTTTTAACCTCTTTAACAGTTGAAACTTGATCTGATGTGGTGACCTGCCTGTTGGACAGAAAAATCAGTACACGTTCACAATGTTAAAAGTCCAAGTCTCATTGGCCCAATGAGATACTGCGAAATATATAGAAGATGTGTGTGTGATGGTGGTCATAGTGGTGTTGGTGGTGATGCGGGTGGGGGTTGCCCACAGGGCCATGTAATGTTAGCGATTATCTAGGAGGGGATGCTGGTCCGTTTTCCCCATCATGCTACAATTGATCATGAATGAAACATTTCACCATTAAACAATTTTTTGGAAAGTATATGATGAATTGATAGCAACAGTCATGCAAGATTTAGGTATTGGGGAATTATCAAGATTGCAAACAATAGAGATGAATGGCTTGAACAGAAATAGTAAACACAGGGCAGCACATTATACAGAGATAACTCAATATTTAGATGTGCGAGTGAGATACGAAAATAGTTGAAGAGGGGTGATAAATCGCAGCGCAATTCGACATATCGACCATTATTTTTCAGCTGTAATACACTCATTATAGTACAAAAAAAGACAAAAATAACAACACGATAATATCAACCCATTTGCAAATATGAAATGATGACCATTATGACAATTTGACATGGATTGTTACTTCTGCTTATCGGATAATTCCAAAGAAATGTCGTCTATGATATAACCAGTTGATATCAGAGAGAGAGAGAGAGAGAGAGAGAGAGAGAGAGAGAGAGAGAGAGAGAGAGAGAGAGAGAGAGAGTGTGTGTGTGTGTGTGTGTGTGTGTGTGTGTGTGTGACACATACCCAATGGGACAATACAATGAAGGCTGCCACCTCTGTTTATTGGATTATCTTGGATATAACGTAGCAAACATCATAACTGTTTATATCAATGTCTGAATACGAGAGAGGCAAAGAAACAGAGGTACCAATTCAAACCATATGGTGTGGATTGCCACTCTTGTCGATGGACTGATTTTGAATGTAATGTCGCAAAAAATGTAACTATTTGAAATCATTGTGTGTGTGTGTGTGTGTGTGTGTGTGTGTGTGTGAGAGAGAGAGAGAGAGAGAGAGAGAGAGAGAGAGAGAGAGAGAGAGAGAGAGAGAGAGAGAGAGAGAGAGAGAGATGCTATATACATGTAAAATAAAAAATGCAATGATACGACTATGCAGACTTCGCCGCGGTGTATCTTTGGGAAAGACATTAAGAAACCCAGTTGATTACAAGTACCGCAAAAACCAATAAAAACATCTTGACACAGTGACTGCTGCTCCTCCTCGTAAATTACCCGTGGAAATCGTACAGTGGCCGTATTCTGGCCAGATGTCCACACGTAGTTCTAAAAATTTGGTGTCTCACATTATATCGAAGAGAAATACAAAATACAACCTACCAGCTTCTTGCCATTGTCGGAAAAGTCCGATGAAAGGATATACATTTTAGAATCTGCACTCTTTCTCCTCTTTTTATTCATCCAAAATATATAATATACGATTTACAAGTGCACAAGATCTGCCTTTCAAGACCATTGTGTATATGGATAGTATGTACCTGGCCATGTGTGGGCATTTCATTGGAAAATAACGAATGGACACGATACACGGAATAACCAAAGCACGCTTGGTTCAATTCGCACACAGAACTGAACACATATGTCAACGTCTTACCCGGTAACACAGCTGCCAAGAAATGACATATCAAAATAACAATGGAGGCACGAGTTTTCGTTAAGGAAAAGAGGAACTACCAAAAATACTTTTGCTGAGGGTAGACCGAAAACAAATTCATTTATTAGAAATCCCATAAGATTATTTGGTCTACCTGCGATATCAAACTTATGTTTGCAATCAACAAAACAATTGGGATAAAAGAAGTACAACAATTATTGAATTACCTTGAGTTTCACCATATTCGGATTAGCATAGGCACAATTAGTAAGAGTAAACTTCTCTTCTCTGCGGCACCGATTATTTTCGAAGCATTTTTTAAGTCAGCAAATAATACTGGTGTAAATATAATGGCTGCAATAAATCCCAATTCCAGCAACACCAAGGCTAACGATGGTCCTATGTGTGATTGCCCTAATAACATAAAAGACAACATACACGCGCTTGTATTTCGAGAGTAAAGACGTGGGGGTTGGGGGTCATCTCAAAGTTTTTTGCTCGGCTTTGATTATTTTCTTTCGTCTGTAATTTTGAGGGTCCATCACATCTCTTATACACGTGGTCGTGTATCATAGCTGGCCTGCTGGTCTGCCGGATGATCCTAGACCAGACTCGTTAAGTCCAGATGCAACAGACACGTGCACTTCTAATGAATAATCCGTTTTGCTGGTATTATGTAATCAAAGAAAATATTTTCAAGGATAATATTTAATTTTTCGGTAATTGTGCATTCTGGGAACCTGGTAATTCATTCATGTAGAAAAATATTAACTGCATTATTGTTTTCATTTTTGCCCAATAACTGTATCATAGAATAATGCATACAAGTTTATCATCAGCTGGTATTGCAATATCGGCGTAGCTCTGACGGTTCTGTCCCTCGTTTAGAGGGAACGTATATAAACGTATATAATGGTCTGGTAATGCTGTATTCACGCATATATGAATCGACAATTGGCGCCATATGACAATCGATGTTGAAATCAGTTGTCAGGCAAGTCAACACTTCATCTGTAAATTTCGCAATGTCGTCATCGCGAGGCCGTTCATAATCCCCCACATTTATGTAATAATAATAAATTTTTTAAAAAATACGTCAAAGACGAATAAGTACCCGTTTGAAAATACTTTTAGTGCTTCGAACTGAATTTCTTTTCTGTTGACTAATGATATCGATGAGTCATTTGTGAACATTGCCGAGACTTTGTATATTAAAACGAGGGTGATCATTTTCCATTATTATTATTATTATTATTATTATTATTATTATTATTATTATTATACACCACTAGCCTCTGTACCGGTATGAAATTAACAAATCCGATCCAGACT
Source organism: Unio delphinus (assembly GCA_029339505.1). Lineage (NCBI taxonomy): Eukaryota > Metazoa > Mollusca > Bivalvia > Unionida > Unionidae > Unio > Unio delphinus. The sequence continues at coordinate 3,621,328 of JAQISU010001252.1, forward strand.
CTCGCACCTTTAAGATGCAAGGTTCAGGTAGCCTTTTCATCCATGATATATTTTTTTTGTTGAAGCTTCGGAATTTCTTTAAATCATGTATATGGAACTATCATTTTACAGAACAGTAACACTATCAGTTTAGACAATAAACAATACAAATGATTCGAAATGTCGCATGTTACATTTGTGAGGAAGCTATTGATTAAACGAAATATAAAAAATCTCGATGCAAAAGGTGAACCAGTATTGCAAATATTACAGTTATTATAATGGCGGAAAGGAAAAAAAGGAAAGAATACATCTTTAAAATACTATTTGTGAACACAAAGTTAATCACGATGTTTGTTTCTTATTTGAGAAGGTGAACCTCACGTACAGAATCTAAAAGTCAGATAACGTTCAGTTAGATTTATCAACTGAACTCACAGTGAGAGAAACTACCACACTTCATACTGTAGATTGATATCATAGAACATTCCTTGTTTACATAATGAACAGAACATAAATGGAAAGTATATATCATGATATGATTTATGCACCATAGCAAACATTTCTCCAATAAATAAGTCATGTTACACATTAGTTATTTATGCAAATAAATTCTCAAACGATGTGTATTGCTAGATATGGACCAATACGAGAAGATTCATGCATAAGTTTACTTAAATGAATGCACAAAGAGTATATATTTAAAATAAAGCAAATATAATGATTTTCCCCCACATAATATATTGTTCGCCCATATACGTAGGTGGTAGTTAAGTGATTAATTCAAGACACCAATCGTAAATCAAGCCGAGTCTTTTTTTCTTCAGGTTGCATTTCAAATGTTACTTCGTCGTTTTGATCTAGTAGGTCAAACATTGGTCCAGAAAATTTTGTTAGTGGATAACGCGACTTGGTGGATATCGTTAATACTGTAACATCTAGTACTGACAGCCTGTAAAACCCGGTAACCTCAGCGAGATGAATACATTTATTCGGTGTTGACCACAATACTGATCCAGAAGCTACCGTATATACAACGTTGTCAGTAATATATTTTTTATTGTCAACGAGTTTAATGTCGATAACCGCTGGACTTCCCAAAAACTTGTTAATGTTTCTATTAACGTTTCTACAAAAGCTCAAGAACGTGTTGATATGAGCAAGTATAACCATATCTAAAATTGATTACTTTATTACTGAATGCTGTTAAGGAGTTCTTCATTCTAATTTTTTCATTACTTTCAAATACACCATTACTGTTTTGGTTCCATCATTAATTCTGACCGAAAATGTAGAATACCGCGATACCGTAGAGCCCATGATAGCAGTTAGCAGAGTAATGTATAGAGTAACTTCCCCTGAAAGCAGACGCCAATCAGCGTTAAACGATATGGATAAAGAACAGACGCGGAAACTTTAGTTCTTTGATGATTTTTTTCATAAAATATAACCTGTTTACTGACTAATAATCATAATAATGTCTGAGGCATCTGGAGACGAAAGTGAAAAGGTAAAGGTGATTTCTAATGCATCAATTTTCAAGCACAAATACTACTTAAAGTAGGTCCAATAATACAAGGTCATTTCAGTGGCACCTATTTCCGTAGTCCTACAATGTAAGACAGTACGTTAGTTTTGTTTTAGTGCTATGTCTTACTATTCAAATAATGGGATTGTATAGGACTCACGGTACTAATTCAGTTCTAATAATAGTCCTATGCAAAGACCATGATATTAAAAATTTAATAACTTTAAATTTTCGAGTGCTCATGATACAGTATAGGACATGAAAATTGAAATAAAAGTTTTGCAAGTAAATGAAGCTATTTTTTAAATGGAGATGCATCCAAGAATTATACAAATTAAGTCTCAAATGTCTATGTGATGCAGCTAGGCGTGATTTCGGGACATGAAATGAGTGGGGGATGGGCAATTCTCAAAATGCACTTTTGTCAATTTTCAGAAAAATATGGTCCACATTATTTCTTGAAAATGAACAAAGTCTATTACTCTTGATAGTGCCTGAAAACATATTTATAGCTTAAGTTTTAATTAGGACAACATTTTGTTTCAAAACACAACTAGGAATTATCATATTGTATAAAAGCATCATTTGAGTTGTTAGTTGTGTGAAATATTCCAGAAAATTTTACTTTAAGTAACAATGTTAGTCGACATCAAAATATGCACCACAGCGCCGTTAGTTTGGATGTAAGACCTTGACGCCACAACATAAATATCAACATCTGTCTTACATGTAGGATTACTATTTCTGTACTTTATGTTACATAATATAGAGCTTCTTTACTGCTTTTTAAGGATTGCATAGATTATGTTTTATCCTATATGCTTATATTCATTCTAGAATGACTAATAAATAAAAAGATAACCAAGAAAGCTTGACCTGCACTGTGTACATGCTGATTCAGACCATGGCAAATATTGCTAAATATCGACTTAGATTTAACATTAGGGTTACAGGTAACATTAGCAAATGTTTCAAAGAGGATATTTGTCATTTTTTCCAGGTATGCCGAACAGTTAAAAGCTGCATTTGAGGGATTAAAATCTGATGTTCTGTAAACAGCTCAAATTAAATAATTATATCATTACTACAGCTACAGGCTCACTTAGTGTATCAGTAAAAACAATGCACATTTTTTCTTTTATCTTCTGCCGATTATATGTAATTGTTTTCTGTTAGAGGAATAAGACACTCTCCTCCATCAGTAAGTTTATTGGGGTTTTCTCTTCTTTTTTTGCCATTTAAAGATTTATAAACTGCTGTATCGTCCATCCTTTATATAAACATATTATTTGTTAGTGTTTTTATTAATATTTTTGCCTGCTTAAAAGTAATTTGATACTGGTATAGTACAAAACATAGCACAATACAACTATGCAATTTAAAAAAATGGAACTTTTACATCAGAAATATTAGAGAAAAATTAATGTTTTATATTGACCTGCAATAATAAAAGGATATTTTAAGACAAATTGTGTTATGTATATTTAATTTGTATTACTAGTAAGTTTTTTTTTCCATCATTACATTATGTATTATGTTTAAATGTAATAAATATTTGACCATATCCCAAATCAGGTTCATTGTGTTCCTGACTAAATACATTGATGTTCTTTTTCTTTTTCTTTTGTAAACCAACAATACATAGGTAATATTTCACTATGAGTGGGTGAAATATTAGGAAATAACATGCCTATTTGGGTCTGGATCTGGTTCAGTTTATATACATTACTGTTTGATAAAGTTGAAAGTTGGACATGATTTGTGAAAAGTTTCAAAATATATTTGAAAGACATTAATTCAAAGAATAACATTATGTTGTCTTTATTATAAACATTGAAAGTTTTGAGGGAGGGGGTTAGGTAGAATAATAGAATAATCTAAATGTGAATACTCTTATCCAATTTGTTCTGAGTTTGGCTATTATATTCAAAGAACTAAATTTAAGAGTTGAAAATCAACCTTTTACATACTCATGATATATTTGTGAAACAGAAATAAATACTAAAATAAAAGAGTTGAAAATCAACCTTTTACATACTCATGATATATTTGTGAAACAGAAATAAATACTAAAATAAAATGTGTATGCATGTCCCAATGTTTTCTTATTATATTTCACATGGTCCAAATCAGCCTGGCATTTGGTTTGAATCAGTCCATAATTTGTCCGAATTGCCATATTTCTTGATTAAAACAGATTTAAATCATTTCATATAAAATTTGCTAGTTAAAATTGTTTATCAAACTTGAATCACATGCTTCATTGAATGCAAACCATATTTTGATCAGATTAACTCGAGTAGAAGGTCATTATTGTAATGAAGCAGCACTGTAGCAAGAAATGTGTTCTTGCCTCCCCACCACCAACTTGACTTTTAGGGGCCCACTAGGGCTGACTCTTCACCACCACAATTGCCATGCACAGTTGTGGGGTTGATACACCATTGCACTCAAATGTAGCTAAAGCATCAATAACATTAACAAAAGCATTTCATCTTGGAAGGATGGTTTGATAGGTTCACTAAAAGAAAAACACCCCACCCCCACAGATAAATCTAAATTCGCCAAGCACAACCCAGATTATTATTTAAGTTCAGGATACAGCTTGAGACCTTGGTATTTCACATTGGTGGTTCAGTAATTTAATGTGTCTGAGGTCAACATGTTAAGTGAAAAATGTTATATTTCCCAGTTAGGATTTCATAACAGTTGCGAATGACAAACATTTCATGACCTCATTTTTAGTTTAGGTCAACAGCAGCTTCTTATGAAGTAAACTCAGATAGTGATGTTTACAGGTGTGCATTCACTTTCAATTCATGAGCTCATTTATTTAATCTTAAAAAAAAAAGATCAATATCAACTGTTCAAATTGAGATGGTTTAAAATTTTAAAGGAATAATATGACTGAATTTGGGTAACCAGGTGAGGATTAAAATTTGGTAACATCTTTTATATATATATATATATATGTATATATATATATATATGTATATGTATATGTATATATGTATATATATATGTATCTTTATATATATATGTATATATATGTATATATATATATATGTATATATATATATATGTATATATATATATATGTGTATATGTATATATATATGATATGACATGAAGTCATATTTGGCACTATTACCATCTAGAAGATGAATATATGATGCATAAAAAGTAATTAGTAATAATAATAACAAAAATTAACAAATTCAATTATGAGGACTTTGCATAGCACCTAATCTTTAAAAGCTCTAAGTGCTTTACACCATCTACCCAAGCGACAGATAAATCTAGCTGTTTTGCTAACCTTACTTTTCTTATCTCGGTCTAGTCATCTCAGACCAATCGTCTCAGTCATGGTGTCCACGCGCTGAGAACTACTTTTGACAAAATAAACCCTTCTTGTATTCTGCTGTGCCATAGTTGTTCTCAAATAAAACAACAAAAACAAATAATATATAACCAAAACAGCTATTTAAGGTCAATCTGTCTTAGAAAACAAACTAAAACAAGAACATTTTGATAGAGACAAATACACACACGCAAACTATTTCGAGGTTTTGATATTATGTTAGTTCATTCTAACTAGCATGGTCAAGTTTATCCAGGACTAGCTCAGTACATTTTCAGAACATTAAATGCAGCTAAAGCAACTGAACTAGTTGTAAGCACATCGCGTGAAACATTGTATATACTGTTAGCTACATTTAATGAAGCTGACCGGAAAATATACTGTGCTACATATAGGATAAAATTCTCAATGGTGTTTGAAATGAACTATGTCAGAAAACACTGATCTATGCACATAAGACTATGTACCTATACACTTCATAGCATCCCAACTCTGTAAACAACAATGGAAAACTTAGCAATAGCCAGAAATGGGTTATGTCAAACATGCTCTATTATAATTTGGTTAAGCATTTCCGTTGTGCTCCAGCTGAATATACCTGCAATATTTATTGACAAATAATACACTTACCAGCCAGAAGGAATCATTTATCCCTCAAAACACTAATCCATAAGCAAATTTCACTGCATCATTTGCCATATTTCCAAGACAGAAATATAAATTTTCAAATAATCCGTGAACTTGAAAGTTTATCACATTGTTATCCTCTGGGGTCCGCATATTTGGAGTAGGGTTGTTAATATCGGTTTTTCTGGCAAACCGATTATCGATTGTAGCAATCCGATTTTAAACCGATTATCGGTTTTTATTGGCCTTCATAAAAATATAATCTTATAATGCAAGTTACTGTATGCATTACCGTACATACGCGCAAGTTGATGCAATTTATGTGCCACACAATGAACATCCAACCATCCATTCACACTACCGACATCTTTAACATTGGAAGCACCATCATGGACACATGAAACAACTTTACCTTTTTATAGCCCATTCTTCAGCCACAGTTCCCAGATGTTCAGCGATGATGGCTTGCGTGTGGCGGTCATTCATTGGAATTGTTGCAAGAATGGGTGTCTTCATATTCCAGTTTGGATCAATGTAGCTGGCAGTGAAGCTCAGGTATGCTTCGTTGGTTACATTGGTCCATATGTTGGTGGTAACGGCAATATCCTTGACATTTTCTTCAAGATGTATCTGCATCTTCACCATTAGCGTCTTCTTCATTGTAGTCATTCGTGACATTGTCTGACGGCATGGAGGACGATATTGTGGCTCCACCAAAGCCATCAAATCACGGAAGGAATTGGATTCAACAATTGAAATTGGTAGCATGTTTTCGGCGACAAACTTAGCTACAGCAGCAGTAACTTTTTCTTGATGACTATCAGGACAGTTTCTTTGTGTTCCAATAAATGTTGTTAATCGTGGCTGAACATTTGAAGGAGCCGCAAATCCGGGATGTTTGCGACGCAAATGTGCATGCAATCCAGTAGTAGTACCACCACTCCGACTTATTTGTTGTGAACATAGTTTACAGCGAGCCATGCTTGATGAAATTTTTTCAAAGTTTTCCCATACATCAGATTTATTTATACGACCAGCCATATTTGTAAACTTGAAAAGACACAACCAGCAGAGACCAGTCCTCAACAACAGAGACTGTAGCTATTAACAGTCTATTGTTGTCAATTTTGGACATCAAAGAACTTAGCGACCAGTTGGTCGACTAACTATTGACATCCTTCAACAACAAATGTATTCATTTACAAACACGCTGCATGGAGCTCTCACAAATTTTAAACAAACACACCTTCTTATCTGCTGGCCATATTGTATTAAAATGTAAACACTAAACAAATGCATGAATGAATTTTTTCTGGCATTTTTAAAAAATTTCACTACAAACATGGTAAAAAAATATTGAATTTGATTATCGTTTTGTAAAAACAAAAACCGATAATCGTTTTCAAAACCAATAATCGGATTTTTGTTTAACAACCCTAAATTTTGGAGGTGATGAGGGTCTTTTATACGGGAGAGTGGGGTACTCAAAATTGGAAATAATGAAAGGAAACAGTTTCTTTATAATAAATTATAATTATTTATTGTTAATTTCATATAAAATCCATATATTAAATATGATAATACCTCATTACTATGCGATGTTTTATGTTGTTATTTTTCTTTGCTCACGCGTATGAACTGTGTACTTCGGACTCAACTGTCACACCGCAGCCCTCATTAGCTTGTTTGTATTCATGCGCCACATGTAAACATTGCAACATGCACATTTTAAAGAGTTCTTTTTACTTTAAAGGATAATATTGGGTGAGAAAAATAATCTCCATTGGGGTTTGGACCGAGACAATGAAATCCCAGCCGCAGGGTTACATTATATATCTCCCCACTCGGACAAGCTTCATGGGGAGACAAATAATATAACCCCTAGGCTGGGATTTCATTGTCTCGGTCCAAACCCCAACATAGATTCTATATGACTACACTACACAAAAAAAACAAAAACCATGAAATTGGAAAACATAAAACATAAAACATGCTGAAAACATTTAAGGTACAAAACATTATTAGGTCTCTAAGTTTTTTCATGCAGTCGAAAAGGTGAGTTTTAAGAGCACTCTTAAAAGGGATCACTATCTTTGTGTCTAATTTCAATGGGCAAATCGTTCCACATTGCGGGGCCCTGGTATGCAAAAGAATGTTGTCCATATGACTTCGTTTTCATAGTGGGAACAATGATGAGTATACTAGTGTTGGGAATCAATCAGAAATTCATAGTTGATAACTGATTCTACTTAACCAACTGATAATAGGTTACTAAGAGAAAATTAACATTTTTGTTTGTTATACAGTTATTAAATTTGCTCAAGAGTTCAAAATGTTAATAAATGTACAGGAGTAATCTTACTAAATGACATGCATACTTTAATCTGATAAAAATGTTACATTTATTTGTGTTGTGTTTTTTTGCTCAACAACTTTGTTAAATGAAAGCAACTTTTTTATATGGCTGATCAGTCTCATGTAAGTAGAATACTGTTGCAGTGCCCCATATTCTTATATCTACAATTTAAAGTATAGAAGGACAAGGTGTTCTTGTTTGTCATTATTTACAAATACTACAAAATATTTTGCATTTAAACTGAAACGAATAATAAAAATGTTTAAATTTATTACCGTAAGTCAACAATTTAACAGCATAATGATATAGTCATGTCTACATGTTCCTAATTAAGAAAGTCTGCACCTACTGAAAATGATCTGGCTTTATATTTCAAGTTAGTCGATTGAAAGCCCTATTTAGCACACCATTTACACTGGAGTTTAACTAACCTCACAGTTTTGCATGCAGCTAAAACAAAAGTAGTCTCCCTTTAACACAATTGATTATGGAGTTTCACAATCGATTATCTTATTGGTGTGCCCAATCAACTGATAATCGATTATAATAGAGTATGCGATTGTCAGAAGAGGAGTGTAAGTATCTTGCTGGTGTATACACATGGGTAAGGCTGGATAGGTATGTTGGACTGGAGTCTGTCGGTGAAATATAGCACAGAGAACAAATTTTGTGTTTGATTTTGGATTGAATGGATAGCCAGTGTAATTAGTACATAGTACAAGTAATTTATCAGCTTGCTCATTGGTATCTTGATTGTTTATGCTTAAATATTTGTCTGAATTGTTACTTGCAACAAAGTTCCACTGTCACAAAAAAGTACCCTTATGGTAAAAAGTGCCAATAACCCCCTTCCCCATAAGAACTGTCAGTCTGGAATACTCTCCTGTGATTGAAAACAGTATGGTGACATATTTTTTAAAACATAAAATGTACATAATTTTTTTTCTGCTGCTGTTTATAATGGAATGGCACAAAACAGTCCATCACAACAATATCCAGGATAGTTTTGTTGGCCATATATAATCCAGCCAGAAAGAATCATTTATTTGAACAAAATGTATTGCGGTTTATTCAGGAAATACAAGAAATCATGTCTTAATTATAGTATTCATCTGATCAGGGTATGTCTGTGCTGTACTCTTTCGAGGGGATCAGTTTGGTACCAGATATTGGGTAAAGTGGTTTAGACAAAGTCCTTGGTACAAGCCAACAATTTGGGTTAACTTAAAAGGCAGATTGTGTACAACAACATTCCACATTGCTGGGCTTTGGTATGCAAAAGAACGTTGTCCATATGACTTCATTTTCATAGTGGGAATAATGAGTATACGATTGTCAGAAGAGTACAAGTATCTTACTGGTGTGTACACATGGGTGAAACTGGATAGGTATGCTGGACTGAGTCCAGCAGTGAAATGTAACACAGAGATCAATTTTTTGTTTGATTCTGGATTGAATGGATAGCCAATGTAGGGTACAGAGTAGTGGGGAGGTGTGCTCTGATCGTGGTACTCTAAAGATGATCCAAGCAGCTGTGTTTTGAAGTTTCTGGAGTAGATATTGAGATGAACCAGACAGAATTGAGTTACAATAATCCAGTCTTGAAATTGCTAATGAACACACAAGTGTTTTAGTTTCAACTGAAAGATATTTACAAATGAAGCAAATGCATCTCATTTCAAGATATGCAGCCTTACATATGTTCATAACATGATGGTGCAATGTAAGAGTACTGTCTAGAGTAACACTGAGGTTTTGTACTGACTGAATTTAATGTTGGTGTTGCTGATATTTATTGTTTGAGGTAAAGGATGTGAATGAGAAAGCTTCTGTTGTGATCAGAATGTCCTGAGTTTTATCATCATTCATCTGCAGCTTGTTACATGTCATCCATGATTTCACATCAGAAATATCTATTCCTTGGATGGTAGCATCAACTTCAGTTGGGTGGCTTGACTTTGTATATTTGGGTGTCATCAGCGTACAATTGGTGATTATCTATGACACTCAGAACCAAATCAGAATTTCCATTTTTAGAGGTTTTCATTGGCTGAGGTTATTAATTTTCAGCAAAAAGAATAAGACTAGTGTTTCAGTTTGTATATGTATATAGGTATATAAACATTTTTTTTTATAAATATCTGTTTTAATTTTATGCATTCTAATGTATATATCATTAGATGTTGAAAATATAAAAATTCTGGTGAGACTAAACATTTGTTTGGTTTTCTAAAAAGTAAATGGATTTTAGTCTACAATTGTAACTTAATTATAGCAATTTGAGAAAGAAAAAAAGGGATGAAAACCTTATTTCACTTTGAAGAGGATTTCAGTTTACCACGGTCTCTGTCATGCTAAATTTTACTTTTCCTACATTTTGCTTTTTCAGTCTGTGCGGTACATCAACACAGATATAAGAAAAATCCCTTGTTTCAAGTCCACATTCCTGAATGCAATAGGTGGTGGTACAGCATCCTTTATTGCTACACTGTTCATAACGAGTAAGTTAATATTTCTCTTGTATGCATTAACAAATATCAAGACATTAGGGTATTACTTTCAGATGGTGTCAGTAACAGCCGCAGTTAATGTTAAGATTTTGTATAACCGATATGGTTGCGGAATAAAATCAAAATGCACTATCCTTATAGTAATCAACTTTTCCATCATCTGGTCATTTCTCCTGTTCACACAAATTGTAACCACCTATGCTCTGCAATCCTTCTGCATATTCAGATGCAATTGGTACCATATATACTCGCTTATAAGTCAAGTCAGACTGCAAACACCAAAGATCCTAATCTGCTGTAGCATAACTTACCTGCAGATCTGGGTCTATGTTGTTCTACTGATTATTGCTAATAAATTGCATAGACCTGTGTCTGACATCGTATTATGTGATGGCAGATCTGGGTCTGTGCAGTTGGAATTAATTTCTAAGCAAGTGTATACAGTACGTATACTGCCTATGTCATGTAGATATGCCTTTAAATGTTTGATCTTTTTGTATTTGATTTTAATAGCATTCTTTCTCATTTTTTATTTCTTTAAATCTCCACAGCAATTCCTTGCAACAGCATAGCACATAAATAATTTGACATTCTAATGCAGTTTGGTGTGTTCACTATTTTGTTGATTTTGATTTACTTTATGGATTTTGTCCTGTCAGCTCTGTATTGGGTGGAGTTCTGATCCTTGACAAATTCCACATCATCATTTGAAACGTTACTTCTCACTGGTGTAATTCAAGAAACATTCTGATGAAATTTGGTTCAAGCATGGTCTTGTGTGCTTGCATATGCCTTTTATTGTGTTTAATCTGGTCTGCTTCATTATAGACACAACTATTTATTTTGAGCATATTATTCACAGCTTCAAATGTTGCTACTGTTACTGGAAAAAGAAATTTTTTCAAATTAAAAAAAAAATTAGCAGATATCAGTGACTTGGGCCTCCTGTTTTTAGAAGTCTTTCATTGAAAAAAACAATTTAATCTTGTGTTTGAAAAGTTCCATGACTTTTGTGTGAATATTTTCATGTTATGCATTCATCAAGGTGTTAAATTTTTTACTTTAATATATAAAATATAAGTGCATGCTGGAAATACAGTTAAAATGGGGGAAAAACAGCAAGATGTTTGTAAAATCTAGATTAAGAGAATATATATATATATATATATATATATATATATATATATATATATATATATATATATATATATATATAATCTTCCATAGGATTGAAAATATGAGTCCCCCAAAATATAGCCAAGATACATTTTAGCAGTCATTAGAATAGTGTTTCTGTAGTATATACATGTAGTAGTTTTCTTTACTTTTAGTATTTCTTTGATGATGTGCATGGCCTACAATGTAAATCTTTTGAAAAATTAGACAAGAGGGTTCAGTAAAGGTGCCGATGATTAGTCAATTGAGACAAGCTTCATAAAGTTAATGTTGACCAAACTATTACAAAAGCAGGAGACATCAATCAGGGACAGTAAAACCATAATCTTTATACAGCAGTAGCAAACATAAAATGTCTGTATCTTGATTATGCTTTTTTCTTTTCTTCAGGTGATGTCACTAGGTCACACAGATATGGGTTTAACACGTTCTTTTTGGTGGCTTGTGGATCATGGTTTGTAATTTTCAGTATAAAAGTTTGTTTAAATGTCAGGTTTTTTGGGAAATCATTTTAAGGATATGTGAATGTTATGACTAGGCTGTAAGATTTAAGTAGTAGATATTTTAATTTGTTTATCTAACAACTTTTGTGTTTTTTGGGACCAGACAGATGAATACTACTCCCTGTACTCCATAAATGTTTTGTGAAAACATGGCCTGCCCCATCTGATCATGAAATAGAATCGGAAAAACATGACAATCTATTTGATAGATATAAGCAGTCTTGAGATGGGGAGACTTATGCAATTTGTAGTAAAAAGAAATGAGTTGTGATTTAAGGATCTGTCCAGTGTCTTTTAGCTTGATGTGCACAAAGTTTGTAATATTGAACCAGCCTGTAAGGATAGTGTTGTGCAAAGGACTGACCAACACTTATGCATATATTTAATGAATGGGTAGTGATGACTAAGTAATTTGTGCAGTTAATGCTGTTCTGAAGATCAAGTGCATCTCATGTATAATGATGATTACGGGACTTTTAAAAGTGACATTTAATACTGGCTGTATAGCCTATCATGTGTTTAAAAATGGTGTTAAACCCTATAACAACAAGTGACATTGCCTTCTACTGAGGTAACTTTCAAAAAGGAAGTCTCATAACTGGTTATAAAAGCAAGCAGTTATGTATTTGATGGTGAGAAGCCTTATTTGAAGTTGTTTTCATTTGTGAAAAACTAAAATAGATTGAGATTAAGTAGCAGTAATTACATGTACCATATTTTCAGGTCTATAAGTCTATGTGTAGTACAATTCAAATTAGCGAATTTTGTACATTTTTTACCCTTCATCCATATATGTGGAGTCTTTGATGAAGCCAGCTCAACAACATGCAGGCATAGATGCCAACATGTTTTTCCCCTACTATTTTGGAAAGGGAGATGGGAGAAGTCTCTGGGTGATTGTAATCTGTATTGTTTAGTTATCTGATGATTGCGACCTTCATTTATAAAGGAATTGCTACAATCCATTATCAATTGACATATTTGAAATTAAAGAGTTCATTCTTTTGTTATTTATGATGCTTTATGATACAATAACACCTTGAATATGCATTGTTATTTATGTGTTAATTAAACATACGAGGAGCTTTTGCAAAATTATTTCAGTTTACACCTGTATGAGGGTAAGATTCAACAGATGAGATCAAATTAGTGAAGGTATCAGTAGGCAAATGAGAAAATCAATAGGGAAATGAAAAATGTAGAGAAAATCAGAGATAAAGACAGAAAAGTCGTGTAAAAAGAATAATTAAATAACAATGTTATCAAATAATATTCATATTTATGTCCAGAGGGGTTAACATTTCTTGTGATTCTTAGGTTCTCATTTCGCTCAAGCTTGTGAATCTTATAATTAATGAACTTGCATCATCTATTTTCAAAAGCCATTATTAGGGTTTAAGCAGTTGAAATGGATTATTGTTGGAAACCAAAAGCCAATCCATCGGTTATAATTGAAGAAATGCCACAATAACACCTTGTTAACAATGAATACGGGTAATGTGTTGACATTACATTTTATTTTGAGCTGAAATGCAAAACTAAAGATTGTTGAGGAATTACAAGTAATCGATCTATGTTCTGAATTGTAACTTATATTGTTCATTTATCAGTGAAAATATTATGACTGTTGTGAATATATGATAATTATGTGTTAATCAACAGTATTTTTTAAATATTTATTGAACATTTGATTTGTTAAGTAAATAGGATCAATTAAGTCAGTGAAACATATGTACCAGTATTTGCTTAATTGCGTCAAATAGTGTGGGGCCCCGAGTGGTCTAAAGCGCTGTCCGTTACGGATCACTGCCATCTCACCTCTGTCTGCGTTGGTTCAAGTCTAAGATTCGGCTAACGTATTTATGTGAGAAAGCTTGCCAGTAGCTTCTCATGGGTCAGTGGTTCTTTCCGGGAGTTTTTTGAGTTCTTCCTCCACCATTAATACTGGCTGCCATGTATAGCCTATATTTTGCTTAAAAATGGCGTTAAACCATTAAAAAAAAATATAAAAAAACCCAACAAAAAAAGACGTCAAATAGTATACTGGTAAATTAAATATTATTGGACACGTTGCTAAAATGTAATAGGTATGATGAAAAAAAATATTTATTTTGTTAGGAACATACAATATACTTTGCATAATTATAGCTGTAAACCAATAGTACTGATTGGTCAGTAAATTGTGAGCTAAAAATGTTTTATTTCATGTTGGGAAAAAGAGAATCACCAAACATAAAAATTGTTGTGTATTCGTACAACTACTTTGGAGGTTATTTCTTGACCTGACAAGTGGTCGAGTGATGTTCCGATCAGATTAAAAATTGAATCTTCTCAGGCTTCAACATTGCTGGCTAGATGATGAAATGTATAAAGTTTGGATTGTGAGATCTTTCTCAATCGGCTTTGCAAAATGCAAATTATGCCTTAGTAATATTGATTTATGAGCATTAGGAAAGAGTGCTGTATATCACATACTGCTTTGAATACTGTAAACTTTTTTTGTAAATAGTGTTGTGTGCAATGTGTAAAATGAAGAAGAAAAAAAAATGTTCAATGTCCAGATTTATGCTGTATAATATTAATGGTATGCTGTGTAGTATTAACGATATGCTGTGTAATATTAATGGTATGTTGTATAGTAAATATGGTATGCAGTATAATATTAATGTTATGCTGTGTAGTAATAACGGTATGCTGTGTAATATTAATGGTATGTAACATTGTATAGTAAATATGGTATGCTGTATAATATTAATGTTATGCTGCATAGTATTAACAGTATGCTGTGTAATATTAATGGTATGCTGTATAATATTAATTGGAACAGTTACATCATGTACTTATTTGCATGTGGTGCTTTTTAAAATAAAAAACATTCAAGAAAGCTTCCTCATGTCAAGTAATAGTAAGTATTAACTTGTGTTTATATACATTTTTTATTAATGCAGCCTTTTTTTGTTGTTGGGTTGAATGCCATTTTTCAGCACATGATAGCTATACATGGCGGCCAATATTAATGGTGGAGGAAGAACCCGGGAAAACCCTTGGAAAGAGCCACAGACCTGACTGAACCTTGATAAACCTTGACAGTTTTGAAAGAAATATGCTATGAACCATGTTAAAGTAATTTCAATAAAATAATCCATGTACAATTTAATTTGGAATACAAGACAAAGCCCAAATTTTCTAGTCGGAAGTATTGTGTGCCAGAAAATATGGAATTTTAACCAGCATATTGGGATTCAGTTTGATGCCCGTTCTAAGCAGGAAACAATGATTTACTAAGCAGAATTACAATGGAGGACTACTATAATTGTGGACACATTTTGTGCTCAGGGTTGCCAAGGTGTCCGACTCACTCACTTTTACAGATTGCTAAGACATCTTACCTTTGTGTGTCAGTCTGTTTGAGTCTTGGCTCAACCAAAATGGGTTTGTAAGAAAGTTTGCCAGTAGGCTCCCATGCAGCATGAATCCTAATGGGTTCTTCCTCAACTAAATATACTGGCTGCCATATATTAATGTGATGCAAAAATGGCATTCAGCCCCACAAAACAAATCCGATACATTCAGTGAACAAAGATTATACAGTCTTTTAACATTGTAGCTGGTCATTTTCACCTGTTGACTAAAACCTGTCATTTGTTTTATTTACTCCTAATTCTGTATTTCTTTTCATTTCAGGATTTTGTGCAGATACAACTATAGCCAAAAACTGATGGATACAAATAAAATAAATAAAGCAATATCAGAGAAAAGCAAAAAGAAACTTGTGCAGATAGACAATGTAGATGGAGAAAATGTGGCAAAGAAAAGTTGATGCCAGGGAATAATGTCATAGTCTTGGTGAATTGCAATTTAAATTTAACAGTAAAAATCAGGCCATCAAGTGATTCTTTTGATTCAGGAATCTTTCACAGTGAAATTGTCGTTTTGTATGTTTTTGCAGTAAGAAAGTAGACTTTTTCTATTTTTGTCAAACCCACCTTGATGGAAGCATACAGTAATCAGTGGGCTGTTCATATATCACACTGTTCTTTTGGCCACATATATATACTTACATATTCTTTTTTAACTTGAGTATTAAAGATTTTCATTTCATCAGTTTCTCAAGTAACAAAGAGTAATGTTATCTGTATGTAGATAAGTCTTGATGTATGTAACAGCAATTTACCAAAAGCTTCAGGACAGGTTCAGTATGGCCAACATATATTTAGACGAATGTTCCTTTGTGTTGCATAGGAATTTTCAAAAAACAATGCTTTTGAATTTTATATGGTGCATGTTGGTTTTGAAATTAGGTTTTCCAAAAATTGTTTGATTTATGAAAATATTGAAATGAAATAAAAGAGATAAAACAAGAGACTCCTTTGTTGTCACGTCTGCCTTTGTTTAACTAAATGTGAAGAAAAAAAACTTTCTGAAGAAAATGTTACATTGACTTTATTATTTATTGACATAGAGATGTGCAGAGACACCAATCACAATTTTCAGGCTTCTGCCAAGGCAGTCTTGACAAAAGACAAACCATATTTTAAGCAAATATGATTCAAATCATTGCAATATGTGTCTGAAAAGTGAAGAATCAAATTCTTTAAATATCAATACACATAATTAATTGCACAACATTTTCCCATCTGAAGGCACTAGCTAGATCAGGAATTTAAAGAGGTTACTTCACTCTAAATGGGACAAGATGGAGAAGTTTGAACTTGAAGGAAGACTTGATTTTGGTTTGCAAATGACTTCATATATACATATATATTTCAACAATGCATACATGTATGTATCAGAGTTCTGGAACAGTTATAAATTGTGACCTGCTGTGACATCATTCATTCTATCAGAGGAGCTTCGTCAATACCTTATACCTTTCCTTTCATTATGACTATGGAATTATCAGTGAAGTGACCCCCCCCCCCCCCCATAACATGCTTTCCTATAACACAAATTTGGATCTTGCACATTTGTAGCACAGCTCCCAAAACAATGATTTCATCTATTTAGTGAAGTACTACACATAGGATATTTTCTTTCACTATGTAATACGTTTTTATATTTCATGATGTGATGCCAACAGTGTGATGTTTTAAAGAGTGGTGAAGCCACGAATATATGTGGGATTACCGGTAATGTTGGAAAAGAACATTTTTACTTTATTATATACTATACTTGTATACTTGATCCAGAATTGAATGGTACAAGATGAAACTCATTCTTCGGCACACAACACTCACCCCCATCCCATTGTTGTAAATTCACCTCACTTTCATGGCCTCATCATATAAATATACGATTTAAGAAAGCAGTAGGTGTCACAGAATCGTAAAAACCCTTTTATTTATTAAATTCATTTACCCGAATTTCGCTTTTTGGGTACAAAGATACCCGAGGGTGATTAACACATATTGTGCTGTATTTCAAAATACATGTAAGAAGTTTGGTACATCACATGCCACATGTGCAAAGTGCTTTTGATGGGAAGAACCAAATGTTTCCACTGCACAGACGATATCTGTGTATAAATAATACGTCATATAAATAAAACTCTTTACATTACAGATAGTCTTATCAGTGAGCGGTTCTACTATAAGGACTTGCACATCTTCAGCTTTAGAGGTATGTAAGTTTATTAAATTTTTGTATACAAGATATAACTATTGTATTATCACATCTATTTTTGTGTTTGCTATGTAGCTTTGGTTTAAACAGTATGATGCACATATTTCTATTCTTGTTTGTGACTTAGCAAGGGATTTGTACTATTAATATAAGGCTACATTTTTTGGAAATGTTTAGTACACTAGGATTCTTATCAACTATGGTTAGGTTTACTTCTGAACTGGTTTTGTAATTATTGCTGTGTCTAACGTTATTAAGGTTTTATGCCCATGTCATGTATTGTTGGATATGTTTTCAGCTGTCTGGAGTGTCCAGAGAGTGTAGTGCTGTCCAGAGTATCTGGAGCATCCAGAGGATTTGCAGCGTCTAGAGTGGTCCGAGTGTTCGAAGCTATTAGAGTGATCGAGGGCATCATGGTGCAAGCTGTAAAGCCAACCACAGGAATTAACCATAGCAGCTGTGAAGCTGAACTGTAGCAACCATGGAGCTGAAATAAAGTGTGCTGATGACAGGGTGTATCTTCTTTCATATAATCTTGTAGCCGTGGGTTAATTTTGGGGTTCATAAAATCCATTGTATCTTTCGGGACTGTAAAGATAAGTTGTATATCTGTCCCTTTCTTGGTTTGCATAATTTCTTTATCTGAGTGAATTCATTTTACTACACAAGTAAAATTCTACATTGTTTACTAGCCGAGTAAAATATATCCATCTTTTTATTGTGTCATCACTGTGAATCATTCACCCCTTGTCTTTGTACAGGGTCCAAAGCGGGCCTTGAAAAATGAATTTGTCCCTCAAGGCTTTGAAAACACTTTGAAAATTAAAAATATTGTCTGTGTACCTTGAAAAGCCTTGATTTTCTTGAATTGATAAATATTTTTCATTTTACAGATTTCAGTAAAAGAAAGAAAACTTTATAATAAAATAAAATAAATCCGATCTCTCGCTACAATTGTTCCAGATCAGAAATTTCCACAACACGCCACTGCGCAGTCGTAGTTGCAGTTTAAATTTGGATCATTTGTACGCTTTGAAATGGTGGGCTGCCGATTTCAACTTTGGTGGCTAGATGCAGAAAAATATAAATTCTGGATAATGCGATCTTTCTCAGACAGCTATGCAAAATGCAAATTATGTCAGAAAGATGTTGATTTGTGTACTATGGGAGAGATTGCTTTACGATCTCATGCAGCTTGAAATAAAACACCAATCTCATGTAACGGCTTGAAAAACAGCTTGATGACAAGCTACAATTAAAAAATTCACTATAAAATATCGTGGAGTTTCTAAATAGTGTAGAGTAGACTGTAAAATAAACATTATTCAGTGAATGTAGGATGTGTAGTATAATGGGAATGAGATCAGTGATCATATTCTTGACTGTCTTTTTAAGCAATAAATTTGCAAGAAATATTTCTCATATTAAGTATAGCAAGTACTGTATTAACTTATTTATTTTTCATTTCTGTATCCTTTAAAATTAATGTAATAATGCACCTTGGATTTTGAACCTTGAAAATCCTTGAAAAACCCTTGAAATTTCTGAAAGAAATTTGCTACTAACATTGTTTGTATTTTGTAAAGTAATTTATATGTAATTTTCATTATTAAGTCGGTGTTTTTATGTTAATTAATCCAAAATTTGGATTATTTATATATATATATATATATATATATATATATATATACATGCACATATTCATGATTATTGCTCATTCAAATATTTCATTATTAAACATTATATCATCGTCAGAAGTGTTCTGTTTTGAATCTGGAAATCCCACCCTGTTATTTTGTTACAGTAAGATCGGGTTGACCTCATCTGTCAGAATAAATTACATTTTTGTTAACTATTTGATCCCATCTGTAAACAAAGTCCAATTCAATAGTGCATCACGGTGGGTGTATTATTGTCAAGGAAATAAGGTGAAATAACTGAAGAGAGACAATAACTGTATCTAGTCAGATTTCTTGATCAATTATTAATTTCTGTGTCTGTAATTTCAAGCAGTTTTAATTTATCTGTTCAAGGCCACAAAGTACTCATTTTTGTTGCTGTAGATACAACTTTTTCAGACACACAAGATCAAATGTCGCATGGCATGATGAGAAGTCTTATATTTTCACATGGGCACATAAAGATATATTTGTTATGTTAAAGCAGGGTTTTGCTCAATTTTTTTTTAATGTAATGATACTTTAATCAGCTGTACTGCCAATAGACTAGAAAAGCTTATGGGATGGTCCTTTATTGCAAAATTGTTATTGCTACTTCTCTTAACAACTTGGAGGGTTGCTATGAGACATAACACATATAGCAGCAGAGAGGGTGAATCAGACAACATTTTTAGACAAGTTTTCACTGAAATCAGGCTTAAAAACAATGAAATCAATGAAATCAGGCCCAAAAAAATCAATGAAATCAGGCAAAAAATCAATGAAAAAATTATGAAAAAATCAATGAAATCAAAAACTTTTCAACTATTGGAAAAGAGATTGCAACGTCGTTGTCACTCTACCCCTCTGCTGCTATGGGTTAACCGAATATTTGATCCAGTCGGTCCTAGGACGAAAATCCTTTTAGGATGAAAATCCTAAGATTTCACAAATAGACTAATCGCTAACACCTCCTCTTGTAAATCAATCAGATTATTAGACTGGTCAGTGAGTTTGAAATTAATTCTGGTTAATGAATTATTATGACATCGCATATAGACTGGATTCACCGGGGACTCAATTATTAAAAATCCTGGAGGGGCTATTGGTGCAAATGAATACAAAATATATCCTTGCTGAGCTTGGTTTGATCGTTCGAGATTAATTTGATAACTTCCCTCAATAACATCGCATACTAAATTGAGCGCAATCACCGATGAAATATTCACATTGAACGGAGCAATATGCCTGCCACCACCATCTGGGTCATTATTGCGTTTGAGGATTTTTATTTCCGGTGATGCTGTTTTTTTCCATGCATCATGAATTATTTTAAAACCAACATCGATGGCATCACTGAGGGATTTTTGTAGTTCTAAGATATTATACCCTGGTAGTTTGAACGCATGAATATCTTCTACGCGTATATTATACTTCGTTGCAAATGTTGTTCTCGATAGGGGTTTATTGTCATCTAATATACCCTGAATAATTTGTGAATGAAATGTTTCCATGTCATTGATGATTTTGTTACATGTTTCTACAACGCTGATAAATTCATCTCGGGTAAGAGAGCCGGATTTAAGGGATATTAACAACAATGAAATATCGTTATTGAACGCTGTGAAATTTTTAGTGGTTTTACTCTGTAGAAGTGTGTAGTATTTTTTATTAGTGAGGGTATCTATCGTTTCAAGAAAAAAATTCAATTTATCATAACCGCTATAGCTTTTTACTGGATTATCAGATTTTATCCTGTCTGTGATATAATCAGTTTTTTTTGGTTCTGGTAATTTAACGGGGTTTTCCGGGGGTGGGATTTCAGGCCATCCTAGTACGGTCCTTATTGAACTTTGATAGATATCTACGACGTATCCTTCTGTGCTTATTTCAATGGCAGATGACAGTGTTGGCTCATGAACTGTTATAGCTATTTTTGATTCTGCTCCAGTAATCGATTTTATTCTACGCGCGAATTCATTATTGATTTGTTCAATTTGGTATGATCCGGTTGGTATGGAAACAACATTCCAGTCTGGGGTACCGTCGTCTTTATTCTTATTTGCAAATACCAGGGAATTATTCGGTTGTTGACCACCAAATGATTTTGACCTAATATTTGGCCAACTGTGATACACTCGTAATTTTGCTAGCGCTATCTCCTTCACTGGGACCGGAGAGGGGAAATTCACACTGAATTCTGGATTCGTTGATGTTATTGAGATCATGCTGGTTTGTACTGGGTTTGTGTTCTCCACTATTTGTTGAAGTAATTCCATCTGTGTTGTCATTGTTATTATATTCATGATGTATTTCTAATTTTGACATCGCAGAATCATATATATCTACCATCGCTGAAAACTCACTCTCTGATATAATTGTATCATCGAGAGATGACGATATCAATGAGGATAATTGCGAGTATGCAGTAGACACAACATGAAATTGAATTATGTAGTCTTGTAGTTTCCGTTGGCTGCATGAGGATATTTTTTTTGTGATTATTGAAATTATTCCAGCGATTGTTGTTGCCGCAGAAATGCAAATTGGAACAGCTATCGGGGCCATCATTGTTACTGAAGACAGTATAATACCGGCTCCGGTGATTACACCACTCACAGCGTACACAGTAACATCAATTGCGGTAATTCTCCTGCGATATTTTTTAATTTTCATTGCATACTCCTCAGACAGAGTTTTGAGTCTAGTTTGATATTCTCTGACCTGATCATAGCGATATTGCGATGATGAAATCATTTTTTATTTTAAATCAGTTCACGATTTCAATTGAAACCGTTAGTGAAATTGCTTTGCAATTTTCAACTTAAATTCGCTACGAATTCCACATACCACGTTGTTGAAACCCTAACCAAATTTTTATCAGTAGATGTTATCGTGAACTTTTCAGTTGTATTCTTGTCGATGATCGTTGAAATCGTATTATTGACCCCAGATGAACTGGACGATGAAATATTAAATTGAGTCAATGGTGTTACTAGTGTTAATCGATAAATACCCTTGACGGTTGCAGTGATATCTAATTTGTTGTTTGTAGGCGTCCACGCAAATGATCCGTGTTGAATCGTGTATACTACGTTGTTGGTTTTCTCATGAGGAATTTTTGTTTTTTCAATGATTGTTATCATCCTCGTTACATCCCCTTTGATGGCCTCGGTGAAGATTTTCGTCTCATCGATGGATTTTTTAATATCAGGGAGTTTTATTTCAATTTTATCTAACGTGGTTCCAATAAATTTATCAATGATATTTCTACGAAATGATGTAAACTGTTTTCCGTTTTCTTCAATTTTAGATTCAAGTGTTGTTAGTACAACCACAGAATTGTTTAACTCATCGTTGAGAATTTTTAATCGATCTGTAATCGTCGAAAAAAGTACACCCGGTTTGAGTTTACCCTGATCCGAAAATAGCGCGATAGTATTCTCGATTGCGTTTCGTTGTTTAACTAAAATATCATCCAGAGAAATATTACTAGATTTCAATTTACCCTGTTTGTCCTGAAATACAACTATCTCATTAGGGTCAACACTTGTTAAATTTAACGTCTCAGCGATTTCATCTTTAATTTTTTTTTTTATATCCTTGATAGAATCAGAGGGTGTAGTGTCATCGGGTTTGGGTTTCAAAGATCTCCCCCAAATATCGATCATGATATTTTATACACCTCTCTCTAAAATCGTTTTTGACGACTCTGTCGTTGCCAGCGACTACTAGTGTATTCATTCACGACAATGTGTGGTGATTTTCTAGATGCTGAAATAGCGTCAAGGACATTTAATACTTCACTGCCGCATATTGGTGGGTCATTGATTTGTTGTGTTGGTAGCGTAGAATACCAAGTCTTCATTGGAAATTGTTTTATGTAACGCATAAACTCTTTTGGTGGGGCTAATCCATATGAATCAAAATAGACAATCCCACGTGGATCAATAGCGTATGCAACCCAGTGAGTTCCAGATCCGGTGCTGTTATCGAGATTAATAATACCTGTTTCATTTTTGTTTGGTTGATGTGGTAATTGATCTTTCATAAAAACACCTCTGAAATTTTTAATCACTAGTTTTTTAGCAGCATCCATTAAATCAAAATTGGACATGGGAACCATCGAAGATTTGGGAACCATCGAAGATTTCTGAATTAATAAACCGTTCCTGGTAGTCTCAGGCCTGATCCGTGAACGGATCTCCCGCTGTACCATGAATACGGGGTTCCTGGTAGTCTTAGACCTTTTCCGCTGTACCATGAATACGGGGTTCCTGGTAGTCTTAGACCCAATCCGTGAACGGATCGTCCCTTTTTTTTATATCCCTTCCCAGTTGCCTTCTTTAGTGCCATTCCTGCTGCAGTACCAACGGCTCCTAACGCCGCTGCTTTAGCCACCGCTGGGGCTGCTGCTGCAATCAATGCTGGTATTGCAGCTAACAATGGAAATATACCACCCGTTTTCATCATATTTTTAATAGCAGCCGCAGAAAGAGTAATCTGGACACCTTTTTTTGCTACAAGTGCATCATTGAAATGTTTTATTTGACGAGTTGTCAGCGATAATTTATTTGCACCACCAGTCATTTGATTAGGTTTCAACGTGATTGTGGTTCCACATTTTTTAGCCGATTCTGATTGCAATTTTTTGATTTGACCAGGAGTTAACGCAACACTAATAACACTATATGACATTATACATAATAGATTGATTCTAATTCAATGAAAAATCGAGAAAATCGTTCAAAGATTTTCTACTGGGGCATCTACCACTCTCATTTTTCATCCAACACCTTCAAGTAGCATTGATTTGTCGCTGAGAATGACAGCAACCGCTCTATAATTAGTAATACCACCAGGACGGGTTACACGGGCTCTAAAGTGTATATCAACAACAGATTGTCTCATCAAATCAAGATGTTCCAGTGAGAAGTAATAGATTGGATACAGATTTTTAAAATCCAATTGTGATATTTGCAAACCAGTATCCACATTTTGATCACGTGCCATAAATGACAACAACCTATGATAAACTCGTGCAATATGATTTTCTGTGTAATCAAGTTGTATATCCTCAGATGGTTCCTGCTGGCCGTTTATTCTCAGTGAGACCTCTCTAACACCTAACTGATCAAATATCATATGGCTGAAGAGTTGATTGCCAACTCGTGTGTTATCCTGTAACGCAATAAATATATGACGTGGTGCAGCAACACCTTGTTTTGATGCTAGATTCCACGTGAATAACCCGTTCAGCTCTGATTGCTTCGCATCTGTACTCACGGTTAGCCAACTCAACAACGACTTTCCTCCTTGGTCCATAAATGATAGTAATCGTTCTTCTGCGGTGATTGCTGGAGTCAACACTGGCATCCACAATGATATTTTTGTTAAATTGACTTTACCGGCATCAGCATTTGGATTTGCATTGTCTGATGGAATCCTCCAAATTGCGTCATTATCATCACTTTTTCGTACAAGCGATACTGTATGCTTCGCTCCATAAATAACTTTTCGGACGTTTCTACAGAATCCAAATATGTGATGCAGTGGAATCGCGCATGAAAATGATTTACGCGCTCCTTGCAACATTGAAATACGTGTTGCAGCTCCTAGATTGAAATTAACATCGTTGTTTATAATCATATCTTCGGCATCAATATTAGCGGTGCCAGCATTATTCTTTGGTCGTCTTACAACAAATGGATTTCCTCCAGCGGTATTTTTAACATCCTTTGCAAACATCATAGAAGGTCCTGCTGATCTTGTATAATCATCAGAATATCTCGCTAACCCTATGATTGTTGTAGCCACATCAACATCACGATCTATGGACTCAATTTCTTTTCCATCAATGAGATATTTTGCACTCTCAAATAACGCCATAATACCATTATTGACAAACCCGACTTGAGTACCAGCTGGATACGGTGCTGGTACAGCAGTAGTATCAGCAGCTGTTACAATTTCTCCTTCGATTTCAATAAATGCTTCAGCGGGTATAAAGTATTTACTGGTATCATGGACTTGAAGATCAATTCTTGCTCGACTATTTGAGTCTATGGCATGATAGGCGTAATATTGATAATCGCGTACAGAATCATCCTTGCCAACTGGGCGTCTATATCAAACGCTGGATCACGTGACTGTTTGAACATTTTATTCTATTTATCAGAGTCTAAATCGTGAAATCGTAAACGATTCGTGAAAAACGCTAGCGTGAAAATCCGTAGGATTTCATCTACGTAGTTTTTTTAAAGCCACTTCCTGCTATCATATTTGCGTCGGGGGTTAAAGCCATCGATGCTAATTTTTCATCTACTGCGTTATTTATAATTTTACTAACACTTGCAGGCATTTCTTCTGTAGACGGTAACGGTTTCTTTTTTCGCCTCACTAATGATGTTATTTTATTCTTCGCAGTTGAAAATGCCTTTCCGGCAAGATCTCCAACAGCACCAATACCCTTATCACGAATAACATCAATGGCTTTCATTGATAATTGTTTAGCTAACGGCATCACTTTTGGGGCCATTCTTGAAAAGAATCCTAAAATGGTATTGCCTAAACCATCTCCATAGTATGCTTTATAAACTGGAAACCGTGAATTAACCACATAGACTGGGGTTGGTTTATCATGATTGTAATGGATGATCATTATTATAAAAACAATAGTGTTTTCAATTGTTATTTAATCACTATGATACCCATTTGCTAACTCGTCAATGAAATCTCGATATGTTTTGATATCCATGATACCGCCGGCAAATAACCGTCTACAGATATCAGCTGCTTCATTAATTATTTCTGGAGAGTTATTTCCAGCTCGGAATCCTCCTACAAGAACTTCTAATCGTGATATATCATTGATAACACTATCAGGACATGAAACGCTAGCGTTTTCACTCTTTGAGTTTCCAATCCTTGGATTTTGTAATCCACTTCCGCTATAACCAGTTGCTTCATCTAGTTTTTCTAAATCCGTGTTTTGTAAATAATCATCATTAGGTTCTTCTTGTTTTTTTTGTCTTCGTGTTGGTGTTTGACGTCGTTCTTCTAAATCATAATCATCATCATCAGGTGGTAGTTGTTGTTTTTTTTGTCTTCTTGTTTGTCTACGTGTTGGTGTTTGACGTTTTCGTTCTTGTCGTTCTTCTATTTCTCGTTGTCGCTCTTCTATTTGTTCTCTTTTATAATTACTAATTCCCTTTTGAAATTCCTTGTACCCCGTCTCATCCTTATTCAAACGACCAATCCCTTTATTTAGTTTATACAAATAATCGAACCAATCATTACTTGATATTCTATCATTTTTATACTCGTCCTTTAAAAAATCTTTTTTTGAATTATAGCTTTGAGCAGCAAAATCACCAAAGACTTGATAATCCTTTGGTTTCAATAAAATAGGTTTTTTTATTAATATTTTAGCATTATCAGTAAATTTATTCAACAGAGAAACAGTCGTTTTTTTCGGATTAGTAGGTGGTTCAGTTTGTTCAGTTTTCGCTGCTAGTTTTTCAAGTACAGAAATAAGACCCTCTTCCTTTCTTTTACCGTCAGGATCATCTCCCAGTATAGCACGCTCTACCCCTTTCGTTGCTGTGGTTACTGGTTTAAACAATTCTTCAGACCCCAGAGCAAAATCAGTCTGAAGACTCTGTCGTTGTTGCAGTTTATTCCGTACAGAGTCACGAATTGGTACAAATCTCTTAATTGTATCTAATCGTTCACGAGCCAATCGGGTTGTTAATGCTTCATTGACCATTATTTGAAATCAGAAACCATTTTTCAATTGTAAAACACTTTTTCCCACTTTTTTGACATGTCGGATGATTTTTTAACACAGTCATGGAAGTGTTATTTCATCGTGAGACACCTTCTATCATTGATGGGGAAAGTGTGGAATTCTCTAATAAAATAATTAATACCACACTTTCCCCATTCGATTTTTTGACATGTCGGATGATTTTTGATACGGTCATGGAAGTGTTATTTCATCGTGAGACACCTTCTATCATTGATGGGGAAAGTGTGGAATTCTCTAATAAAATAATTAATACCACACTTTCCCCACTTTTTTGACATGTCGGATGATTTTTTAACACAGTCATGGAAGTGTTATTTGATTGTTTTAACAGCTCTATCAATGATGGGGAAAGTGTGGAATTTCATGTAAAAATAATTAATATCACACTTTCCCCACTTTTCCATTGATCAATCTGACACATCGTCCATCGATTTTGACATTTCCTTTTGAAGGTCGGCTAAAAAAAATGAAGGTCGGTCACAATCAAAAAATGGTAAGGGGTCAGGCAATCAAAAAATGATAAATGGTCGGTCAAAATTGTTCATTTTCTTGAATTAATGCTCGTAGGTTTCTAATTTTAGAGTTGACTTCTTTTTTCAATTCGTATTCGTTACCTAATTCTTTTCGTATTCGTTCTACGATAGTATACAACGGGACGAACACACTGATGTCACTGGAAAATGAAAGCGAGTCTCTAATAGAATTCTGAATTTTTTTGATGAGTGCATATTTCTTGGGTAGCATATACTTGTTAGTGCTAACCCCGTATTCTATATCCTGAAAATCTGACTTGATTTGATCAGGATTTAACCCATCTGATAGTTCAATATCCTGATTTTTCAATTTTGCTATTTCAACTATGATGCTATTCATGTTTTCAGAATTCATTATTCTATAGCAATGACATATCTCTAATTGGAAATTATGACGCGCCGATGATATCATCGGGAACATAACTAAATTGAATTTTCTGTCCGTTCTTTTTTGAAATAGCCGTCTTGGTTATTCCCGATGCAACGAATCGTACTGAAGTTCTACAAATATTGAAATACTTACCGGCTTCATATAATGATTGAAATATTTTTTCTTCATTAGTTATTGTATTCAAAGATTTCACTGGTCTCGCTTTTTTTGAACAAGTGCCAGTCTTTCCTCGTTTGGTATTCTCACTTTGTGTGATATCCTGCAGATTTGATAAAGAATTGTTCTTTCGATTAGAATCCTTGTGATCAATAACAAAACCATCTTTGATCAATCCATTAAAACATTCAAATACGAAACGATGATTGCGAAATATCTTCTTTCCAACATTAAACACCAAATACCCCATACCATTGTCAGCACCAACTGGGTTCTTCAGTCTACGGTTTCTGACAGTACCATCACTGGATGCTTCATAATTTTTAATCACTGGGTGTAGTCTGAATTCTTGGTTCATTATATACTACACTATTTGTCTAATTCAATGACTGACCCATTTGCAGTGATTGTTTATACATAAACCTTTCATTTAGACACCTGTTTTTAGTATAGCATGAGGAAGTTCAAGAGATTGACTTCGAAAAATGCTAAATTCAATACCGATAGAGAGTTCAAGAGATTATTGAAAATCAATCCTAGATTTAATCTCGATTGACCAAAAAAAGTCCAATAGACGGAAACAAACGTAACAAACGTCCAAGAGACGGAAACATGAAAGAGTTTAAGAGATTATTAAAAATCAATCCTAGATTTAATCTCGATAGACCAAAAAAAGGTAACAAACGTCCAAGAGACGGAAACATGAAAGAGTTTAAGAGATTGTTGAAAATCAATCCTAGATTTAATCGCGATAGACCCAAAAAACGTGTAGTAGACAGAAACATGAGAGAGTTTAAGAGATTATTGAAAATCAATCCTAGATTTAATCGCGATAGACCCAAAAAACGTAACAAACGTCCAAGAGACGGAAACATGAGATCGCCATGGAAGGATACTCAATTCAATCTTGATATAGTTTCTAATACACCCAAGAATAAAATTCTTGATAAAGTCATAATTAGTAAAATCAGAGACTGTTTTAAGGAATTCAAGCGTGATGGAGCATCTCACTGCTGGACAACATTTCGAATTCGTGGTGGTTTTGACGCTACCATGAATGATGAAAAAGCAGCAGTCATAATTTCACGTCTTGGGAAAGAAAGAAATATTTTTCGAATCAAATTCGTTATCCGTGAAGGTGAAAAATGGATTATTAGGGATAAATTTGAACCCATTCTCAGGAACAGCAGAACTGTCACCGTGAATCAAGATTCCCAACCAGGAATGTTGACTGGACTTGATAAACCCTACTACGAAAAATCTTATCCTGTCACAGTAGTTGTTTACGGGATATATCCGATCAATGAAAAACCTGATATTTCAAAACTAGCACCCATGAAATATTCGACAGGCCTCAATTGTGTAGCAGAACGAATAATAGAACACTTTACAAATGCGTCCCGGGGAAATAAACTAACTGATCTAAGACAAAAAAAAATAACCGAGTGGGAATTAACGGTAAAAGAGCATGGGGCAACAATTCAGGATATAACTAAATTAGAAAAATCATTAAGATTTCCAATATCAGTAAGGACAATCACCGGAGAAGTATTATACGAATCGAAATATAAATCACAGGGAGCTCCAATTGAAATTATTGATCATAACGAACACGCGTGGTCATCTGCAGTAACAATATTCCCACGGGATAGAACCGTAAAATATCTATCCCAAACCGAAGAGTTTTTTTCAGAGCAGAAATTATTTGATGCTATTTACCATTTGAGTAAAAACGATCCTGTGTCAATGTGGTTATTTCATAGTACTTCAGACGAAGAATGCAGATTTGATCAGTTTGTAAGGCCCAACGGAGAATTATACCGTACTGAAGAGCTACATAATCAAATGAAACAACTAGCTAGTGAGTTTTCTGGGGACGGAGAAGACAACGATCAATTATTAGCAAACTGTTTCACAGTACCATCAATTGCAGCACATTTTGCTAGAAAGAAAAACGCGTGGAAACCAACACGAAGTGAGTTCTTATCAGATGTCAGATTGTCCTGTCTTGAATACAGCCATGGAGGATTATGGAATACAAAATACACCGCTGATACCGTTATTTCAGTTGATATGATTGCGTGTTATCCAGGAAGTTTTCTTGGGTATGGAGAGTGTGAGAAATATTTCAAACGATTTGGACACCCTACACACGAAATGACCCGTGTTGCTATTAATGGACCACTGCCTGGTTTTGATTTAACCGGATTCGCTTGTGTGGTATCATTTGAAATGGCTACAGGACTTCATCCGTGTAGTTATCTTTGGATTGGTAAACACATGTCTGAAAAACACTGGATGCCAATAGTGTTATTACGGTATATGCTTGATTGTAAGATGTTAAATTCATTAATTGTCAGTGAAGCAATTATATCCTATCGAGCACAGAAATCAGTCTGGTTACCACAACCTGATCTAGAAAAAATAATTAGCGAAGAGCGAAAACTGTTTCCTGATTTTAATGAACAACAAATCATGGATTGGTCCAAACAGTTATTTGAAATCAGAAACAATGAAGCAAAAAATCTTGGACGAAGAATAATCGGTAAATTTACCCAAGGTGGCAAAGATGATAATACGAGATATTCTTCACGATTGATTATAGACAATGCTGAATACGATTTTGTAATCACGGATTTAACGAATAAGGGCTTATATGTCAATCGTAAGGACGCATTTATGTCCAATGGAACCAAATTAGGTACAATTGTTACTTACACTGATGGATACAATCCGCAGTACACACATTTGAGAGCTTCTATGCTTGGTTATGCTTCTATTAATCTGTTTTCAATGATCAATAGATTTCCTACCACCGCAGTTAGAGTTGCTACTGACTCGTTTTACATAAATAGCAAAATGGCTGATTTTAAGGTTACTGGCAACGAGAAATGGGGGACATGGAGAATTAAGAAAGAAATGCTTCATGATTATATTCCATCAGCAGATGTTACCATTGAAAATAATTATCGGAATCTCAAAGAGATTCAATCAGAATTTTCTAATGCACCACCGATTTCTGATCCAATATGCCGGTATAAAACAGTTTATTTAAACGGTTGTGGTGGGTCAGGAAAAACAACCCGGGCAATTGAGTTATTTCGTGGGAAAAATCCAAACATGATTGTGCTAACACCGACTCACAGACTTGCAAGAGAAATGATACAGAGAGGGGTAAATGCCTGCACTTATCATAGTTTCTTTAGATGGAAGGGAGATAAATGGACTCCTGAGCGCATGGGAGAGAAATTTATTCCTGAAATCATGATTTGGGATGAAATAGACACAGTGTCAGAAGACGTCTTAAAAATATTTCTTGAGTGGTTGTTAAACAAAAACACAAAAATCGTCATGTCCGGTGATCACGGGCAACCACCACCATTTGTCGGTGCATCTCCCCATGAATGGCTAAAGGGTTTTGTAGACTATTATGAAGAAATTGATACCAATCATAGATCACTTGATGAAAAATTAAAAGAATTTAAGAAATTAATTAGATTACAACCGGATAGAATCCAGTGTGAAATAGCCCGTGAAATAATTTCAGAAACTCCCATGAATGAGTTTTGGGAAGCGTGGAGACCAAATGATTTAATCATTGCAAGTAGAAAAATAGTCAGGGACACACTTCAGATGAAGTTATTTGAATTGCATAAACAAAAATTTGCAACACTTCCAGTACCGTTATGTTATAGGCCATCGGATACACGAAAACAGAACATTGAAGTTGATATTCCAGGGAAGAGTGAAAAGCAGATTCTCGTATTAAATGATATTGTGCTGGTTGATATCAATGTCGTTGAAGATGCATTGCGTGCTAATAAATCCCCGTGGACGCTAGGATACGCAGCAACAATACATTCCTCACAGGGATTGACAATATCGGATACAATTGTTTGGATGGTGGATAATCGCATAGAATGGTCGAATTTAGTCTATCTCTCAGTATCCAGAGTACGAAAAATAAATCAACTTCGAAGAATTGTCCTGACAGAGTCAGGCGATGATGAAATCATTGGTGACGATAATGACACCACAATGGATGATATTATTGATAAAAAACTCTCCGGTTACAAACAACAAGACAAAAAAAAAACAACGAGAATTTGATATTGATGCTGAATTAATAATTACTCTGAAGCAACAACAGAATAATCACTGCGCGAGTTGCAATTGTATAATGCGTTGGCAGTATTCGGATAAGGATCCTCGCCAATTCACCGTAGACAGAAAAAATAACAATCTCGGTCATGTCAGAAATAATGTGATGTTGACTTGTCTTGAGTGCAATAGACGCAAGGGTGCCAGCACCCTTGGTGCTAGTTAAGACCCCGTGGTGGCAATTGAGTATCCTCGAGTATTACTTGTAATTGTTGTCTAATAAAACCCCGCTGAGGGGCAGTTGAATCCAGTTTATAGATTGGAAGTCTACCCGTAGATCGTGTTATACTAGATATCTTGTGTGCAGTAACACTCCAAATAGGATCAGTAGCTCTTTTTCTGCCACCCTCAAGCTCTCCTGGTTCATATAAATATCTCACAATGACATTACTACCAAGAATTGGTTGGGAAACGCTAGCGTTTCTAGAGAAATCTTTTTGTGGTTTTTCAGGTATTGACTTCTTTTTAATCGCGTTGATAGGTTTCATGTTGATAGTTCTAGTAATCTCGTTATTCAGTGCGGTAACTACACCTGGTAATCTCTTAACCCATTCACGGGATCTTTTTTCTTGGATGAATTCTTTTGCGTATTGATATCCAAATAACCGTTCAGCAAGAGTCCGATTAAATCGTTCTACAATGGCCTGATCACGATGTAGCGCAGTGTGCCCTCGTCTGATAGCGACATTGTGATATTTCATTGTAGATAACCCTGCACCCTGAAATTCCTTGCCCGGATCAACTTGTAACAGATTTGGCCAGTGCAGAGGGCTCCTTCGATAAATCCTTTCAAATGCAGAAGCCACTTCAGTGGCCGATTTTGTTTTTAACGGTTCTGCTTCTTTGTATCGACTTGCAATATCAACTACAGTTAACGCATATTTGTAACCGTGGTCATGTGGCAGAAATAATAAATCAGCTTGATGAACTTCATTAGGAAAGGTCACATCAAAATGCGAGAATTGAATTTGTTTAGGCGGTGGTAGATAAATTTGCCATAGTGCCTGTTTGGATAACCAATGAGCCGCAGTGGTTTTTTTCACTTTTGCGGCGCTAGCGAGTTTACTGATTGCAGCGTTACCCTTCCAGTATCCTCTTGGGGAATAATAAATAGATTCCATGTTGCTATTAATTACCAGCACCTAACATCAATTTGCTTTTCATTGCCAATTTTATCAAAAATGAAGCCAATTTTTCTTTAAAGGATTTATCAGGAATAGCATTTAACGCATGAATTAATTTCACATCTGCTAGATGCCTGTGCTGCAGATTACTGCTTTTATAAGCAACATCAT
The DNA here is from genome assembly GCA_029339505.1 of Unio delphinus. Taxonomy (NCBI): domain Eukaryota; kingdom Metazoa; phylum Mollusca; class Bivalvia; order Unionida; family Unionidae; genus Unio; species Unio delphinus. The sequence goes on from JAQISU010001252.1 coordinate 3,654,994, forward strand.
GAAGGTGACAGGCCTTATCAATAGCGTTTATTGGTTCCTCACCGGGTCGGGGCTGATTTTGATCATTGAGTCTGATATCAAGTCTTGTTCCCGGTCCACAATAACTATACCCTGGAAGGTGCTTTTCTCCGGGGTATTTCGCCCATGGGGTTCCAGGGAGTTTTGCTAATTTGGCAGCGATATCACCTCCTCGTTTTTTTTTAAAGGTTCCTTGGGTTTAGAAACAAATCTAAATTTCTTTGTACTACATTGTACGCATTTACCAGAAAGCGCTGATCGGTTATTTTTTGTTGTAATCGTCGTCAAGTCATCTGTGCCAGTACGTTTTTTACACTTCACACAATATAGATCCATAATTTATGTATAGAGATATGAATATAATTGATTTTTCAGCGACTAAAACAAGAGAACCAGTTAAGCATCATGCAGCGCTACCAAACTCTATCCGCGCAATTATAATCGGACCATCTGGATCCGGTAAAACGCAATTGTTGCTCAATTTAATAATGAGATGGATGAAGTGGGATAAGTTGTATTTAATTGCCCCTAGCGTAGATGACCAACGATGCTATGAAGTGCTAAAAGATTTTAATGAAAACGCTTCAGAGATTGCCGGCGAGGATGTTATTGAATTTATAACCGATATTGACGAGGCACCATCCGTGGATGACCTCGATGGAAGTATCAACAATTTAGTTGTATACGACGATGTAATGTTAGATAAACAAAAAAATCCTGCTAGAATATTTTCTCGAGGCAGGCACAAAAACACGGATGTGATCTATGTCACTCAACGCTACACTCAGATTCCAAAAGTGATCAGAGATAATTGTAATGTGTTGTGTGTATTCAACGGCGTTGATACACATACGCTACGAAATATTTGGCAGACATGGTGCTCCGATATGGATTTCAATCAATTTAGAAATTTCTTTAGTCATGCTCAGTCTGCCCCACACGGATTTGTAACAATAAATTTACATGACCCTCGAACACGATATCGTATCGGACTGGATCAAATATTCGGTTGAATCCAGCAGCAGAGGGGGCGAGTGACATCGACGTTGTAATCTCTTTTCCAATAGTTAAAAAGTTTTTGATTTCATTGATTTTTTTTGGGACCTAATCCATGAAACGATATTAGATTCACACACACATTGGCCTGATTTCATTGGGTTAAGCCGTTATTTACGAGGGATTACTTAAAAAAATGTCGTCTGATTCGCCCCCTCTGCTGCTCATATTTATCTAAAGGTTTAGTTCGTGCTGCACCTGATGAAAATAGTAATGCAATAACACACATAGACTTTCTTGAAAATCTTGTTATTGATACTCCTGAATATATCCTCCCTTATCAACATCGGATTTTCTCCTATGATGTCAAGTTGGTTGTAAATAATAATGGGGCCAAATGAGATGTCCAGTATGTGTATACCATGTTTAAGATCATGCTTTCCTGGGTTCTTCCTCCACCATTAATACTGGCCGCCATGTATAGCATATATTGTGCTGAAAAATGGCGTTAAACCATAAAAAACAATAAGATCATGCTACTCTCCTGAACAGAAAGCCAAATTGATCTAGAATTTTCATCAGAAGACCTTTAATGATGTCTAGTTGGTTCAAAATGAAAGGAGTTAAAATCTGATGGCCAATATGGCCACCACAATGGTCATCTTAAAAATTGTGTTATTGCTACTCCTCCCAAACACATGGTTGTATCAGCAACAGGTTTTCACTAAAAGACTACTTATGATGTTTATGAAAATAAAAATTATGCTAAATATGAAGTCCTATGCGGCTCTGGAAAATCTTGTTATTGCTAATCCTTATAAATAAAAAAACTATTACTATAGGGGTTTTCACCAGAGGACTTAATATGATATAGTTGGTCTGAAATGAAAGTGGTGTCAAGCAGATGTCCAATATGGCCATTTTGAAAATATTCTGGATGGTCTTACAACATGTTTTTACAAACCAACTTGTGTTTGTTCCTAATGGTGCCATTCAGACTCAATATGCTTGCCACAGTGGCCATCTTGGAAATGTTACTAGGAATGGTCATATCAGCATGGGATTTTCACACTCGTTTTTTTTTTTATGAAGGGGTATGACTGACATAATTCTATACATGTATTTTCTATTATTATATGCTATATTCTATTCTGCATTATTCTGTTTGTATTTTCTATTTTAAATTTTGTATTATACTATTTTCTCTCTGCGTATGACACATTCTAGATTACATCTTTATATCTGCCAATATTTATTATTCTGTTGATTGTTATTACAATACTGCAGTTTTATGTGTATTTTTAATATTACCAGCACTGACCATTGTAATCCAATTCTAAATTTCTCTGTGCAATTGACAGATATCATTTTATAATACACAGGTCAAAATGTTCACAAACAGAATGTTACAATGTAGTGCAATGAAAGCTGCAAGTTGGCTGTTAACACGATGCAATAGATTAATATCCCATTATGACGACAGTAGTCAATGTGATAACCGAATGAAAATAGTGATGGGTATCAGGTATAATATTAATGCACATTTTAATCATGGATGACAAACTTCAGATCTGACCTGCCATGTCTCTACTTGAAGTGTGCTTGTTGCATAAAAAAGTTCTTTTAAATGCTTCATTTCCTACATGCATTTATCCTTTCCCATTTCAATTTCTGTCCCTTACCCTAGCTTTCCTGTAGTGACATGAACATTAACTTGAAATATACAAGCATGTGCTCATAGATATTATATGTTGATGACACAAGCAGTTATCATAAACTCTTGAAGGCAGAAAGACCTATGGCACTTGAAATGTAATATTCGAAAGAAGTGCACTCCCAGATGTTTTGATTTCTTTTAAACACAGTAATTACAATTTTAGATGTTCAAATATTTAATTCAGATGTCTGAAGAATTAAAATCAGCATATGGCAAAAATAACTTTCAGATATGGAGCTGCCATTCTATGGAAAGAGCTACCTAATCATTCTTAGGACCAATTCTATTTGAATTCATTTAGATCATTACTTTTATCTTCTAAATGTAGTATCTGCAAATAATAATACTTGCCCTGCTCTCCTGTCATGATGATGGCAACTAATATATGTTACTGTTTTGTTTTACTATCTTTGTCAAGCGCCCAACTGTTAGATCCATCATTATAGGTAGAGCATAACCTGCATCTCTGCATGTTTTTTTAGTCCTCAATAGATGCCTTTTGCTTTTTATTAACTTTTAAATTTTAACCTTTAATTTTAAGTAACCTAGCTTTTGTTTTCTTTTTTCCCTCTTACTTCAGATCACCTTGATCAGCTGTTCTTGTTAGTCCTAAATGACTATGGTGCCAAGCTGACATCCAACTAGACTACAACAGTAGCCAATTTGAAAATCTTGTTATCAGTGAAAAATATCAAAGCAGTTCAAGGGATGATATGTACTTGTCTTGAATTCCTGGAAATTCTTTTCAGTTGGTGGCATGTCAGTCCCTTCTAGGATCTCATGTTTTTATCAATAATGGTGGCAATATCTGATTTCTAGATCAGACTCATTTTGTACAGATTTCAAAAACCTTTATGCCAAAATGCTCTTCACCAAATTGGGTCAGTACTGGTCTAGTGATTATTTTAGAAGTTACAAAACATCAATTGTTGATGGACACACAAAAGACATGGCTAATCTCGCTTAGCCTTTTGGCCATGTAAGCTAAAATGTCAAGAAAATGTTATAAATTCATCTAATCTAATAGGATCAAAAGAAGTCAACCAGGTAGATGTCAACATAATCAGGCAACTTTTGTTGCTGGCAGTTTTGTTTTAAAACTACAGACACAAAATATTTTAAGATTTATCATTTTCTAAAAATGAACCATATTTTATCTACCATACAAACAAAAGTCATGCAAAAGAAAAGCTATTGGGTCAGATTACTTAAATATATATGTAATTTAAATTTTTTAAAATATTTTTGCCACCTGTAATTAATATTTGATGTCGTATGTTCACTACTGCAATAAAGAATAGATGTGTTTAATATAGAAAATTTGTATTGAGCAGTAGCAAATATATACAGAATAATCATCCGAGACATAGCTGACACAGTTCACATTGTCCTGTTTCTGTCATATTTAATCTTACTCAAACTTTGTACAATACATTCCTAGAAGTACTCGTTTCAAGCAGTTTTTCACTTATAATAGTACAGCATCAGTAAAAAAAATAATTGAGAATTCTGTTAGGTTGGAGAACTGTTAGGATACTACAAAGAGTATGATGTATATGATAGCCTTCAGATTTTTTTTATTCAGTACAATCTGAGAATTTGATAGCTGTTAAAGCAGTTTTTGTCTAAATTAAGTCAACAGTAAGTAATGTCTTATGTACTCAAACTGTACATGATCAAAAATAAAAAGTCATAAAATAGTAAAATGTTGGTTGATGTGAATTGTTTTTAACAAAGTTGAACTTTTGTATCTATAAGCACATATTCAATTCCTTGTCAATTCAACATTTTTGTCATTGCTTAAGTTTACACAGTTTAAAGGAATCCTGTAATTTGAACAGATGGAACTTCAAATTTGTGAGATGCATTTACCCCAGATTCCTTCAAATATTCACAGGAAATAAATGTGTAATAATGTCTTTAGCTAGAGCTAAATATAGAATAATAATCACATCATGGAAGAATAATAATCTGTCATAATGACATGAATTTGGTGATTTTGATCATGGAAGAATAATCTGTCTTAATGACATGAATTTAGTGATTTTGATCATGGAAGAATAATAATGTCATAATGACATGAATTTGGTGATTTTGATCATGGAAGAATAATCTGTCTTAATGACATGAATTTTGTGATTTTAATCATGGAAGAATAATAATCTGTCATAATGACATGAATTTGGTGATTTTGATCAGTATCCCGAAAAAGAATACACATCTAAAGTGTTGTAACTGTGTATATGCAGTGGAGTTTAAAACAAAACAAGCTTAATACCCATGTCAACAATAATCATGTACATCTTACCAAGATGCATTTTAGATGAGATAAACAAAAGTGATTATTTGAAAGTTAATTTCAATACTGTACTGCTAATTGTTCCTTTGAATATGTGCACAAGATTAAAGGAGACAGATGGGGAAAATTTGATAAGCAAATTCTATGCCCCCAAGCAAAAGATCCAGATCTCGTTTTCATTTCACACTAGCTTGATAAAAAAAACCATCTTAAAATATTCAAGAATCAAGCACAAAGTAAATGTGTCCATGATTGAAAATTAAAGAGAGAGAGCACATACTACATCAAATAAAAAATGCTTTCTGTCTATTTAGCATTATATTGAAGGAAAGTGGACCTTACCACTGCCAAGGTGGATACCCATATGCTTCATATCTACCAGTTTAAGCTGATACATCAAAATGGATGCTTGCATTTGCAGGGAGTGGTCCCAGCGTTTAATAAACAATGTGATGGGTCATGTATTTTTGGAAAAAGAAATATGCTGCAAAGCTACTTTATCTGTTGAATTCATTGCCCCTATTGTATTAGCTTCAGGAGAGTTAGCAGTTGGAGGAAATGCACAACATTCTGCATGTATCACAGGCACCATTCATGGGGAAAAAAGGCTGGATTCCCTATATTAAGGGAAAACCACTCTCCTGCTATGAGGACAGCACAACCAATGGTCACGTAACCCAAGATGAAAATGCACATATAAGAGATAATAACTTGTTGAGCACCAGTTTTATCCATAGCCTAGTACCACACCTTCATATCAGTTATATTTAACAAAGAAATAAAACAATGCTTGCTCGAGGTGATATTTGATGGCTTAGAATACAGCCTAATGATTGTAGGAATATATCAGACAATTTTTATGAACCTCTGGTAAAGGTATACATTCTTGAAATAAACTTATTACCAAACCATTATTGTCATAACAGACTAGCCTTGACAACTGACTTTCAGATCCCAAAAGGATTCTTTATCACTCTGAGTGCTGTTGTTGTAGGGTTTAACACCATTTTTCAGCACATGGTGGCCAATATTAATGGTGGATAAAGAACCCGGGAACCACCCCACCCCCCGAAAAAAACACTGACTCATGAGAAGCTACTGGCAAGCTTTCTCACATACCCACATTGGCCGAATCTGAGACTCAAACCCACACAGACTTAGGTGAGATGGCAGTAATCCGTAATGGAGAGCAATTAATACCACTTGGCCACTCAGGGCCCCCTCACCCTGAGTGCAAATCATCCAAAATATTTGGTCACTAAATTTAATCTGGAACAAAAATTACTGTGGAAAACCGATGTTTTTTAAAGTAAAAATATCATTAACTTTTGACCTTTAGACCACCAAAATCAACATGTTTCTTTCTTATCAGAGTGTAAGCCATCCACAATCTTTGGTGATGCTAAATGTTTGGTTCTGTTTAAATGTTTAGACACAATAACCAGGATCTTTGACTTTTCAAATAGCTTCTTTACAGCAAGTGCAAGCCATCCACAAGGATTATTCCAGGTATGTGGCTTGCACATTTAAAAAACAAGACAAGATATTGCAGAAAATCAGATGTTTCTTTAACACTTTGCTGTAAATATGGGAGTCAGGTGAGCTAACTCTATTTTTCTATTACAAAATGTAACACCTTGGACTTTTCCATTCACAGAAAATCGCTAAAAACAATTCAAGAACAGTATCTTAAATTATCATATGCATGTATCCAAGTATGCACCATCTCCAAAAATGGAATAGTTAAGAATCTGCAAATTCACTGATTACAAAGATTCCAGCTTTGTCTTGTATGATACCCGTAGATCTGCCAGTTTAAACAAGTGACCTCCTTGCCCTTCTCTGTAATATGCAGCACATGTTGCACGAGTTTGTCTTTCGCTACACACTATCCCTACTAGGGCCATCTATGTCTTATATCAGCTGCTACGAAGAACACTTTGCAGGAGATTACTATGTTGGCTTTAATTCCATTTAGTCATCATGTGCTTCTGCTGTGTTCCCTGGACAGTTGACTTCCATATCTTTCCGGTCTGACAATAAAAGAGAATTTGGAGAGAAAATGTGCATGTATTTTCAGGACTGTTCAAATATCATGTGAAAAACTCAAGGAATAGGTATCAAATAATAATGTCCTTTTGATTTAATACACTGCTGCTAATATCTGAAAGTCAAAATGTAATTTAAGTGGTGGTCGTTGGCTTGGGAGTAAGTGCTGGTTTTTGGCTTGGGAGACAACACTATTGCTTGAGAACTTATTTAAATACAAAACTAACAAATTCTAATTTTTCACACAAAAAAAACAACTATAAGTCATTTGACAGATCTAATAACTCGAAGGAATTTTCAAGGAAAATGAGTTTAGGAACATCTTCATGAATTGTTTTGTCAAATTCATTTGTTTGATCATACAAAAACACAGCAAAGAAAGAAAATAAAGTTCAAATGCTTCACATAACAAAAAGATATAAATCAGGCATACAAGAGGATTTACTTCATCTTAGGGGTGGCTAATTTAGTATGTATGCAAAAAATCTGCCGTTTGCCTCCTCCAATTGTAAGGTTTATTTTTGTCTGTATCAACAAAAACATGCATATGTATGCTTTTGCTTTGAACTCCCTTTAGTCACCGTCCCTTGTTGGCATTTGGAATTAAATGGGTTTTTCTTTGGTAACATGGTCACCATAATTGCATGGGTAAGTCTATGTTTTCAGACAACTGATGTGATCATTCACTCACAACACTAAGAAAAATATGTGTAGGTCTCGAAAGCTCTGAACATAAAAATCACCTGGTTTTCAAAAGACCTGTATGTATGCCTTTATTGCATCATTTTATTAAACCAAAAAAACGCACAAATTAGTGTAAAGCATTACACTGAAACTTTTTTTGTGTGTTATTCACATTGTCATGGAAATGATTGATCCACCAAAGCAAAAACCCACTATACTATGGTGGTCTTGATCCATATTGTGCCACTGTTATGTAAAGCATAGTGCAATATTCATACAAGTCGGTTAATTGAAGAAAATACTGAACCTGAATCAACTTGGCTACACATGAAATATTCTAGTCATTACTGATCCCATCAACAATAAAGCCATTAAGTTCTCTTTGTGTTGGTTTTTAATGCATCCTGTGCACAACTGTTATTTAGTCCAGGATAAACAACAGCCAACAAGTGTTTGCTCAGCCAACCGCATACACAGAAAAAAACCAAACAATGTGGTGTCTGAAAAACATTCTAACCTAAATTTCTCAATCAATCAGTTCACCTACCTAATTAAGTTATTGCTAATCATCAATATCAATTTCATGGTCATCAGGCACTGGCTTATAAAACATTTTCAAAAAATTGAAAGTTACCATCTTCATCAGCATTTGGCTTAGCTGTGATTGTCAGACAATCCTCACCAGCGAATCATATCATCCATTCTTGCAACAACAAAAAATCTCCTTTTTGATCATTACTGATTGTTCATACTGTAGTAAAATGATTTGTATGTAATCTAGCATAGAAAATTATGACATTTTAAAATTCATACAGTTCTTGTCTAATTACTTTGAGACATACATGTGCATATAAACTGAACCATAAATGTTTTTTAATTAAAATTTTGCAATGAATTCAGACACACGATTGCTTAAATGACTTAAAATGTGTGCTTTTTTGTATATATTTTAAATGGAATCAATCTGGATAAAATGTTAATGGATGCACTGAGATTGGACATAGAATACATGTATTGAAACTTTAGACATTTTACCTGCAGAGAAAACAACACAGCAGACCCAATCTTTTCCAACAAATGATTTTAAAAAATTATACACCTTATTTTGTGCACTTGTAGCAAAATATTTACTTCTTCATGTACAAAATATGACCCGAAATATAGTAATGGGCTTACATTTGGCTACCTTTCATGCATCAAAATTTGGATTCTTACAAATACCTTCAAACTTTGTTCCACACCATACACAATATTTATGTTTATTTCGTAGGTAGAGAGTCAAGACTTCTAGCTTCTCTGAATCCTGTATAGAAAGCAAAATAAGTTAAAATATTTTCATTTTATCATAAAATGCCACTAATTATACAGCTAAACTAGATAACTGCCATTACAACATTGATGCCATAAACCTGACTGATGGGTAATGTCACAAAGAGGTCATAAGGAAGAATACTCTTCATGGAAATTGGTGAAAACTGAACATGGTCAAGGTCTTAATTTTAAAAGCTTGTACTAAAATGACCTGACTACAACAGTCAAATAATTTCTGATTAATGGCTATCCCAGTATGCTTCAAACCAATGGACAATGAACATTTGAGAGCTATTATGGAATTATCTCTCTGATGCTTGTTTGTCAGTAATGGCTGAACTGTTATGATTATCTCTTGTCTTGATAATTAATGTAAAACATTGTTTCAGAAAAAAGACAAGGTTTCATATTGTGTTTTGCAACTATACTTTAGTCCTTGTATGCACTTAATAGACAATAATATAACAGCACTATCATACACCTTTAGAAGTTAGAGAAACTAGATAACCACTTACTAATGTTATCAAACATCAAAAACTATGTTGCAAAACCTCTACTTTCCAATGAAATTATGGTCTTAAAATAAACCACAAAATTATAAACACTTGCCACTGTTTTTCAATATAAAGTCATAAGCTTATTAGGGTCTGTTTGTGCCAGTCTTGTGGGTAGTTTTATGTAGTTTCAAGTACATTTTATTGTTAATAACATTCTTAGTAAGCACAATAATTTTTCTGATTTTGTAAGGAACATACTTATTGATGATATATTCATAAAAGCCTATCAAAAACAGAATGCCATAAAAATAATGGCAATCAAATATTTGCAACTTTATATGTTGTGAACACAATGAATTTTCTGATTTCAGGAAACTGTTATGATCTTGAAATGTTACACTGACTACACTAGGGTCAAAATTGTTCCAGCACACCAGCACAATGCCATATATATATATATATATATATATATATATATATATATATATATATATATATGGTTCTTGCTTAGTATCTAACCCATCCAATATCTAACTGACATCAGCTAATATCTTATATATAGGCCACTACATACCGGTACATGTCGGTGCATAAATCTATCATTAAGGTACTGATTATGGGTACTATTGGTATATCTGCATAACTCGGGAAAGAGAATAAAAAAAAGACATTGAAAACCCTTTATGTTCCCTGCATATGAACAAACATTATTTTTATGCACAGTAAATGTAAGCAAACAAGAGGCCCATGATAGTCTCATCTGGCTTACATAACTTAGCAGTTAACCATTTGACAAAGCATACTTGTGTAGTAGTTTAAGATCCTTTGTAGACTATCTACCAAACTTTATCTCCTCTACCTATTTTTTTTTTTTGCTATATCCTAATGAAAATTCTAAAGATAAAGGCATGAATAATATGCACATTTTCAGTTCATAACCTACATCTTTGTGATAATAAACCCAAATATGGATTCAAAACTGGTAAGAAGCCAGTTACTTATAGATGCAAGATTACCTTATCAAAATGCATTGATCTTGTTTATTATTCAATTTGTCCAAGATCTTGAAGATATAAGCATATATTACAAGTTTGATCAAGATTAGATCACATGACTTGCAAAGTAGTATTAAGGTCAGCCAATCAGATGCAAGATTAAATCAATAATGTGTGGTTCTTGCTTAGTATCTAACCCATCCAAGATCTAATTGACATCAGCTAATATCTTAAGTTTGATCAAAATGGGATTGGAAAAATGGCTTCCAGTAAGATGCAAAGCCAATCTGATGCAAGATCAACTCAATTCGTCTTAATATTCATTATCAAACTTGTACACGACATTGATGATATAAGATATATTTAATGTTTGACTGAAATAGTATCAGAAGTAATGGAACTAAGCTCAAACAGATTATGTTAATAATAAGTGGGAATTTTACTTGTCAAACAACTTCATGAGAATCTTAGTTTTAAAATTTTATCAAAACTGGATCAGAAATGTGGAGCTCAGAGGATAGGTTCAGAAATATGGCCTCTTGAGTGGTAACTAGATTAGCCAATCAAGTGCTAGATCATTTCATAAATATGCATAACCTTGCTCTTTATCAAAGAATTTGAAGGCAAAAACCTATATTCAAAGACCACTATTCAAAGTCTGATTGAAATGAGAAAATATAGCCTCCATATGAAAAGCAATTGTTTATGGCCAGACACATGATGCATAATGGATGCTGGGTCATACAATAAACTGCCTTAGTTTTGATGATAGGCGAGCTAACATTGGGACTTAAAAATCATGATACTTACAGTGAGTCACAAAATTGCCATGTCCATATTTCCAAATTATCATCATGCAGGAAAATGAGGGGCAGTCAATTTAAAAGCATCGCTTGTGTATGGGGTGTGGTCTACTGATAACGAAAATACGCATAGCAAGTGGGGGTGGGGTGAAACCTGTTTGATTTGGTTCAGTATGCATTTGAATTTTAGTGGACACTAGACAAACTTTTTAAAGATATGCAGCCAGACATTCACTCTGTTTTATTAAATACATTAATTCTATTAATCCTTGATCATTTCTGCGTGGATTACATATGCAGGGTGGGTGGGTGTAAAAAACTATGCATGTGTACAAGGAGGGAGTCAAACTGTACCAGATTTTTCTGTACTTAATGGATGGCCCCTGACTCTTATAATTTAAATGAAACTTGAAAATTTATTTAAAAGAAGCTTTAAAATTGTAACTTTTTGTGAAATTCTGAAATGTGACAAATTATCTGTCCCAAAATGCCAAAGTCAATTGAAAATCACCCAGCATCATAATTATCTTCTAAGTTTTCTTTTGAATTAAAAATATTCCCTTAACAGAATGCATTATCTTTAAGATTTCTTCAAAATATATGCATATGCTTCGGTATTTTGTCATTATAATAACTTTTGAAAGGGATTAAATTATTATTTTATGTCATTTATGATTAATAAATCATGATCAATACAATTAATAATTCAATTAATTCAATCTATCAAACAGATAAAATATTATTAGAGAAAGTAACTTGGGGTCCAAAGTATTTTCATCATCTTTAGATCTTTTCTTTGCTTTTTAATTGTAATGAGAACTTCACAATAAATAAATAGTAAATGCAGAGCTTTGTACTGAAAATGTAGAAATATAATAAAATGTAGATATTGAGAGTATTTAACTCTTTGGGTAGTAAAATAAAGATCACAAACATATTGTGAATAATCTCAAAGGCAAAATGGTTTTTATAACTTTTAGTTTTCAATTCATTTCATAACATATATTGACAGAATTATATTTGCTGATAGATTAATTAATGCAATTATATAATCCATTATTTAACTGATTCATTTGTCAATCTATCTGTATTTATTTAAAAACCAATAAATACATAATATTTTCACAAAGATTTAAAACAATTTAGAAACAAACTAATACGTATACATTTGTGGCAGTATCAGTTAATGGGAATGACTGATATGATAAATTCTTACATAATTTTTTGGGGATAATTTAATGATAATTCAAAATTGAATATTATGATAAAAATAACTGAGGAAAAGAAAACTCATCCCACAAATAACTGTCTCTGAATGAAAAATGGACTAATCAGATAAAAGTATACAGGACTAGCCTAAATGATAACAAGACTTTAAGGCACCAAACTGACTAAATCCTATTTTATAGTGATGCCCCATTAACTAAATTACTTGTGCAAATTAAATAATGTTCACAGTAAATATATATGAATACTTATATATGAATACTATTTTTAAAGTACTGGGTACTAGGTGATATCAGTATCATAATGGCAGAATGTCATCTCATTTTGAGCATGACATACCATTTAAAACTATAATGGAAATAATCATACACTTAGCTCAGGTTGTTTGTCGTCATCCTCCTCCTCCTCATCCTCCGTTTCCTCTTTCTCTTCTTCCTCCTCTTCTTCCTCCACTACATCTACAACATAGTTACTATAGCCTGGCTGATCATTTGGCCCCTCATCAATTTCATCAAAATCAAGGTCACTTTGAACTTTAGACTTCATCTTCTCTGGTAACAAAGCTTCTGGCCAGAAGAAACATTCTGCTGGTTCATTTATTCCCTGCAATGAATATAAAAACATGATGATAATGAAACATTTGCATTGGTATGCATTAAAATATTTGCATTGGTATGCATTAAAATATTTGCATTGGTATGCATTTAAACATTTGCATTGGTATGCATTAAAATATTTGCATTGGTATGCATTTTAACATTTCCATTGGTATGCATTTAAACATTTGCATTGGTATGCATTAAAACATTTGCATTGGTATGCATTTAAACATTTGCATTGGTATGCATTTTAACATTTGCATTGCTATGCATTTAAACTTGGTATGCATTTTAACATTTGCATTGGTATGCATTTAAACATTTGCATTGGTATGCATTTAAACATTTGCATTGGTATGCATTTTAACATTTGCATTGGTATGCATTTAAACATTTGCATTGGTATGCATTTTAACATTTGCATTGGCATGCATTTAAAAATTTGCATTGGTATGCATTTTAACATTTGCATTGGTATGCATTTAAACATTCGCATTGGTATGCATTTTAACATTTGCATTGGTATGCATTTAAACATTTACATTGGTTTGCATTTAAACATTTGCATTGGTATGCATTAAAACATTTCCATTGGTTTGCATTTAAACATTTACATTGGTTTGTATTTAAACATTTGCATTGGTATGCATTTAAACATTTACATTGGTTTGCATTTAAACATTTACATTGGTATGCATTTAAACATTTCCATTGGTATGCATTTTAACATTTGCATTGGTATGCATTTAAACATTTGCATTGGTATGCATTTTAACATTTGCATTGGTATGCATTTTAACATTTGCATTGGTATGCATTTAAAAATTTGCATTGGTATGCATTTTAACATTTGCATTGGTATGCATTTAAACATTCGCATTGGTATGCATTTTAACATTTGCATTGGTATGCATTAAAACATTTGCATTAGTGTGCATTTAAACATTTGCATTGGTATGCATTAAAACATTTGCATTGGTATGCATTTAAACATTTGCATTGGTATGCATTTTAACATTTGCATTGGTATGCATTTAAACATTTGCATTGGTATGCATTTTAACATTTGCATTGCTATGCATTAAAACATTTGCATTGGTATGCATTAAAACATTGCATTGGTATGCATTTAAACATTTGCATTGGTATGCATTAAAACATTTGCATTGGTATGCATTAAAACATTTGCATTGGTATGCATTAAAACATTTGCATTGGTATGCATTTAAACATTCACATTGGTATGCATTTAAACATTTGCATTGGTATGCATTTAAACATTCACATTGGTATGCATTTAAACATTTGCATTGGTATGCATTTAAACATTTGCATTGGTATGCATTAAAACATTTGCATTGGTATGCATTTAAACATTTGCATTGGTATGCAGTAAAACATTTGCATTGATATGCATTTAAAAATTTGCATTGGTATGCATTAAAACATTTGCATTGGTATGCATTGAAACATTTGCATTGGTACACATTGAAACTTTTGCATTGGTATGCATTTAAACATTTGCATTGGTATGCATTAAAACATTTGCATTAGTATGCATTTTAACATTTGCATTGGTATGCATTTAAACATTTGCATTGGTATGCATTAAAACATTTGCATTGGTATGCATTTTAACATTTGCATTGGTATGCATTTAAACATTTGCATTGGCATGCATTTAAACATTTGCATTGGTATGCATTTTAACATTTGCATTGGTATGCATTAAAACATTTGCATTGGTATGCATTTTAACATTTGCATTGCTATGCATTTAAACATTTGCATTGGTATGCATTTAAACATTTGCATTGGTACACATTGAAACATTTGCATTGGTATGCATTAAAACATTTGCATTGGTATGCATTTTAACATTTGCATTGGTATGCATTAAAACATTTGCATTGGTATGCATTTTAACATTCACATTGGTATGCATTTAAACATTCACATTGTATGCATTTAAACATTTGCATTGGTATGCATTTAAACATTTGCATTGGTATGCATTAAAACATTTGCATTGGTATGCATTTAAACATTTGCATTGGTATGCATTAAAACATTTGCATTGGTATGCATTAAAACATTTGCATTGGTATGCATTTAAACTTTTGCATTGGTACACATTGAAACATTTGCATTGGTATGCATTGAAACATTTGCATTGGTATATGCATTAAAACATTTGCATTGGTATGCATTTTAACATTTGCATTGGTATGCATTTAAACATTTCCATTGGTATGCATTTTAACATTTGCATTGCTATGCATTTAAACATTTGCATTGGTATGCATTTTAACATTTGCATTGGTATGCATTTAAACATTTGCATTGGTATGCATTTAAACATTTGCATTGGTATGCATTAAAACATTTGCATTGGTATGCATTTTAACATTTGCATTGGTATGCATTTAAACATTCGCATTGGTATGCATTTAAACATTTGCATTGGTATGCATTAAAACATTTGCATTGGTATGCATTTAAACATTTGCATTGGTATGCATTAAAACATTTGCATTGGTATGCATTAAAACATTTGCATTGCTATGCATTTAAACACTCACATTGGTATGCATTAAAACATTTGCATTGGTATGCATTTAAACATTTGCATTGGTATGCATTAAAACATTTGCATTGGTATGCATTTTAACATTTGCATTGGTATGCATTTAAACATTTGCATTGGTATGCATTTAAACATTTGCATTCGTATGCATTAAAACATTTGCATTGGTATGTATTTTAACATTTGCATTGGTATATGCATTAAAACATTTGCATTGGTATGCATTGAAACATTTGCATTGGTATGCATTTTAACATTTGCATTGGTATGCATTAAAACATTTGCATTAGTATGCATTTTAACATTTGCATTGCTATGTCTTAAAACATTTGCATTGGTATGCATTAAAACATTTGCATTGGTATGCATTTAAACATTCACATTGGTATGCATTAAAATATTTGCATTGGTATGCATTAAAACATTTGCATTGGTATGCATTTCAATAAGAGTCAGCTTTCTGTTGGGGGAGCCTTGGTGGCTCAGTGATTAGAATGCCAGACTCACAAAATGACAGGGTGTGGGTTCAGACCTTATTTATCACACCAGACTGGGTCAGTTACTGTAGTAGAACTTTACTCCAATCGCCTCGGCACTAAACAACATACTTGTGTTGCTGTGTCATCATGCATAAAACCAAACTATTCTGTGAAGCCAGCCTTTTATTTAACTATAAACGATGTACATAAAAAGAGAATGCAAATCTTTACACGCTAAACTTAATTTTGTTTTAAAAACTTTTTTGTATCAGTGTCTGCTTCAACTGCATATTGAACTTTCACAATAAAAATACAGTAAAATGTCAATAAGTCAAATGACAACAGTTTGAATATACACTCACTCGCCATGCAAAGATCTTGTCTGTAACCCTAGAAAACTTGCAACAACGAGAAATTCAAACCAAAATTGTAAATGTGTGATCTGGAATTTTAACACAGCTTTTTGTTTATAAAAGTTCAGTTATATGCTTTGTCTGCAGTGTGGCAGTTTATAGCCATGTCAAGCAATGGGGCATCATGCTGTAGATATGTAGCATCATGTACCACCCAGTCACATTATCCTGACATGAGGCCGGCCAGTTCTAACACTAAATTCTCAATGCTGAGTATCAAGGAAGGCAGCTCCAAGTACCATTTTTAAAAATCTTTGGTATGACTTATACGGGGTTCAAACCATGATCTCAACCATTCTATGTGGACACTCTAATGACTAAGGCCATTGAAGTAGTCAGATGTTGGATGCATATGTTTGCTTATAGGTTGGGTATAGCTACAAATAACAGACTGGTGTCATTTTCATTTTGTACTATCCATGATGAAGGAGTAATAACAGGATTTCATAGTGACCATAATGGATGTCAAAGGGACTTCATTTTTGTCTAAGACCACCTAGACTAAGGTTCTAATGCTGGTTTTAACTTGATGATCATAAATGCCAGAATTGATACTGCTATCAATTGAATACCTGCTGGAAATTCTCTCAGGATCCATGAAAATTAAATTAAAATAGAAAAAAAAAGGGAGATATGCAGAAAGTTCAAAATGTATACTGTTCAAAATAGATATGTGTGAAATATAGCAATATCAATTCTGGAATTTATGATCATCAAATTAAAACCAAAATCTGACTAATGAGCATACAAGTTCTTTTTCAAGCTTTTCCATTTTTCTCAATGAAATGGAAACTGACAAAATGGTCAGTGCTTTCCTTGGATTATTAATGCAATGTGAAGAAACAAATGGGGAATGGTGTGAAGTCGACAAAGCAAAGAAAACTTCACTCTCTGAGCATGTTCAGCTGTTTAGGCAAAAGGACATAACTATTTTGTCTTTACAGCAATTATTTCACCTAAATCACCTGCAAGCATGGGCCCTGTTTCAACTCTCAAATATTTTAGTTTGTACGTACCCTCAAGTTACTGACTTTCACAAGTGTAGGACAAGATACTTTCATAAATAGCACTCACTGACTGAGAATCCAACTGCTCACAAACTTTCTGACTTTTGCGCAGGTCCAACTGGGCAGTCTTCTGATCAAAACGCTGTTTCTGTCTCTGACTGAACTCCTGTTGTGAAGATCTCTCCATTTTCTTTCTTTTTTCTGCCAGAAAACTCAACCTTGCTGTCTTTGCATCCCTTTTGCGTTTCTGTTCAGCCTCATGTCCCAACCCTGTTCTGCCAGTTTTCACTTCCAGTGGGATTGGTTCAGATCTACCGGTTCCTTTAAAGATTTAAAAATAAAAATAAAAAATTCATACCATGACATTTTTAAAAGGAGGTGTCACCAACACATTTCACATCTTTTATATTAGAACTGTCAAGACATCATATATGATCTAATGACATCATAAACAGCAAAAGCATAATGACTATGCATCCAAATATAGTTAAAATTCGTGTAACTATACAATTTTGCAGATTGTTGAATAGTATCAGATAAGTAGTAAATCTAATCTTACATTGGTGCACAACCCATACAAAATATATAAAACTTCTTGATAAAGCCAATCTTTTGCTTGCCATGGCTAGTAGAGGCAAAAGTCAATTGGGTCTTTTTTGTAATACATTTTACTGATTAAATCAAATTATTTTTAACATGGTTACTGGTGAATTCATCATCTAAAGAAGGTTTATAAGAATTAAATATTAATATGTTTAATATCAAAGCATTCACATTTGTCTTTCTTTCTGTGTGTCCAGGCTGCCAAACAAAAGGTCTTGAGTTTGAAACTTGCAGTCACATCTCAAACTTTTTTGAATACTTTTTTTGTATTTATTTGGTCAAAATTTCTTTCAACTCGCTCATCCCAATTGTTGTATAAATTTTTTTTAATACTTTTTTTTATACTCATCACAGGTTGGGCAATTAACCAAGTGTTTATATACGAGTTAAATCTATAGATAAATCTATGTATAAAGGATAATGTGGCCATTTTACCTCAAGATTTCTACATGTTATATCCAAATTACCCCAAAGACATTTCTTTAAAAAGACCTGTTTCTTCAGAGATTCTTCGATATTATGAGAATTCCATTTAAGTTGCACTCAGCTTGAAGTATTTAACTCAATAAATATAGTCAATTCATACAAACCTATGGACAATACTGAATACTTGTCACACAATATCAACTGATTGATTGTTTTTAACGGCGCCACAATATCAAATGACTATATGTGGTAATGTGGTAACGTGTTTATGGTTCTTTGTGTAACAATAAAGTTCTCACTGATTTAGATGAACATGTAAATACAAACTTTTGCTAAATAAGTTGAGGTAAAAGCAAATAAACAAACAAAACTTGAATATCTAACTAGACATAACGCTCACAAAATTGATGGACAACTTTACTTGTCTATAAAATTGCTTTGTTTTTTTACAATATTTTACAAAGCAGAAAAATGTGTGAAATTAGTAGCAGAAACAAAATGACAAGAAAAAGAAACTTTCAAGGAAAAAACTATTAGGTTGGCTGCCATAGAGTGTCCCTGAACAAGGTTTTTTACTTGCCTACAAACTTAATATATTGTTGTGCCATAAAATAGCAAACAAACAAAACACATCTATCTAATATATCTACCTTTGCTTCTTCTTTGAGTCAAATTATGCTATTTGTTTGCTAGTGTTTTTGAAAGATGTTTTGGCCAAGCATCAAAATGTCCGAATAAGTGACAGAAAGACAATCACACAAAAATAATGAACTTCAAGTAGAGAAAGAAAACAACAGGGATTTTTTAAAACAATTTTTAGTAAAGTGCAAGCTGATTGAAGAATTTAATTTGCTTTGGGGCAATTTCAGATTGACCAAAAACAGAACAAAAAAAACACAACTGAGGTATACAAAATATGGTAAAAATAAAAGCTGTTTCAAGAAAACAGCATTATATTTATTTTACAAATATTGAACTTTCATTTGCTTTGATATACAGTGAAAACCCGCTATAACGCGCCCTGCCATAACGCGAATTCGGATATAATGCGGTCGCGGCTTGGCTCCCGACATTTCGTACATTTATTCGCACATGATTTTTTTCTTCTTCTTGAAGTGTTATGCCAAAATAAACATGATGTGTTCTTTTTGGTTGTCTTCAATTAATTCTGTATACAATCTTTGCTTTAACAATAGCCGATGTGTGTTTCTTCTTTAACTGCACATACAACCATGCAACAGACAATGCGGTAGTTGATAAAAGTTTCTCACAGTTTAATAAACATCATAAACGAAAGCCGCCAACATATTTTTTGGGCTTGGCGGTGTTATTAGACGCAATCAGTTGACCAGTAAATAATGTCTGCTTCACTAGCTGGAAATTGAGAGGGTGTGAAATTGAAATCTGTTCAGCTTTAAAAACAATTATAAAAGTGACTTGTGACCAATGCAGGCCTACTGCACTTAGTTCTTAGGTTTTACACATGTTTTGGGTTTGCTTATGAAATGGTTATTAATTTCCCCCCTCTTTTTCTTAATAAATATTTTACCGTTACGGAAAAGCAGGTTCACAAACGGATGTCGTTCAATGCACTTTGCGCAACAACAAAAAAAACATTTATTATGATTTTGGGGAAGAGCTCGTGGATGAATTCTAATATAATACAATATAAAGTACGAGAAATAGTGTGTAAAACGCGGCTTCTGAGATGTATTAATTTCACAAGGTCCTTGAATTGTTATGCCTAAATCAACATCGGAAATATAACTTATTATTAGTACAAAAGTAAAGACACGTGTTCTTGAACTGCATCAACAACAAAGCAGCCGACAATGTGGTGGTTGATACAAGATTCTGACAATTTAATAAACATCAAAAAACAAAAGCTGCCAATGTTTTCTGGTCTTGGCGGTGTTATTAGAGGAAATCATTTGACTAGTAAACAGTGTCAGCTTTGTTAGCTGGAAATTGTACATGCGTATAGATGGTAACAAAACTTTATATCAGCGCGTGACCATTACAGACTCACTGCATGTTATGATTTAGTTCTCGGATTTTATGTGTATGGTGTTTGTTAATATACTCGTCATTACTATCCTATTTTTTGTATAAAAAAAAAATAAAATATTTTACTGTTATGGAAAATCAAGTTTACAACTTGTATATACACCGTTCATAGACCCTGGAATGTAGTGAACGTACTCTTGCTTCGTCTTTCGTAATCAAATTTTCTGTTAATTTTTCTCATTAAATTTAGACATAATGATTTGTGACAAAAATATTGAATAGTTTAAATACGTTTGCAATTTTTGCAATGGAATTAGGTACAGGTATTATGGATCAGCTGCATGCCATGACGGTACTATATCAGATGGTAAGTAAACGGTGTTAATACTCTATACATGCTCTATATTGGACATTAGATTCAGACACAACGGTTTAGACAAAATTATTGAATATTTTAAATCTGTGCAATCTTCCAATGAAATTGCAAGCATTATGGATGAACTGTGTGACACGACGGCACGATTAGTAAACGATGTTAATACCCTCCCTATTCATTATATAACGTCATTTGGGGTGTTATCGATCAACGTGTATTTTCGGGGGGGGGGGGAAGGGGGGAAATACAAATTAATAAAACTAACGCAAAGTAATAACCTATAAATATAGTATCCGTCCACTTTTTTTAATAAGTCTTATTACTGCATTCCATATAATATTCGTCCAATAATACTCCGATTTCTTACATTAGGCACGAGTACACGTATATACGCCAATGTGGTGTTTGCTGGAGTGAAAATATTTAAATACTGTAATACCCAGCGATAACACGACCCTGCTTTTAACGCGATCCAATTTCATGGACCCCGATTGTCATGTTATAGCGAGGTTCCACTGTATGTTTAAATGTTTTATACATGGTAAAATAAAATCCCTCACAAACATATTCTTCACTCGCTGCTTTTCTTCTGCCACATGTTGTGTCCACTCACATGTCTGCTTCTGCTTCAATGTGATTCAATTTTCACCTTGAAATTGGGGACATGCATGTAAAAACATTTTTTAGAAGCCAACATTTAAGACTTATTAGAGAACACTTTTTTTATTCCATCTAATTCAGTGCTCAAAACATCTGATAGCCCAGTGCCAGGGGCCCATCCTGTATTCCAAGTGTGACCACATGAAATTGAGATATGATTTTAATCAAATTGAAGCATGGCATGTCATGCTGAAAATTCAATTTTGTACTCCCATAATTACTGACAATATCCCTTTTAAATCGGTGACATGCATTAAAACAATCTTAGAGGAGCTGATTATTCAGAATTTGCAATTTCAGCAAATTCCAAGTTCACCAACTGCCCATGACTAGGTTAGAAACTAAAAGTCAGTGAATGCAGTATATAGGTACAAATATTACAACTAAAATATAGCTGACAAGTTAAAATTTACGTCAATGACAGAGAAACAAATCATGTTTGGCTTTACTCATATAATCAAACTTTCCATTTTTTTTCTGTATAAAGTCTAGTCACTGACGACAGGTCATCTCTTAAAATTTTACTTGCATGCAAAATTTCAAATTTATTTTCAGGCATCCCCCACCCATTCTCTTATCTAACCATTCAGTTATGTCAACAATATTACCTTTGTCCTGAGGATGATGAGATAAAAAATGGCAACAAGTTTTGAAAAATTGGCAACAAAATATAGAGGTTGGTGATTATTTGTGTGACAACTTTTTTTAAGCTGAGGGAAATCCCTGACAATGGACCAGTTTTTGAAGCAATAAAGTCTAGTGCTGCATGCATGGACATCGATGACCCAGTGCGTCCCAGAAGATTTGAAGGAGAAAATAAAATCATTCAATGAATTCATGAAGGCCACACAAAAAAAGATGATTTCACTCACAATATCAGTAATATGGATGAAACTCCAGTGTACTTTATTATTATTCCTTGACAAGTATGCAGTTTAATTCTTTTAAATATAAAATTTAAGTTTTAGTGCTTTTTCTGATATGTAATTTTTAAATGATTCAAAAGTTGTGACACAACTTACAGTTTGAAGAAGAAAAAACTGTCCCAGTACACACAAAAATTACTTTAAAAATTACTTTATGGTGTCCAAACAAATACGGTGTCTGGTTATTTAAAAATTCTTACAATTACTTTGAACTCAAGCTGTATAGATATTATGATACTGGGAACTGAAAATGAAATGGTGATGATGCTTTGAGAATGATTGGATTTCAGGCCTGTTGTAAGTGCATAACAGTTGAATTCAGGTGGATGAAATCACTACTGAAGAATGATTCTACTAAGTTCAAAGGTAATATGTGTGTGTGTGTCTGTGTGAGATTAAGATTTTAACATAGCTTTAACAAATTTTCAGGCATATCGCTATGATGTCTGCAATGTGATAGTTTATAGTGATATCTAGCACTGGGGCATCTTTATCCTGACACCAGGTCGACCAGTCCTAACACTAATCTCTTAATGCTCAGTGCCATGAGAGGCAGCTGTTAGTACCATTTTTTAATTCTTTGGTATGACTCAGCCAGGGATCAAACCCACGACCTCCCACATTTCAGGCCAGAGATCATCTAAGGTAAAAGTAAGTCTAAGATTATTGAACTGGCTGACATCTGCCTTTCAGTTATGTAATTAGAGTTAAGACAAGGAATAATTTAAGCATGTCCTTTATGACCAGGTACTGTTTATATTATGGTGTCCACTAAAGCTGTTTCACTTTAATTTCAAGAAATTTCTTAAAGCACATGGTAAACACAAATGGTCTTTTGATGCAATATCTTGAAAATGAGAATTCAGTTCATGATTTTCACATTTGTGCATCATTTCAAGGGTCAGAGACATTTGCAGTAAAGCCTTTTAAAATATAAATAAACCACAAATGCAACACATACATATATTTTAAAAAAGCATCCACGGCTCAGAAAAATGTAACTGTAGATAGTTACATCAATTGTAAAGGAAACATTCTGGAGTGTTTGTCAAAACACTTCACACAATTTATACATTATAATTGGAAAATAATTACATGTATTATTATGCATTCTTCAATAACCAAAATGTTTTAAAAACTGTAAATCCAACCTAATTTGCCAAGGGCCATCCCTGGTTTGAATCCCATCTTTTGAAGCATGGAAAAGCCCTTGTTATCAGAGGATATTGCCTTTTCAAGGCCCTTTTCTCTGTGTTCTCTCTCTAGTTCTGCTTTTGGCTTGATCCTATTACTGACTTGTGCATGCTTATGTTGCTGCTCTGTCTTGTACTCTCTCAGTGTCCTCTTGGAGACAAGGCCTGGTCTGTTATCTTCACTGTACGAAAACAGTAGGGAATTAATGCACAAGATTTTATGGACAATAGTGAGCTGTTTTTTTCAGGTATGAAACAGGACACAAATCATTAATAAAAGACAATATTAAAGACAATATTTTAACAAATCACAAATAAAAGGCAATATTTTAACAATAACAATACAAACTGAGGTTCTGTATATTCACAATACCAATTAAGGGTTGCAAAACACCATACACTAAATCTATTTTGTTAAAACCATAAGTACACATAATTATCATAATACATGTACAAACATGACTTTCCCCAATTTAATTAGTTTAGCTTTAGCAACTAAAGCTGTTTCAAAATGAAGATTATCATAAATATAAGTCTAGAAATGTTAAATAATTTTTTAATGTAAATTTTCCCATAAACCCGAGTTTTGTAAGTGCTGTTGATGTTGCTCAGCAATATTTTATTTTTTCCAGAGCTTGTGTACAATGGTGTTAAAGAAAGTATAGACTTCTGTAAGTTGCATCAAAATGAGTTATGTACTACATGATCTTTAAAGGGTCATCCGGATGAGACATCATTAAGAAAAGTATGTGAGAATATATCATTATCAGTTATTATGCTAACTTTGCTAAAATAACTAATGTTTCCACACTAATGAAAGATAATCAATAAGAAAGAAGTATATTTCTGAAACAGTGAAAGTAAGTGCTTAAGTATATTAATTTAACAGATAGTCCAGGATATAATGGTCTCAATGTCTCAGTGTCTAAAGAGATTGTGTGCTATTACTCCTACAATGTATGACATTGACAGTGATATTTATATTATGGGGGTCAAGGTCTTACTGCCTAAATAATGTCGCTTTATGGTGTGTTCTGATGTCAACTAACACTGAAAGTGGAATGAGAAGTCAAATTTTCAGGAAATTGATGTTTTTATGTTCCATTGGCCAACATTTCAGTTGGCATGAATGTGCTGGAAGCCAGGAATGCCAAAATTGGTTAAAAGGAAAGCAAGTATTTTGAACGCTATGAAGATATGTAAATAATTTCTAAATACTTTCTTTAATATTAATATATTTTTTATCTGTTTCATTAAAGAAATATACTTCAGCTTAATCCAATTAGATCGTGTAAGAATTTTAATTTTTTTAGAAAAAAGACATCAGAGTAAGTAGTCAGAATTTCCTAACCCTTGCCACCTCATTTTTGATATTTAGATATTTATGTTGAGTGAGATGAATCACATTCATAAATGTCCAAATATCAAAAATGGGGTGGTAAAGGTTAAATGAAACGTTGACTACAGAGTAAGTAAAGATGACTAAAATAGTGTGACTAATTTGTAGAAAATCGCTGATACAGGCTTCCAAGTGTTTGATATATTCCTGAAATTTATACTTCTCGTTCTCATGTTAGTCGACATTAGAACACTACACAGCATCGTTATTAGGCAGTAAGGCCTCGATCCCAGAAACGTTATTATCAGAGTCGACGTCATGCAGTGTAGGACTATTGCGCTATACACTAATACAGTAGGTATGTGTGCATGCGTTTTCCTTTCATGTGTATTATATGTATTGTCTGTAGGTTTTATGATAACCAGAAATGTTTTTATGGTAAGGTGACCTTGGACGGTGTTCCCCGATCCAGTGCTGGTCCACTTATTACGTAGACCAGCAAAGTTGGTCGATAAGCCTTTTTTTTATTTTGACTTGACGGCTTATAAAAGGCTTATCGACCAACTTCGCTGGTCTACTTATTACGGTGATAATAAACGAAACAGAAAATTATAAATATATAAATACTTTCTGTTTAAAAAGTTAATTAAAATGATTTATGGAAATATTTTACCAACTATATTTGATGGATACATTTTTTTTAATTTTGCATAAAATGTAATTTTTGAATGAAGGGATACCTAGAATTCAATTGTATGGCCTCAACAACGCATCCTCGAAATATGGTGAGATAATGAAAATTTTGAATAAATTGAATCAGGTTGTCTAAAGAAATATATATTTCCCTCTCATAAAGATATTTTGCATTACTATAATATTGGCATTAAACTAAATGGTAAATGGGATCAATATTACATTTTTTTCAAGAAAGATTCGGACATATAATCATCCTCCGAGTCCGACATTGTTTTATTCGAGCCGTAACAAAAGGGAGGCTACTGCAAACGAGAACAGTTTTAGTTCAATACACACCTCTGTTACTTAAATGGTGAAGAGCACCATACTGATGTACTATTTATTCGGACAACACCATACTGTATAAGATCAAATTTTTCGATAGGGATGGATCTAGTATTCATTTATATTTTTTCTCCGCAATATCGAGATTTGCAATAAATTTGCTATTTAAATTTCAATTACTTTTTTTTCTTTCCTTTTGTCTCTCTCCCACTTCCAATTCAGTTATTAAATTTATTAATATGACATATAAATCTTTCTCGCGTTAAATGAAATAAAATACCTTTCCTATCTAAGTGAGATATTAGCAGTAAAACTCAACACTAATTGTATTCTGAAGAGACGCAAATTTTTTAAAAGTGATTTATAAATTTACAATCTAATTTTCACATTGAATTGTAACTGTCTTAAGACATATACAAAGAGATCATCTGAGTATTTACCTTTTCCCTAATTAATATATCTAACAAGATTAAAAAATATAATTATAAACTATTGTTGTTCGTCCGTCGATTCGACGAGGACATTTCTTGTCTAGTCTGGTTCCCTGCTTAGTATGCTCCCATGAGTTTTACTGGTATCACGGTACCAATTGTTTTTCCATAGACCTCAATGCTAATGTTTTGTGAAATAAATATACTTTATATCCTACTTCAGCATGCATGTCACACACTGTCATAGAGAACAATGTTATATTGTCAATTTGACAATGACAGAACTAGGTACTCCATTGCATTTAAGAGAGATAACTCTGCTGGAACTAGACAGGGGTATGAGTTATCTAGTCACAACATACTTATTTTCAGTCATGTGTATCACATTTTCAAAAATGATAAAAGATACAAAATATGATCTAAATAGGAATTAGCATAAATTCACATGTTGCCAAGAGGCTAAACTTTCTTTTAAGCCTAACAGAAAGTACAAATCTTACATAATCCACCAATCATAGCTAGTGTTTATTTCTGAATGCAAGGTCCCTACACCTTAAGCTCCACCCACTTGGACTTGCGCAATTGGTACCGTTTTACCCACTCCGCTATACTATAGTATAGAATAGCGGAGGGAAACGCATGGGGGCATACTAAGCAGGGAACCAGACTAATTTCTAGTCATCCGAGGGTTGGATGGGCTACTTGTGTTATATGCGTGCGCAGGTGGATGATGAGGCCAACCCTTGCACGGAATGTTCGTTTGCATAAGGGACAGGGGATGAGTGGCAGATCTCATGGAGAGTTGATGGTACGTTCTTTTCTGGCTTGTCTCTTCAGCTCTGCAGCTGCTGTTCTGCTAGATTCGCACAACTTTGAGCCTTTGTTAACTGAGGAACGCCAAGTGACTCGATGGCTTGCAGCTTGCTCCCAGATATAAGGGTTTATGCTGAACGCTTTCAATGCAGCTTTCATATTGTCTATGAAGCGTTTCTTCTTACCTACGTGGGGTCGCTGTCCTTGCCATATAAGAGTCTCTTTGGTCGCCGGTGGTCTGGCATGTGTACAATATACCCCGCCCATCGTAGCTTGCACTGCATCAGGATGGTGTGGATGCTGGGGAGACCTGCTTGGGTATGTACCTCAGTGTCTGGAACCTTGTCCTGCCACTTGATGTTGAGGATTCAATTATATAATATTACTGAAATGAAGAGCATATGTTCTTTAATAAATATTCATAATCTGAATATTACTAATTAAAGACATAATGATCAATATCTAATACTGATAAATACGAGAAATGAAGATGATAACTTGCTTTGTGCATTTTTTTTGCAAAAAAGACCTTTTCTTCCCAGATGTTCTTCTAATTTAAACAAATATTGCAACTGTTAGTGATGTATTACAGAAAAAAATAATAGACACGTCGATTTTTATGTACTAATTAAACAAACTTCATCAGCAAGTATTTGGTAGCTGTGGCATCTTTGTTGGTCAAGCGTTGGACTAATAATTCAAAGGCATCGAGTTCAATACACACACAGGCATCAGTTTAAAAAAATTATACAATTTCCCTTTAAACTGAGATTTGATATTATCTTGCTTACGATACTTCAGACAATCTCAGTAAATTTGAAACAGGAGTAGTTAGTAAAAGAAAGAAATTACGGTTTTGTTGCAAAGTCGAACACATGGAAACCTTTTAATTTGCTAAATAAAGAGTTAATGAATTTCTTAAATTTGAAGAAACGTTTAAAATGTCCTTTGAGATAAAGCAAAACTCCTTGATGCCTGCTAAATATTCTGTTAATAACTATCAACCATGTAATGTAAGGAAGAAATTTTAGTTGTTTAATGAAACTGAAGCCATGACATCCTGAGTCGGCTGCCTCAATGTGTCCCTTGGGAAAGTACTTGGCTACCTTTCCACAGAATTATATGAGTGTGATCTTGCAGTGACTGTGTTCGTAACCCGTTTCGACCTTTAAGTTATAAACATTTAGTAAAGGAAGATATCTTCGTACTATTGCCGCTAGTAAGCAGGGGGTGGGGAGAAAAATAGACACAAACAAAATAAATCGCGTTTGACGAATGTATTCTTTCTTCATTATGTTTTCATCCTGTATTTTGCAACCAATCAGCATAAAAACCGAAAGTGCTGAACCAATCATATTTATGCAGCTGCAAATCTAGTATCCATAAAGGAACACCTGGCTTCCGATCTTTTTAACTTCCCGCCAAGGCTATCAGCAAGAAAACAAAAATAAGGCATGCCTTTAGAAATGCACTTATCTTTAGAAACACATAAGAAAAATTCCACCCCTCTAGCCTGTCCAGGTCTCTGTTTTGTATTACTTTATGTTTTATTTATAAATATATAGAAATTAAAAAATAAGATTTTGTCTCTCTAGCGACTTTGACTTTCGGCAGCCTTCTTTCTAGTTGTGTTTGGACATAATGCATAAAGGAGATGTTGAATGGCATATGTATTTCACTTTTTACTAAGGATCTGCAGACCATATCAGATGAGTGGGACGGCTGCTGGGGTGTCTATCATTCTTTCAAATATGTTAAGAAAAAAAAAACATATTCTTATATCTGCCTTTCCCGTTGGTTATTAAACATTTGTATCACATATCGGAGGTCCACTGAGAATCGGCATTGGCTTATGAAGCTCAGCACATTTAGTCTTTCTAAAGATTCATGTCTTTCTGCTTGTTATAATTTCCCAGAAAGATTATTCATGATTTTCTCGCAAACTTCGGCTCTTCCGTGAACTGATGGTTCGTTTTTACTTCTTAGGTTATTACAATTTAATTGCGTGCCTTGTGCGATGCAGCTAGTTTTAAATTTTGTATGATAGTGTATTTGTCATGTTCATCTTTGGTAAGCTTGAACTTTTCTCTGTGGTATTAAATAAAATGATTTAACCCAACAAACGGCATTTCATGCTATATTATTTCATTTCACACATCATTTGGAATCTGAATTCATCATTTCAATTTTTGGGTTCAATCAATTCATTTCATGCTATATCATTTCATATCACACAACATAATTTGGAATCTGAATTCATCATTCCATTTGATGGGTTAAATCATTTCATTTCACTCTTCATCATTTCATTTAATACCACGTCATTTGAAATATAAATGCATCATTCGGTTTTGTTCGTTAAATCATTTCATGTGACACCACATAATTTTTAATCTGGATTTATCATTTCATTTGCAAGGTTAAATCATTTGATTTCATACTAGATCATTTGATTAATGTAACGGCTGTCCATAAACCCCATTATCATTGCTGTAGCAATCGCACCTGAAATTCTCTGTGGGCAGCACGTCTGGCCATTGTACCGACAATAAAATCACAATCACCCGTGTCTGTTTGCGTGCTACTTTACGATGCTCTGGGTAGCCCCGGTGTTATATATACATCTGCTGTGCATCTTCGTTCCACCACAACGTGAACAGGAACGTTTCAACCTCAAGCTGCGCAGATACTCTCCAGCGAGTAGTTTTTGTATTCCTTATCGATATCGTGTATGTTTTCTGAAAGCTGCACTAATACTCTGTCGTCTATCTCTGGATTGGCAAGCGGTATCATGATTCATGTACCGTGTTTATGTCTGGTCCCTCCTCAGTGGCTTTGTTTTTTGTTCTTTTTTGTAATCAATCTAAATATAGCACGAGTTGTAAATGCAAAAATATCGGGTAATTCAAATCCATGGATGGGATCTGTCTTCCTGAGATAAAGCTGATAGTTTGAGTCGGTGAGCATGATGCTGACCAACCGGTCGATGTGTCAAAGTCATTTCAGGAATGAAAGCCTGCATTTTTAACGAGCATATCCGTGTTGTCATACGTACTGTTTGGAGTCAGATACACAATAAATTTGTTGTTGCCAAGCGAAGCTGAACATTTTGTCCTATTATGAGCTGAATAAATTTCTCGAAGAGCTGTCCGTGTACTTGTACTTGTCTGGATGAAATATTCTACAGCCAACGGTACAACTTGATAATTAGCCAAGAAGATCATTTATTGTCAGAACCAGCACGAGCTGGAGGGACGGTATTGCCTTAAACACTTTGCTTTGATCAGGACCGTAGAGACTGGGGTAAGAAACACCTGGGTCTTTCCTAGTTCTTGTTCAAACAAAATGTTTCTTTTATACAATTTTAAAAAAGTATTGTTTGAACAGGGCCATGGCCGTACACTAGTGCAGTCACCTTGTGTAATCATTTTCACTGTAAGGTTTGTCAATTCCAGTAAGAGGTACTGGTATTGTTTCACGAGAAATTTCAACCGTGGTTTCGCAGTTTAGAAGTTTTGACTCCACCAAGTACATGTTTATCTACTATCGTTTGCTCCTCCTCATGATAAACTTAATGTAAATGGATTTTTTTGTCTGTCGGAATAATAGAAAGGATCACAAGAACTGTGGTTTCTTTTGTTTTGGTCATTTGGCTTTTCACACTTATTTGATCACCTTGGACATGTTACCCATCATAATGTCACGGTAGCTAAGTACGAGTGGATCGTGCTCTTCCATGCAAAGTGTGGTGAAGATTTGTGTAGCGTCATCAGCTACGAACTGCTCCTTGGCATCATAATGATATCGATACCAAACAAGATCTTACTTCTTGGCATGACGTGCAGGATACGGCATAACCTACTCAAGGATAGAAGGGATTTTCAGATTATTTAATCTGGGTAGCACCCAATCAATCTAATTCCTTCTCCAGAGCCTGCTCTGCACTCTCATCCCATGTAAACCAATTAACGTAAACGGTCAAGTTGTTTCCAGAGCTGTTAGTAATACGCAGTTCCTGAGATAATGTGGTTGAACGCCCGTTATTGCTTTAAACTCATTGCAAAATATACATGATTACTGAAAATGAATACTCCAGTCTAATAGATATGTACCTTCCTAGTGTTATCTGGAAACGGATAATCAAGCCTACTGGATAGCACCATCCAAGCCTTACATGAAAATTAATGCTCAAGCGTAATCGGTTATGTACCTACCGAGTCGTGTGTGTAAATGATAATCAAACATACCGGATAATTTATTAACCTTCCGAGTTGTGAAATGCCAAATTTTCGGTCGATCTATTAATAAACTATTAGTTGTGGCCAGATAACCATTAGTTAGATTTACGAGACACGTCGTGCAAAAGAGAGGTGCCTGTAGAATCTAGGCGACCGTTGTACTAATTAAACGTTGTTTACACAGAACCAGGGTTGCCTGCTGGCGACCTTTAAAGTTTGATTTTATCACGAAAGTGTCAGAATTGAGGAAATACAGAGATTCTTTTACTTAAAACCAAAGCATGTCATATTGACCATGACGTAAGCGACTTTGAGAGGAAAGCGGGAGAAAAGACATATGATTCTGATTGGTCACGGTTAAATAAGGGGGGTGTTTTCCCCGATATCTTAGAACATAATATCGCACTAGCTAAATTAGAATTTAGTCTTAATATTTCCATGTGAGAGGACAGATGTAAAATTATTTAGTAAGATTCCCAATGATATTTTGAGATAAATACATTGGTACGTTAAACCGTAATCCAGGGGAAAAACCGCCAAAAACGGTTGAGTAACACACCAAAACACAAAGGTATTGTCGCAATTGCATGTATATTGTTGATGCAATTTATATGTTTGCTTAGTTACAGGTCTGTATGATTTTGTTTGATGCATTTGTATAATTGATTTAATTTGATACATTTGTATAATAATGTTTTTTGTATTATGAATCGGAAGTTCTTGCATGAATTCATTGGATACATATGAATTGGGATTCTTACCTTAAATCTTAGTTAAGAATGACGTAGTGTTAATTTATGTCGTAAAAACACTATGCTGAGTTATGGATAGGGAGTGTTACGTTAATTCTTGAACTTATCATATTGTTTGAATAATATTCTAGGAACATTAGTTAATGATTTACAAGATTTCATGTGAATTCACCGAATTTTGATGTCATAGGTAATTTAGCGACAGAGTATACGACTTATGTACTGTGGAAAATTAAGGCAGAGCTATAATTCAACGCCTCGCTATGTAGTAAGTTAATATGTTAGGTCAAGGCAAACGAATTAACAATTGATTTAACTACATTCATTTGAGGACATGTGTAGTTAATTACTAGCCGTAAAATTGTTATCACTGATAGAAATATCTGATTGTTCGAACCAGGAATAATGGACAGTCTCAACTGTAACCATTGTAACGAGAGACTTAGGTTGTTTTAATTTTCTTTTGAAAGGAAGAACATAGCTTTTTGGGGAGTTCGTGAAGTACGGGAATAACGACGTACACGTTGGAAAAAGAATTGAGAGGTGGAAATTGCAGTGTATGCATGATACAATGGATAAGTCTGAATTCAAGCGGAACATCCACGAGGGCAGATTATCTAGAGAGAAAGAGTCAGATCGACAAAATATAAAAAGTAAGTAAAGATATTTCATATATTCCCATACTCAAGTCAGATACAGATGTCTTTGGAGATTGACGAAAAGGTACGATACGTATTTGGATGAGAGAACATAGTGGCCACATCTTATTCCTTGGTGAAAATATTGAACCTCAAAATTCTCCAAGAAAAAATGTTTAAATCTGTTGGTAAGAAACCATTTATAAAGGGAAATTAAACGCATAATATAAAAACCGAGATTAAACCTGCTGTATTTATATGAAGGATTGAATGGGCGAATCAATAAAATGAATGAAAGGGGCATTTTACAAAATAGAAGGTAAATGACGGGAAAAAAAGTCGGTTGAAAAACAGTATCAACATATGTAAACTTTCAGTGCATTTTGCATTGAGATTATAATGGCAAATGTTGTGTATAATTTTATATATATATATATATATATATATATATATATATATATATATATATATATATATATATATATATAGAGAGAGAGAGAGAGAGAGAGAGAGAGAGAGAGAGAGAGAGAGAGAGAGAGAGTTAAAAGGAGGTACAAAATGTTATATCTTTAATGAAGAATATTAATTCAATAATAAAATTATTTTGTGGGTGGAGACAGGTCACATGTACTTTATAAACAGAATATAACAGAGTTGTCAAAAACGTCAAGTATACTCGTACACTCGTGTTTGACTTTGAGAACAGGCTGCACATAAGTTTGATCAGTATAAGAAAGTAAGTCACAAAAACCCATGTTCCCTTGGAAGAAGGGTACACTAATGCAAGGAACATCCTGTTTAAATTCTATGTAGTCAGCATGCACACAACTTCAGATTTTACCACTAAAACAAAATGTGTACACCAAGACAGCCTGTAAATCTTGTATGCAAACACCCTTAATTATCTTTTTTTCTGTGTGTAACACTTGGCAAACAGAAGTAGCGTGTTCGAAACTTTGAAAGAACATGTGGCATTGTTTTCCACTTTTTGTTTTCCTCTTTGTTTAAATGTGAACAAAGTATTTATCATATTGATATTAATTAACATAAGGCAAATAACATCCACTGAATCAGCCACCATTATTACTTTTTTTCTATTTCTACTTTTAGTTTGGACTTGTGAAGGTATTCCCACCAAAAGACATATGACATAATTGTTTTGATTAAATACCCCATATATTTCCTATCCTACCGTCTAATGCACTGGAAACGACTATGGTAACTGCTAAAGCATTAGCTTTTCTTTTCCAAAGTGGAATGCTAACGCTACGTTCTACGATTTGGTCTCAGAAACGCGTTAAAAATGAAAATGTTTACGAAGGTAATGCTTTAAAAGTACGTTCTGTCATGCTGTAAGCATTACAAGTATGTTTTGCTGCATTTGTTGCGATTTATAACGCATTAGTTTATCTCATAAGTTTATCAAGTTTTTGACACAAACGGCATTTGATAGGCATGTACATATAAATGACATACAGCTGACATCTTCACTCCTTGATACATTTCGATAAATAAAAAGAAACTGTGTCAGATATTAATATTTCCATAGTAACTTGAAAACTGGAATTACAGACAAATTATGGATATTTTATATACTGGTAGTTAACATTCCAAGCTAAGATCAAAGGGTCGATGGAATCGACATAAGGGCGAGTAAACAAAAAAGCAACAACGATCAACACCATCGTGAAAGATCGACCAAACTTGAACCTTCTTGTTTGAACTTCAGTTTTGATACTCGCTGTTCCAACCTTCATGTTTGAACTTCAGTTTTGATACTCGCTGTTCCAACCTTCATGTTTGAACTTCAGTTTTGATACTCGCTGTTCCAACCTTCATGTTTGAACTTCAGTTTTGATACTCGCTGTTCCAACCTTCATGTTTGAACTTCAGTTTTGATACTCGCTGTTCCAACCTTCTTGTTTGAACTTCAGTTTTGATACTCGCTGTTCCAACCTTCATGTTTGAACTTCAGTTTTGATACTCGCTGTTCCAACCTTCATGTTTGAACTTCAGTTTTGATACTCGCTGTTCCAACCTTCATGTTTGAACTTCAGTTTTGATACTCGCTGTTCCAACCTTCATGTTTGAACTTCAGTTTTGATACTCGCTGTTCCAACCTTCATGTTTGAACTTCAGTTTTGATACTCGCTGTTCCAACCTTCATGTTTGAACTTCAGTTTTGATACTCGCTGTTCCAACCTTCTTGTTTGAACTTCAGTTTTGATACTCGCTGTTCCAACCTTCATGTTTGAACTTCAGTTTTGATACTCGCTGTTCCAACCTTCATGTTTGAACTTCAGTTTTGATACTCGCTGTTCCAACCTTCATGTTTGAACTTCAGTTTTGATACTCGCTGTTCCAACCTTCATGTTTGAACTTCAGTTTTGATACTCGCTGTTCCAACCTTCATGTTTGAACTTCAGTTTTGATACTCGCTGTTCCAACCTTCATGTTTGAACTTCAGTTTTGATACTCGCTGTTCCAACCTTCATGTTTGAACTTCAGTTTTGATACTCGCTGTTCCAACCTTCATGTTTGAACTTCAGTTTTGATACTCGCTGTTCCAACCTTCTTGTTCACTCGTTCTTTTGTCGTGAGCAATAATTGATTCGCCCTTTTTTTGGTACGCACTCCTATTAACGCGATACCAGAGCACGCGATACCAGAGCTTGACATTAGACAGTTTATACCTTTTATCTGGACCATACCCTGTATGTAATTATTACGAGTTTATGCTTTCAAAAACAAAAAGTGACAGAAAAGAGTATAAAGCAGTAAGCTTCGTAAAATTTATTTGGAGTTACGCTAGCTAGAACGTTTACTTTCCATACATTTAATTTAATACCACATCATTTGGAATATGAGCTGATCATTCCATTCTGTTCTTTAGACCATTTCAACTAATGCCAGATCATTTGAAATCTGAATACATCATTTCATTTTTTGGTTTAAATCATTTAATGCTAGACTACATCATTTCATTTAATACTACGTCATTTGGAAGCAGATTTCATCAATCCGTTTTGTTCTTTAAATCATTTAATTTTATACCACATCATTTGGAATCTGAATTCATCATTTTATTTGTTGAGTTAAGTCATTTCATTTCATAGTACGTAATTTCATTTAATAATATGTTGTTTGGAAGCAGATTTCATCAATCCGTTTTGTTCTTTAAATCATTTAATTTTATACCACATCATTTGGAATCTGAATTCATCATTTTATTTTTTTAGTTAAATCATTTCATTTCATAGTACGTAATTTCATTTAATAATATGTCGTTTGGAAGCAGATTTCATCAATCCGTTTTGTTCTTTAAATCATTTTATTTAATACCAGATCATTTGGAATTTAAATTCATGGTTTAATTTGTTGAGTTAAATCATTTCATTTTAGATTACATCATTTTATTTAATAGCACGTCATTTGGAAGCATATATCATCATTCCATTTTGTTCTTTAAATCCTTTTATTTAATACCAGATCATTTTATTAACGCCACATCATTTGAAATCTGAATTCATTTTTTCATTTTTGGGATTCAATCATTTCATTTCATGCTATATCATTTCATATCACACAACATCATTTGGAATCTGAATTCATAGCTCCGTTTGATTTGTTACATCATTTCATTTCACTCTACATCATTTCATTTAATACCACGTCATTTGAAATTTAAATGTATCATTTGTTCGTTAAATCATTTCACGTGACACCACATCGTTTGAATATGGATTTATCATTTAATTTGCAAGGTTATATCATTTGATTTCATACTAGATCATTTAATTAATGTATTTTTGGCGGCGACGGCTGCCCATTACGATATCGAAAGACCAATTAACCCTAGCTGCTCAGGGGTTAGCTTTGGGTGTTCTGGATGGTCACAGTGCTCGTCGTCTATCTCCTTTGCATACGTGTTCTGTCCTAGTCTTATCCGGTAAGACTCTCACCCAAGGTGGCACAAAAACTCACACACCATTGATTTGTACTTCTTGTCGATGTCATACACATTTGATGCGAACTGATTGATTGATTGATAAGATTTGCTTTAGTTGCTTCGTCCCTAGGGCTCTTATCACTGTTTTATCCGTCAAAGGACAGTTATTTAATTAATCCTGAGGGTGGGAATAGAGCCACCACCCTGCAGGCGTTTACGTGTTCAGGGAACACTTTTTTAATTGGGTCGTCACATCTGAGTAACTATTGAGCTACTACTGTGTGATTGTAAGGCCTTACTATATGAGTGGGAATAGTTCCAGCACACACTCATATTTATGCCATCCGTTGTTATTGGTTATTAATGGACGTGCTAGGCACGTGTAGTTGCTGTAGCAGGCGGAGTAGGTAGTGGGCGAGGCGAAGGGCCAGGCGTGGAAGGCTGCTTTTTCTGAGTCTAACCCCTATTTATATACTCTGTGCTGTTTATCTAAGTTAGTTATGAGTATACAGTGCTTTTTGTTATGTTCTTTGAAAATTGGTGTTTTGTGTGATATTTATTTGAGTTAATTTGTTCTG
Organism: Unio delphinus; assembly: GCA_029339505.1. NCBI lineage: Eukaryota > Metazoa > Mollusca > Bivalvia > Unionida > Unionidae > Unio > Unio delphinus. The sequence continues at coordinate 3,692,624 of JAQISU010001252.1, forward strand.
TGCAACATTGTGTTGCGGTGTCTGATGACCTTGGTCTTGGGTCACCTTATATTCGCTGTTTGAGGTCCTATTAGTGACTTAATTTTCTGCGTTTGGTTATAGTTGCAGCCTTGTGCCGCTGGGCCTGATAGTCTTGGATTTGTGACTACCTTATATGTTCTAGATTTAGGGTCTTATCGTAATTACTTTCTATTTTTTTTAGTTTTGTTTGCGACCTTGTGTCGCTGGGCCTGATAGTCTTTGGGTGTTTTTAGACTACCTTATATATCTAATTTTTGGGTTCCTATCCTATTTCCTGTCTAGTTTATGTGCACCGGTCTCGGTTCACTGATTTGTGCTACTTGAATTATCCTAGTTTTTGTATAATGTGTGGATTTGCACTGTATACTTATTAGAATTGCTAGGAGGAGTTTAGAAGTAAGAGAGTAGAGGCAGAAAAGTGGGGAGTAGGGTGTTAACTTTTGGTTTTTGATTGTCTGTTCTCACTGCCTACTTTTATGTTGTTTTTGTTGGCATCCTATCATACTACTTTTGTTTGATTGTTATTTCTATTATAACTATTTATGACCATTATTATGATACTTTTGAATTCAGGTTTAGTGCGGCTTATTTTGTTTCCTAAGGTTTTCCTCAATTTGAGGTCAGGTATGTGGTTTGGTCAACTAGATGATGACTAGTGGGTCCTTGCCGGAAATATCCGGGGCCGTTAAGCGACACGTCAAGGGTTTTTCACTGTCACACCCAGAAAACCGCCCCCCGGTCCGGACCGTGAGGTTTGGTGACCAAGTGACAACATATGGGCCTCTGCCGGAAATATCCGGGGCCGTTAAGCGACACGTCAAAGGTTGTCCATAGTTGCGCCCAGAAACCGCACCATGGTCCGAACGGTTGCTTAGCTCACCTGTCCTTAAGAGGTTACTTGATAATTCGTTTAGGGGCCTACACTTCCTGTCCCTTTCTGGGATTTTTATTGTGGTTATGGTTTTTATATTTTGCCTATTTTTTCTATGTTTTTTAGATATTCTATCACATTTTTATATGTCCCTGCTAAGTTTGTGTTTGTTTTTTGTAAAATCTCTGGGTATGTAATGGGGGCTTTAATTTCTAGCTGTTTTGATCTGAATTTGTCCCTTTCTTGTTTGGTTTTAGTACAATTGTTGAAGATATGATGGAGATCTTCAGGGGTGTTACAATTGTAGCAGTTTATGTTATGAGGAAAGGGTCCTAAGTATTTTCCCATGCTGTTTGCCAGCTTGGTTTTGCCTATAGTTATTCTATTTATGGTTGTTTGTTCTATAGGTAAGCCCTTGGGCGGTTTTCTATTTCTATTTACTTCCTTAACAGTAGTGTACAACACTCTCCCTATTGTACTAGTATCCCAATCATTTTGCCATTTTTTTTATCTATTTGAGTATTTATTAGACTGTATAGTTCTGATGTACTATATTGTAGTGGCTCGAAATTTGGTTCGCTTAATTTTTCTTTGGCTTGTTTGTCGGCCATTTCGTTGCCTTTAATTTCAATGTGGGAGGGTATCCACATGAATTCTACAATAATATTTTCGTTTTTTAGTTGTTTTAGTTTGGCATTTTTTTGATTGAGAAAGTCTTCCCTACATTTAGTGGTGTTTGTTTGAATTGAAGAGAGGACACTTAGCGAGTCACTAATAATCACTGTCTTATTGGGTTTGAATTCTTCAATCCACTGTAATGATTTTAGGATGGCCCATAATTCAGCTGTGTAAATAGAGCAGTAGTCTGGGAGACGTCTGCCTATTTGTACTTTATGCTCTGGTATGACCATTGCTGCAGCTGTTTTGTATGGATTAGTAATTTTGGATCCATCCGTGTATATTTTAGTATATTGATGGTACTGAGAGTTTATAATTTCTAAGGCTTCTATTTTGAGGTTGATTTCTTGATTTTGTTTGTTGCCTTTTTGAGTTAGGGAGGTGTTGACTTTAGATTGTACGTTGTTCCAAGGTTCGTGTTCGTACACTACGTTATGTTCTAATGGGAATAGTTCCACTGGTAATATTGATTTTAATAGATGGACTTGCTTTCCCATGGGTAGTTTTTGTTTTAAGCTTTTTCTAAATGGGATGTTGGTTTTATTTATGGCCAGGAGTGTGGGGTGCGTTTTGGGGTGGGTGGACAGCCGCGCTGCATACTTTAAAATGAGTTCTTGCCGTCTCAGATGTAGGGGCAATTCTCCCGTTATTACATGCAGTTCGGCTGTCGAGGTTGTGTTTAGAGCTCCGGTGCTCTTTACTAGTGCCATTCGTTGGATTTGGTCCAGTTTTTTGAGTTGTGTTTTATGATGCGAACTGCTTCAGAACTCCATTTTTATAGTCGATCTTGGGATTAGCAGAAGCAGCAATGATTCGCGTTCTTCTGTATTTCTGGTCGCTGACCCATGGCTTTATCTGTCTTGTTTTTTTTTTCATATCCGTGTGGGTGGGGCATCTTTCTTGCCTTATCTTAAGTATATCCCAAGTTCCAATTGCTAAAGCCTCAGATGGTCCAAAAGGCCGAAAATTCCAACTCTTATGAACTGACGTTGAGACTCTCTGATGGTATTATGTGAGTGTACAACTCCGTGTACACAAATTGAAAGCATTTTACACGTTCCGTTACCATGATTTCCCTGGAAGTTGATGAAGCAAAATCCGACGAATGGGACGATGATAGTATTTTTGTTGCTGAGGGTATTGCCGAAGCGCTCTGAATTGTTTACGTTGAATCCGAGTAATAGTAACCAGACAAGCTGGTTACGCTTAATGACTTGATCATTTCTGCTGTTAAGTGAAGGATCATTAAGGCAGCACCAGTGACTGCAATTGAGATAGAAGTACGTGCACAGCACATCAAGGTGCCATGAGATTTTGGCTTCTGTGTGAGCCTCGATTACGACATTAAATGGGGCTATGTCCAGAAGGCGCATGAAACGAGAACCACAAAGGCTCAAAGTGTGCTTATTGCTTGAATGAGATGGTGCTTTTTGTTCATTTCTAAGACAATATTGCATGTCAGCATATTAACCAGTGGTTGTCTTTAATCTAACATACGCACTTAGAGCACCCAGATACTGCTTATACGTCGTCTACACCAATCTAGTTTTCCATAGGGTTCACCACCCACAGTAATATGGTACTATTTTCTTTTATCAAGAACTCTACCAAATGTATTTATTTGACCAAGGTGGACATAAAACCGTGGGACCTTGACAAACGATGAGATGATGGCTGCCATGTGTGTGCCAGCTCCGTATAACCCTGTTAATTCCGATCTAAATATGATGCCAAGCGTGTCAAGATAGAGCTGATGGTTTGGGTCAGCGAGCATAATGCTGACGCAACCAGTTGCAGAGCTGTTTGCATATGCTAGTCTTAGAGTGGAAAACTGCAAATAATACTGCTGCTATAGAGTCATCCATTTAGTACATACGCAAAAATCTGGCAATGCTTGATACCTTCCGCCTCTCTCTAGTACACATGCATACTTTGTTACACACACACACACACACACACACACACACACACTCGCATAAACAATCGAGGATTAATAATATTAACGTGTTTAATAAAACAGATAGTCCACCGACATTGAATATCTGGCTGCATCAAAGAAATAAGCAGCGTAACTTTAAAAAGTTGTCTAGTGTCCGCTAAAATTCAAACGCTGAATTTCACTCTCCCTTTTCCTATGCGTACATACATTATCAGTAGACACCCACCCATCACACCATACCCTCCAGGTGTACATACTAAATGGCATCATGGTGACAAGCACCATCATATTTCCTGAAAGTCTGCTAATTAATGTTATTGCCAGCATTTATTAGCGTAAGTGGCACAATAGTTATAGTAGTACCGGCCAGTACAGGTAATGCCTATTTTGTAAAAGTCTGATCCCCTGCTTAGTATGCTCCCATGCTTTGCACTCCATACTAAGCAGTGGACCAGACTAATTTTGTGAGCGTTTTCAGCTTCCACAGTTAGCCATTCCAGGTGGTTTTTACCTGCTTTGCGCTGCCTGGGGCAGGCTTCAGGTGACAATTGACAGTAGTTGGCGTTGGTTTGTATATACTGCTCAAGTGTCCGTATGTGGGATTAGAATGTCAGGAGAATCAGAGCTATTGTGAAATAGATTGTTTGCAGGGTGAGCTGGAAAGATCATAGGCTGATATAAAGAATACGAGCAGAAGAGAACGAGTTATTGCGTAGAGTGACCTGGAGAGGGTGAGCAGGACATGATTTGCTGGAGTAATCGAAAATTAGTTGTTGATTAAACGAAATATTCGATAATTCTATCAGTAAACAGTAAATCAAGGTCGTAAAAAATTGTTGAGAGTTAAGACAAAATGCTGTTTGCAAATTTGGATAAGTATATCGGGGTTAAATGGCAAATTGACAAAGATTGTAATGAAATTCTACACAGTGCTAGTAGATACTAGAACGGACATTTCACATGGAACACTTTGTGTGATGCCTCACACAGTGCTTGGAATAAGACCTTTCTTGTCTTTGTTGAACTCTGGTAAACTTTACTGACTTCATTTTGTCATACGAGTGCATTCACAAATCATACAGGGGATATCCAAACTGGTGGCAAACAGGAAAAGTAAAGTATATAATTCCAGGCAACCATATTTACTTCATTTAGGTCATGATATGATGTTTTCACCAAAAGACCTCGAATTGGTCCTAACAAAATTGATGCTCTCTGCACATTCAATCTGGTCATTTTGAAAGCCTTGTTATCACTACTTCTAAATTTAGAGCCTTATTAACGTGGGGTTTTAATAAAATAAGACTTATCGTGTCTAGTTGGTCCTACATGAAAATAGTAATGATCCGACCTCCAATATGGCCACCACAATGGCGATCTAGGAATTCTCCTGTCAACAGCACGCTTTCGCTATAGACATTTTATAATGTATAAAGCTGATACTAAATGGAAGTCTGATATCCAGTATGGCTGCCATGGAAACCATATTGAACATCTTTATATTATTACTGCTCTGAATGATAAGTCATATCAACACAAGGTTTTCCTCAAGAAGATTTGTTATGACGTCTTGTTGGACCTAACTTAAAATGGTGCCAATCTGATGTTCTTGAATATCTGGTTATATCTACATGTCCTAAATGTGAAGCCATTTTGACATGGATTTTCACCAGATGAGTTCGTATGCGTCTAGATGGTCCTTTTAAAAAAATGATGTGATCCGAACATCAATCTGGCTATCATGGTGGCCATCTTGAAAATAGTCATTTCTGATCCTCTCACATGGGTAGTAATATCAAGAAAGGGATTTTACCTGAAAGACTTATTTTATGTACTTAGCCTTACATGAAAATGGTGCCAAATCATACACCCAATATGATGAGCACAGCTGCCATCTTGAAGATCTTGTTGTCAATACCAATTCTGAACTGATAGTCATGTGGACATGAGTTTGTCACCAAACCTTCTAATAATGTTTACTTTGTCCTAAATGAAATTGGTGCCAATCTGACATCCAACATGTCCACCACAATAATTAATTTAAATGATGTTGAAAAAAACTGAAGAACATTCAACATGGTTTCAACACTGAAGTAAATGAAATAAATGGTTTTGACATTCTTTACCGCCAGATGTAAGTCAGATCTTTTGTGGGAGCTTTGTTTCAACAGTGGCCATATTTGATGACAGACCATTTCAACACATGTGAGAGTTCTTCTGTCATGTCTGATCAATTTGTTGAAGGGTTTTCAAATTTTAAGCAACAGCGAGTATATTTGATTGCTGGTTGGCAGTTGATCCATGCCATTTTTATTTTCCTGACTTAATATGCCACAAACCCGCATATCAATTGTATCATGCATTTTAAATGGTTGATTGAAATCTGAAGCTGAAATAAATAGTGCACTCTTAAGTGCCTTTATCGAACGCCTCTTTACATATGTCAGAACAACACAACTATGTCTTTCTACTTTTTAAATTGGTAAGGAGCTCAAAAATTAAAGAAAAAAATTTGCGAAATTTCTGATAATATTTAGCCATACCACAAATCTCATCAGTTGTTTTTTACTGAACGGCATAGGGAATTCAGAAACAACATTAACCTTAGCTTCTATAGGCTTAATTTGAGCAGATCCCACAATATGTCCTAGACCGCTCCAGTGGCCTAGTGGCTAGAGCGTCCGCCGCGGCAGCGGGAGGTCATGGGTTCTATCTCCGGCCGAGTCATACCAAAGACTTTCAACAGCTACCTCTCTTGACGATTAGCATTAAAATGTTAGTGTTAGGACTGGTCGGCCTGGTGTCAGGATAATGTGACTGGATGGGACATCATACTACATGTCCGCTACATGATGACCCAGTGCTAGACCTACTATAAACTGTTTCACTGCAGACATTCTAGCAATATGACTGAAAAATTGTTAAAGCTACGTTACAAATCTTAATCAATCAAACAAGCAAACAAACAATATGTCCTGAACAAAAATGACACGGGCTCTGCAAAATTCACTTTTACTTATATTTATTGTCGAATGTGCATCACTCAAATGAACAAAGAATTTCCATAAAGTTCCAGGTTATCCTTCAAGGAATCACTGTAAATAATGATGTCATCAGTGTCAGTGTCATCAGTGTATGCATCACAACCATATACATCTGATGTTATCATGTTCATTAAGTGCTGGAATGTAGATGGAGAATTTTCATACCAAATGGCATCACTCCATCTGGAGTTGCAAACACCGAAATTTCTCTTGCTCTATCTGTAAGTGAAATCTGCTAAAATCCTTTTAATATGTTAAACTTGATGATATATTTTGCATATTGCCAATTCTGTCAATACAGTAATCAATTATTGGTATTGAAAATAAGTCTGTTTTTGTGACACTGTTCACTTTTCTAAAGTCTGTGCACATACGGAAAAAAAATGTTTGGTTTCAGCACAAGAATACATGGCGAACTCCATTTACTTTGCTGGTTCGATAAAACCATTCTACAACAAATATGTAGCTTCCTTCTTCAAACATTCCTGCTTGATAGGATTCATCCATTAGGGGTGCTGCTTACAGGTTTAGAATCTACAATTTAAACATAATGGTCAATTTTGTTTGTTGGAGTTGGAACATCTGGGAACAAGTTCTCATATCCACACATTAGCTGCTTTTACTCGTTCTTTCCACGTGGCTTGTGGTGTAAAAGGTTTTTATTCAGATTCTGTAATATTTCAAATTCTGAATACTGGTTGAACCAAAGTCATTACATTCCGGTTGTATGTCATCATTTAAATCGTCACTGTGTTGAACAGGAACATTTAAATTTATTGAATAATTTACTGAGCTATCTCGATCAAGATACTTCTTTAAAATCTTCATATGTCAGCGTTGTTTCTGTTTCCACCTCCTGGGAGTATTGCTATAATTTAAATCACTTTCTGTTTAACTTTATTAGGACCATACTATCTAACTTGAAAAAAATCATAACTTTATCATCAAGTTGTAGTTTTGACCTGTCTTAATTGTATTTCTGAGTAAGTAGACAGAAGATTATTCTTACTACTTGACAAAAACATTCTGAAAGGTTAATGTCTCAATCTACTGTTAAAAGAAGCTTTTACATTCCCAATGGTCCATGGACAGTATGTATAAACGAACTAAAACTGACCAACTGACAAATAAAAATAGATCTCCAATACTTGAAAGCATAAGTGTTTATTTCTAGCCAATACAAATGATGTAAGATTTTTTTTGTGATAGGTCTTAACGACCCCCTAAAAGCCAGCCAAACGAGTTTCATGGGCTATATCAAAACCTTTCTGTCCATTCAACTTAGGTACCACTGCAGAATCAGCTTCACTAATACCCCTCTGAAACAAACGGTTGACATCAGAATCTTTTTTCCCCTGTTTGACAACAAGTGAATGTCTTTTGTCACCCTGATTATACATAAGAATGTGAGTGGTTAAAGAGGATCATAATAATTAATACATTTTGATTGATCAATAAAAGGAGCAAACGTGACCTCATCAAAAGCCTGACCAGTGCATGTGTCAGCCAAAGAAATAGTTTTCTAATCAACTTCATTCTCAAGAGCACTTGTTGCCATAGCTCTAGTAACTGCATAAGTGGGGTATAAATCAGGGATTTCTTTTTTTCTCAATAGAATCAACCTTTCGATCCAAAAAAGGTCCATCAGTTACAAGTTGATTAACCACAACCTTATCTCCAAAAAAGTCATTGTCTAGCAATAAATGAACACCCTCACCCAGTCACTGTCCACAAACTATGTCTGATGACAAATTAACATTATAAAGAGGAATTCGGATAAAACTGCACTCTACTCCGTGAACAATAACACTTTTAGAAGAATTCTCAGACAAAGGCAAAGTAACTGATAAATAAAAGACTGAGAACTTCCTGTCTCCTTTCATATTTCAATAGGCATAGGATTGGTTGAATCACTAATAAGTGATTTAGAACACTTCAACACATAAGGTCCATAATTCTCCATAATAGAATCAGACTAAGGGCTTTTTTACCCCACAAATGTATCGTTTCCAATATATCACCATGACATTGACCGATAAGAAACAAGAGCATTTGGGTCCACTTTGTATTTATTCTGCTGCTTAATTTTTTTTTAACTTAAAGCAGTTAGATATAACATGCCCCATTTTTTTTTTACAATAAAAGCATCTTGGAAAAGATATGAATTTGTCCCTTTATTTTTGCAGCATTTATTTCTCTTTCTTTATCCTGCCTTTGCATTTTTTTTATTCCTGCATTTGCATTTGAAACTCAAATTTCCTTAACTCCATTTCATTCTTGTATTTCAATTCCATAACTTGCAAGCTTGAGCTTCAGACATACTAATGAAACCCAGAGCATGTTTAAGATTCGGTTTGCCTATGAAAGATTATATTGTCTAGCAAGTTTGAGCAATTCGTCCTTTTTGGTTGAAACTGTGAAATTTGCTGGTTTCACTATGTAAAATTAAAAAAATTAGAGACTAAGATATTTCCAAAATAAAATTAACTTAAATTTAAAAAACAATTTAAATTTCTCTGAACTTTGTATCCTGTGTGAGCCCCCACTTTTCTGCTATGACTCTATGGTCACAAACTAAGTAAACAAAACGAAAAGCAAACACCAGGTATTTTGTAAAACTCAACAGACAATTTCATTATCAAAGTTTTAAATGAAAATTTGAGAGGAACTTACAGTATTATGAAGTTAATCCAAACTAGTTGTCATAAAGGTATATGAAAGTTCTAAATGAACGACTTTTGGTCAAATGTGGTCCAATTCAGTCAAAAATGTTTTTGAGAATGTTTTTATATATATATATATTGGCAGCCATTGATAGGTGTGTTTTTACTAACTTACTGACCATTAAATCTTTCCTGAGCACTGCCTGATTTCTGCTCTTTTAAAGGTCATGTCGCAAAAATATACAAACATCTCTCCATCTAAACATATATGTTCAAATAAGAATAGACTGTGTATGAAAATTATGCTCAGCACAAACAAGTACCAAAACATAAGAAAATAGTTAACAGTCATCTTAGTATTTATGAAGCAGCCATATGATGATGTCTCATTGCACAACTGTACCCTAAAGCCGTATTGTTCTGCTCCATTCAGCACATTTACCGGGCATTCAAGAATCGTCTTACCATCGTTACTTAAAGAAAGACAAGTAAATATATCAGTATTAAACTTTGACAGTATTTTAATGGCTATATTATTACTAAGATGTTTATAAAACTATAAAATGATTTTTTCCCCTGCTTTGAACTTAAAACCATATAGGATTGCAGTAAAATCAGGTTGAGCCATGAGAGATATGTACAAGTATCTTGAGAAGATTTTTCATGCACCCAGCTGATCTTACAAAATAATAAGTAAATCTCATGAAATATCATCCTCGCTAGCCAAGGTTACAATAATCCTATCTACACCTTGGCAGATTGGACAGCTATATCAGTGCTTTTTCCTAGTAACATCTATTGTATTTCATGCGTTGTCTCCATTAGTATGCAATTCCACCTAACCAATAGCATAGTGCATTGTACATCAGCCAAAAACGGTGGTGACAATTGACCTAAAAGGGAAACTTTGTAAGTTTAATATCAAAAGTATGACTATATACCAGATGGAAGCCATTACAAGTCTATTGAATTAATAATATTTGTGTAAACATATTTAATTAAAAATTTGCTATATATGCAAGTGTAAGAGCTCTCAGTGTTTTTTTTTTTTGTCAAGCATCTGACTCATGAAACAAGCGTCTCGGTTTTGATACATGTCAAGGTCAGCAACATTGGAACAGACACATAGCTCTCATTTCCTTGGCACTATATAGCTAAGGCTCTAAACATTCCATTAAAAAAAAAGCTGTCAAATTCTGTCAAGCTGTTTTTACCTAGTTGTTTTAAGTTTTTACTATATTTTGAAATTATTGCTATATTTTACGTTCACTGGCTACATTTGTAACAATATTTCTATGCCAGTTTGCTTTCCATCCAAATGTTGCCAAATTGTGCAAAGTGGCTTAGCTGAGATCATTGTTGTTTTAATTTTTATTTTATTTTTAATAATCATTGCTATATTTGATGGTGGATCAGCAGCATTAGTATAAATTTTAAAGCTTTCTATGCAAGGATGCTGTCTAATGTGGTTAAATTCTGTTAAGCACCTTTGAGACTTTACAAATTGATAGGTGTGTTTTTACTAACTTACTGACCATTAAATCTTTCCTGATCACTGCCTGATTTCTGCTCTTTTAAAGGTCATGTCGCAAAAATATACAAACATCTCTCCATCTAAACATATACGTTCAAATATGAATAGACTGTGTATGAAAATTATGATTTTTATACACATACAAAATACAAACAACATAGAATGTTCCACTTAAAATATAAACTACTGCTTCTTAAGTGCAATTATGCATACCGAGACAAAGAGGACATAAATCGAATAAGAAAAGGAAAACACACATGCACATATATATTGATTTTACTTGCAATGCTTCCTGACTTTTCTCTCTTCAGCTCTCACATCTCCCTATTCTGCCTGAAAAGGAGACGTCTCCCTAAAATTCAAGTCTAGCTTGATCCCTGTATTATACAATTTAAGTTCTTCCCAAACTAAAACAACCCACAACATGGCAATATTACAATTATATATTATTATGTCAAGGTATTTATACCAGAAAATTTCCCTTTGACATTCATAAAAACTTCTCAAACATCGAAATATAAATCCGAACTGGCTATTTTATAGTAAAATCAATTTTTCAAGCTTGATACAGATATATTTATATTTTATCACGTATTTTATCTTAACTAGTAATTTTATGTGTACCCTACCAACATCAGGGGTACAGTACATTAGTACACATCTCATTTTAAAAGTTAGTTACTATCCCCCTATCAAAGCTAAGAATTTTAAAATAATTATATGATTCCTAATAAACCCTCAACAATTTCCTAAATCATATGTAAATGTTCATATTGCTATTAAATTTCCTAAATCATATGTAAATGTTCATACTGCTATTCAATTTCCTAAATCATATGTAAATGTTCATACTGCTATTCAATTTCCTAAATCATATGTAAATGTTCATATTGAATTCAATTTCCTAAATCATATGTAAATGTTCATACTGCTATTCAATTTCCTAAATCATATGTAAATGTTCATACTGCTATTTAATTTCCTAAATCATATGTAAATGTTCATACTGCTATTCAAATTTCTAAATCATATGTAAATGTTCATACTGCTATTAAATTTCCTAAATCATATGTAAATGTTCAAACTGTTATTCAATTTCCTAAATCATATGTAAATGTTCATACTGCTATTCAATTTGCTAAATCATATGTAAATGTTCAAACTGTTATTCAGTTTCCGAAATCATATGTAAATGTTGATACTGAGATTCAATTTCCTAAATCATATGTAAATGTTCATACTGCCATTCAATTTCCTAAATCATATTTAAATGTTCAAACTGTTATTCAATTTCCTAAATCATATGTAAATGTTCAAACTGAGATTCAATTTCCTAAATCATATGTAAATGTTCATACTGCTATTTAATTTCCGAAATCATATGTAAATGTTCATATTGAGATTCAATTTCCTAAATCATATGTAAATGTTCATACTGCTATTCAATTTCCTAAATCATATGTAAATGTTCATACTGCTATTCAATTTTTTAAATCATATGTAAATGTTCATATTGAGATTTAATTTCCTAAATCATATGTAAATGTTCATACTGCTATTCAATTTCCTAATTCATATGTAAATGTTCATACTGCTATTCAATTTCCTAAATCATATGTAAATGTTCAAGCTCTTATTTAATTTCCTAAATCATATGTAAATGTTCATACTGCTATTCAATTTCCTAAATCATATGTAAATGTTCATACTGAGATTCAATTTCCTAAATCATATGTAAATGTTCATACTGCTATTCAATTTCCTAAATCATATGTAAATGTTCATACTGAGATTCAATTTCCTAAATCATATGTAAATGTTCATACTGCTATTCAATTTCCTAAATCATATGTAAATGTTCATACTGCTATTCAAATTCCGAAATCATATGTAAATGTTCATACTGCTATTCTGTCACAGAATTAGGCGAAAATTTGAACTGATTTTTGTTGTACTTGAATTGCAAACGAAACTCACCATTTTCTTGATTTCGTCGTACACGCATTACCTGGGGTGATTAAGTGGCGTGTAACGATTTGCATGTGCCAATTTGTAATTTACATGAAATCCGAAATACTCGTTTTACGTGGTGCACGGCAAGCTCGATGTGATTTATGTTCACCTATTGAGAGTATATAAGGCGAAGGATTTCTCATTATTATTTACGGGAACTAAAATATCTAATCGAAGGATAGATAACCTCGTCTTGCAAATCTCCAGCCAAAGGGGTGAGTGTTAAATTTACATTTCGTTGTATTGTGAATTTTATTCAGATTATCATTTCGTATAATGATGCCTTTATTGCAATTAAACGTGGAATATTTGGAATTACTAGTCACTTTTAGACTTTAAATACAATATCGTAATCTACGGCTTAGATTATTTTTGAGACAACTATTATTAGTCTGGTTTTGTTTATTATAGCTGATTCCGTCGTTGATTCCGTCGTTGATTCCGTCGTTGATTCCATCGTTGATACCGTAGAAGTACATCACTGATAGCGCATCTAATAACATCGTTGATACCGTCTCTGATACCGTAGCTGCTAACGTAGTTGTTACAATGTATCTGATACCGTAGCTGCTAATAACATCGTTGATACCGTAGCTGCTAATAACATCGTTGATACCGTAGCTGTTAACACATCTGATACCATCTTTTGATAAACGTCTTTGATATCGTCTGATTTGTTGTGGGACATCTATTGTTTGTTCTGGAACATCTCTGTATAAATATCTGAATGTGCTTGTGCCGTTAATTTGTGCAAACGGAATTGAAGTATCTGTGTGTCGAACTGTTCGTCAACATCTGTGTAACATGTAAATATCCGGAAAGCTAGAAGTCCGAGTGTCGGAGCTGTCTTAGAGTTGTAAAACGTCCGGGTCGACATCTAGGGTAGTGAGGAACCGTTGGTTCTGGTAGATGTTGTATGCTGTCTGAACGTATAACTGTGGTGGATCCGTGTAGGGAAACGTCCGATAATAGTATTGGTCAACCCTCGGTTCTCGGGGAAACTGGGAGACGATTCAACTGTTGCTGAATCGTGCGGTTATACAGGGGAGACACATAGGTGTATTGAAATTGTAATATAATTTAATACATTGTTGTATTTGCATGCTTATGTCAGATCGCAATAATATTTCAAGTGATCACATAGATATCAATAAAAGCTAGCAACTTGATTGAATACAAGTATATGATCGTGCTAGTTATCGCAATCCATCGGGCGATAGATAGTTTGTCGTTTGTGTTTATTTTTTTCGTAAATCATACTTGCATTTATTTAACTTTCGTAAAGGATTCTTGGATCTGTGTATAATCCAAGAGATCCCTTTACATTTGTGATTCCTTTTGTATTGTTATTTAATTTGTTCATGTATTGTGAATGGTTGTGAGTTTAATTGTGGGTTGAGTGCATGAATTATTGTGTTGTTACATCTGTATTTTTTTCATTTATAATTTATTACATAAATTTATATTTTCTTTCACAAATTGTGTTTGTATTGTTCATTTAATCCACCCTCCTCTCGGTAACAATTCTGTTACATATTCAATTACCTAAATCATATGTAAATGTTCATACTGCTATTCAATTTCCTAAATCATATGTAAATGTTCATATTGAGATTCAATTTCCTAAATCATATGTAAATGTTCATACTGCTATTCAATTTCCTAAATCACATGTAAATGTTCATACTGCTATCCAATTTCCTAAATCATATGTAAATGTTCATACTGATATTCAATTTCTTAAATCATATGTAAATGTTCAAGGAGTCATGAAAACAAAATGACAAGATACTTTTGCAATATGTGGGTATAATAAAGCATGTACAACTCTAATAATTTATTTCAAGGTTGTTCAAGGACTTCCAAAACATTTTCATGAAGTATATATCAACAGAAATTGAATTTTCTCAAGTTATTTTGTTTATGACTGCTCAGCACAAACAAGTACCAAAACATAAGAAAATAGTTAACAGTCATCTTAGTATTTATGAAGCAGCCATATGATGATGTCTCATTGCACAACTGTACCCTAAAGCCGTATTGTTCTGCTCCATTCAGCACATTTACCGGGCATTCAAGAATCGTCTTACCATTGTTACTTAAAGAAAGACAAGTAAATATATCAGTATTAAACTTTGACAGTATTTTAATGGCTATATTATTACTAAGATGTTTATAAAACTATAAAATTATTTTTTCCCCTGCTTTGAACTTAAAACCATATAGGATTGCAGTAAAATCAGGTTGAGCCATTAGAGATATGTACAACTATCTTGAGAAGATTTTTCATGCACCCAGCTGATCTTACAAAATAATAAGTAAATCTCATGAAATATCATCCTCGCTAGCCAAGGTTACAATAATCCTATCTACACCTTGGCAGATTGGACAGCTATATCAGTGCTTTTTCCTAGTAACATCTATTGTATTTCATGCGTTGTCTCCATTAGTATGCAATTCCACCTAACCAATAGCATAGTGCATTGTACATCAGCCAAAAACGGTGGTGACAATTGACCTAAAAGGGAAACTTTGTAAGTTTAATATCAAAAGTATGACTATATACCAGATGGAAGCCATTACAAGTCTATTGAATTAATAGTATTTGTGTAAACAACAGACCCACACTGGAAAAGTGCTTATTTACCAAAATCTGGTAACAAAAATAGTCTCTTGCATGTTTGTGTAAACAAGTTCACAAGATAATGTACATGTAAGTGCAGTAGAAAATTCTTGGCTTTGATATCATGCATACAGAATCCCTGAACTTGCCTCAAACAAGGTCAAGATATATTTGGTTAAATCTAAAATTAATATTTTTGAAGTAGCAGCAGCACTGAAATCTGGGGCTTCAATTCACACAAATAAAATGGCTCTTTATAGGCTTCCTGTCTTTTTCTTCACCTTTCTGAACCTAAATGGAACCATAATGCCCCAGCTGGGCAGAAAATCAATCTTGATCATCCTCAGCACATGTGACTCAGACTGGGGATCTATCTCTATAAGGAATGGAGCTACTACATAAAGTTGGTTTTCTGCCACCCCCTCCAAAAAAAACCCCAAAAAACACAAAACAAACAGGCAGTGAAAGGAGAGAAACAGACTCAAAATTGCCTCTGAAACATAAACATCTTTATCTATAGATAAGGCATGAAGGTCACTACGAGCAGATGCTGCTGAGACCAGAAAAAAGTTTAAATGGTAAGGTTCTCAAAAGATGGATCAATGGGTCATAATGGGCTCTTGACCATACTATGCACAATATTTATTAGGCATCAGCGTGCATGATACGAACTCTGTAGCTCAAAAAATCTGACATAATCATAAAGATGTGGGTCTGAACCAATAGCTGGGCCTTTGGAGAAATTGAGAATGTTGGACAGGACTATCTTATAGCCATTTATAGTAGAAATTAAATATTCTCTCTCCTCAGACAGAAAGATGAAGTCTGTAACTATTGTCTGAGAGGGACAGATGGGATTAATATTATTCCTACTGGACCAACCGCAAAAGATTCTCCATAAAATTCTCTACTTTGCACTGTAGACCATGGAACTCCAAACCTAATAATGCAGTGGACAACCTTGCTCAGGAATTTGTCCCTGCAGACAGATCACTTGAGATAAGCTCAGCATGAAGAAGGAAAATATACGGAGAGTTGTAGATAAGACATCCCTTATGTTGCAAAAAGCAGGTCCATCCTATGCGGTACTGTCATGAGTTGGGGCCACAGAATGAGCTGAGCAGTGGAGGTCCCAACTTTGTGGAGCCCTTGGTGGATCATTCTGAATGGCTGAAGGCAAAAGTCAGATAACAGTCCCACCATAGACTGAAAATTCCATTGTCCAGACCCTAAGAGCTGAGACTGAGGAGATGTAAAAAGGGATTTTGATATTCAGTTTAATTCTTAATGAAGTCTTATTATTTCAAAGGGTGGTTTTCTATCAATCACTTTGACATCTCTCACCAGCTCCATGATTGAGGCATTTAACTTGTACCTGTAGAACCATGGTGGAAAATTGCTATGTATTTATCCCTCTACCACTGCAATAAACTGAAATGAGCTGAGAATAAAAACTACACAATCCATACTGTAGAAATGCAAATAAACACAATTACATCACCAATATAAGGCATTATAACTAATAGGTTGTTTTCGTCCGCACAAAGCTAGAAAGATCCATTGTCCAGGTTTTAGTATTTTAAGTAATCTGATGTAAAATTCTCCAATCTGGACAATCTGCATCTTTGTCAGTCTTTCAAAGAGTAGTACAACTATATCAATCTTCATTTACATTTTTATACTTACGCAGATGATTCATCTAACTGGCTTAAATATGCCATTAAATAATAATCCTTTTGTCCATCTAAAACAAATGATGGACCCTTGATCTGGAAGAAAAAAAGAGAATTCAATAAGCAAAAGTTCACAACTTTTAAACTACATAACTGAGTTTAAAGCTAAATGTATAAAATAGAATTTGAACTATAGTAATATTATGTGTTTGTTCTATGCAGCACTTACATAAAATGATCGTCTTGCCACTAATATCAATCCTGCTTATCCAGTTTGGTTTGTCTACTTTTTTAAATACCCATATTTATTGCACTCAGTGATGTGGGAGTTTTAATTATGAGATTCACTTTCAAATAATAAACATATGCTGCTCAGATCATCTTTCGAGTACCACGATCAGAGCACACCTCCACACTGCTCTGTACCCTACACTGGCTATCCATTCGATCAAGAATCAAACACAAATTTATTTCTCTGTGCTACGTTTCACTGATGGACTCCAGTCCAGCATACCTTTTTGGCCTCACTCATGTGTACACACCTGCAAGATACTTACACTCCTCTTCTGACAATCATATACTCATTATTCCCACTATGTAAATGAAATTATATGGAAAACGTTCCTTTGCATACCAGAGCCCGGCAAGGTGGAAAGAATTGCCCATTGAAATTAGACACAAAGACACAATGATCCCTTTCAAGAGTGCTCTTAAAACTAACTCAACTTTTTCGACTGCAAGAACATGTTCTCTAAACTTTGCAATGTAATTATGGATTCGCTGTATTTGGTTACATGCGCCCCAATAACTTTGTCAATTTTTCTTTATGTGTGATATGAGCGTATTACAAACATATACCTGGAAATAACCAACATTTATAAATTCTAAAACGTCTGCCGGATGTTTTAGGTTCACACTCCAATTTCGATTTGTTTCTTGCCTCTTACTTATCTTTGTTCAAAAGATGTATTCAGTAAAAATGACACAGAATTACCCATGCCATTATCTCGATTTCTTTTTTCCCAAAGGAATGCAACTTAAATATCTGAAAGTTTTGTTGGGTATAAAATCAACAAGGTCTTGACCCAGAGTTAAGTCCACACTAAAATTAAAACTTTAAGCAAAACGTTTGATGAACTATGTGTTCCTTGTAAATCACTATTTGATAACATGCTGTCGCTTCAGAAACCTTCCAACGGGATGGCGATGGGTCAAAAACTCACTTCTTGCTACAAACTATTACTCGAGTTTGCAAAAAATGTATGTTCTTGTCCCTCTGACTATGGGGTCAATGTGTGTGAAAATGTCGTTAAATCCCCGACGCTACAGTATGGTCTTCACAGCATTAATATACCTGTATTAAAGCAAAGGTCCACTCAAAAAGTGATCATCATACCTGGCCATCAGTAATTATCTAATTAGTCTTCAAATTACTACAAAGAGCATACATGTTCTGGTAAATCGTTACTTCATAGCCTTGGTACAGCTACAATGATTCAAAGTGCTGAATGCTGTACCAATAGTGGTCCAAAAAGGTGGTCATCTACGTGTATCAAGTTCTATATTAATGTCCAAAATGACCGGTATAAAACAATATGAAGTAGCACTTTTTTTAGTTACACACAAATAAAAATGAAACTAGTTTCTGTCTTGTATAGTACAAAATTAAGTCAGATAATTCAGCTCCCAAACCTGCATTAGTTTTAGATGGTTTGAGATCTGATCTGGCGTGTTAAAAAACTGCAATTATTGCAGACAGACTTGTCGGATATATTCATTGGTTTCAGACATTGACAAGTATTTCTCACTGCTAAAATGCATCTTAGAATCAGTTGAAGGTGCTTTTCAGTAATCTGTATATTCTGTTTCTGTATCAAATTATATATATGACACTTAACTATTCATCTCTCTTCATCCTCCACTCTGTTAGAGCTCTGTTGAAATCAAAATCTCTTCATTAGTTGAATATTCATTAATATGTTCCTTATCTGTGTCAGTACTTTTCTGTGCTAAGAGCCCCTTTTCACAGACTACCAGCATAACATGTATATGTATAACTTTGCCAGCTTTAACAAAATGTAAAACTGTTCTTTCTGGCTGTTATGTACAATTTCCCATATCGCATAAGTATTGGGTCTTGAATATCTCTGCTCCCCTCCACCCATCCCGAAAATCTGTCACTAACATGTCAAAGTTTTACTTTCTTGAATCAGTGCTTTGCTGACTATTGTTATCTATTTCATAATGCTGTATTTGGATTTTAAGTTCATCAATGCTATAGTCTGCTTGCTCAGAGAGATGTAAAGACCCATAATTATTAATTTCTGTCATACATCCAGTTTATATCAAGCCTTAGAGTGTTATATACATGTAGTTTGTAGGAAAAATACATCAGGGCTGGATTGTTTGAGAAACGAAATAACAAAAATGCACTCTACTTTTTTCCTTTACTTATATGTATTTTATCTAGTGTTCTGCCTTTATTTAATGTTGGAATACTGCTCAATGTGGAGATGGCTTGTATGCCATCTGTTTTTGTCTGTCCAGCATGTACACCTGACACGTATTCGTCATTTTTGGGTTCAAAATCACTCAGTGGTATTTCCAGTAACACTATCCCATCTCCAAAAATTTGATATACTTCAAAACTTTAAAAATCAATGGCATTACCACTATCAGTGAATGATAAGGAAGGCAACAACCAACAGCCCACAAAAATCTACTTATTATACTGGATACTGAAGATAAAGACAGCAACTTCATTAGTCTCTTTTTCAAGAATAAAATGGTTTACATGTTACATTTTATTATGAAAACATGATTTTGCATCCTTTCCAAAGATCTTAACCTCTAACAACATGTATATTTTGTTACGTATTAAATAATAAATTCTCAATCTGACGAAAATGGTTAAAAAATGAGTTAAATCTGGGCCACATCCTTGGAATATTAACTTGGCATATGCAAGTAGGCCCTGTGCCAAGTACTTAAAGTTACCATGGGAACTATACATTAAGCCCACATCAACTGACCTTACGTGAGATGAAAGATCGCTCCACCTACCAAATCACACAACATGAAGCCCCGCTAACCTCCAACAAACGTGGTATTTGGCAAAGAAATATGTTTCAGCTTAAGTGAAATGTTTTTTGAAAATGATTTGTATTATTCTTAAAAATGTAAAACCAACATTTTTGTTTTATCTAAATTTGATGTAAAGTTTTGCAAGTATGAAGTGTATTTGCTTGTCACTTTGACTGGTTAAGTAACACAACATAATCTGAAACGAAAAACCAACATTAAAATTTGAATACTTGTAAGTTGTATTGTCATTATTTAAATTGTAAATGTGTTTTAAAATATCCATTCCTTTACCAAGTGAATGTGACAACATTTTGAATGAAAGAACGAGGTAAAATAAAAACTTATTGTTGCTGTTTTCTGTGTTTTTATGTATACATGTAGTTTCCTCAGAACATTATCAGAGTACCAAGGATTAAATATGGCCTGGGTACTAGATATATCCTATAAAATGCACTGCAGAATAGTCAATTAGTATCTAAATTCTAAACAGTATATAAATAAAATGATAAATAGTGCAGTCTTCTTTTACAAATCTACATGCTCATTACTGAAAATAAAATGAAAGCTTGAATTTGTTTTGATATATTGTGAACACGGTCATATTTAAATAACAAAGGGCGACTATTCCTCTGCACAAAACTTAATCTTGACCTTGGAAATGGTGTCACTGATTTCTCTGATGGTAGATTGATCAAATATTTCAGTGCTTCTGATCTGTGAATTTTGATTGATGAGGCACCAAGTTACTGCATCCAATAAAAACTGTTCCTACATGATCAAGAAGACATGGGGAGCACACAACTAGAATGGACCCATAAATTAAAAAAATGCCATTGCCGGTCCATGCTGGCACAAACACATCCTAAACCTCAAATACACCTGTAATGGCTTAGCTCTGGTACATAGTTAT
Organism: Unio delphinus; assembly: GCA_029339505.1. Taxonomy (NCBI): domain Eukaryota; kingdom Metazoa; phylum Mollusca; class Bivalvia; order Unionida; family Unionidae; genus Unio; species Unio delphinus. The sequence continues at coordinate 3,713,677 of JAQISU010001252.1, forward strand.
ACTTTCAATGTTAAACTTACAAATATGCTTTTGAAGTCAATTGCCTCCACCATTTGCGGCCATGTACAATGAATGCACCACAGTGACCACCACTGTTACTCACTATTGGTTAGTTGGCATGACTTATAGACAATTCGGCCCAACTTGGACCGAAAATAAGACAATTCGGCTAAACTCGAAAGACAATTCGGCCCAACTATGCGATAGTTGTATAAAGATATTTTTTTTCATACAGCAAGTAGATACTATGTAAGATATATATATATATATATATATATATTGTTACGTGCTTAGGCTCGAATAAGCAGCAACACAGAAAGAGTGAAAACTAACAAGTTGTAAAAACTTTAACAATGAATTTATTAAGTACGATTATTTTCATAAAATAAATAAACTTGCGGTTTTAGAGAATCAAATCCAACATTAATCCAATATAGAATTCACAAAAATAATCCCCTAATGGAATTGCAAGAGTCCTCATAAATAAATGTTCTAATAGTTCCAGGCTCGAATCTTGACGATGTAATCCAAAGTGGCTGACGATGTCACGTGATGCAGTTCTTGTTTTAAAATAATCTAAATGAAAATCATAAACACATGTCCTTTTCCAGATAAATGGAATTATTCTTCTTGCTACAACGAAATGACACAATTTCCAGTACAATGTAATTAAAATTATAACTCAAACAGAAAACACAACTATTAACTTTAAAAGCCCAGATTCTACTAATGTTAGCTTCCAAAACACAGCTATTATATATGTAATTCCCTCGTAAACAAAAAGGAATCATGTGATTCTGGAAGGTCATAGAAAGAAGCTACCCTCACTAAATCACGTACACAAAGAAAGATTCAGATAAGAAAATCAGTCATTTCTCACCCCCAAGAACTAAAAAAAAAGTTGTCCTTGAAATTAACCAATAGTTTTAGAAGCTTGTTGACACTCTCTGAAGCAGGGCCAGAAATTAGGTCAACAAGCCAAGGTCAACCTGTGTTTACAGATAGAGTCTAGGTCAGCCTGAATTTTCCAGAATAATCTCCCAATTAATGAGTTTTAAACCCAAAATGACAAATTTGGATTTGACAATTAAAAAAAAATAAATCTAAAATTAAAAAAAATTTTAAAAAAATTAAAAATATATATATATATATATATATGTATGTGTGTGTATGTGTGTGTGTGTGTGTGTGTGTGTGTGAGAGAGAGAGAGAGAGAGAGAGAGAGAGAGAGAGAGAGAGAGAGAGAGAGAGAGATATGCCTAGCATTTTGACAGTTTAGTTGCTGCAACATCAACATCGAGCAGTTACGTTTATGTTTTATTGTGTGCATAAACTGAAATCTTGACACTACCAGTCAGTATCGTCAATCATAGTTCCTCATTTACTCCAAAAAAATTAGAAATGAATAAACTAATTACTAGTCTTAATTATGGTACACATTATCTTTGTTCCCTTGTAACCTGCTATTTGTTTTAAAACAAATATACACACATGCAAAGACTGCAAATCTGAATGCGTATGTCCGTGTATGCGACTCTCGCTCTCTCTCTCTCTCTCTCTCTCTCTCTCTCTCTCTCTCTCTCAAATGAGAAAGAAACTAATTGCCTTAAAGGGATAAAGTGAAACAAAGCAAAACACATCAGCCCGTATACATAAGAATCACCATCTTGAATGCACATACATATCAACACACACACACACACACACACACACACACACACACATTAGAATATGTTTCCCAAGTCTTGACAATCCTTTACTGAAAATGTGGGCAGATTGGAGAAACACATTAAAATTGAAGCTGCATCGATTAATTGCTTCTGAATCCCAAATTCACTAATGAGGCACAAATCAATGTCGATGACATGTTATCACTAAAATTAACAAAGGAAAATGTTTTCAGATGATCAGGCAATGGGCTCTTGCGTTTGCCCACAAAAATATAGGTATTCTGAAATTTGACGTTTTAAACTTGAGACGTAAGATAAAGACAAAAAATACGAAATTTGAGCGACTAAGTAAAATACTTTGACTGTTGCCAGAACCTAAGGAATTAAGTCCAAGTAAAAGAGCTGATGCAGAGGTGTACAAATTTAGATCTGATCCCAAGAAAACGGAATCTTGTCAGACGAAAACTTCTTGTATGCAATGCAGTTTTGTCTGAAACAAAGGCGTTAATCAGTCGCATGCTATAAAATGATGCCGTGTTCTATATCAGATTATTTATGGGTTGAATATTCAGAATGTCTGATGTCGAAATGCAATTAATTAACAATGCATTTGCTTCACGTTAGTGAAATACACACGTTACCTAAACAGTACGCGTGAGCGGACTCCTCGCTTTCATCGGCTAAAAATATTGTTTTCTTTATGTGAGACTGATTCAGGCCATTTCAATTGCACACAAAAGTGTGCATTTAAGTTGTTTAAATTTTAAAATATTCATTTCATCTTCTTATAAATTATAAAATAAGTAATAATAATTATATCAGAAATGATGATGTGAATAATGATGTTCAGCTGTCACATACATGAGAAATAACTACAATCAAGAATGTACGTGTTTAATATGGCTAATCAAACATATTTGTAATAATTTTATGCCATATTATCATGATCAAAAGGGAATCAAGAAAACTGAGTGAAAACGATTACAGATTTAATGAACAGTCTCTTATATGTATCTGATACATACGTTATATGTTTGGAGTGACTAAAAAGGCATACACATTGTAAACATTCGCGTTAAAATAATTCGAATAGGAAACTGTTATGATTCGAATGGTATTAATTTGACAACTTAAAATGTTTTTGGTGTTTTGAATATTCATTATCCATTTAAATGAAATTTAAAATACAAGAAATTTTGGTAAAGATGCATCTTTCGTTGTGAACATTTATCTTTTTCGTAACTTATAACAGCAATGTTCTGAATTAAATTTATGTCAAATTATCGCAAAATACCTAATTATGCAATTTTCAACCATTTTCCTTGTATAATTTTAGTTGTAACAAATACGTTCAAATACGAGAAGATCTCTTGTAACGTATGTATTTTGCTTGAGAATTAAGTTTTTGAGACCACTTAAGTTGTCAAGTGTCTAACAAAATCGACCTTCTTCCACAGGAGATATGATGCACATCATTATTGTCTACGTAACTGCCAAAGCACCACGTCCATCTCTACTATACTACTTTTTTTCTCCACAGTAATATTTGGCTTTGGGACGGTTTTTCCTAAAGATATCAGAAAGTTCCTAACCATTATAACTTCGAAAAATATTTATCTTGTTCACAAAATGTTCCAAATTTTAGTCTAAAACATATTATATAAAAATTGTCAAAATATATTTTAAAAATAATACTTGTTAAAACTATTGTCAGTTGTATTTTAAAATTGGGCCGAATTGTCTTTCGAGTTGGGCCGAATTGTCTTCTTAGCTGGGCCGAATTGTCTTATTTTCGAGCCAAGTTGAGCCAAAAAGTCTTGGGTCGAATTGTCCAATAGCCAGTTGGCGTTACATACTAAGGGAGGCAACTTATGAAATCCAAATGATGTCGCTAGGACAAAGCACTGAAATGTCTGAATTTCTGTTAGGTTAACATATTAGAACAATGGCTAGTAAAGATTTGGCAATGTATTCAAATTTACACAAATATATTGAATGACAGCCAAACATTGGCCGATTTATATTGCACCCCAACCCCCATCCATCTGTCCATCTAGAACATAGGTTGATAACCTTGCCAATTATATATATATATATATATATATATATATATATATATATATATATATATATATATATATATATATATATATATATATATATATATATATATATATATATATATATATATATTTATATATATATATATACTTTCTCAAATATTGTAACATTTATAACTATAGTGATAGAATTCAAAGGCTAGTACCGTTTTCGGACTAAGTCAACCTAAACTGGATTGTATATCACATACAGTGTTGACACGATGAAAGCTCCTTATGCTGACGCATAAATGGGTGCTACTGTGCAAGTAAACCTGTCTTCTCTACGTGACACAGTTTTAAGTTCATGTCAAAGTGATCATGTAGGTGCACTTACTCAAATTAAATATTCATCATTGTTCTAAACTTGAATACCAACATAGGTTAACCAAAGACTATTCAGTCCCAAATGTTGAATATTTATGCATGGCATTCTCAATGGATACCAAAAAAAACGAAGAGATATTTGACCAATAAATTAAAAAATCTTAACTGTGGAAAGGAAAAAGAAAATCTCAAGAGTCATTTCTTTTTAAGCCATGATCTCATAGCTGGGATTGTTCATTATACATGGAGATAACTAATGTTTTAGATGACTTTGGGAGTTTTTATTTATTCTCCTTCTCAGAACTCTTACTAACTTTCTGGTTCTTTGGAGTCTAAATGTTGATATTATTATCAATGGCAGGTCAATTCTGAGACAGAAAATATATATATATATATACTTCTTTCAGTTACTGCCAATAATTAGTACAAGCCAATGACAATTCAACAAAGAAGTAAGTCTTGTAGTTCACTACCAAACTCATTTAAAATAAAATCAAAGAGCACTTTTAGTTTTCTTCACAATATCAATGACATGGTGACCAATTATGATATTAATTGTGATTTTTTTTGTTGTTGCACACGTAACAAGCTCTAAATAGTTTTCTGATCCAGATTTCACCATGAATCACTTTATTTAGTACGATTGCGAGAACGTCTTCTGTGCATCAGCATTAGAATGTGGCAAGAACAAGACAAATATGCTCAAACCTGCAAGAAAGTTCAAACTTCGTTGTTTTTTTTTAAGGTTGCCAATTGTAATGCTCCTAACATGTTCATACTGGCGAAAAAGTTTCTGTCTGAGCTGGATAATTATTTTTGCAAGATTTCTTCCCCAGAGTGTTTATAGCATTGGAAGAAAGCTTATTGTTTCTACATTTTGACATGAATTGATCTAAAACATGTATTAACTGCCCTTAATCGTGTACAACATCCTGAATAACACAATATTAATTAAGCCATGCCCCAATAAAATCAGTATATCAACTAAAGTATTTCTTCCATAATCGTTGTTTGGGTCCCTCTACTTTTTCTCACCTATGCCAAGGTCAACAATTTTTTATTGAAAGACATGAAAGCCATCAATGGCAACCATTTATTACTTATAACATCTGTAACCTGATAAAACATGCGGTATTTGGCCTTAAAACTCTCCCGATTAAAACAGTAAGACAAGAAAATTAACAGCTTGTACTTTACGACAGATCATTGCATGAGTACAACATTTACAATCTTCAGCAGACTAAGTCCCACTGGTTTCTGTAAAGAAGGGATAGAACACATGCTGTTAATATGTTAATCTAATACCAGAAAAAATAGTGTGAGACATTTTCCAAAGTAATGACCGTGTGTCAAATAGTGCAGAATAGTCTCCCTTTGATATTGTCATTGACCCAACTAACAATAATACATAAAAACAAATAAAAAAAAATGTTCCCATAGTATCATAAGTATTAAATTTAATGATCTTTAAAAAAAAGATAGTCCTGTTTCTAATTTTTTTATTTAAAAAAAGAACCACATTTAAATTTAAATACTACCTCTGAATATAACAGTTGCCATACAACATTGACTTAAGAAATGGTGTCGAGATTGGATTCACAATAATTGTATCTGTAACTACTGTCCTTATAGTCAGGCTACTATGAATGATGTATTATTAGCATTTGTTCTCTTAAGCAAGGTTTGATTTGTACGAATATGTGGCATCGGAAAATTAACGCAAATTTATATTGCACCCCCATCGAATTAACAATTATGTTGCCAGCTTTGCATATCATACTCATTATAGTTGGGTTTTTTAAAAATTATCTTTCATTTTTTCCCTCCAATATTCTGACATTTCTTCCAACAATGATATAATCTGTAAAGGCCCATGGACTAATGCGCTGGGCTAAATCCAAGCGCGTCATATAACGTATACTAGAGATTGAACCTCAAACCGTCAGAAATGGGGCAACTTGAAAATCCATAGTACAAAACATGATGGTATGCATTTATTGAGAACCAATGTGCACTTAAAAAATAATGTTAAAAATTATATTATTTTCTTCTAAATCACGAAAATTACTGATCGTTTTGGACGTAGTTTTATGACCAAGTATACACCCCAATATTGATTTTAAAAACGAAAGCAAAATGGCGTTAATGACATTTTTAAAAACAAATGCACATAACTTTGCCATTTCTTTCTTCAGTACATGAGAACAATTTCAAATCTGCTAAATTATGACGTTGCATGAATAATATATTAATAGCACTGAACATAAATCTTACAAAGTCGTTGGTAGAAATCATGATGTACGGCATTTCTGTCACTCTCAGACTGGGGTTAGCTTACTTCCTTCGGGACTTTACCTTATGAATAATTAATTTAATTAGCGACTATTATCAGGTATTGACGTCATTGTGAATCATATCCGAGTCTATGGGTTGGGTCGGGAATCCGGGCACTTTCTCTCACATCCGGGCATTTTCAGTGCATGGTTACGACCGCCGAGGTGAAAACAACCGCCATTGTTATAGTTACTTGAGTAACGTGTGCCGTGTGGGGAACATTTACACATTTTAAGATATGTCTAAGATTTGCAGTGTTGGTGTTTGCACAAACCATCATATGCAAAAGAAAAATTTAAATAATTAAAAACTCTTCCTAAATTACCAAATACGTCTTTTCTCTCTCGCCAATAACTACATAAATATACAAGTGTCTATTATAGGTTTAAAATAAACAAATAAGCTACAAATTCCACCTTTAACCGCTCAGCTTTTCCGTCGTTTATATATTCCACAGATTATAAATTGTACCGAACCACGCTTATTTTCTTGACACTCCATCGTTCATATTTGCCATTATAATGCAAACTCTAAACTAAATATTTGTCATACGAGCCAACTATATGTGGGCACCCTGAATTGTTCTTTTAAATGATTGATTTCTCTGATGGTGTGCTATTTCTTTAATCTCTTTAATCATGAGAACGACCACGATACTGCAGTAATTAGCAGAATTTAATTAAATTCACATACACATAAAAACGGAAATAAACCGAAAACTGTCTTTTTTTTATACAGTCATATGTTGACTACTTTTAGACGTGGATGGGGTATTGGAATGATAAATTAAGCAATTATAGCGTATTAAATGACAATCAATTCATTTCACAAACCTACATTAATTTATTCTCACTGAAGGTCGAAAAACTGGCAAGATATAGTAGTATCAGCATTTAGTTATGATTAGAATTAAAGATTTCTTGCCGCACACATGATCAAGTGAGCTCTTATCTATCTATCTATCTATCTATCTATCTATCTATCTATCTATCTATCTATCTATCTATCTATGATTGTCTGTATGTCCGTCCGTCCATCCATCTATCCGACGAACCAACAAACCAACTACTTTAAAAATAAACAGCACGCAAAACTGGAAAGTTTTTTTTAGTGCTAAGACATTTTGTAAAAGATAGCATTAGACCCGCAATTTTCGCTGAAGCAAGAAAAGGGGATTCTCTAATTATCGTAATGAAAATTTAACAACATAATATGCTAATTCAAAATTTTATACAGAAATATTTTGGCGCATGTTAAATTCCAGTCTACAGGCAAGCAGAAAAACGAATTGATTTGGCAAGTTTGTCAGGGTCGAAAAGCAGATTCTTGGGAGTTTGGAGAATCTAAGGTGATGGAGTCGAGTTTAAAAAAATAATCTACATTCATTTTGTATTGAAATGAGAAGAAAAAAATTGCCGTCCTTCTTTGCATTTTCCTATGTACGTTTTACATGTTTATGTAAAGGTAACACAAATATAGAAGTATTTTTTTATGTGTAAAGACAGGAAATATGGAAGTATTTACATGGTCATTCGTAAAGTATTTCAACATGAACGCAAGCGTTAAGGTTTGGGTACTTGAGTGAGTTTACCCCCCCTCCTCCCCCATTCTAGCGGAGGAGTAGAGGATAGGCCTAGCAAAATGAGAGGTTGATGGTAAAGTTTAGTGAATTCTGGATACGGATAATATGCTTCTCTTTTTTTTTCTTCTAAGTCGATTGTCATTAAAATTCCCAAAGAAGCAAAAGGAGAAATACCAAACAAATCCCACAAATAAACACCGTTTTTCTCTTGGTAAGACAAAGCCGACGTAAATTATCATTTTCGTAACTATGTATAGTGTCTTTGGATTTAAACATCTGCCGAAAGAACTGACAGCTTTTTTTTAAAGATATGACCTGCTAACTCGTAGTATTCTACGAATTTATAATCAGGATCTTGACGGTTAACATCTTATCACAGTAATAGAATCTGATCAACGATGTTGACCAAGTATTGTACTCTACCATATAAAATACACATGTATTGTGTTGTTTTGTCGCACTTGTTGGGGTGGAGGAGTATTGATAAGCGGACAGATGATGAATGTAGTCTGCACTATATGGTGGTATCATTTCCCGAGTTAGATTTCCTTCCTACCTTATCAACTTAAAATATATTACGTCTATAAAATATTCGACAAACACGCATAGATGGTTTTAAATCCTGCATGTACAGAAGACCATGTAACATTTCTGAACAGAAAACAGAAATAAGAAACAAAATATAGGTAAACAAAAACGGTTTGTAATATCGAACATAACTAACGCTACCGTACTGTTACTAAGCGATTGTTTTCGGAAAGTAGGTCGCTAAGCTCGTGACGTCATGCCGACCCAACCTATCTGGTATCATGGCTTCCCACGGGGCCAGGCACGCGCCACTGAAGGACTCGTGGTACTAATAAATATAGTTAGAGTTTACTCTGACCCTTGCCACCCCATTTTTGATATTTGGACATTTATGGTGACGTGTAGGGTCAGAGCGCATTCCCCATCGAAAAGATGGAATTCGCCGACACCATTTGGTCACAGGCACTTGATTTTGAGTAAAGTAATGTATACACTCATTGACTCGTGTTATATGGTGAATTTATACATTAATTTACCCAGAATCAGGTGTCTGTGCAACTGGTGTCGGCATGGGGTAGCCGCTTACTTGCTGGCCCAGCAAACTTTAACGATCTTTAATCGATATATACCTGCATGAAATCGATAGGAATATGATTTATTTTCTCAATGATCGTGAGCATATCATTCGTTATGTCTTTAATCTGATTACAGACGAGAAGAAAGTACATCGTTGCTGAAATTTGACCTGAATCTAGCCACTTGTATTCCTAATCACTTAACTACACAAATCTCGCTACCTACATGTTAATGACATCAGAGGTTAGACTTTCACATGATACCAACAAACAATGCGCCATTTCTAGTGTTGCTATAGGAAAAGAAATCCAACATAAAAATGAACATCGGGTAATTTTGTTTAGAAAAATGAAAAACATAAAGTTTCCAAACTATTTGTTGCGAAAACAACGACCGAAAAAAGTAAATTAAATGTTTCGTCTCGTCTATCAGCGATGGTGTAGGCGAATTCCAACTTTTCGATAGGGAATGCGCTCGGATCCTACACCACAAGATAAATGTCCAAATATCAAAAATGGGGTGGCAAGGGTCAGAGGAAACTCGGACTATAATAAGTGGTGATATTTCTGAACGTATACAGTAATTTTAATACGGAGGGACCAACCAAAACCATTTCGGATTCATAAAACCAAAGTTCTGAGTCAGGAGCATGACTATTTTGTTTGATTTTCATTAATAATAATAATAATAATAATAATAATAATAATAATAATAATAATAATAATAATATTAATGAGGACTTTGTATAGCTCCTAATCTTTAGAAGGTCTAAGCGATTTACAACTTTGCAACACATATAATGATATAACTACCAAACAAAAAAAAAACATGAAATTAGGAAACATAAAAATATGCTGAAAATATTTAAGGTAGGAAACATTATTAGGTCTTTAAGTTTGTTCTTGCAGTCGAAATAGGTGATCTTTAAGAGCACTCTTGAAAGAGATCACTGTGTCTTTGTGTCCAATTTCAGTGGGGAATTCATTTCACATTGCTAGGCTCTGGTGCGCAAAAGAACGTTGTCCCTATGACTTCGTTTTCAAAGGTGGAATAATGAGTACAGTATACGATTGTCAGAAGTGGAGCATAAGTATCTTGCTGGTGTATACATATGGGTGAGGTCGGGTAGGTATGCTGGACTGGAGTCCGTCAGTGAAACTTTGGCAAAGAAAACAATTTGTGTTTGATTCTAGATCGAATGGATATCTAGTGTAAGGTACAGATCAGCAGGGATGTGTGCTTTGATCGTGGTACTCTAAGTATGATCCTAGCAGCTGTGATTTGAACGTTTTGAAGTTTCTGGAGTAGATATTGAGAGAAACCAGACATAATTGAGTTACAATAGTCCAGTTTTTCCACTGAAATATATTTGCGAATGGAGCTGATGCGTTTCAGTTCAAGATATGCAGCCTTGCATATGTTCATGACATATTGGTGCAATGTGAGACTACTGTTGAGAGTAACATCTAGGTTTCGTACTGACTGTGTGAATTTAATGTTGGTGTTGCTGATATTTATTGTTTGAGGTAAAGGATGTGAATGGGAAAGTCTTTATGTTGTGACCAGAATTGCCTCAGTTTTATCATCATTTATCTGCAGCTTGTTACGTGTCATGCAATGAATTCACATCAGAAATGCACCTCTCTACACCATGGATGGTAGCATCAACTTCAGTTGGGTGACTAGATTTGTATATTTGGATGCCATCAGCATAAAATAGGCAACGAAATATGCGTGACAAATATGAAGTTTCATATATACCCCAAATGACGTAGCAGATGATAATACACTTTCGTTTCAGGACTTCAGTTATCCCCCCTTTTTAATACGTCAGAAAGCTGCTTGACTAGTATTTGCCGCAAGAAATATCTAGATTGGACGTCTGTCATAACATCATACAGATTGCTTGTAGATACGATATTTCGTAAATGCTGGCTACTCGAACTTGTATTTTACGTGGATTATGAAATAAATCATAACAGAGACTACGGTTGATATGAGAAAAGATCTGATTGCAATAAGTTGCATAGGCTTCTTTTGGTAACTATGACGATCTTCTTGACTTGTGTGAGTCTTCTATGGCTGAGTTATCTGTATTTCTAAAGTAAAGAAAGATGCTCATAAAGAACAAGGCTACCTTGTTACTCACAGGACAGGCCCCATGTCTGAATATCTCTAGATTATGATGATGGCCTGGCAGTGTTGCTTTATCTGTCATCACCTTGTTATCAGCAAGTGGGAGTTTCACTCATGTCAAATATGTTTACTTTTAGACCCCCAGCTAACTTTCCAGTTATAATGCCCCTATTTCAGTTCCCTGTGTTTGAAAGCTAGCTTCAAATATGGTTTTTCTATATTGTATTGGACATACAGATTGTAGGTCTATATATATATATATATATATATATATATATATATATATATATATATATATATATATATATATATATATATATATATATATGACCTGTAATGTTCTTTAAATCTAACCATTCATACCATGAGAGGAAAACAAATTTGAAGAAAGAAACTATTTTGCAAAAATTACTTGGATAATCCAGAGAGGAAAAAAGAATTTGGTTCCATTGTCGACTTTCATTCGATATGTTTCTTTTTATCACTGTGGTGACTTCCAGGCTTGCAAAGTGGTATGTGATGAACTCTTAGAACAACACACACAATCTATATCTCCAAACAAATAGAACAAATCAACATGGAACCTTTATCAACAACTAGTGTCTGCTGAAATTCTAAGGTTGAGTTTGTATAAAGAAACAATTGAAGAGCTACAACTTAAGGGGCTGAAGATTCAATCTTTAATTATTGATTATAATACACAGTGCATTAACAGCGAATGGAATAAAATTCAACTGTTTAGAGTGGACCTATCGTATCTTTTGTAACAAAGACGTGCCAGACTTTGATTTTGAGTAGGAAAGTAGGGAATCTTTGGATTATGCAATGAGTTTAGTTGTGCTTGCCTGTCAATGGCATGTTGCTATAACGTTTACTGCTAATACAATAAATGGAATTAGTATCCATCTGGAAAGTATCCATTGACCCGAGAAAATAGAAACCGGCACAAAAAATGCTCTCAGAGACATGCCTGATCTTCAGTTTCAAAATATCATATGTTTTCAGTACACACGTGTGTGTACACATAAAGCAGGAATACACATGGGTATTGAATTACAGGAATTGCAACATTATGTTGAGACATATAATGATATCTCTCTGATAGTTCGTGCCTCTTGGTAGAAAAGTCGCATTGTATGTATGTGTCATACTCTTCTTTCCCAAACGCTGCATTCTTCCTGTTGATTTTGTTTTCATGAAGTTATTTAAAATCTGGAAAACTTCGACAGCATCACTTATCCATTTCATGTTGTCTGGACGACCAAGATCTCCCAGAGGAATGCATCATTCTTGACTCCTTTTGCTTTTAATACTTTAAAGAGGAGAAATATTGGCTTGCGGACCAATTAGTTGTGAACAGCTTTACAATAATGAGAGAATGATACTTGCACATTCTTTTACCATTCCAGCGTTTATTAGGACAAACACTACTGAACAAAGACAGCATCAGGCGTCGACCATCAGATCATTTCTACACCTCAAAAGTGTAATCTTTATCTTGCCATTTTAATTCATTACTGAATACTTATAAGAAATGACTATAGTCTCATAAAAGATATTATCACATTACTTGTTCATCAACTACTATGCATTCTCTTTCGGTAACCGAATAATTACGCTCAGCTGGCAACAACTTCCTGCTACAATACGTTCACATCATGCTCCTGCAGTAAAACTGCACCAAGACCTCTGTCAGAAGCTTGGGTACGTAAGACAATGTCCTTTCTCACGTCCGGTAGTCTCGCTACGGCGTCTGACGTCAACCCATCATTCGACGCCTGAAATGCTCTCTCACACGCGCCTGTCCAAAAAACCTTTGTCGAAGCTTTCTTCATTGTCAAGTCAGTCAATGGACTAGCAATAGCGCTGACGTTTTAACCTGGAAGGCCTTTTAAAAAAAAGATTGCAGTTCTGTTTTTGTAGTTGGACGTGCGGCGTTAAGAAGTCGGTCGATTTTAGCACTGCGATTAATGTATCTTCACTGAGGGTTTCTCCTAGATAAGTCAGTCTCCGAAATCCTATGAGACATTTTCCGTCCATTCAACTTAGGTACCACTGCAGAATCAGCTTCACTAATACCCCTCTGAAACAAACGGTTGACATCAGAATCTTTTTTCCACATGTTTGACGACAAGTGAATGTCTTTTGTCACCCTGATTATACATAAGAATCTGAGTGGTTAAAAGAGGATCACAATACTTAATACATTTGTATTGATCAATGAAAGGAGCAAACGTGACCTCATCAAAAGCCTGACCAGTGCATGTGTCAGTCAAAGAAATAGTTTTCTAATCAACTTCATTCTCAAGAGCACTTGTTGCCATAGCTCTAGTAACTGCAAAAGTGGGGTATAATATAGGGATTTCGTTTTTTCTCAATAGAATCAACCTTTTGATCCAAATAAGGTCCATCAGTTACAAGTTGATTAACCACAACCTTATCTCCAGATAAGTCATTGTCTAGCAATAAATGAACACCCTCACCCAGTCACTGTCCACAAACTATGTCTGATGACAAATTAACATTATAAAGAGGAATTCGGATAAAACTGCACTCTACTCCGTGAACAATAACTTTTAGAAGAATTCTCAGACAAAGTACCTGATAAATAAAAGACTGAGAACTTCCTGTCTCCTTTGATATTTCAATGACATAGGATTGGTTGAATCACTAATAAGTGATTTAGAACACTTCAACACATAAGGTCCATAATTCTCCATAATAGAAGCAGACTGAGTTTTTTTTTTACCCTACAAATGTATCGTTTCCAATATATCCGCTGACATTGACCAATAAGAAACAAGAGCATTTGGGTCCACTTTGTATTTATTCTGCTGCTTAATTTTTTTTTAACTTAAAGCAGTTAGATATAACATGCCCCATTTTTTTTTTACAATAAAAGCATCTTGGAAAAGATATGAATTTGTCCCTTTATTTTTGCAGCATTTATCTCTCTTTCTTTATCCAGCATTTGCATTCTTTTTATTCCTGCATTTGCATTTGAAACTCAAATTTCCTTAACTCCATTTCATTCTTGTATTTCAATTCCATAACTTGCAAGCTTGAGCTTCAGACATACTAATGAAACCCAGAGCATGTTTAAGATTCGGTTTGCCTATGAAAGATTATATTATCTAGCAAGTTTGAGCAATTTGTCATTTTTAGTTGAAACTGTGAAACTTGCTGGTTTCACTATGTAAAATTAAAAAAATTAGAGACTAAGATATTTCCAAAATAAAATTAACTTAAATTTAAAAAACAATTTAAATTTCTCTGAACTTTGTATCCTGTGTGAGCCCCCACTTTTCTGCTATGACTCTATGGTCACAAACTAAGTAAACAAAACGAAAAGCAAACACCAGGTATTTTGTAAAACTCAACAGACAATTTCATTATCAATGTTTTAAATGAAAATTTGAGAGGAACTTACAGTATTATGAAGTTAATCCAAACTAGTTGCTTCCGATTTCACTTGAGCTTTTCCATTTACTCAAATCAGGCCTCTGCTGTGGGCTAAAATCTCTTAACCCAAAGTAGAAAAGGCATATAGTGATACTCTTGGAAATGCTCTTGATCAATATATGGTCTATCACTATTCAATAGCTTGACTGTATGTTGGAGGGGCTAGGCAGGTTTTAAATTAGCCAAAATTTGTCTAATTCCTACAAAGTTGTTCTTCACACCCTTAGGTTGGAACCAAATTTTGGAAAAATTAGCCAAAATTTGGCTAGTGTCTTTTAGTATAACCCCCATGTATGGTTGCAAAAGACCAAACTCTAGGTAACTATGATTAGCCAAATTTGGCTAACTGCAATATTGTCCCTTTCCATAAATGTATTGTATGACCTTTAGGCAGAAACCAAATTTTGGATAAATGTCTCCTAAGCCAAAATTTGGCTAAGGATTCCTGTTGCCATGCTCAGTGAGGCTGGTGCACAACTAATGACCTTTTAGCAAAATTTGGCTAGTGTCAACAACAGCTTTTCAAAACAGCTGCATGTATGGCTGTTAGAATTTAAAAGCTCTATAATTAGCCATATTTGGCCATCCTCCTCAGTATTTAATTCCCTACTATTGTGTAAATGTAAGCTTATAATATTGTTGGCCATTGCCTGCAATGTTTTTGTTTTGTATAACCTACAGTAATAACTATTAGAAATCCAAATTTTGCTACATGCATGGCTAAATTACTCATAAGGAGTACATGCAGTATTGGCTAAATATGTGCTTGAACAAAGTGCTTGACTCCTAACGTTGTATTCAATTTTAATATGTATATACTTGAGCACAGAACTTACTGTGTAACATTCAAATTTAATGAATGGGAGAATACCAAACCATCCCAGTGATTCATATAGTGTTAGTATTTTTATATAAATTCATTAGGTTGATTATCTAATTTACCTGTATCCACCAACATTCCATTCTAATGTGTGCCAACCCTATTGTTAATAAATGTGTAATCAGAATACTCTCTAGTGAATAGACATTTTCTGTGCTATAATCCAGATGAAATGAATAGAGAATCAAAATGATAATACAACTTTGCTATTAAATATCCATATTTTAAATGATAATACCTAGAGCATGTTTATGGAATGTAAATACCTTGTTTTCAGCACCTTCTCATCTGTCTTCATTAACATACAACATTTACATCCCGTGTTGATCAAGAAGCACTATACATGTATTTTACTGTTACCATCTTACCCTTTTACTTTCAACTATTTGGTGTTTTTATATCAATGGTTCATATTAAAACTTTTACTCTTTTTAATGTTTATTCATATAACAATCTGTATAGCGCTAAATAGTCTAAAAGTTCTTGTGCACCATTAACATTCAATCAATTTATCAACCACATGGCCTTTAGACATCCTTATTATCAATGTAACTTTAGAACTTTCTGAAATTGTATTATTTCAGGTAGTGCTTTGTCAAGTTTTGTCAAAAAATTATGTCATGACATAACTTCTGCAACTTTAAAATTCAATACACTTTACTAGTGTGTTTTCTGTATATATAAATCTTTGTAAGAAACAAGTTAACACATTATTCCCTAGCGATGAGGTTACATGTCATGAGGTAGTAGCCTTCTTCCAAGGTCTGTAGCATCAAGGTCATGCATGATACGCTAAAGTGGGTGGTATTATAGAAAGGTAGACAGATTATGCTCTACAATTATACCAAATAATCTGAACATATTAGTTGCACTACAAAAAACAGGGAAAAACATAAGTTTTTTTTAATCTTTTCTTCCACCTAAACTTCTCCCATGATCGGAATCCGAATTTGTGTCCAAATTTTAGACTATGGCCTCAGGTCTACGGCAGACCAGTCTGAAGCGTACACAGACAGGTGGACCTGTGTAAAAAGTAGGATAAGGTGGATATTTTGAATAGTCTTCTCCATACGAAAATTATGGGTGTTAAGCACCAAAAAAAGGAGTCCAACTTTTCACCTTCTGCTCATGCACCAGCAAACTAACCAATGATAAACATTTTCATTAGAAAAACTAGCCATTTATCTAATGGAATATTGCTTGCAATTCGATGTATTAGAATGTATTCAGAAATAGTCCACAAAATTTGTTAATACAATTACAATTTTTTAAATACAAAATCAATAATGAAATATCAAAAATTACAATTTATTCAATCTATAGCAAACACAAACATAATAGGGCAGGAGGTCCTCCCTAAGAATGGTCTGTGAAAATCAGTGGGGAGAGCAACCTCTAAACATAGAAAAAGCATTTATTGTGAAAACAGCAAAAATTCTCCAGGGGTTAATGTGTTAATAGGCTTTGACCTTCAGAAAACCATAAACCTTTGGAACATATAAATAAAGTACAGCTAAAATGTATAACCTGTTCAACCAACAAATATATGCAAAAAAAAATGTAATTGAATGAAGGAAAAGCTTGCAATTGATATTATGTCTTTATTTGAATATTTCATTAAAGGGATAGGAGGCACATGTTGGATGGTACTTAGGTCTGATAGAGTAATAAAAATGTACCCTGGTAATACATTTTATTTTTAATTCTGTTTTGACATCTCATAAGAGAAGTGACAATCTTTAAATATAACAATGAACACAAACATAATGGGTTTTTTTCAAGTTCAAATGTACATATTAATAATTATGTAAAACTTTACTTCTATATGATGATATTTTGTAACATATTTAAATCTTGACATAGTTTTAACAAGATAAATTTAAGATATTAACAGCATAAAAAATTCCATTTCAAAGATTGCCTGAGGTTCATCTTTAGTGATTTAATGGCAAGTGGTTAAATGTATAAATTTCTACTTACTCTAAAAGACATGTCTTATATTATAATTAAAAAAATAATTGATGAGACCTAGTGGCTACAGAGATGCTGTTTTGCCCATTAAAAACCAGTAAGTTGTAGTATGCCATAATGTTTCTTTGATAATAATCACCAGTCATAATACTTTAGGAGAATTATTACTACCAGTCAAATCTAGTGCTCCCAGAGTAAAACTCATTAGCTACAAGGAAGTAGCCTGCAGTAAGTAGGCAGGTTTTACTGAAGAGATCAACCAGTGAATCTTTTGAGAGTGGTTCAGTAATTCATACCTGTGCTTAACTTTGAATGTATATTGCAATTGCTTCCTTTATTTGTTCATGGTCTTCTTCCATATAATATATTTAGTTGTTCACTATCTCTAGTTCAAACTTGGTGATGTAATAAATTTCATAGATTTTCTGGATATCTTTTATATTTAATGCTGTTTCTAAAAAATCAGCAAACTTAAATTTCAAATTCCCAGTCTCAAGTTTCCCTAATGGCTTTTTGCAGTAAATCTTATCGTGACCCTCCAGTAGTCCCATGTAGACTGCACCAGCATTGTACTCCACCAGCCTAATAATTGTTGGAGAGATTACCTACAAAGAAAATCATAAATGACAAAACATTTTCTTCTTTCCCACTGGGACTGAAAAAAATGAATTTACTAAAAAAATTAACCTTTAGTACATTATTATGCCTTGTGGAGTAATGTTACTTTAAAGACACAACTATTTTCATAAAAAGTCTACTGACTTGTATGTCCACATTTCTTTAATATGTTGTTGGTACATGAAATGAATAGTCTTGTCCTGATGACAGTGAAGGAGTCAATAAAGAGTATATGATCATTATTATTCAAGTTTTGTATTCCTTAGCACTAAATAATCTTAAAAGAAAAAACAAGCTCATGAAAACAATGGTGTTACAGAAAGACATTACAATTTGGAATTGAAGTCAGTCACTTCCCAATCATATTGGTAACTCCAATTGAAAATTCAAAGCAACCAGATCTCCTATCTTGAATTTTAGCAAGTATCTGTCTTAATTTGCAGGTCACTAACTCGTTTTGTCTAATCAACAACTGAATAGAGTATTTCTTGATGAAACTCTAATACGTCAACTAAGTATGTACAATAAACATATCAATACTTAATCAGAAATGTTTTCATTTTGTAATACAATTGCATAATTATGAACTTACACTGCATAATTATGAACTTTGTAACATTGGTTATTTTATAAGACTTCAAATAACCATTTGAAATTTAGTGTCATTGATATAAAATAATGGTGATTATGGTAACTGCTGTTGATGGTGTTGTTTCTAAGGAATGATGTTAATAAACTTGAAAAATCTATTGATTCATATTATTGTGAAAAAGATGTACATGTATATACATATGCTGATATTTATATTCGAACTATTGACTATCTAAATTACTCATGTTCTGGTTCCGTTTCTAAACTTTAGTTATTAGTATTTTGTTCTGCCTCAGTCTTCCTTTTCACTTTATTTTTCTATACAATAATTTATACATTTATGGAAATAAGAATAAAATATATAAATTAAAAATAGTGAATTACATTCTTTAGCATATCAGACATTACTCTCATATTTTAATTACTCTTACATAAAAGAAAACCTTCAACTCATCTTAAAAGCACTACAAGATAATGAATTTACATTTCTTCTTTAACATTAATCAATCATTTGCTTATATAAATCAAGTTTAATACATAACAATAACATAAGAGGTCAATGAAATTTATTGATTCCTTTTGAATATATTTTGGTGTCATGCTCCCTTATCTTGGCTTGCCTTTTCTGCCATGTCCACCAATAGTAGATGTCTACTGCCCATATAATGTTGACTATTTCAAGCAAAAATGTTATTTACTGAATCAAGTGATCAATATTTTTATGTAGAATATCAGGAAATGATAATTACTAAAATCGTAACATTAAGTTTTAAGAAATACAAAATAAAGTATGTCATTCAATGTATCTTTACATAACAAATGTATTTTAAAACACAAAAAATAAAATCTTACCTCCCTCCACTGTCATACCCTCCACAGAAAAAGGCAAAGTTTTAATCTCCTCCACTGACAAATACATGTACTAGTGAATTCTTGAAATCTGAAGTGAAAACCAAATCAAATTAACTATGTTTTCATATATGCCCACCTATACAATTTTAATCAAGTGTTTTCCTAATTTATTTGCAATAATGACTTTATTACAGAATGACATGTACACCTATGTGTCAAGTACACCTATGTGTCAACACTGGTTGAAAATTAGTGTTGTGCTAATTTCATTTTCATATTGTGTATCTGTTTCATATATTGTATCTTAATTTGGAATAGTTCATTTGCATAGGGCTATAAATGCTTATCCAGCAGTTATCATTGTTACATTATGGTTTGAAAATGTTTTCAGCAGAGATTACAACTGATTCATATGTAACTAGTCAATAAATCACATAATATAATTCTTTCATTATGTCATCATGATTTATGCAAATCTTTCCTTTTCCACTGAGTCAAAGATCATGTGCTGCAGGAGAGCATAGTTATAACAGTTATCAGACCCTACAAAATGAGATTTTTTATGTCTTTTCATAAAGCATTAGGAATGTTCCTTTCTCTTTACAGCACAATTATTATTATTATTTTTATTATTATTATTATTATTATTATTATTATTATTGAAAATAAACAACATGAAGAAAAAGCATACTTAATACATTACCCTGGCAGGTCCATGGGAAAAAACCTGCAAATTTTACTAACATATTGTGTATCTTGTATCAATTTGAAATGTATTTATGGAGCTAAAATGGCCCACTACAGTGTCAAAACTATATCACATTTTGTTTTGATTATTGCATTGTTTCATTGTGTATCTATCATAGACTAATAATTCTCATTTACAGAATATTAAACTTGTAATTGAATTTTCAAAATGAAAGAGGTATGCATTCTTTAGTTTGCTGGTTTATGACAAAGATGCAAAAAAGTCCTTATTTCAAAATTGTTTCAGGTAGAAATACAGAAGTTAGCTTAGTAATTTCCATTTTCTATGTAAAGAATTCTAATCATGAGGTGTTTCAGTTAAGAAATTTTGCTCTATTTATCATTCATTTAAACAGCATTAAATGTACTTACTCTCTCCTGACACACCAGCCTCTATTGTCTCATCATCATTCTCTGTTTCATCTTCTTCATGCAAATCACAAACTGATTACATTCTTAACCTGTATTTCTTCCTGGCTCAAGTGTGAGCTACTAAGCTGGCATTTTCTAGGTGGGCATACAAATTTAACCTCTCAAAGCCATGCCTTAGTCCAATGAAATTCTGTACAGGACTGTATAGAAGTTCTGACTTTTGATCTTGGAGTTGTATCACATGGCCTATTACTCTGGCCTTTGAAACTAATAGTGATGAACTGGAGCTGTTGAAACCATGCTGAGTGGATTATCAGTGATGATTTGTTGGATGATGTATTGCTTGACACAAGATACTGAGTATTGTAAAACAAATTATATAATACTGAAGTGAACAAAACCAAAGTGCTGATCTCGCAATGTGCAGGAATTATAACTATGTACAATCATTTCTCAAACTTTTTTCCCTTATTTATAATACAACATCAATCTATAAAACTTGTTAGCTTATTCCACTTTCCTTTTCTTAACATGCAGTTTTCATAGATGGTGAAACATCCAGTTCTTCCATCCCAACCCCCTAATTATTTCTTGCCCCTCCCTTGCAACACATTAGGTTCCCCCTCTGTTTATTTGCCCCCTCCCCTCAAATAATTAGTTTCTTTTCAATAATGGACTCTTTGGAAATAAACTGACTGCCACATGTATATATGTAATGAGTCTGCTAACAATTGGAAAAGGGATGGAGTTATCCATCTCATTCTTTTCCCCATTCAACCAATTCATTTATTTTCATTAATGCACCCTTTGGTAATACACTTAAGACATACAAGTGAAATACCAAAACATAACTGATCCCTTAACAATTGGGGGGGGGGGACAGAATCAGTTAACTGATTCTTTCACCACACTGTACTAGCAATTAGTTCCTTACTATGAATTGTCTCTTTGGTATTAAACTTAAGGAAATACCACACATGTAACAGGTCATAAAATAAATTGGGGTTGGTGTAGGGTGATGCATCAGTGATGGACATCACTATAAACTGCTACACTGCAGACACTGCAGTAATGAACAATCCAAAATACACACACATACACACACACATAAATTGTCATTTGCAAGATTTTGTAAATAAATTCTAGAAGGAGTGAGTGTCCAAGAAAAAATATGCTGGGTATCTTAACCAAACATACTGGTTAACTACTTTGGAATTGGATCCACTAGTACTATTCACATAAATGTCAGTAGACAACAATGGTGTTGCACTCATAATCTTGGCATGGTTTGCCCACACCATATTTGAATCCATATTACAGTCCTGTAAATATTTATATTGTTGTTGTGGTTCATGTAATTGCTCAGTTTTTAGTAACCAATGTGGAGACATATGCTTGATAATACTATTTCAGGAAAGTTTGTAGCTGTTTTCGCTTTATGAAATTGCAAAGTTTATAGCTCAAAACGTACAATTACATGTACCATCACCTCATACAATTTGGAGAGCATGACAGGTGAGAAGAGATAGATAGGAAGCAATAGAGAAAGACCAATATAGGAGAAGAGTAGAAGACAGAGGAGAGAGATAAAAAAGAGAGAAAGTGAAAGAAAAAGAGGAAGACAGGAAGAAATGAAAGATAAGACATAGATGATAGAGAGAAAGAAGAAGATGATAAGTAAAAGAGAAAATGTCATAAGACATGCATAAAGTACTACGAAGGCAAGAGAAAAGAGGCAGTTTTATGCAGGGAATAAAATGAGAGGAAGCGAGAGGTAAAAACAGATAGGAAGAAAGAGGATAGAGAGAGACATAGAGAGAAAGGGGAGAGAAGACAGAGGCAAATACAGGAAAAGAGGGTAGCAGGGAGGAAAAGAGAGGGGAGAGAGAATAACAGAGAGAGAGAGAGAGAGGAAGGGAATGAGCAGAGACAAATAGAGAAAGTCAGGAAAGAGAGGGAAAGAAAAGGAAAGAGGTAAATTTAGAAAAACAATGGAAGAGAAAGACAGACAAGATAAGACAGAAGAAGAGAGTGAAAAACTGAGAGAATAATTAAATTCACAACAAAAAATTTGTTGACAAGCATATTTCATCCAAGAAAGACCTAAAATATGTGGTAGTTGAATTTCCTCATTTTATATTCTGATTATATATAAAATCCAAACAAAGTAATAAAAACATAAACCCACCTGATCACCTGTTATTATAGTAGCTAGGTTCTAACATTAAAATTTAATTTAATATGGTTATTTTTAGAAACAAATATTCATTTGCTGGTGGAAATCAGTTCTTATAAAATTCTTTAATAAGTATCCATTTTTATAGATTTTAATTTTTCATTTTTTCATGCTTAACATGTGTAGTTGGAGGGGGGAAGAATTTAATAGTCAGTTATTTTTGGAGGGGGAGAAAGAATCACCTAGCCAATTCATTCCTCAGGAGAAAAACATTCAGATGAAAGAGAAAAGATTTTGCTGGCCCGCAGGAATAAAATCACCTGGCCAATTCTTTACCCAGGAAATTTATACAGGTGGGGGGGGGGGGTGGGGATTTGACTACTACATTGGGTCATCATGACACATGTAAGACTTTTGTATAATGAACACCCAACTTGTCATCCAACAAAAATAAAATCATGGATATTTTAGATCTCTTGCAATAACTCTTTAAAATGTTACTGGTGGATGCATGTATATCAGCTATACAACCCCTAATCAAAATTAAATGTGAACAGCAATGATTTGCAACAGCTCTTTTATCTCCAGCAGCCATAGTAAAAATGAATTATCACGTAGAAATACATTCAGTAACCCATCATTATAACTGTACATGGTGTAAAAACCTACGTGGTCATATGAAATGTAGGTTACAATGACAGTAATTATTGAAAGGGTCTGGTACTACCAGAGATGCATACATTTCATTTTGATTGATGATTCTTGCATGGCCAGAGCTTGAGAATGACAACATTTTGATAATCAGTGAAGCACCATACAGAGACAAACAAAAATGAATCTATAGCCTACATGGCTTATATATAAATCACTAATGGATAACTTTTCTTAAGGTAGTTAGACTGTCAAATCAAATATGATTATCCTATTTTATAGCATTATTAGTGCATTATGTACTGTTGTTTTATATTATTGTTCTAAAATGTTGTGTGCAGAAAAATTTGGTGGGTGTTGTCTGACAGTGTCACTTACCATGGGAACATATGTGACACTGAATATGTCCCCTTTATGCAGAACTATATGGTATCAAAAATCATTCTTCCACACATCAATTGTGCAACATGTTACCAATTAGAATAATAAGTAACCCATTAATCTTAACCAGAATTGGGAAAACATAAAATTCCTTTGAATGATTATGTTGATGACTGGGTTAACAAATCTTATCATATATGACTGAGAACCAATTGCAGATGATTAAATAAAATTTAAGTGTTATTCATGTTTCTAAAAATAAAAAATATAGAAATTTCAAAGTTTTTATTCAATACAATAGATACTTCCCTTGAATCTGAATGCAAAATAAATGATACATTTGTAATTCCAAAATGATCTAATATGTCGCCTGTCATATAATGAAATGTGTATCTTGCAGCAGATATATTGAGTATCCCATCCTTTCTTTAGGTAATTCCATATTGTTACTTTTATCTGGGTCCCCCAACCCCTTGCAAGTCATTGAGGCAATTCTCAATGAGTCATCTGCTGTCTTTATTTTAAAAATTTTGATATTTGACTTTGATCAGTACATTACTTCTAGGATTTGCCAAAATATTCATATCCAACATTCTCATCGACCATTTGTAAGTCTTCGCTTACATATGAAAAGAAAGTTCATATTGTCAGTAAGAGAGAGAGAGAGAAAAAAAACTGGAAAGAGCAAAGGTGATTTCTGAAATAAACAAAAAGCACAAGAAGTTGAAGGTCATTCAATAATGTTGATAGAAATAGAAATGCAAAACTATTAAAGAAATAGTAAAACAAATGTCTTGTAATTCAATAAGAGTGTTTTTGCAATTGTCGTGATATTTGTTTTGCCACAAAAATGGGTAACTTAACCTTTTCAGATTTAAGAACTTGCTCTGTAGAATTCCTTCTTACATAAAATATCCTATCTAATCAAAATGATATGATCTGTTAGTATGCTTCATGTTGTTTAGTTGATATTAGAGAAAATTTTGTTGCTCTTGGCTTACCAACAGATAACTCTCCACAACCTCTCTTGGTTGGCGATCAACGGTCTGATATTTTGCATAGAGTTAAAAAATTTAAAGAAAAAGATTTTCCCCAAGTTTTCACACTGGTTATAGTGGGTATTTAAAAAAGACCTTGTATATCTTAGGCATTGTTCAAAGAACCTTAAATTCCCTTTATTTTGTCGTATGATTGTTGGATGTAATATGGATTATGCATGTATACAGCTTGGTCTTACTTAAAATGTGCACCTTTAGAAAAAAGAAGTGCTAGCTCCACTTGCTTGGTCATTTTCACTTCCTGAACATCAGAGATAAATTGTATTTTTTTTAAAAAAAACTTTTATATTTCATATATTGGTAATTCATTCATTGCACTTTCAGAAGCTGATTTTGTGTAGTCTGGCAAATTCACTTTCCCTATTTTAATATCTGCTAAAGATAGTGTACTTCAGACAAATTCTGGCTGATTTATGGACAAGGGAGCAGTTTTTTAGTTAGCAGTGTGCTAAGATTATATACAATTTCCAAAAGTACAAAATGCAAAGAAAACCCAGCCATATTACATCAAAGTAGCATAGAGGTATGTCAACATTCTCTACAATGTGCATGTTTTATATGCAAACAACTTCATCTTGTATACATCACTTTCTCAAAAGTACATAATAATGGGTGAGTGCCCCCTTGTACATCATTTAATTTGATTGTATCTGCTCTCTAATCAAACAGCAAGACTTTAAATGATTTTGATGTATAAATGCACACTGGTTTTCTAATGTTTTTGGAAGTACATGATCTTTCTTCTTTTTGTAATCATATCATTATTAGGGCATAACCGATTAGCATTTTTCTACCGGTTTCCGATTCCGGATTTTGGGCATGAAATTTTTCCGATTCCGGATACGATTCAATTAATTGGAAATGCTAAATCCGTATTTTTTTTTCTAAAAAATTTCATCTTCCGTTTCCGGTTTTCTGGTACCTGGTTTTGCCGTGTTTAGCCTGTTACTTAGTACTTTACCATATCTGGCTTCATTTCCGGTTTTCACCCGCCAGTTTAAATAGATTGTCTCACAGTGTGGTTGTGTTGACCATATTGGACTTTTCTGACTTCTTATTTAACTTTATTAACGCACTATCGAATGACATGCAGTGTTAGACACGGTGCTATAGAAATTCAACTTTATTATTTTTATTATCCGAATCGGTCGTTCCTGCCTTGTCCGACTCCGATTAATCGGAAGTTCATACTATCCGGTGGAATCCGATTTCCGGATCAAAAGTCGGTTATGCCCTAATCATTATATATGTATTTTATGTTATAGGTGATTTCTAATGTTGTAAAGCGCTTAGAGCATCTAGAGATTAGGTGCTATACAAAGTCCTCATTATTATTATTATTATTATTATTATTGATAGTATTATGTAGATCTCAAGATGTATTAAAAAATTATTGCTAAAACTATCATTGTTGGGGAAATCTAGTATATTTTGCCAGAGTTCACAAGCGTAATCTTCCTTCCTCAAGCTAAAATGACTGCTTCGGTGGCCTAGTGGTTAGAGCATCCACTGCGGAAGATGGAGTTCATGGGTTTGATTCCTGGCCGAGTCGTACCAAAGACTTACAAAAATGGTACTAACAGCTGCCTCGCTTGGCGCTCAACAACTGGTTGGCTTGGTGTCAGGATAATGTGACTGGGTGGGACATCATGCTACATGTCTGTGGCATGATGCCCTAGTGCAAGACATCACTATAATCTGCCTCACTGCAGACATCGTAGCGATATGACTGCAAAATTGTTAAAGCTACATTAAAAATCTTAATCAAACAAAAAAAAATCAGGCTAGAATGAAAGATTAATACCATATATGTTATTTTGCAAACAATTTAGAACGTTAAATAACAGCATTTGTTATAATAATAGTTTTTATAGCAAACTGTCAGGTTATCTGAAAGATTTTGCAAACTAAACATATTGTGAAAAGAAGTAACAATTTTATTATATATTGTTTATGCTAAATGAGGTAGTAAATAATACCATTATAATTAGTAACTAAATAATAGTTTGGTTGAAAATGAGAGAAAGGATTTATATGAAATATTTGAAAGTCAAATTCCTTTGTTGCTTTTATGTCTTCCATGATATTTACTAATTTTTCTACATATTGACATAGTGAATTAAACTTAATTTATTGATCAATTAATGAAAGTAATTTATGAAGTTAATAATTATTTATTAATATGTTTGCTTATCAGTAGATATAATTCAGTTATGTAGTTACAGATGTGATATTCTCAAAAAAATGTATGAGAATATGTGAATGAAAAATCATATGAACAAAAGTGAACAAAACAAAAATGAAATAATTATACAAAATTACACAGGAAAAGTTAAAAAGTAAAAAACAACGATGAAATCTTATGGCAATCAGTTTGCTAAATATTGTCTTTACATGGATGCATTGTGAACCTAAATGCTGGTAGAAATATTTACAGTAAATGTACCAGTATAGATTACATAGGACAGAATGCTGGGTGACATCAGTATCATAATGGCAAAATGTCATGTGATACACACTTTGCTACACCCATTAAAGCCAAAAAGGAAAGGTTAATATGCCTCTATAGTATAGATTTAGATGCATTAAGATAGCATGGTCTCATCATGGTACACACTGTTTATGCTAAACTCATTTGTAATATGGATGTTGACACGAATCATTTAGCAACAAATGCTTGAAAAGACAAACATGTCAGCAAATGTCTGAACATCAAAACATCATTCAGACTGGATAAAATGTTGTAGTGACCTGTTTTGAAATGACTGAATTACTCTGTGATATTTACATACTTCAAATTTCATAATGCTACTTACAGTCAATAATTATATCAAGCATGTAGCAAATATGGTTCAAAATACTCTAATGTGTGAAAGTTAAACGACCAATCCATTGTATTATATTATATGCTAATGTTCACGAGTATAGATAAAATAGTTCATAAAGTATTTACCAGATAGCTAAAAAGACAAACATTTCCAAAGCATGCAAACTAGTCAACAGTGACATATTTTTGGCATGGTGGAGTTATCCTCTGTATTACTAAAGCTCATAATAAATTGTGTGCAGGTGCAATAGGGTCAATGGCATTGAGGATGTAATGAACATATAGCTGAATATTCATACTGTATCTCTGAAGTATTAAACTTGGGTCACACTGATTTACTTTGGACATGACTTAACTGTTTTCATTGTAGTATATCCATATGCCATAACTAGTTTATAAACAACTCACATGCCAAATTTCATGAGTGACTGTGAAATAGAGTTCAGAATAGTAAGGGTGTAATAATCCCACAGCTGAAGCAAATAATGCAAATAGAGCATGAAAATGAAATCATGCTGACCTAATTTTAATGTTTGAATTGCTGGCTTGCTTGGATTCTAATTGAGATGCATCATTACACCAACTGTCACAAGACTAGATGTTACTGGGTCAAAGATATTGAGGGCATAATGAACCAATAACAAGGAATCACATGTTGAGTCACTTTAGTATTTTACTTCTCACAATTTACTAAAGACAGACTCTCACATCATCATCAATTGTACTTAAATGCCCAAAAGTTTACTTGGTAAATCAGTTGCATTCAGCATGTGTTTGTATCTGAGACATTAAATGTGTTATCTCGATTTATTCTACCCACCTACCTATCTACATATTGTTTAAATAAAGAATGAATGTCATGATGTATATTATGACAGTACAATACACCACCAATTTATACCTTAGTATCTAACCCACAGTGGTTCTTAAATAACTGTTTTTAAAGAGACTCTAAAGGTACATTGTACTTGGAACACAACAAATAGACAGAAGTAGCAGATGTAACACACTCTGAAACTGGAACATGGTGGAGTGTAACATTTTACTGTTAATTCAAGTTTCAGTTTGATTATCCTGTTTTCCTTTCATTGCTAACAATTTGACATCTAACAAAGGTCATCCTTATTAGCACCATCTCTAATTCAAATTTTACAGCCAACATCCCTTGGAAGAGTATGGTTAATTACACATTTGAATAATGGACTCATGATGGGAAGGAAAACCTTTGATATTGCCCTAAGGGACATTTGCTTGCTGCTAACAGTCTCTTACAAGCCTTGTGATTCCTGGATGATTTTTCATTACTTGGATTTGGTTTAGCTGAACATTTCTAGATTTTTTTTAATGTAACTTTATCTGCATGTCACAACAAACTCAGATAATATTAATAGGATTTTCATAAATCTTTATGATAAGACAAAGCAGACACTGTTATGTATGCACATGAAATTCACTATTCACTATAAATTTCACTTGCTACCTTTTTTGTCAGCTGAAAGAGTAATTAAAAAAACTAACTAAATCTTGATTGAACAATATTTGAAATGACTTGATGTATACTTTAATAATTTTGACATGTAAAATTGTGAACAAATGTAAATTTAAAATGGGTCTGGTAATGTTATGAACTATATGTTATAATCTACTTATCAAATGCACCATAGAATAGATTTAATATTTACATGATAAAAGCTGAAATCATCCTGTATGGTAATTAGGCATTATGAAATTACAGTAGAAGCGTGTGTAGTAATTAGATCAATTGGTTTAAAAATTACTTGAAAAGTGTGCACAATTTGTATGTTATCATTACCTGTTAGAGAAATATATATTATTATGTGTTTACACAAATGGTTGAATATCCACTTCAATACTGTCTTCAATGCAATCGGTTGATAAATTTTGATTGCAGATAAATTATAAAATTAATTCTTTTCAAGAATACATGTGTGCCTTTTTCCCTTCTCAACTGAACCTGGTATAACAATGTGAACACCAAAATTTACATTGATACAGGTTTATGAAAACAATTAGGTTGAATTGTTCATATCATATAAGCACCATACCTTTATTACAGGGCACCTTACACATATATAAACAATACAAGGCCCAAAGCTTCTTCACATCTGGGATGATAGGTTACTTTCTCTCCAGGTCAAAGTTCACAATTTAATAAAATATTAAAAAGTCCCTTTAAACAGTCAGGAGAGACATATAGTTGCTTCTGCACTGCATAGAAAATAGCATTAACATAATCATGCTATTATCATTTGTGCTGCCTCCAAAATTAAAGTGCAGCACATATATTTTTTTTGTCTTGCAGCATTTGTGTAAATTAAAAGATTATTTTTTTAAAAAAATTTCAGTTTTACCTATCAATTAAAAGATATCATTTCCAAGTTTTGAAAATTTCATTGAGCAGAATGAGCTTTAATGGAAAAAAATCTAGATTAGTAAAACTATACTATTAAGATAATATTTGATCTAATTTATTGTGATTACTATACAATGTGTTAGGACATTTCATCCATGAAAACTTAATTGATGATTAGTTTGATATTATTCTCATTGATAATTCCCAACATATATTCCTGAACCTGTAGAATTTATATAAATTCATCATGAAGAACTCACAGCCAGGATTGGTTGAAAATAAAGTTGATCCTATTTGCAACTGAAAAAAGTAGAGAGAGTGTTTTATCGATGTAACATAAGTCTTTTACAGACCAGAGTTTAAAAAACTGGTTACTGAAGTTTGCAATTGATTCATTGGTGCCAAATTAAAAACATATTTTAAACATTTAAACATCTAACATTATTGAAGTTTTATTATCATGGAGTTGGCAAAGTCCTACTATGGTAACTGGACAAGTACCACAAGTCATGAAAGCAAATGCCTTCTTTTGAGCTATCTTGAATTGATTAGAGTTAACAGCTCTCTCCAGGCCATTATCTTGGTGTAAATTTTCTCTGATCATGAAATAGGGTTAGCTCTTCAATGAAAGCCACCTGCTGGGCACCTAATAGCTTTGATAGAGGCAGTAAAAAGACATTTAACAGTTAGTTCAGTCTGCATAAGGTCAAATTTCTTGCTACCAGAGAAGTTCAACTGATATTTCCAAAGTCTGAATAGAAGCAAAGGACAACAATTTATGCAAAAAACTTCAGGAAATGAGTTCAAGAAAGGTGTGCATTGATTTAAAATTATTTTCTGCTGATTTTTAGAAAATCAATAGGTTTAAAAATATAAAATATTAATAACAGTACTTAGTTATATTATGTTAAATTATCTACTAGTATTATTCACTTTTATTGAACTATTCCCTAAGTAATCAGATATTTTCTTCAGTAAACAATAGCCCACATCTACTCAAAGAGTATACGCAGTATGAATTAGTATTAAATTTGACATAGTTTGTACATTTATCTTCTAAAATTGACCCAATGAGCATCTATTACATGTTATCAAATTTAAATGTAAAATTTTCTAAAGATGTTTTTTGCATTACATGTGATAATGGATTTCAGATTTACATATTTTGATTAGTAGATTCACTCCTAAACCATTAGATTTTTTTTATCTTCAAAAACGTTATTACAAGGGACTGAATAGTTATGTTTTCTATATGTTCTCTCTGCTTAATATAATAAAACAGCAAGGTTTGAACATAAATTAGATTCAGATTCAGATTCGGATGGAAAATGCTATAAAATAGAGGGTTATTTATCTTACATTTGACTGCAAAAATTTAAAAATTAATAAATTCAATACCATTTTTAGTTTTCTTCACAAGATCCCTGTCTGATGATCACAAAAGACATTCATTTTATCCAAACAAAAATCTGTTTACTAAGGTATTTCTCATGGAACACTACAGCCAAATTTAAATGGTATTTGTTCCACACAAAACCTGGTTTCAGAAAGACATATTTTCTTTTTGATATTTTACAAGAATCAAATACATAATTTTGTTCAACTTCTCTTCTTTTAAATAAGGTCATGTTCAACTTGAAACTACCAGTTATAACAGCACCAGTGCATATTTCAAAAATATTTGCTCTGAAGAATCTAACACTAAAACAATTATGTTGTATTGTAACAATGCAGAAACAAAGAGTTAATGTTTAAACTAAAATGTGCCAGTAACTTGTATTGGCATATATGATGAGTTAATGAAAGTTTATATAATGTGTGCAAAAATTGCACACAGGAAGTAAAAAGTATTAAAGTTGAATCTAGACAAAGTTTCAAAATGTAACTTATATGTAAAGAGTCCCATATATTTATTCAAGAAAGAAATATTGAAAATATCATAGTTTGTATTGCTGTTGAAATAACTTTCAACTTTAAATATTATACATTCACTTTTTTTTAAAAACAGCGTTTAGTCAGCTAGTTTAAAAAGTTGACTTAACAAGAATTAATGAAGATCTAATGTAAAGCCCTCTCTTGAATCTCACATGGAATCATGATAACTATTATGCCATTTCTGTATAGTGTAAGTTCATTTTTTCTGCAGGTATGCATTCATGAACCTAATTCTGAGAGTGTTACCTGAAATATTCACTTGGAGAATTCAGCAGTAATTAAGGGTCTTACATACATGGATGAAAAAGTCCATAACATCTGTGTTCAAGGACTAAAGCTACTGTAAAAATGTCCATTGTACCTATTTGACTTAATTTTCACTCCACAGCTCATGAGGTTAAGTGACTTTACATTTTTGACCTCTATAAGCCTTCATCCTTCCATCCTTTAACAATTACATTTTTATCACTCTATCATCCATATATTTGATTTAATTTTAAGTAAAGCACGGAATATGAGCTTATTTCAAGATTTCAGACTAATTCAACACAAACTATAATAAAAGCATATTAATAAGGTGATCTTGCATCCAATTAGCTGAGCTTCTTACCAATAATAAAGAAATATATTTTAGTTGTTATAAAACTTGCAGTACAGGTTTATATAATGGAGATTTCAACAGTTTAATAAGATTGATATCCATTCATAGTAATTATTTGATCTTGCATCTGACTGAACCAGTTATCACTCTAACGGTCGTATTTGTACATGTTTGTAAGTTTTATTAAACTTGGAATATAAGCTTATATTACGAGGTTTCAACTGAAGTGGCAACTAGTTGCACAAGTTTGTAACCACTTTATTTATGATCTGATTTGATGAATATTGAGAAATGGGCTATCATCATGAAGATGTCAAGTAAATTTTATTAAGAACAAGGTCAAATTATATAGTAATGAAGTGATCTGGCATCAGATTGGATTAGCATCTTATGACTTTCAATAGAGTATTTCTAATCAAATTTGGATCTGACTTAGTAAATAGGTTTAAATGATCAAGATGATTTATGACTTTTGGCTATAAATTAGGTGATTTTATATCTCATAGACTATGCTTGTTTGTATGACTTTATCAAACTTGATGAATAAGTTTATCTAGTCAAGATATAAGACAAGATAGATTATGAGAAATATCCAATCATATTAAAATTGCAACTCTTATGTCTGCAGTGTGGTAGTTTATAGTGATGCCTAGCACTGGGCCATCATGTCACAAATATATAGCATGATGTCCCACCCAGTAACATTATTCTGACAAGAGGCCAACAAGTCCTAACACTAACCTCTTAATGCTGAGTGCCAGGCAGTAACATTTTTATAAGTCTTTGGCATAACTCGGCTGGGGATCAAACCCACGTCCTTCCACATCCAAGGTGGATGCTCTAACCACTAGGCCACCAAAGCAGTCTACCAAAGACTTGTAAAAGTGATACAACAAAGTAGATCAAGTTAAGAAAAGAATCTTGATTTTAATTTTTCCAACTAAATTGCAATGCAATTTGAACATTATTTTTTTAAAAAAATATTAATTTCTTCTATTGTAACAGTAAAACAATCATTCAAAAGACTTGCTTAATTTAGTTTAGAACAAATCAATTTCATTTAAAACTACTGACCAAAATTTTTCAGGTATACACAAACCAACAAACATCATATGGACATCCAGCTGACCATACAGACAGAAGAAAATATAAAGTTGGGAAATATACTCTAAGCAATCATTCAAATCAGTCAGGTCTAGGAAGTTGTGACCACTGAGGTTACACTTGGAATATACTATGCAAAGCAATTTAAGGTGTCAGTTACATCGTTTAAACACCTGAGGACATCAGTCAATAATATTATACCTGGGACTTTGAACTTCCTTCTTCAAGAAGATTGCCATTAGCCATAATAAGACTTTTATTAAAAAAGATCTTTTATGCTAAAGTATTTATTGTTTTATAAACAAAGAAACATTCCACAGGCATTGTTCTTTCAAATAAAGCAGAAAAGATATTTTAATTTTACATTGAAATAAAACACCCATCTGGCGCTACAAATTATTCTGGTGTTTTTCATATGGATATACAGTGAAACCTGTCTTGAATGACCACTGCGATGTGAGACTACCTGTCTTGAGAGACCATATTCTCAATGCACAAATTTAATGATTATATAGCATCATGACCTGTTATGAGAGACCACTTGTCTTGAGAGACCATAATTTTATGGCAGAAAGGGTGGTCTTTCAAGACAGGTTCTACTGTAATATTATTAAAATTTTTATGTACAATGTACACCATTTCAGTCATATGATAAATATAATAAATATTTTGTGTATTTAATCATTTTGTTTTAATATTTTGCTGTTCTCTTGATTTTATATGCATCCATCTTCCTATTGGTCTATCTTTGTCGCTTAAGTGCTTACTTAAGCATGGTTTATGCACAGCAATATGTGACCCACTCACTACCTTTCTCGCAAATAGTCCGCATTGATATGCATGAGATGTATTAATACAGCCCTTGCCGACCAATCGGAACAGACCCAGCTGTCATGTGCAGCATCCTTTGTTCTCAGTTGTTTTGGTTTGGAGCTGATAGCGACAGCGCGCTTAATTCGGTTGGAAAAAAAAACTTATTTCGTTTTGGAAAAACTCTGTGCATTTGCTTCATTTCAGCAACATATACTTATCGTACTTGAGATATAATTCCCAGTTTATATCTTCCTGTTTCGGGATTCAGCTAGTGTTTTAATTGCCATTTCATTGGACCATCCGCAATTTTGCTTTGTTTAGAAACAATGGCGTCACGATCGTCAAAACAAAGGTCAGTCCCATACGATCTGGATAATCCGTACAACTGGACAACACTTCATTTGAAGCGGAAGCTGGAATCCATTGGAATTAAGGTGTCATCTGTTCTCCCGAAGCACGCCTTGCGACAATTATAGAACGATAATGCGCCTTCCACGACTTCGCGGCCTGCTGATAATATACAGAGACAACCGAGGGACAGCCTATCACCTCACACTCACCTCAGCATACCACCAGGGGAAGAAATAGCAACCCCCCTTCCTCTTCCAACTACACGTCGAAGTCGCCGTAGCGCGACAATTGTTCATGCTAATACGGCAGAAGTTTTGAATGCAGCGGAAACAGCAGTACAATGTATTCCGGAAGTAAGGGCTACATCAAATATGGCCGACGTTGCCGAAAACCAGTTCTCTTCGGACAATATAATTACATCTATCCACTCCATGCAGCGTTCTATTGCTGACTTAACAAATTCGCTTACAACCATTATAGCACGACAGCAGAATCTTCTTCGGAGTTTTCCTTCAGCGACTCCACACATTTCACGACATTGCCAGCAGCCCAGCCTGTGACGTCGCTCGATCAGCTGATGCAATCTCACGGAGTTTAACCAGAAATACTACCAGCCATCGACGTAGTGTCCGAAAGCCAGAGAAAACAGATTCTCGAGGGTAAGCACGTCAATCTTGCTACTCTTTTGCTACCCCACTTTGAACTGGATATAGTAAATCCGGACGACAAGACCGCGAAGTATGATCCCAGATTACTTAAGCATCTCAGTCTAAGTGAATTTATAACGGCTTTCGGGAAATATAAACGTATCATCTGTTCAGTTTACCCCAACAGACGACTCGAATTGGATATGTACGAGGCCGACATTATAAAAATTTCAAATGCGTATGGGGACATTTTCTATGACTACCATAATGTCTACTCCAGTCAAGCTGCTATTGCACTTCGCGACTGCAAACTAAAAGTCAACTGGGCTATTAGGGATCAGGCAACTCTTCAGCTGTTGATTGGCGGCCGAAAAACAAAGTCGTGTAACATCTGCAATTCTGTCGCTCACTCTACCGATTTTTGTCCACAAACAACGCGCACTGCAATGCCCATGGTGAATCTTGCCAACAGGAGAAAAACCGATATTGACAAGTACGGTCGGCCTAGACAGATGATGGATGGGAGAGAACTTTGTAATAATTTTAATTCCATACGCGGTTGCCATCGTACTAATTGCCAGTTCTTGCATACCTGCAATCAATGTAGGGCCTATTCGCATGGGGCAATTGCATGCCCAAACAATACACCAAAAGTTTTTCCTAGCACTGGTACACGCAATATCAATGCCCCTAGTAAATCAGCACCAGATAAGATGAAACAAATCTGACAGACAGTCACGCCATATGCTTCCACTCCCATTGATATTAACCGATTGCAACATGAACTATTTCATCATCCAGATCAGAACTTCGTCCGATATTTATCTTCCGGTCTGACACACGGTTTCGACACTATGGTGCAAACAACTAGCTTGCCTACAAAAGAATGCAAGAACTTGCTTTATGCACGTAAACAACCATATATTGTGGATCATTTATTGGCAAAGCAATGTGCCAAAGGTTTCATGCTTGGCCCTTTTTCATCTCCACCATATTAAGAATATAGAGGCAGTCCTATCGGCATCGCAGAGGGGAAATATTCAAAAAAGAAGAGACTTATCATTGACCTGTCCTCCCCCCATGGCAATAATGTGCATACAAGTATAAATGAGCTCATCGACAAGGATAGATGCTCCCTAAACTACGTAAAAATTGATGATGCTATTAGAATTATTCGGAGTTTGGGTAAGGGAGCAATCATGTGTAAAACTGATATTTCAGACGCTTTCAAACAGATTCCCATTGCACCTTCCCAATGGCACTTGTTCTGTGTAAAATGGAGAGGAAATTATTATGTTTGTGTTCGCCTCCCTTTTGGATCACGTTCAAGTCCAAAATTATTTGATACTTTGTCTCAAGCGATTTGTTGGATAGCAAAGCATAATTATGGTATTGACAACATTTTGCACCTTCTTGACGATTTTCTTACAATAGATCCTCCTTCTGCATGTGGCGAGAGGACGATGGCTTTGTTGACTCTCATTTTCAACAGATTGAAGATTCCTACAGCTCCAAGCAAGACCATTGGCCCCTGTACAGTTATAGAATACTTGGGAATAATTCTAGACTCTGAGCAAATGCAAGCACGTTTAACACTTAAAAAAGTGGAGCGCATTGTAAACTACATTAATCAATTTCTTAACAAACGCAGTGTCCGCAAGCGAGAATTCTTCCAGTTACTGGGCCATTTTAATTTTGCTACTCGTGTTATCCTACCTGGGCGTGCGTTTGTATCATATCTCATACGACTGTCTACCAAAGTTAGGGAACTAGATCATTATATTCACTTGGATGCAAATTGCAGAGAAGAGCTATACATGTGGCACTTTTTTTTAGCTTCATGGAATGGGATTTCTGTGTTTCTTGACAATCAATACACTACAGCAGATGATTTTGAATTGTGCACTGATGCTTCATCCAAAGTAGGGTATGGAGGTTATTTCAAAACTCACTGGTTTGCAGCTGCATGATCGGATGATCTTCAAATGCTTTTTTCTGTGGAGGATGATTTCTCTATGGCCTTCAGAGAGTTGTATCCTATCGTTGTGGCTGCCATTATATGGGGTGCAGAATGGACAGGCAAACGCATAATATTTACATGTGATAATATGACTACAGTGAATATACTTCAAAAGGGGAGATCAAAATGTATGCATATAGTGAAACTGCTTTCTTAAAGCTAAAATCGTCAAAAACTGACCCTTTCCGGAGGGGTGTGACCATTCAGTTACATGCCACGGGTCGTGCTCTATGTCCATATTCTGCTCTGACAAATTTCATGCTATTCAGGAGACGTTCATCACCTCGGTTCGATGCCCCACTTTTCATTACGTCCACAGGTCAAGCGTTATCAAGAGTTGTATTCCTTAATCACATGCAACTTGTCTACCGTAAGATGGGACTCGACACTTCCCAGTATAGTGGTCATTCATTCCGAATAGGTGTAGCTACTTCAGCAGCAGCTGCCCATCTGGAAGATCATATGATCAAAGTTCTCGGTCGGTGGTCTTCAGATTGTTACTCTAGATACATTCGCACACCTCCAGATACTATTAGGTCAGCACAGAGGGCCATGGCAAGGGACGCGGATAGTACTACACAGTGATCAGGATCAAGCTGCATTCAACAGAGATCGTGTTTTTAGAACTAGTTCAACGCTACGGTACCAGGGATGCATTTCCTGGGGTTACCATTTTCCATAGTCGTGCATTGTGTTTCTATATTCATTGTGTTTGGAGTTTCTGCACGCGTGTGATACCAGTGTTATTTGTGTGGCATTGTGCCTATCCATTGTGTGGTGTGATACCAGTGTTATTTGGATGTCACTCGGGCATATTCATTGGATGAGAGTTCTGCACGCGTGCGTTGCTAGTGTTCATCGTGTGGCACTTGTGTATTTCCATCATTTCATAGCCATACATGCATTCAGTGTTTTATTCCTGGAAATTCTCAGGTTATTCTTCTAACCAATTTCATGGATGGGATCATCTAGCTTCTCCCCGAATTGGATGGAATAACTTCGTCTTTCCCATTCTCAAGTTTCTCTTTGCTGGATTCAAAGATGTACTCGCCACCACTCAGGGACATTCTTGACTTTTGATCATAGTTCATTGCCTTTTCTATATGCAGGTGTACGTTTTTATACATTATTGTTGATATGCTGATTGTGTAACACATATATATATATATCATTTTTTTTTCTCTCTTCATGGAACACTGAAGGCTTCCCCACTATTACATTCTTGGGGGACAACATCTGCTGCGCATATGTTTTCTTTGGGCATTCACTTCATTCCATTTCGTTATTCACCCAAGAATCTAATGTCAGCACTATATGGTGTATTCATACTAAACCATTGAGTGAAGTCCACACAGCTGCCGCTGTCATCCCAACCTACGTTGGACAGCCCAGTCTTCGCTGGGCTCCTTCAGTTTCCGCTGAAGGAACTTTACTCAAGGGTTATCCATAACATTCTGTCAGGGAGTTTCACAGACCAACTGTGACCTCTGTACAACCACGTTGTGCCATTCAGTAGCCACTGAATCACTCACTGACAGAATGAACCAAAACGGCTTCATAAGTAGCAGCAGATAGTCCTCCTAGCCAAAGAGTATAATTATCAATAAAAACTTAACTGAACATGTGTTTTGTTGTGTATAAATTGTCGCTTAAGTGCTTACTTAAGCATGGTTTATGCACAGCAATATGTGACCCACTCACTACCTTTCTCGCAAATAGTCCGCATTGATATGCATGAGATGTATTAATACAGCCCTTGCCGACCAATCGGAACAGACCCAGCTGTCATGTGCAGCATCCTTTGTTCTCAGTTGTTTTGGTTTGGAGCTGATAGCGACAGCGCGCTTAATTCGGTTGGAAAAACCTGCCGCCATCCCCACCTCAACGCCTACAGTGTTCCATGGACAAGGGAATGTCTGCTGCTGCATGTTGCTTACCCTAAAGGGCATTCACTTCATTCCATTTCGTTATTCACCCAAGAATCTAATGTCAGCACTATATGGTGTATTCATACTAAACCATTGAGTGAAGTCCACACAGCTGCCGCTGTCATCCCAACCTACGTTGGACAGCCCAGTCTTCGCTGGGCTCCTTCAGTTTCCACTGAAGGAACTTTACTCAAGGGTTATCCATAACATTCTGTCAGGGAGTTTCACAGACCAACTGTGACCTCTGTACAACCACGTTGTGCCATTCAGTAGCCACTGAATCACTCACTGACAGAATGAACCAAAACGGCTTCATAAGAAGCAGCAGATAGTCCTCCTAGCCAAAGAGTATAATTATCAATAAAAACTTAACTGAACATGTGTTTTGTTGTGTATAAACTCTTGTTAAATACTTGGTATAAAATTTAGGTTTTACAGTTTTTGCAAAACTTCTAGTATGATTATAGCCCCCCTACCAATGTCAATAATGAAAACTGTTGGTGTGATAAAAATGCATAGAAATAGTTATTTCATTCACTGATTTATAATTTCTAACCCAACTCTGACCAGGAATGCCCTAGCACTGTCATTGTCTGTGGATTGTGCTTAATATACTTTCCTTGCTAACACTGTGTCATGTTATGTATACAATTTACTATGGGCGAGTCAATTTTCCTCTGACAGCAGAGCGACATAGTTCATCCTGTTTGGTAACTGCCAGATAATTCCACAAATTACCATAAGGTTGAGAGTTATAGCACATTGCACAATTGTACATAGAAATTAAACCACTAGTTAAATCCATGTGAAATGTAAATTTGTAGTTGTCGTTCTATGTATATACACATGTAGTTTTGCATCCACCCCTTTGCTGAAAATAGACTTGTCCAGAAATTGGAAGTAACCAAACAAGCAAAGTAGTATTTTACTCTGAAAATTTCTGTTTGAGAAAACACATGCAGTCCCCCTGGTTATAATACGTTTAAAATTATAAATCAATAAATTAAGTGACCAAGTTCTAAATTTTGAAAATTTAATTTATGGTTGTTTTTAAACAAAATTGGAGGGTACAAACAAACGCTGATGTATATTCAGACAATAGGAAGAGCTATATGAAGGGAAATAAATCAATTTAGGAGCTTATGTAGATTGCCTTCAAAGTATTTATCAAATATTTACCAACAGAGTCTAAACAACCAGTCTTCATTACAAGATAACAATTTAGTACCGGTAGTAAGTAATATAAAA
This sequence comes from Unio delphinus, assembly GCA_029339505.1. Lineage (NCBI taxonomy): Eukaryota > Metazoa > Mollusca > Bivalvia > Unionida > Unionidae > Unio > Unio delphinus. Next base: position 3,754,536 of record JAQISU010001252.1, read on the forward strand.
CATTGTTTTGAAATGTGTCACTTTCATTTACTTTGCTCTGTTTTAGCTATGTCTGCTATGACAAAAATGAATTTTTGTATTTACTCGTATTTCAAAACACTTGTGATCTTAAAAATATAGTATACAAAATTTCTCATTGGAAGCCATCCATGGTGATCATGACCAGTGAACCTACATGCATTTCCCAAACTTTGTTCAAGCTCATATTTATCCAATACATGTACCACATTTACTCCCTATGAGTGATATAGCCATACATGTAGCAAAATTTGGATTTCTAAGAGATATTACAGTAGGTTATACAAAAAAAAACATTGCAGGCAATGGTCAACAATGCCATAAGCTTACATTTGCACAATAGTAGGGAATGAAACACTGAGGAGGATGGCCAAATATGGCTAATTATAGAGCTTTTAAATTCTAACAGCCATACATGCAGCTGTTTTGAAAAGCTGTTGCTGACACTAGCCAAATTTTGCTAAAAGGTCAAATTTTGGCTAAGGATACATTTATCTAAGATTTGGTTTCTGCCTAAAGGTCATACAATACATTATGGAAAGGGACAATATTGCAGTTAGCCAAATGTGGATAATCATAGTTACCTAGAGTTTGATCTTTTGCAACCATACATGGGGGTTATACTAAAAGACACTAACCAAAGTTTGGCTAATTTTTTCAAAATTTGGTTTCTACCTAAGGGTGTGAAGAACAACTTTGTAGGAATTAGCCAAATTTTGGCTAATTTAAAACCTGCCTAGCCCATCCAATATAGTCAAGCTATTGAATAGTGATAGACCATATATTGATCAAAAGCACTTCCAAGAATATTATTATATGCCTTTTCTACTTTGGGTTAAGAGATTTTAGCCCACAGCAGAGGACTGATTTGAGTAAATGGAAAAGCTCAAGTGAAATCGGAACCTATATGAAAGTTCTAAATGAACGACTTTTGGTCAAATGTGGTCCAATTCAGTCAAAAAAGTTTTTGAGAATGTTTTTTTTATATATATTGGCAGCCATATTTAATTTAAAATTTGCTATTTATGCAAGTGTAAGAGCCCTCAGTGTTTTTTTTTTGTCAAGCATCTGACTCATGAAACAAGCGTCTCGGTTTTGATACATGTCAAGGTCAGCAGCATTGGAACAGACACATAGCTCTCATTTCCTTGTCACTATATAAGGCTATAAACATTCCATTTAAAAAAAACTGTCAAATTCTGTCAAGCTGTTTTTACCTAGTTGTTTTAAGTTTTTACTATATTTTGAAATTATTGCTATATTTTACGTTCACTGGCTACATTTGTAACAATATTTCTATGCCAGTTTGCTTTCCATCCAAATGTTGCCAAATTGTGCAAAGTGGCTTAGCTGAGATCATTGTTGTTTTAATTTTTTTTTATTTTTAATAATCATTGCAATATTTGATGGTGGATCAGCAGCATTAGTATAAGTTTTAAAGCTTTCTATGCCAGGATGCTGTCTAATGTGGTTAACACATTAACCCCTAGCGACGACTTTACGGGGTATGAGGTAGTAGCCTACTTCCATGGTCTGTAGCGTCAAGGTCATACATGATACACTAAAGTGGGTGGTATCATTGAAAAGTAGACAGATGTAGCTTTACAATGATAGCAAGTAATCTGGACATTTTAATTGCATTACAAAATATAGAGGGAAAAACCGAAGTTTTTGGACCCGTTTTTTTTTTTCATCCAAAAATCGCCCATGGTCGGATTCCGAATTTGTGTCCAGATTTTAGACTTTATGACCTCAGATCTACGGAAGACCAGTCTGAGACGCACACAGGTGAACCTGTGCAAAAAGTAGGATAAGGTGGACATTTTGAATAAAGAGTCTTCTACATACGAAAATTATGGGTCCGTTAAGCAAAAAAAAAAAAAAAAAAAGAAGTCCGATTTTTGCTCTTCTGCTCATGCGCCAGCAAACTAACCAATGAAAAACATTTCCTGTATCATTAGCAACCATTTGTCTAACGGATTATTGATTGGAAATCGATGTATTACGATGCATTCCGAAATAGTCCCCAAAATGTGTTTCCTACTCGCATTTCATGCGAAAACAGCAAAAACCTCCAGGGGTTAAAGTGTTAAATTCTGTTAAGCACCTTTGAGACTTTACAAATTGATAGGTGTGTTTTTACTAACTTACTGACCATTAAATCTTTCATGAGCACTGCCTGATTTCTGCTCTTTTAAAGGTCATGTCGCAAAAATATACAAACATTTCTCCATCCAAACATATACGTTCAAATATGAATAGACTGTGTATGAAAATGATGATTTTTATACACATACAAAATGTGTTTATAATATACAAACAACATAGAATGTTCCACTTAAAAATATAAACTACTGCTTCTTAAATGCAATTATGCATACCGAGAAAAAGAGGACATAAATCAAATAAGAAAAGGAAAACACACATGCACATATATATTGATTTTACATGCAATGCTCCGGTGACCCTGATTTTTCTCTCTTCAGCTCTCACATCTCCCTATTCTGACTGAAAATGAGACGTCACTTCTCCCTAAAATTCAAGTCTATCTTGATCCCTGTATTATACAATTTAAGTTCTTCCCAAACTACAACAACCCACAACATGGCAATATTACAATTATATGTGATTCTCACTTCATTTATGTAAACATTGATAATTATGCACCTGAAAATAAATTGCTACATGCCATCTCCAAAGAAATTAAATGAATAGAACTGCAATTAACCTGGTCTTATGAACATCAAGGTAAATGCTGCACAGGAATAATAATAAAAATTCTGTTCACTTTTATTTATGGTGAAGTCGCAACTTCATGCCGTACAATTTTTAGTTTCTTGAATAGACTACACATTTAGTTAACACTCAAGAACACAAAGATTTCACAGACTACAGTAAAATCAAAGTAAATACAGTCAAATCCTGCTCTAGCAACCATGTTCACATAAAGATTTGTTTAGTTCCATCCTAATGTCCAATATGCCAGCATGAAGCCAAAACTCGCCCATCAATTGTTTTTCACTTCCACTGACTCTCACACTAGCATATTGTAACCTTGATGAGCCTGAAAATCAAGTCCGCATATTTGGACTGTCTACAAGGGGTGAAGTGGGGTAGGGTCAGCTGACTCTAGCCATGAGGATGAAAAACAATATCCAGAAGAAAAAAATCAAGGATATATTTACTCAATATCTTGCCTTTGTTGTATCTGGATGATGAAAAGGAATATTCTCTTTGCAATTTACAAATTCAGTCTTACACAGAGAAAAATAAATCCAAACATATCAGGATTTTTAAACACTATTTCAAATTCAAGTTTCATAAATTTCAATTTTAAGCAATTACTCCACTGTTCATAAACAGCAACATGGACAAATTTTACACTTTGAAATAATTAGTTTCATTCTGTGTCAAAGTATTTATACCAGAAAATTTCCCTTTGACATTCATAAACACTTCTCAAACATTGAGTTCCTTTTTAAAATATAAATCCAAACTGGCAATTACATAGTAAAATCAGTTTTCAAGCAAGATACAGATATATTTATATTGTATCATGTATTTTATCTTAATTGTATGTGTGCCCTACCAACACCAGGGTACAGTACATTAATTAGTACACATCTCATTTTAAAAGTAGGGTCAAGATGTGATATCCCCCTATCAAAGCTAAGAATTTGAAAATAATTATATGATTCCTAATAAACCCTCAACAATTTCCTAAATCATATGTAAATGTTCATACTGCTATTAAATTTCCTAAATCATATGTAAATGTTCATACTGCTATCCAATTTCCTAAATCATATGTAAATGTTCATACTGCTATCCAATTTCCTAAATCATATGTAAATGTTCATATTGCTATTCATTTTCCTAAATCATATGTAAATGTTCATACTGCTATTCAATTTCCAAAATCATATGTAAATGTTCATATTGCTATTCAATTTCCTAAATCATATGTAAATGTTCATACTGCTATTCAATTTCCTAAATCATATGTAAATGTTCATACTGATATTCAATTTCCTAAATCATATGTAAATGTTCATACTGCTATTAAATTTCCTAAATCATATGTAAATGTTCATACTGATATTCAATTTCCGAAATCATATTTAAATGTTCATACTGATATTCAATTTCCTGAATCATATGTAAATGTTTATACTAATATTCAAGGAGTCATGAAAACAAAATGACAAGATACTTTTGCAATATGTAGGTGTAATAAAGCATTGCATGTATAACCCTAATAATTTATTTCAAGGTTGTTCAAGGACTTCAAAAACATTTTCATGAAGGATATATCAACAGAAATTGAATTTTCTCAAGTTATTTTGTTTATGACTGTTCAGCACAAACAAGTACCAAAACATAAGAAAATAGTTAACAGACATCTTTTTATTTATGAAGCGTCCATATGATGGTGTTTCCTTGCACAACTGTACTGATCACCCTATAGCCTTTTTCTTCTGCTGCATTCAGCACTTTTGCTGTCTCTCCATGAATCATCCTACCACCGCCACTTAAAGAAAGGCAAGTAAATATATCAGTATTAAACTTTGACAGTATTTTAATGGCTATATTATTACTAAGTTGTTTATAAAACTATAAAATGATTTTTTCCCCCCTGCTTTGAACTTAAAACCATATAGGATTGCAGTAAAATCAGGTTGAGCCATGAGAGATATGTACAAGTATCTTGAGAAGATTTTTCATGCACCCAGCAGATCTTACAAAATAATAAGTAAATCTCATGAAATATCATCTTTGCTAGCCAAGGTTACAATAATCCTATCTACACCTTGGCAGATTGGACAGCTATATCAGTGCTTTGTCCTGGTAACATCTATATTTCATGCGTTGTCTCCATTAGTATGTAATTCCACGCTAAAAACGGTGGTGGCAATTGACCTAAAAGGAAAATTTGTAAGTTTAATATCAAAAGTATGACTATATACCAGATGGAAGCCATTACAAGTCTATTGATTTATTAGTATTTGTGCAAACAACAGACCCACACTGGAAAAGTGCTTATTTACCAAAATCTGGTAACAAAAATAGTCTCTTGCATGTTTGAGTAAACAAGTTCACAAGATAATGTACATGTAAATGCAGTAGAAAATTCTTTGTCATGGCTTTGATATCATGCATACAGAATCCCTAAACTTGCATCAAACGAGGTCAAGATATATTTGGTTAAATCTAAAATTAATATTTTTGAAGTAGCAACGGCACTGAAATCTGGGGCTTTAACTCACACAAATAAAGGTCCCTTTTAGTAAGGGTTTGTTAAGCTGTCTTGACAGTGAGAACAATCTACCTGGAAATGGTGGATGCCCGCTATCAGAGGGGATCTTTATAGGCTTCCTGTCTTTTTCTTCACCATTCTGAACCTAAATTGAACCATAATGCCCCAACTGGGCAGAAAATCAATCTTGATCATCCTCAGCACATGTGACTCAGACTGGGGATCTATCTCTATAAGGAATAGAGCTATTATATAAAGTTGGTTTTCTGCCACCCTCCTCCAAAAAAACCCACAAAACCCAAAACAAACAAACAGTGAAAGGAGAGAAACAGACTCAAAATTGCCTCTGAAACATAAACATCTTTATCTATAGATAAGGCATGAAGGTCACTACGTGCAGATGCTGCTGAGACCATAAAAAAAGTTTAAATGGTAAGGTTCTCAAAAGATGGATCAATGGGTCATAATGGGCTCTTGACCATACTATGCACAATATTTATTAGGCATCAGCGTGCATGATACAAACTCTACAGATCACAAAATCTGACATAATCATAAAGATGTGGGTCTGAACCAATAGCTGGGCCTTTGGAGAAATTGAGAATGTTGGACAGGACTATCTTATAGCCGTTTATAGTAGAAATTAAATATTCTCTCTCCTCAGACAGAAAGAGATGAAGTTTGTAACTATTGTCTGAGAGGGACAGATGGGATTAACATTATTCCTACTGGACCAACCGCAAAAGATTCTCCATAAAATTCTCTACTTTGCACTGTAGATGATGTAAGTCCAAACCTAATAATGCAGTGGACAACCTTGCTCAGGAATTTGTCCCTGCAGACAGATCACTTGAGATAAGCTCAGTATGAAGGAGGAAACTATATGGTGAGTTGTAGATAAGACATCCCCTATGTTGCAAAAAAGCATGTCCATCCTATGCGGTACTGTCATGAGCTGGGGTCACAGAATGAGCTGAGCAGTGGAGGTCCCAACTTTGTGGAGCCCTTGGTGGATCATTCTGAATGGCTGAAGGCAAAAGTCAGATAACAGTCCCACCATAGACTGAAAATTCCATTGTCCAGACCCTCAGAGCTGGGACTGAGGAGATGTAAAAAGGGATTTTGATATTCAGTTTAATTCTTAATGAAGTCTTATTATTTCAAAGGGTGGGTTTTCTATCAATCACTTTGACATCTCTCACCAGCTCCATGATTGAGGCATTTAACTTGTACCTGTAGAACCATGGTGGAAAATTGCTAGGCATTTACCCCTCTACCACTGCAATAAACTGAAATGAGTGGAGAATAAAAACTACACAATCCATACTGTAGAAATGCAAATCAACACAAATGTATCACCAATGTAAGGCATTATAACTAATAGGTTGTTTTCGTCCACACAAAGCTAGAAAGATACCTTGTCCAGGTTTTAGTATTTTAAGTAATCTGATGTAAAATTCTCCAATCTGGACAATCTGCATCTTTGTGAGTCTTTCAAAGAGTAGTACAACTACATCAATCTTCATTTACATTTTTATACTTACGCAGATGATTCATCTAACTGGCTTAAATATGCCATTAAATAATAATCCTTTTGTCCATCTAAAACAAATGATGGACCCTTGATCTGGAAGAAAAAAAGAGAATTGAATAAGCAAAAGTTCACAACTTTTAAACTACATAACTGAGTTTAAAGCTAAATGTATAAAATAGAATTTGAACTATAGTAATATTATGTGTTTGTTCTATGCAGCACTTACATAAAATGATCGTCTTGCCACTAAAATCAATCCTGCTTATCCAGTTTGGTTTGTCAACTTTTTTAAATACCCATATTTATTGCACTCAGTGATGTGGGAGTTTTAATTATGAGATTCACTTTCAAATAATAAAAATATGCTGCTCATATCATCTTTAGAGTAACACGATCATAGCACACCTCCCAAATGCTCTGTACCCTACACTGGCTATCCATTCGATCAAGAATCAAACACAAATTTATTTCTCTGTGCTACGTTTCACTGATGGACTACAGTCCAGCATACCTATCTGGTCTCACTCATGTGTACACACCTGCAAGATACTTACACTCCTCTTCTGACAAACATATACTCATTATTCCCACTATCTAAATGAAGTTATTTGGAAAACGTTCCTTTGCATACCAGGGCCCAGTAAGGTGGAAAGAATTGCTCATTGAAATTAGACACAAAGACACAATGATTCCTTTCAAGAGTGCTCTTAAAACTCAACAATTTCGACTGCAAGAACATGTTCTCTAAACTTTGCAATGTAATTATGGATTCGCTGTATTTGGTTACATGCGCCCCAATAACTTTGTCAATTTTTCTTTATGTGTGATATGAGTGTATTACAAACATATACCTGGAAATAACCAACATTTATAAGTTCTAAAACGTCTGCCAGATGTTTTAGGTTCACACTCCGATTTGCATTTGTTTCTTGCCTCTTACTTATCATTGTTCAGAAAATGTATTCAGTGAAAATGACACAGAATTATCAATGCTATTATCTCGAATTCGTTTTCGCAAAGGAATGCAACTTAAATATTTTAAAATTTTGTTGGATATAAGATCAACAAGGTCTTGACCTAGAGTTAAGTCCACACTAAAATTAAAACTTCAAGCAAAACGTCTGATGAACTATGTGTTCCTTGAAAATCACTATTTGATAACATGCTGTCGCTTCAGAAACCTTCCAACGGGATGGCTATGGGTCAAAAACTCACTTCTTGCTACAAATTTTTACTCGAGTTTCCAAAAAATGTATGTGCATGTCCTTCTGACTATGGGGTCAATGTGTGTGAAAATGTTGTTAAATCCCCGACGATACAGTATGATCTTCACAGCATTAATATACCTGTATTAAAGCAAAGGTCCACTCAAAAAGTGATCATCATACCTGGCCATCAGTAATTATCTAATTAGTCTTCCAACTACTACAAAGAGCATACATGTTCTGGTAAATCGTTACTTCATAGCCTTGGTACAGCTACAATGATTCAAAGTGCTGAATGCTATACCAATAGTGGTCCAAAATGGTGGTCATCTACGTGTATCAAGTTCTATATTAATGTCCAAAATGACCGGGATAAAACAATACGAAGTAGCACTTATTTTAGTTACACACAAATAAAAATGAAACTAGTTTCTGTCTTGTATAGTACACAGTTAAGTCAGATAATTCAGTTCCCAAACCTGCATTAGTTTCAGATGGTTTGAGATCTGATCTGGCGTGTTAAAAAAACTGCAATTATTGCAGACAGACTTGTCGAATATATTCATTGTTTTCAGATGTTGCCAAGTATTTCTCACTGCTAAAATGCATCTTAGAATCAGTTGAAGGTGCTTTTCAGTAATCTGTATATTCTTTTTCTGTATCAAATTATATATATGACACTTAACTATTCATCTCTCTTCATCCTCCACTCTGTTAGAGCTCTGTTGAAATCAAAATCTCTTCATTAGTTGAATATTCATTAATATGTTCCTTATCTGTGTCAATACCTTTCTATGCTAAGAGCCCCTTTTCACAGACTCCCAGCAAAATATGTATATGTATAACTTTGCCAGCTTTAACAAAATGTAAAACTGTTCTTTCTGGCTGTAATTTCCCATGTCGCATAAGTATTGGGTCTTGAATATCTCTGCTCCCCCCCCCCCCCCCTCCCCCGCAGAAAATCAGTCACTAACATGTCAAAGTTTTACTTTCTTGAATCAGTACTTTGCTAACTATTGTTATCTATTTCATAACGATGTATTTGGATTTTAAGTTCATCAATGCTATAGTCTGCTTGATCAGAGAGATGTAAAGACCCATACTTATTAATTTCTGTTATACATCTGGTTTATATTAAGCCTTAGAGCGTTATATACATGTAGTTTGTAGGACAAAATACATCAGGGCTGGATTGTTTGAGAAACGAAATAAAAAAATGCACTCTACTTTTTTCCCTTACTTATATGTATTTTATCTAGTGTTCTGCCTTTATTTAATGTTGGAATACTGCTCAATGTGGAGATGGCTGGTATGCCATCTGTTTTTGTCTGTCCAGCATGTACACCTGACACGTTTTCATCATTTTTGGGTTCAAAATCACGCAGTGGTATTTCCAGTAACACTATCCCATCTCCAAAAATCTGATATACTTCAAACCTTCAAAAATCAATGTCATTACCACTATCAGTGAATGATAAGGAAGGCAACAACCAACAGCCCACAAAGATCTGCTTATTATACTGGATACTGAAGATAAAGACAGCAACTTCATTAGTCTCTTTTTCAAGAATAAAATGGTTTCTATGTTACATTTTATTATGAAAACATGATTTTGCATCATTTCCAAAGATCTTAACCTCTAACAACATGTATATTTTGTTACGTATCAAAATAATAAATTCTCAACCTGAGGAAAATGGTTAAAAAATGAGCTAAATCTGGACCACATTCTTCGAATATTAACTTGGCATATGCAAGTAGGCCCTGTGCCAAGTAGTAAGTTACCATGGGAACTATACATTAAACCCACATCAATTGACCTTATGTGAGATGAAAGATCGCTCCACCTACCAAATCACATAACATGAAGCCCTGCTAACCTCCAACATACGTGGAAAATGCACTGCAGAGTAGTCAATTAGTATCTATATTATAAAAAGTATATAATCAAAATGATAAATAGTGCAATCTGCAAGTAGATAAATATATATATATATATATATATATATATATATATATATATATATATATATATATATATATATATATATATATATATATATATATATATGTATATATATATATATATATATATATCTGTGTGTGTGTGTGTGTGTGTGTGTGTGTGTGTGTGTGTGAGAGAGAGAGAGAGAGAGAGAGATATGCATAGCATTTTGACAGTTTAGTTGCTGCAACACCAACATCGAACCAGTTACGTTTATGTTTTATTGTGTGCATAAACTGAAATCTTGACACTACCAGTCAGTATCGTCAATCATTGTAACTCATTTACTCCATACAAATTAATAATGAATAAACTGATTACTAGTCTTAATTATGGTACACATTATCTTTGTTCCCTTGTAACCTGCTATTTGTTTTAAACAAATATACACACATGCAAAGACTGTAAGTCTGATAGCATCTGTCCGTGCATGCGTCTCTCTCTCTCTCTCTCTCTCTCTCTCTCTCTCTCTCTCTCTCTCTCTCTCTCTCTCTCTCTCTCTCTCTCAAATGAGAAAGAAAATAATTGCCTGAAAGGGATAAAGTGAAACAAAGCAAAATACATCAGCCCGTATACATATACATAAGAATCACCAGCTTGAATGCACATACATATCAATACACACACACACACACACACACACACACACACATATGTTAGGATTCAATTTTCAGTAAAATTAATAAGATTGATATTTTCTTTAAATTGTATTAGAGTAATGTTTTATTCATTTATATTAAGTAAGTTCTAAAAGTGTGTTAAGATTAATTTCATTTATTTCCAAAGCACAACTATATATTAATTGAAGGAAAATAGTTGATATACGAAGCATAAGTTGGCAACGCAAATCATTAGCTATACGAATATACATTATCGAGTGAAAATAGGTTATAAAACAAAAGTCAGTCAGCTCTTAAGTTTATCAGTCAGATATATATTTTGTAAAACCAGGCATTAGCAAGAAATCTTACTGAAAGTCAGTGAACCCCTAAGTCTTATCGTGAGACATAGAACAAGCTTCCGTGCTAACGTAAATACAGAATGGTTTCTAACTAATGATGGACAGTCGTTTCTACAAAATGGTTCTAATCTAAAGATTGACGGACATTGCTGCTGGCTTAAATATATTAAACATGTTCCTGATTTAGAATATTTAGGGATTATCATGTTCGGACGTAACTAATGCCAAACGAACTACAAATCTGAGTTGTACCTTATGTCAGATGACGTCAAATTAAGCTGGTTTGGACCAGGAAAAACTGACTTTTACTTGATGAGAGAATAAACATCTATTTCCAAGGGTACGTTAACCTGACACAGGATGCATATAAAAGACCACGCATTTAAGGGTCAGGTCAGTTCCGTACCGACAGAGGAAATAGATGTTTTGTCTTCTTATTACAGGTAAAATAATTGTATATTCGTGACTTCTTTAGAAATAAGTATTTTTAATGATTGAGATTTTAATAGTAAAACTGTTTTGTGTGCAACATTGCTACTGAATTCTTTCATTGATAATATATTGTAACGGAATGTTTAAATGTTCTAAATAATTTATATTTAATTATATTTATGTACTTTTTATTGTAAGGTTAAGATTGCTACCAACTTCATGTTAGATTTAATATTGAAATAAAGTATTCTTTAAGTAAGAAAGAATATTATCTAGCAATATATTCTAAATCAATATTCTATTTTAAAATAAGTAAAATGCATTTCTTTAAATTAATTGTTACATTTACTATAGTAATTACATCTTACACTTTTGGCTATCTTGAAATTGATTGAGAATTAACTATTTGTATAATATTCTAAAATGCAGAAGTTATACGAATAAATGAAGTTGGAAATCTTGAAAAAGGGAAAATATAATATGTATTGCATGAACTTTTATTATAAAGTTTTTAGATGTGTTTCTAGAATGTAGTCAATATATTTGTGTTGTTTAATTAAATAAAAGTCAGTTCCGTACCGACAAAAGAAAATAGATATTTTGACTTCTCATTACAGATATACAGATGTAGCTGATTTAACATCATGGCGGCACTTGTTTAAGAGAGCTATCTCTCTTTCTCTCTTTCTCTCTCTCTCTCTCTCTCAAAGATGTAACCGTACAACAACCTTTATTACAACAAAACATCTTTCTTACATAACACATATATTAGAATATGTTTACCAAGTCTTGACAATCCTTTACTGAATATGTGGGCAGGTTGGAGAAACACATTAAAATTGAAGCTACATTGATTAATTGCTTTTGATACCCAAATTTACTAATGAGGCACAAATCAATGTCGATGACTCGTTATCACTAAAAGTAACAAAGGAAAATGTTTTACCATGGGAACTATACATTAAGCCCACATCAATTAACCTTACGTGAGATGAAAGATCGCTCCACCTACCAAATCACATAACATGAAGCCCTATTAACCTCCAACAAACGTGGTATTTGGGAAAGATATATGTTTCAGCTAAGTGAAATGTTTTTGAAAATGATTTGTATTATTTTTAAAAATGTAAAACCATCATTTTTGTTTTATCTAAATTTGATGTAAAGTTTTGCATGTATGAAGTGTATTTGCTTGTCACTTTGACTAGTTAAGTAACACAACATAATCTGAAACGAAAAACCAACATTAAAATTTGAATACTTGTATTTGTCATTATTTAAATTGTAAATGTGTTTTAAAATATCCATTCCTTTACCAAGTAAATGTGGCAACATTTTGTAAGAAAGAACGAGATAAAATGAAAACGTATTGTTGCTGTTTTGTGTGTTTTTATGTATAGTTTCCTCAGAACATTATCAGAGTACCAAGGATTAAATATCGCCTGGGTACTAGATATATCCTATAAAATTCACTGCAGAATAGTCAATTTGTATCTAAATTGTAAACAGTATATAAACAAAATGATAAATAGTGCAGTCTTCATTTACAAATCTACATGCTCATTACTGAAAATAAAATAAAAGCTTGAATTTGTTTTTATATATTGTGAACATGGTCATATTTAAATAACAAAAGGCGACTATTCCTCTGCACAAAACTTACAGTCTTGACCTTGAAAATGGTGTCACTGATTTCTCTGATGGTAGATTGATCAAATATTTCAGTGCTTCTGATCTGTGAATTTTGACTGATGAGGCACCAAGTTAATGCATCCAATAAGAACTGTTCCTACATGATCAAGAAGACATGGGGAGCACACAACTAGAATGAACCCATAAATACAAAAATGAAATTGCTAGTCCATGCTGGCACAAAAACATCCTTTCCCTCAAATACACCTGTAATGACTTAGCTCTGGTACATAGTTATACTTTCAATGTTAAACTTATAAGTATGCTTTTGAAGTCAATTGCCTCCACCATTTGCGGCCATGTACAATGAATGCACCACTGTTACTCACTGTTGGTTAGTTGGCATGACTTATAGACAATTCGGCTCAAGACAATTTGGCCCAACTTGGACCGAAAATAAGACAATTCGGCCCAACTTTGAAGACAATTCGGCTCAACTCGAAAGACAATTCGGCCCAACTATGCGATAGTTGTATAAAGATATTTTTTTTCATACAGCATGTAGATACTATGTAATATATATATATATATATATATATATATATATATATATATATATATATATATATATATATATATATATATATATATATATATATATATATTTATATGTGTGTGTGTGTCTGTGTGTGTGTGTGTGTGTGTGTGTGAGAGAGAGAGAGAGAGAGAGAGAGAGAGAGAGAGAGAGAGAGAGAGAGAGAGAGATATGCCGAGCATTTTGACAGTTTAGTTGCTGCAACACCAACATCGAACCAGTTAGTTTATGTTTTATTGTGTGCATAAGTGCATAAACTGAAATCTTGACACTACCAGTCAGTATCGTGAATCATAGTTCCTCATTTACTCCATACAAATTAGAAATGAATAAACTAATTACTAGTCTTAATTATGGTACACATTATCTTTGTTCCCTTGTAACCTGCTATTTGTTTTAAACAAATATACACACATGCAAAGACTGTAAGTCTGAATGTGTCTGTCCGTGTATGCGTCTCTCTCTCTCTCTCTCTCTCTCTCTCTCTCTCTCTCTCTCTCTCTCTCTCTCTCTCTCCATCAGCCCGTATACATAAGAATCACCAGCTTGAATGCACATACATATTAATATGCACACACACACACACACACACACACACACACACACACATTAGAATATGTTTCCCAAGCCTTGACAATCCTTTACTGAAGATGTGGACAGATTTTTTGAAATATGCACATTGTATTTCAATCTTGCATCGATGGACAAAAAGTATTATTTCTCAATCATACTGTATTGATATTTATATTTACTAATTATACCAACACTCCAGCGTAGAACAGAGTTCATGTATCACTATATTGGGAAACATTATATATGTACCCAATGGTGCATGACACTGTACTACACTTATCGATTTTTTAAGCATTTTGTGGTTATGTGTGTGAGAGTGTGTCCCAAGGTGTATGTGAGCATTTTTCATGATAATGGTTTTGTGATGCATGTCTATATAAGCCCTGTGAAAGTTTTACTTAAAACAAGATTTAACAATGGATAATCAAATTAAAATTTTGTCAATGAACGTTAAGGGTCTACATAGTTCTGATCTCAAAAGAAGAGATATTTTCTGCTGGGTCAAACAAAAAAAAGCATCTATTATATGTTTACAAGAGACACATAGTACAGTTGAGACTGAGAAGTATTGGGAGGCTGAATGGGGATATAAGTGTGTTTTTAGCCATAAATCTAGCAGTAGTGCTGGTGTTGCTATCCTGTTTAGAAATAATTTTGAATTTCTTATTCTTAGAAACAGATGTGATTGTCAGGGCAGATACATTCTCTTAGATTTATTAGTTAATGGACAGAGATTCACACTAGTGAATCTATATGGTCATAATGATGATAATGCTGAGTTTTTTAAAACTTTGAAAGAGGATATTATAAATTTTGAAAATTCCTCTGTTATTATTTGTGGTGACTGGAATGTTGTTCAGGACATGGAGCTTGACTCTTATAATATCTTGCATGATAAACACTCCATGGCCCGAGCAGCAGTCCAGGACATCAAGAATCAACTAGATTTACTGGATCCTTGGAGAACAGTCAATCCTGACAGTAGAGTATTTACTTGGCATCAGGCAAGCCCTGTGAAACAGAGTAGACTGGACTATTTTTTAATCTCTGAGGACATGTTTTCAAATTGTATAGACGCCTCTATTATTCCTGGCTATAAAACAGATCATTCAGCAATAACACTCAAATTGTCTATATCTGCAGCACCGAGAGGTCCTGGATACTGGAAATTCAATTCAAAGCTATTAAAGCAAAATGAATATATTAAATTGGTAAAAAAATGTATAACTAGCACAGTAGAAGAATATTATTGTGAAGGTGATAAGAAAAACCCACTTCAGGTGAAACTAACATGTAATGATCAATTGTTTTTTGAAATCCTTAAAATGATAATAAGATCAGAATCTATTATGTATTCACAAGCTAAAGCAAAACAGGAAAAACAAAATCTCAGGAAAATGGAAGCTGAAATAAATACTTTACATGCTTTAGTGAATCAAAATAATAACCCCACTACGATGAAAGAATTGAACAAAAAACAAGCGGAGTTAGAAGAAATGAGGAAAAAAGAGGTGGAAGGTATAATGTTAAGATCTAAGGCACGATGGTATGAATCTGGTGAAAAAAATTCTAAATATTTTCTTAATCTCGAAAAGAGAAATTACACAAACAAAACAATAAAAGAGTTAACTAAGGAAGATGGAACAAGGGTAACAGATTCAAAAGAAATATTAAATCAACAGAAAGACTTTTATGAAAAATTATACCAAAGTAAAAACAAATGTAACTTTCAAACGCTTAACCACATTTTTAACCATGATAAAAAACTCTCAGATTTTGAAAGAAGTTCATGTGAAGGTAAGTTAACGTTTGAGGAATGTGGTTTAGCACTAAAAAATATGAAAAATGAAACTAGCCCTGGTTCTGATGGATTTACGGTAGAATTTTACAAATTCTTTTGGAAAGACCTAGGCGGTTTTCTCTTTAGGTCTCTAAATACTGGATATGATATGAATCATTTTTCAGAATTTCAGTCTCAGGGGATCATAACGTGCATTCCAAAAGAAGATAAAGACAGGAAATTTATAAAAAATTGGAGACCGATCTCTCTACTTAATGTGGATTACAAGATTGCTTCAGCGTCAATTGCTAATAGGGTCAAAAAAGTACTCCCGTTTATCATCAGTGACACCCAAAAGGGTTTTATGAAAGGGAGATTCATTGGTGAAAATACAAGATTGTTGTATGACCTGATGCAATACCTTGAGGAAAAAAATCAATTTGGTCTTCTCCTATTGATAGACTTTGAAAAAGCGTTTGACTCAGTTGAATGGGACTTTCTAGAAGCTGCTCTGAAGTCTTTTAACTTTGGAGAATCAATTTGTCACTGGTTCAGGCTATTTTGCAATAAATCAAAAAGTTGTGTTATTAATAATGGACATTTATCCCCATTCTTTAATTTGGAGAGAGGTTGTCGCCAGGGAGACCCCTTATCACCCTATTTTTCATAATAGGAATTGAACTTCTTGCAACAGAACTAAAGAAAAACACAGATGTTACAGGCATTTTTTATAATGAAATGGAGTTTAAAATAGGGCAGTACGCTGATGATGCTTTTCTATTATTAGATGGTTCTCAGTTGTCCTTGAGGACAACCATGCAGATTTTAAATGATTTTGCTTTGGTGTCAGGTCTGCACTGCAATGTTTTGAAATCGAAAGCAATTTGGATTGGAAACAAAAAATATTCTAATGAAAAAATATGTCCAGAAATTGATATTAACTGGTCAATGTCTAATTTTAGATTGCTGGGAGTATATTTCTCTTTGAACTTGGAGGATATGGTAGAGCTTAATTATTCGATGAAGTTAAAGGAAGTTAAGAAACTGCTTGGCTGGTGGAGTAGAAGAAATTTATCTATTATTGGAAAAATTACTTTGATAAAGTCCTTGCTTTTGCCTAAATTCATTCATCTTTTTGCAGCTTTGCCAAATCCTCCATCCCCATATAGAAAAGGAACTGAATACATTATTTTTCCAGTTTATTTGGGGCAGTAAAACTGAGAGAGTTAAACGAGACACACTTATTGCTTCTTTTGAGGAAGGGGGGTTAAATATGATTCATTTGCACTCATTTGTGTGTTATATAAAACTTACCTGGATTAGGCGCCTCTTAATAAACGAAAATGGCTAATGGCAAAAACTGGTTTCTGAACAAATATTTGGAAAATTTGGAGGTATGCTGTTACTTTCATTAGGAAAAACTAAACTAAAAGTAATCTCTAAATTAATTAAAAATATTTTTTGGCGTGATGTTATTTATGCGTTATCTCAATGGAAAAATGAACCATCTACTGTCAATGAATACTTGTCTCAAGATATTCTTAATTTAGTGACTGTAGATAATTTTAAATCATACACAAGGTGGAGAACAAATGGTATTATAATTATTAAACATCTTTTTGATGCACAAGGGTCTCTATTAAGTTTTGATGAAATAAAACAAAAAACAAAAACAAATAATTTCATACAGTACTTTGCTCTTATTTCAAAGATCTCTGTGATGTGGAAAAAGAAAATTAAAACTTTCTATGAAAGTGGAAATAGTTTTCTTGTAGCTTTGGACAAAACATCTCTCCTTAGGGTAAGAGCAAAGAATAAATTTATCTATAAAGACCTGATAAGAACCAAAATAATAAAGCCAAATGGTAAACAGGAAACTTGGTCCAGACAGCTAGAGTGTGCGATTGGTACAAATGAATGGACCAACTCTTTTGTTTCGGCTAGATTTTGTACAAAAGACACAAAACTGATTAGCTTTAACTTTAGATTTCTCCACAGAAATATTACCACAAACCAGTTTCTAAAAAAGATTAATTTAAGTGATAATGATAAATGTACCTTTTGTAATGAGGGAATAGAAGAAATTGAGCACTTATTTTATGACTGTTTAATTACTGAAAACTTTTGGAAACTGTTGGTAGAATGGATACAAACTTATGACCCAAATTTTCGAATTACACGAAAAGATGTCTTTATAGGAAATAACAACTTTGACGATCTTATTAACTTCCTAGTTTTGCTTGCAAAATATGTTATATACAGATCACGTTGTGCATCAAAAAGCCCAAATCTTGCCTATTATAAAAATTGTGTTTTATCATATAAAACGCTGGAAAAATATGTCGCCAAAGTGAATAACAGCAGTGACGAGTTTAAAAGAAAGTGGACCCTATTATCAACTTTTGGTACATGAATTATTATTATTATTATTACTATTTTTACTTTTAAAATTTACATATTTATTATTATTATTATTATTATTATTATTATTATTATTATTATTATTTTTAAATGCAATTTCATGCATCTTGGGGTTTGTATGCGAGTATGACTTTGTGTACAATAATTGTGATTGTAAGTAAGTGTCTGTGTGTGTATGTGTGTGTGTGTTGTGTAGGGAACACATGTAGAGATCAGGACACAAAAGAATTTAAGATCATGCCCCATACGCCAGGTCAGGTGGTGATGTAGGGGAATATGTAAAATCCTGATACCTTGTGTTCAATAAAAAAAAAAAAAAAAAAAAAAAAAAAAAAAGATGTGGACAGATTGGAGAAACACATTAAAATTGGAGCTGCATCGATTAATTGCTTTTGACACCCAAATTCACTAATGAGGCACAAATCAATGTCGATGACATGTTATCACTAAATGTAACAAAGGAAAATGTTTTCAGATGATCAGGCGATGGGCTTCTTGCTCGTGCCCACAAAAATATAGGCATACTGAAATTTGACGTTTTAAACTTGAGACGTAAGATAAAGACAAAAAATACGAAATTTGAGCGACTAAGTAAAATACTATGACTGTTGCAAAAACCTAAGGAATTAAGTCCAAGTAAAAGAGCCGATGCAGATTTGTACAAATTTAGATCTGATTCCATGAAAACGGAATCTTGTCAGACGAAAACTCCTTGTTTGCAATGCAGTTTTGTCTGAAACAAATGCGTTCAGGCAGTCGCATTCTATAAAGTGACACCGTGTTCTATATCAGATTATTTATGGGTTGAATATTCAAAATGTCTGATGTTGAAATGGAATTTATTAACAATGCATTTGCTTCACGTTAGTGAAATACACACGTTACCTAAACAGTACGCGTGAGCGGACTCCTCGCTTTCATCGGCTACAAATATTGTTTTCTATATGTGAGACTGTATATAAGTTCAGGCCATTTTAATTTCACACAAAAGTGTACATTTAAGTTGTTTAAATTTTAAAATATTTATTCATTTCATGTTCTTTTAAACTATAAAATAAGTCATAATAATTATATCAGAAATGATCATGTGAATAATGATGTTCAGCAGTCACATACATGAGAAATAACTACAATGAAGAATATATGTGTTTAATATGGCTAACCAAATATATTTGTAATAATTTCATGCTATATTTTCATGATCAAAAGGGAACCAAGAAAACGGAGTGAAAACGAGTACAGATTTAATGAACAGTCTCTTGTCGTATGTATCTGATACATACGTTATATGTTTGGAGTGACTAAAAAGGCATACACATTGTAAACATTCGCGTTAAAATAATTTGAATTGGAAACTGTTATGATCAGAATGATATTATTTTGACAACTTAATGTTATTGGTGTTTTGAATATTCATGATCAATTTAAATGAAATTTAAAATACAAAAAATTTTGGTAAAGATGCATCTTTCTTTGTGCACATTTATCTTTTCCTGAATTAAATTTATGTCAAATTATCGCAAAATACCTAATTATGCAATTTTCAACCATTTTCCCTGTATAATTTTAGTTGTAATAAATACGTTCAAATACGATAAGATCTCTTGTAACGTATGTATTTTGCTTGAGAATTAAGTTTTTGAGACCAAGTTGGCAAGTGCCTAACAAAATCGACCTCTTCCACAGGAGATATGATGCATATCATTATTGTCTACGTAACTCCCAAAGCACCACGTCCATAACTACTATACTACTTTTTTTCTCCACAGTAATAAGTATTCCAAATTTTTAAGGAAGAACACGGAATGGACACGACGGGAGGAGGCAACATCAAGATGGAGGAACAACAACAAAAGCAAGACACCCAAGAAGAACACAGGGATTCACCAGAAGAAAGAGGGAACTACGGTTACACCCTGTAACACTCCATCAAAAAGCCCTTTTAAAGACTATGTATACCTACAGAGTTTCCTTTTGGCTCAGAAACTCTATTCGACAATCTCGTTCTTCAAAATCAAACGTGATCATTTTTCGCTCTCCACCATCAAAATTAACAACCCATTTAACCTCACATTGACCAACCTACCCATGTCACTTGACATACCTAGTTTACAAAATGTATAGGGAACACACCAAATGTACACTATGTACTAGACAAAACATTAGAATGTTAGGATCATAAAGAACAAATATAACTTGAAAGATTGACTCAATTGCACAGGTGGCTTACACAATATCGGTATAGGGTGTCCACTAGCAACAACTGGACTCGATTTGATAAAGCTAGGGCGTGCCAGTTCACAGATCCTTTTCCTCAACCAGACATCAACACCAGCAAAAGACTAGACGTGAAAACCATTTTTCACTAGTCATCATTTGGTGCCATTGCACCTCTAGCACTGCAGCTTCCGATAGGTTGATAGGGTTGAGTGCGTGGCTGTTCTATTCCCACTCCCCTAGGTCTCTCATTCATGTCAATAGCCCCTTCTAGGGGCGCGACATGACGACCAAATTAAATAGCATACTTTGTATGCATAAATGCCTGTGGGGATGTGGCACCATTCCTTCCCCCACGGGAAAATCTAAATCACTACCATACTAATTGGTAGTGTAAAATAGTGAACATAAGACCCTTCGTGGCCGGTTTCACTTAAAACTTTAAATTACTACTAGTAATATTTGGCTTTGGGACGGTTTTTCGTAAAGATATCAGAAAGCTCCTAAGCATTATAACTTCGGAAAACATATATCTTGTTCACAAAATGTTCCAAATTTTAGTTTAAAACATATTATATAAAAATTGTCAAAATATATGTTAAAAATAATACTTGTTAAAACTATTGTCAGTTGTATTTTAAAACTGGGCCGAATTGTCTTTCGAATTGGGCCGAATTGCCTTCTTTGTTGGGCTGAATTGTATTATTTTCGGACCAAGTTGGGCCGAATTGTCCAATAGCCAGTTGGCATTACATACTAAGGGAGGCAACTTATGAAATCCAAATGTTGTCGCTAGGACAAAGCACTGAAATGTCTGACTATCTGTTAGGTTAACATATTTGAACAATAGCTAGTAAAGATTTGGCAATGTATACAAATTTACACAAATATTTTGAATGAAAGCCAAACATTTGACCGATTTATATTGCACCCCAACCCCCATCCATCTAGAACATATGTTGATAACCTTGCCAATCATATATATATATATATATATATATATATATATATATATATATATATATATATATATATATATATATATACACACACACACACTTTATCAAATATTGTAACATTTATTACTATAGTGATACAATTCAAAGGCTAGATTTTGGACTAAGTAAACGTAAACTGGATTGAATATCACATACAATGTTGACACGATGAAAGCTGCTTATGCTGACGCATAAATGGGTGCTACTGTGCAGGTAAACCTGTCTTCTCTACGTGACACAGTTTTAAGTTCATGTCAAAGTGATCATGTAGCTGCACTTACTCAAATTAAATATTCATCATTGTTCTAAACTTGAATACCAACATAGGTTAACCAAAGACTATTCAGTCCGAACTATTGAATATTTATGCATGGCATTCTCAATAGATACAAAAAAAGAAGAGATATTTGACCAATAAATTAAAAAATCTTAACAGTGAAAAGGAAAAAAGAAAATCTCAAGAGTCATTTCTTTTTAAGCCATGATCTCATACTGGGATTGTTCATTATACATGGAGATAACTAATGTTTAAGATGACTTTGGGAGTTTTTATTTATTCTCCTTCTCAGAACTCTTACTAACTTTCTGGTTCTTTGGAGTCTAAATGTTGATATCATTATCAATGGCAGGTCAATTCTGAGACAGAAAATATATATATATACTTCTTTCAGTTACTGCCAATAATTAGTACAAGCCAATGACAATTCAACAAAGAAGTAAGTCTTGTAGTTCACTACCAAACTCATTTAAAATAAAATCAAAGAGCATTTTTAGTTTTCTTCACAATATCAATGACATGGTGACCATTTATGATATTAATTGTGATTTTTTTTGTTGTTGCACATTTAACAGGCTCTAAATAGTTTTCTGATCCAGATTTCACCATGAATCACTTTATTTAGTGCAGATTGTGCATCAGCATTAGAATGTGTCAAGAACAAGACAAAATATGCTCAAACCTGCAAGAAAGTTCAAACTTCGTTGTTTTTTTTTAAGGTTGCCAATTGTAATGCTCCTAACATGTTCATACTGACGAAAAAGTTTCTGTCTGAGCTGAATAATTTTTTATTGCAAGATTTCTTCCCCAGAGTGTTAATAGCATTGGAAGAAAGCTTATTGTTTCTACATTTTGACATCAATTGATCTAAAACATGTATTAACTGCCCTTAATCATAAAAAAATATCTTGAATAACACAATATTAATTAAGCAATGCCCCCAATAAAATCAGTATATCAACTAAAGTATTTCTTCCATAATCGTTGTTTGGGTCCCTCTACTTTTTCCCACCTATGCCAATGTCAACAAATTTTTATTGAAAGACATGAAAGCCATCAATGGCAACCATTTATTACTTATAACATCTGTAACCTGATAAAACATGCGGTATTTGGCCTTAAAACTCTCCCGATTAAAACAGTAAGACAAGAAAATTAACAGCTTGTTCTTTGCGACAGATCATTGCATTAGTACAACATTTACAATCTTCAGGAGACAAAGTCCCACTGGTTTCTGTAAAGAAGGGATAGAGCACATGTTAATCTAATACGAGACAAATTAGTGTGATACATTTTCCAAAGTAAAGACCGTGTGTCCTATAATGCAGAATAGTCTCCCTTTGATATTTTCATTGACCCAACTAACAATAATACATAAAAACAATTTAAAAATGTTCCCATAGTATCATAAGTATTAAATTTAAGGATCTGTAAAAAAAGATAGTCCTGTTTCTAATTTTTTATTTTAAAAAAGAACCACATTTTACCTCTGAATATGACCGTTGCCATCCAACATTGACTTAAGAAATGGTGTCGAGATTGGATTCACAATAATTGTATCTGTAACTACTGTCCTTACAGTCAGGCTACTATTAATGATGTATTATTAGCATTTGTTCTCTTAAGCAAGGTTTGATTTGTATGAATATGTGGTATAGGAATATTAACGAAAATATATATTGCATCCCCACTGAATTAACAATTATGTTTCCAGCTTTGCATATCACACTCATTATAGTTGTTTTTTTTTAAAAATTATTATCTTTCATTTTTTCCCTCCAATATTCTGACATTTCTTCCAACAGTGATATAATCTGTAAAGGCCCATGGACTAATGCGCTGGGTTAAATCCACGTGCGTCATATAAACGTACACTAGAGATTGAACCTCCATCCGTCAGAAATGGGTCAACTTGAAAATCCATAGTTCAAAACATGATGGTATGCATTTATTAAGAACCAATGTGCACTTAAAAAATAATGCTAAAAATATATTATTTTCTTCTAAATCATGAAAATTACTGATCGTTTTGGACGTAGTTTTATGATCAAGTATACACTCCCATATTGATTTTAAAAACGAAAGCAGAATGGCGTCAATGACATTTTTAAAAACAAATGCACATAACTTTGCCATTTCTTTCTTCAGTACATGAGAACAATTTCAAATCTGCTCAATTATGACGTTGCATTAATAAAATATTAATAGCATTGAACATAACTCTTACAATGTCTTCTGTAGATATCGTGATGTACGGCATTTGTTTCACTCTTAGACTGGGGTTAGCTTACTTCCTTCGGGCCTTTATCTTATGAATAAATTATTTAAATTAGCGACTATTATCAGGTATTGACGTCACTGTGAATCATATCCGAGTCTATCTACCCCATTTTTGATATCAGGACATTTATGTTGACGTATAGGGTCAGAGTGCATTTACCATCGAAAAGTTTGAATTCGCCGACACCATTTGGTCATAGGCACTTGATTTTGGGTAAAGTAATGTATACACTCACTGACTCGTGTTATATGGTGAATTTATACATTAATTTACCCAGAATCAAGTGTCTTTGCAACTGGTGTCGGCATGGGGTAGCCGCTTACTTGCTAGCCCAGCAAACTTTAACGATCTTTCATCGATATATACCTGCATGAAATCGATAAGGAATATGATTTATTTTCTCAATGATCGTGAGCATAGCATTCGTTATGTCTTTAATCTGCTAACAGACGAGAAGAAAGTACATCGTTGCTGAAATTTGAGCTGGATCTAACCACTTGCATTCCTAGTCACGTA
Source organism: Unio delphinus (assembly GCA_029339505.1). Taxonomy (NCBI): domain Eukaryota; kingdom Metazoa; phylum Mollusca; class Bivalvia; order Unionida; family Unionidae; genus Unio; species Unio delphinus. Next base: position 3,779,238 of record JAQISU010001252.1, read on the forward strand.
ACTACACAAATCTCGCAACCTACATGTCAATGACATCAGAGGTTAGACAGTCACATGATATCAACAATGCGCCTTTTCTAGTGTTGCTGTAGGAAAAGAAATCCAACATAAAAATGAACATCAGGTAATTTTGTTTAGAAAAATGAAAAAAAACCATAAAGTTTCCAAACTATTTGTTGCGAAAACAACGACCGAAAAATGTAAATTAAATGTTTCGTCTCGTGTATCAGCGATGGTGTAGGCGAATTCCAACTTTTCGATAGGGAATGCACTCTGATCCTACACCCCAGGATAAATGTCCAAATATAAAAAATGGGATGGCAAGGGTCAGAGGAAACTCGGACTATAATAAATAGTTTTATTTCTGAACTTATACAGTAATTTTAATAGCGAGGGACCAACCAGAATCATTTCGGATTCATAAAACTAAAGTTATGGGTCAGGGGCATGATTATTTCGTTTGATTTCCATTAATAATAATAATAATAATAATAATAATAATAATAATAATAATAATAATAATGAGGACTTTGTATAGCTCCTAATTTTTAGAAGGTCTAAGCGGTTTACAACTTTACAACACATATAATGATATATCTACCAAACAAAAAAAAACCATGAAATTAGGAAACATAAAAACATGCTGAAAATATTTAAGGTAGGAAACATTATTAGGTCTTTAAGTTTGTTCTTGAAGTCAAAATAGGTGATTTTTAAGAGCACTCTTGAAAGGGATCACTGTGTCTTTGTGGGAATAATGAGTACAGTATACGATTGTCAGAAGTGGAGCATAAGTATCTTGCTGGTGTATACACATGGGTGAGGTCGGGTAGGTATGCTGGACTAGAGTCCGTCAGTGTAACTTTGGAGAGAGAAAACAATTTGTGTTTGATTCTAGATCGAATGGATATCTAGTGTAAGGTACAGAGCATGTGTGCTTTGATCATGGTACTCTAAGGATGATCCTAGCAGCTGTGCTTTGAACGTTTTGAAGTTTCTGGAGTAGATATTGAGATAAACCAGACATAACTGAGTTACAATAGTCCAGTCTTACCACTGAAATATATTTGCGAATCGAATTGATGCGTCTCAGCTCAAGATATGCAGCCTTGCATATGTTCATGACATGCTGGTGCAATGTGATTCTACTGTTAAGAGCAACATCTAGGTTTCGTACTGACTGTGTGAATTTAATGTTGGTGTTGCTCATATTTATTGTTTGAGGTAAAGGATGTGAATGGCAAAGACTTTATGTTGTGACCAGAATTTCCTCAGTTTTATCATCATTTATCTGCAGCTTGTTACGAATGAATTCACATAAAAAATGCACCTCTCTACACCATGGATGGTAGCATCAACTTCAGTTGGGTGACTAGATTTGTATATTTGGGTGCCATCAGCATAAAATAAGCAACGAAATATGCGTGACAAATATGAAGTTTCATATATATCCCAAATGACGTAGTAGATGATAATATACTTTCGTTTCAAGACTTCAGTTATCCCTTTTTAATACGTCAGAAAGCTGCTTGACTAGTATTTTACGCAAGAAAAAATCTAGATTGGACGTCTGTCATAACATCATACAGATTGCTTGTAGATACGATATTTCGTAAATGCTGGCTACTCGAACTTGTATTTTACCTGGATTATGAAATAAATCATAACAGAGACTACGGTTGATATGAGAAAAGATCTGATTGCAATAAGTTGCATAGGCTTCTTTTGGTAACTATGACGATCTTCTTGACTTGTGTGAATCTTCTATGGTTGAGTTATCTGTATTTCTAAAGTAAAGAAAGATGCTCATAAAGAACAAGGCTACCTTATTACTCATAGGACAGGCCCCATGTCTGAATATTATCTGTCATCACCTTGTTATCAGCAAGTGTGAGATTCACTCATGTCAAATATGTTTACTTTTAGACTCCCAGCTAACTTTCCAGTTATAATGCCCCTATTTCAGTTCCCTGTGTTTGAAAGCTAGCTTCAAATATGTTCAAATTGTCCTTAAATATAACCATTCATACCATGAGAGGAAAATAATTTTGAAGAAAGAAACTATTTTTGCAAAAGTTACTTGGATAATCCAAAGAGGAAAATGAATTTGGTTCGGTTGTCGACTTTCATTCAATATGTTTTTATCACTGTGGTGAATTCCAGGCTTGCAAAGTGGCATGTGATGAACTCTTAGAACAACACACACAATCTATATCTCCAAACAAATAGAACAAATCAACATGGAACCTTTTATCAACAACTAGCGTCTTCTGAAATTCTAAGTTTGAGTCTGTGTGAAGAAACAGTTGAAGAGCTACAACTTAAGGGGCTGAAGATTCAATCTTTAATTATTGATTATAATACACAGTGCACTAACAGCGAATGGAATAAAATTCAACTGTTTGAGTATCGTATCTTTTGTAACAAAGACGTGCCAGACTTTGATTTTGAGTAGGAAAGTAAATGGGAATCATTCGATTATGCAATGAGTTTAGTTGTGCTTGCCTGTCAATGGCATGTTGTTATAACGTTTGCTGCTAATACAATAAATGGAATTACTATCTATCTGAAAAGTATCCATTGACCTGAGAAAATAGAAACCGGCACAAAAAATGCTCTCAGAGACATGCCTGATCTTCAGTTTCAAAATATCATATGTTTTCAGTACACACATGTGTGTACACATAAAGCAGAAATACACATGGGTATCGAATTACAGGAATTGCCACATTATTTTGAGACATATAATGATATCTCTCTGATAATTCGTGCCTCTTGGTAGAAAAATCGCATTGTATGTATGTGTCATACTCTTCTTTCCCAAACGCTGCATTCTTCCTGTTGATTTTGTTTTCATGAAGTTATTTAAAATCTGGAAAACTTCGACAGCATCACTTATCCATTTCATGTTGTCTGGACGACCAAGATCTCCCAGAGGAATGCATCATTCTTGACTCCTTTTGCTTTTAATACTTTAAAGAGGAGAAATATTGGCTTGCGGACCAATTAGTTGTGAACAGCTTTACAATAATGAGAGAATGATACTTGCACATTCTTTTACCATTCCAGCGTTTATTAGAACAAAACACTACTGAACAAAGACAGCATCAGGCGTCGATCGTCAGATGATTTCTACACCTCAAAAGTGTAATCTTTATCTTGCCATTTTAATTCATTACTGAATACTTATAAGAAATGACTATAGTCTCATAAAAGATATTATCACAGATTACTTGCTCATCAACTACTATGCATTCTCTTTCGGTAACCGAATAATTACGCTCAGCTGGCAACAACTTCCTGCTACAATACGTTCACATCATGCTCCTGCAGTAAAAGCACCAAGACCTCTGTCAGAAGCTTGGGTACGTAAGACAATGTCCTTTCTCACGTCCGGTAGTCTCACTACGGCGTCTGACGTCAACCCATCATTCGACGCCTGAAATGCTCTCTTACACGCGTCTATCCAAAAAGCCTTTGTCGAAGCTTTCTTCCTTGTCAAGTCAGTCAATGGACTAGCAATAGCGCTTACGTTTTAACCTGGAAGGCCTTTTAAAAAAAAGATTGCAGTTCTGTTTTTGTAGTTGGACGTGCGGCGTTAAGAAGTCGGTCGATTTTAGCACTGCGATTAATGTATCTTCACTGAGGGTTTCTCCTAGATAAGTCAGTCTCCGAAATCCTATGAGACATTTTCCGTCCATTCAACTTAGGTACCACTGCAGAATCAGCTTCACTAATACCCCTCTGAAACAAACGGTTGACATCAGAATCTTTTTTCCACATGTTTGACGACAAGTGAATGTCTTTTGTCACCCTGATTATACATAAGAATGTGAGTGGTTAAAAGATGATCACAATAATTAATACATTTGTATTGATCAATGAAAGGAGCAAACGTGACCTCATCAAAAGCCTGACCAGTGCATGTGTCAGCCAAAGAAATAGTTTTCTAATCGACTTCGTTCTCAAGAGCACTTGTTGCCATAGTTCTAGTAACTGCAAAAGTAGTGTATAAAACAGGGATTTCGTTTTTTCTCAATAGAATCAACCTTTTGATCCAAATAAGGTCCATCAGTTACAAGTTGATTAACCACAACCTTATCTCCAGATAAGTCATTGTCTAGCAATAAATGAACACCCTCACCCAGTTACTGTCCACAAACTATGTCTGATGACAAATTAACATTATGAAGAGGAATTCTGATAAAACTGCACTCTACTCCGTGAACAATAACACTTTTAGAAGAATTCTCAAAGTACCTGATAAATAAAAGACTGAGAACTTCCTGTCTCCTTTGATATTTCAATAGACATAGGATTGATTGAATCACTAATAAGTGATTTAGAACACTTCAACACATAAGGTCCATAATTCTCCATAATAGAAGCAGACTGAGGTTTTTTTACCCTACAAATGTATCGTTTCCAATATATCCCCTGACATTGACCGATAAGAAACAAGAGCATTTGGGTCCACTTTGTCTTTATTCTGCTGCTTAATTTTTTTAACTTAAAGCAGTTAGATATAACATACCCCATTTTTTTTATACAATAAAAGCAATTTTGGAAAAGATATGAATTTGTCTCTTTCTTTTTGTAGCATTTATCTCTCTTTCTTTATCCTGCATTTGCATTTTTTTTTAAATTCCTGCATTGCATTTGAAACTCAAATTTCCCTAACTCCATTTCATTCTTGTATTTGAGTTTCAGACTTACTAATGAAACCCAGAGCTTGTTTAAGATTCGGTTTGCCTATGAAAGATGATGTTATCTAGCAAGTTTGACCAAATCGTCGTTTTTAGTTGAAACTGTGAAACTTGCTGGTTTCACTATGTAAAATTTAAAAAATTAGAGACTAAGATATTTCCAAAATAAAATTAACTTAAATTTAAAAAACAATTTAAATTTCTCTGAACTTTGTATCCTGTATGAGCCCCCACTTTTCTGCTGTGACTCTATGGTCACAAACTAAGTAACCAAAAAGAAAAGCAAACACCAGGTATTTTGTATAACTCATCAGACAATTTCATTATCAAAGTTTTAAATGAAAATTTGAGAGGAACTTACAGTATTATGAAGTTAATCCAAACTAGTTGTCATAAAGGTATATGAAAGTTCTAAATGAACGACTTTTGGTTAAATGTGGTCCAATTCAGTCAAAAAAAGTTTTGAGAATGTTTTTTTATATATATTGACAGCCATATTTAATTTAAAGTTTGCTATATATGCACGTGTAAGAGCCCTCAGTGTGTTTTTTTTGGTCAAGCATCTAACTCATGAAACAATCGTCTCGGTTTTGATACATGTCATGGTCAGTAGCATTGGAACAGACACATAGCTCTCATTTCCTTGGCACTATATATCTATAAGACTCTAAACATTCCATTTAAAATAAAAACCTGTCAAATTCTGTCAAGCTGCTTTTACCTAGTTGTTTTAAGTTTTTACTATATTTAGAAATTATTTATATTTTTACGTTCACTGGCTACATTTGTAACAATATTTCTATGCCAGTTTGCTTTCCATCCAAATGTTGCCAAATTGTGCAAAGTGGCTTAGCTGAGATCATTGTTGTTTTAATTTTTTTTTATTTTTAATAATCATTGCTATATTTGATGGTGGATCAGCAGCATTAGTATAAATTTTAAAGCTTTCTATGCAAGGATGCTGTCTAATGTGATTAAATTCTGTTAAGCACCTTTGAGACTTTACAAATTGATAGGCGTATTTTTACTAACTTACTGACCATTTAATCTTTCCTGAGCACTGCCTGATTTCTGCTCTTTTAAAGGTCATGTCGGAAAAATATACAAACATCTCTCCAACCAAACATATACGTTCAAATGTGAATTGACTGTGTATGAAAATGATTATTTTTATACACTTACAAAATGTGTTTATAATATACAAACAACATAGAATGTTCCACTTAAAATATAAACTACTGCTTCTTAAATGCAATTATGCATACAGAGACAAAGAGGACATAAATCAAATAAGAAAAGGAAAACACACATGCACATATATATTGATTTTACTTGCAATGCTCCCTGACTTTTCTCTCTTCAGCTCTCACATCTCCCTATTCTGACTGAAAAGGAAACGTCATTTCTCCCTAAAATTAAAGTCTAGATTCATCCCTGTATTATACAATTTAAGTTCTTCCCAAACAACAACAACCCACAACATGGCAATATTACAATTATATGTGATTATCACTTCATTTCTGTAAAACAAACATAATTATGCACCTGAAAATAAAATGCTACATGCCATCTCCAAAGAAATGAAATGCATAGGTCTGCAATTAGCCTGGTCTTATAAACATCAAGATAAATGCTGCACAGGAATAATAAAAAAAATTCTGTACATTTTTATTTATGGTGAAGTCGCAACTTCATGCTGTACAATTTTTACTATTTTGAATAGACTACACATTTAGTTAACGCTCAACTACACAAAGATTTCACAGACTACAGTAAAATCAAATTAAATACAGTCAAATCCTGCTCTAGCAACCATGTTCACATAAAGATTTGTTTAGTTCCATCCTAATGTCCAATATGCCAGCATGAAGCAAAAACCTGCCCATTAATTGCTATTTTTTTTTCACTTCCACTGACTCTCACACTAGCATATTGTAACCTTGATGAGCCTGAAAATCAAAGTCCGCATGTTTGGACTGTCTATAAGGGGTGGGGTGGGGTGGGGTGGGGTCAGCTGACTCTAGCCATGAGGATGAAAAACAATATCCAGAAGAAAACAATCAAGGATATATTTACTCAATATCTTGCCTTTGTTCTATCTGGATGATGAAAAGGAATATTCTCTTTGCAATTTACAAATTCAGTCGTACACAGAGAAAAATAAATCCAAACATTTCAGGATTGTTAAACACTATTTCAAATTCAAGTTTCATAAATTTCAATTTTAAACAATTACTACACTGTTCATAAACAGCAACATGGACAAATTTTACACTTTGAAATAATTGGTTTCATTCTGTGTCAAAGTATGAACACCAGAAAATTTCCCTTTGAGATTCATAAAAACTTCTCAAACATTGAGTTCCTTTTTAAAATATAAATCCAAACTAGCAATTTCATAGTAAAATCAATTTTTCAAGCTTGATACAGATATATTTATATTGTATCATGTATTTTATCTTAACTAGTAATTTTATGTGTCAGGGGTACAGTACATTTGTACACATCTCATTTTAAAAGTATGGTCAAGATGTGATAGTTACTATCCCCGTATCAAAGCTAAGAATTTTAAAATAATTATATGATTCCTAATAAACCCTCAACAATTTCCTAAATCATATGTAAATGTTCATTCTGATATTCAATTTCCTAAATCATATATAAATGTTCATAGCGATATTCAATTTCCTAAATCATATGTAAATGTTCATACTGATATTCAATTTCTTAAATCATATGTAAATGTTCATACTGATATTCAATTTCCTAAATCATATGTAAATGTTCATACTGATATTCAATTTCCTAAATCATATGTAAATGTTCATACTGATATTCAATTTCCTAAATCATATGTAAATGTTCATACTGATATTCAATTTCCTGAATCACATGCAAATGTTCATACTGATATTGAAGGAGTCATGGAAACAAAATGACAAGATACTTTTGCAATATGTAGGTGTAATAAAGCATTGCATGTATAACCTTAATAATTTATTTCAAGGTTGTTCAAGGACTTCCAAAACATTTTCATGAAGCATATATCAACAGAAATTGAATTTTCTCAAGTTCTTTTGTTTATGACTGCTGACCACATACAAGAACCAAAACATAAGAAAATAGTTAACAGACATCTTTTTATTTATGAAGCGTCCATATGATGGTGTTTCTTTGCACAACTGTGCTGATCAACTTATAGCCCATTGTTTCTGCTGCATTCAGCACAACTACCGGCCTTTCTTGAATCTTCGTACCACTGTAACTTAAAGAAAGGCAAGTAAATATACTTAAGTATTAAACGTTGACAGTATTTTAATGGCTATATTATTACTAAGATGTTTATAAAACAAAAAATATTTTTTCCTCTGCTTTGAACTTAAAAAAATATAGGATTGCAGTAAAATCAGGTTGAACCATTAGAGATATGTACAAGTATCTTGAGAAGATTTTCATGCACCCAGCAGATCTTACAAAATAATAAGTAAATCTCATGAAATATCATCCTCGCTAGCCAAGGTTACAATAATCCTATCTACACCTTGGCAGATTGGACAGCTATATCAGTGCTTTGTCCTAGTAACATCTATTGTATTTCATGCGTTGTCTCCATTAGTATGTAATTCCACCTAAGCAATAGCAAAGTGCATTGTACATCAGCCAAACACGGTGGTGGCAATTGACCTAAACGGGAAACTTTGTAAGTTTAATATCAAAAGTATGACTATATATCAGATGGAAGCCATTACAAGTCTATTGAATTAACAGTATTTGTGCAAACAACAGACCCACACTGGAAAAGTGCTTATTTACCAAAATCTGGTAAGAAAAATAGTCTCTTGCATGTTTGAGTAAACAAGTTCACAAGATAATGTACATGTGAGTGCAGTAGAAAATTCTTTGTCATGGCTTTGATATCATGCATACAGAATCCCTGAACTTGCCTCAAACAAGGTCAATATATATTTGGTTAAATCTAAAATTAATATTTATGAAGTAGCAACGGCACTGAAATCTGGGGCTTTAATTCACACAAATAAAAGGTCCCTTGATGTAAGGGTTTTTTGAGCTGTCTTGACACCTAAATGGAACCATAATGCCCCAACTGGGCAGAAAATCAATCTTGATCATCCTCAGCACATGTGACTCAGACTGGGGATCTATCTCTATAAGGAATGGAGCTACTACATAAAGTTGGTTTTCAGCCACCCCCTCCAAAAAAAACCCCCAAAAAACACAAAACAAACAGACAGTGAAAGGAGAGAAACAGACTCAAAATTGCCTCTGAAACATAAACATCTTTATCTATAGATAAGGCATGAAGGTCACTACGTGCAGATGCTGCTAAGACCAGAAAAAAGTTTAAATGGTAAGGTTTTTAAAAGATGGATCAATGGGTCATAATGGGCTCTTGACCATACTATGCACAATATTTATTAGGCATCAGCGTGCATGATACGAACTCTGCAGCTCAAAAAGTCTGACATAATCATAAAGATGTGGGTCTGAACCAATAGCTGGGCCTTTGGAGAAATCGAGAATGTTGGATAGGACTATCTTATAGCCTATTATAGTAGAAATTAAATATTCTCTCTCCTCAGACAGAAAGAGATGAAGTCTGTAACTATTGTCTGAGAGGGACAGATGGGATTAACATTATTCCTACTGGACCAACCGCAAAAGATTCTCCATAAAATTCTCTACTTTGCACTGTAGACCATATAACTCCAAACCTAATAATGCAGTGGACAACCATGCTCAGGCATTTGTCCCTGCAGACAGATCACTTGAGATAAACTCAGCATGAAGGAGGAAAATATATGGAGAGTTGTAGATAAGACATCCCCTATGTTACAAAAAGCAGGTCCATCCTATGCGGTACTCATGAGCTGGGGTCACAGAATGAGCTGAGCAGTGGAGGTCCCAACTTTGTGGAGCCCTTGGTGGATCATTCTGAATGGCTGAAGGCAAAAGTCAGATAACAGTCCCACCATAGACTGAAAATTCCATTGTCCAGACCCTCAGAGCTGAGACTGAGGAGATGTAAAAAGGGATTTTGATATTCAGTTTAATTCTTAATGAAGTCTTATTATTTCAAAGGGTGGTTTTCTATCAATCACTTTGACATCTCTCACCAGCTCCATAATTGAGGCATTTAACTTGTACCTGTAGAACCATGGTGGAAAATTGCTAGGTATTTACCCCTCTACCACTGCAATAAACTGAAATGAGTGGAGAATAAAAACTACACAATCCATACTGTAGAAATGCAAATAAACACAATTGTATCACCAATGTAAGGCATTATAACTAATAGGTTGTTTTCGTCCGCACAAAGCTAGAAAGATCCCTTGTCCGGGTTTTATTATTTCAAGTAATCTGATGTAAAATTCTCCAATCTGGACAATCTGCATCTTTGTCAGTCTTTCAAAGAGTAGTACAACAATATCAATCTTCATTTACATCTATATACTTACGAAGAACCCATTGTCAGGCATAATTGTGCTATTATTGGACGAGGATCTTGTCCATCTAAAACTGATGGACCATTCACCTGGAAGAAAAAAAAAGAGAATTCAATATGCAAAAGTTCACAACTTTTAAACTACATAACTGAGTTTAAAGCTAAATGTATAAAATAGAATTTGAACTATAGTAATATTATGTGTTTGTTCTATGCAGCACTTACATAAAATGATCGTCTTGCCACTAATATCAATCCTGCTTATCCAGTTTGGTTTGTCTACTTTTTTAAATACCCATATTTATTGCACTCAGTGATGTGGGAGTTTTAATTATGAGATTCACTTTCAAATAATAAACATATGCTGCTCAGATCATCTTTAGAGTACCACGATCAGAGCACACCTCCACACTGCTCTGTACCCTACACTGGCTATCCATTCGATCAAGAATCAAACACAAATTTATTTCTCTGTGCTACGTTTCACTGATGGACTCCAGTCCAGCATACCTTTTTGGCCTCACTCATGTGTACACACCTGCAAGATACTTACACTCCTCTTCTGACAATCATATACTCATTATTCCCACTATGTAAATGAAATTATATGGAAAACGTTCCTTTGCATACCAGAGCCCGGCAAGGTGGAAAGAATTGCCCATTGAAATTAGACACAAAGACACAATGATCCCTTTCAAGAGTGCTCTTAAAACTCAACTTTTTCGACTGCAAGAACATGTTCTCTAAACTCTGCAATGTAATTATATTTCGCTGTATTTGGTTACATGCGCCCCAATAACTTTGTCATTTTTTCTTTATGTGTGATATGAGCGTATTACAAACATATACCTGGAAATAACCAACATTTATAAATTCTAAAACGTCTGCCAGATGTTTTAGGTTCACACTCCAATTTCGATTTGTTTCTTGCCTCTTACTTATCTTTGTTCAAAAGATGTATTCAGTAAAAATGACACAGAATTACCCATGCCATTATCTCGATTTCTTTTTTCCCAAAGGAATGCAACTTAAATATCTGAAAGTTTTGTTGGGTATAAAATCAACAAGGTCTTGACCCAGAGTAAAGTCCACACTAAAATTAAAACTTTAAGCAAAACGTTTGATGAACTATGTGTTCCTTGTAAATCACTATTTGATAACATGCTGTCGCTTCAGAAACCTTCCAACGGGATGGCGATGGGTCAAAAACTCACTTCTTGCTACAAACTATTACTCGAGTTTGCAAAAAATGTATGTTCTTGTCCCTCTGACTATGGGGTCAATGTGTGTGAAAATGTCGTTAAATCCCCGACGCTACAGTATGGTCTTCACAGCATTAATATACCTGTATTAGAGCAAATGTCCACTCAAAAAGTGATCATCATACCTGGCCATCAGTAATTATCTAATTAGTCTTCAAATTACTACAAAGAGCATACATGTTCTGGTAAATCGTTACTTCATAACCTTGGTACAGCTACAATGATTCAAAGTGCTGAATGCTATACCAATAGTGGTCCAAAAAGGTGGTCATCTACGTGTATCAAGTTCTATATTAATGTCCAAAATGACCGGTATAAAACAATATGAAGCAGCACTTTTTTTAGTTACACACAAATAAAAATGAAACTAGTTTCTGTCTTGTATAGTACAAAATTAAGTCAGATAATTCAGCTCCCAAACCTGCATTAGTTTTAGATGGTTTGAGATCTGATCTGGCGTGTTAAAAAACTGCAATTATTGCAGACAGACTTGTCGGATATATTCATTGGTTTCAGACATTGACAAGTATTTCTCACTGCTAAAATGCATCTTAGAATCAGTTGAAGGTGCTTTTCAGTAATCTGTATATTCTGTTTCTGTATCAAATTATATATATGACACTTAACTATTCATCTCTCTTCATCCTCCACTCTGTTAGAGCTCTGTTGAAATCAAAATCTCTTCATTAGTTGAATATTCATTAATATGTTCCTTATCTGTGTCAGTACTTTTCTGTGCTAAGAGCCCCTTTTCACAGACTACCAGCATAACATGTATATGTATAACTTTGCCAGCTTTAACAAAATGTAAAACTGTTCTTTCTGGCTGTTATGTACAATTTCCCATATCGCATAAGTATTGGGTCTTGAATATCTCTGCTCCCCTCCACCCACCCCGAAAATCTGTCACTAACATGTCAAAGTTTTACTTTCTTGAATCAGTGCTTTGCTGACTATTGTTATCTATTTCATAATGCTGTATTTGGATTTTAAGTTCATCAATGCTATAGTCTGCTTGCTCAGAGAGATGTAAAGACCCATAATTATTAATTTCTGTCATACATCCAGTTTATATCAAGCCTTAGAGTGTTATATACATGTAGTTTGTAGGAAAAATACATCAGGGCTGGATTGTTTGAGAAACGAAATAACAAAAATGCACTCTACTTTTTTCCTTTACTTATATGTATTTTATCTAGTGTTCTGCCTTTATTTAATGTTGGAATACTGCTCAATGTGGAGATGGCTGGTATGCCATCTGTTTTTGTCTGTCCAGCATGTACACCTGACACGTATTCGTCATTTTTGGGTTCAAAATCACTCAGTGGTATTTCCAGTAACACTATCCCATCTCCAAAAATTTGATATACTTCAAAACTTTAAAAATCAATGGCATTACCACTATCAGTGAATGATAAGGAAGGCAACAACCAACAGCCCACAAAAATCTACTTATTATACTGGATACTGAAGATAAAGACAGCAACTTCATTAGTCTCTTTTTCAAGAATAAAATGGTTTCTATGTTACATTTTATTATGAAAACATGATTTTGCATCCTTTCCAAAGATCTTAACCTCTAACAACATGTATATTTTGTTACGTATTAAATAATAAATTCTCAATCTGACGAAAATGGTTAAAAAATGAGTTAAATCTGGGCCACATCCTTGGAATATTAACTTGGCATATGCAAGTAGGCCCTGTGCCAAGTACTTAAAGTTACCATGGGAACTATACATTAAGCCCACATCAACTGACCTTACGTGAGATGAAAGATCGCTCCACCTACCAAATCACACAACATGAAGCCCCGCTAACCTCCAACAAACGTGGTATTTGGCAAAGAAATATGTTTCAGCTTAAGTGAAATGTTTTTTGAAAATGATTTGTATTATTCTTAAAAATGTAAAACCAACATTTTTGTTTTATCTAAATTTGATGTAAAGTTTTGCATGTATGAAGTGTATTTGCTTGTCACTTTGACTAGTTAAGTAACACAACATAATCTGAAACGAAAAACCAACATTAACATTTGAATACTTGTATTTGTCATTATTTAAATTGTAAATGTGTTTTAAAATATCCATTCCTTTACCAAGTAAATGTGGCAACATTTTGTAAGAAAGAACGAGATAAAATGAAAACGTATTGTTGCTGTTGTGTGTGTTTTTATGTATAGTTTCCTCAGAACATTATCAGAGTACCAAGGATTAAATATCGCCTGGGTACTAGATATATCCTATAAAATTCACTGCAGAATAGTCAATTTGTATATAAATTCTAAACAGTATATAAACAAAACGATAAATATTGCAGTCTTCATTTACAAATCTACATGCTCATTACTGAAAATAAAATGAATGCTTGAATTTGTTTTGATATATTGTGAACATTGTCATATTTAAATAACAAAGGGCGACTATTCCTCTGCACAAAACTTACAGTCTTGACCTTGAAAATGGTGTCACTGATTTCTCTGATGGTAGATTGATCAAATATTTCAGTGCTTCTGATCTGTGAATTTTGATTGATGAGGCACCAAGTTGCTGCATCCGATAAAAACTGTTCCTACCTGATCAAGAAGACATGGGGCGCACACAACTAGAATGGACCCATACATTAAAAAAATGCCATTACCAGTCCATGCTGGCACAAATACATCCTTTCCCTCAAATACAAATGTAATGGCTAGATCTGGTACATAGTTATACTTTCAATGTTAAACTTACAAGTATCCTGTTGAAGTCAATTGCCTCCACCATTTGCGGCCATGTACAATGAATGCACCACTGTTACTCACTATTGGTTAGTTGGCATGACTTATAGACAATTCGGCCCAAAGACAATTCAGCCCAAGACAATTCGGCCCAACTTGGACCGAGAATAAAACAAATCGGCCCAACTTTGAAGACAATTCGGCTCAACTCGAATGACAATTCGGCCCAACTATGCGATAGTTGTATAAAGATAATTTTATATGTGTGTGTGTGTGTGTGTGTGTGTGTGTGTGTGTGTGTGATATGCCGAGCATTTTGACAGTTTAGTTGCTGCAACATCAACATCGAACCAGTTACGTTTATGTTTTATTGTGTGCATAAACTGAAATCTTGACACTACCAGTCAGTATCGTCAATGATAGTTCCTCATTTACTCCATACAAATTAGAAATGAATAAACTAATTAATAGTCTGAATTATGGACAACACCATCTCTGTTCCCTTGTAACCTGCTATTTGTTTTAAACAAATATACACCCATGCAAAGACTGTAAGTCTGAATGCGTCTGTCCGTGTATGCAACTCTCTCTCTCTCTCTCTCTCTCTCTCTCTCTCTCTCTCATGAGAAATAAAATAATTGCCTGAAAGGGATAAAGTGAAACAAAGCAAAATACATCAGCCCGTATACATAAGAATCACCAGCTTGAATGCACATACATATCAATATGCACACACACACACACACACACATCACATCACATCACATCACATCACATCACATCACATCACATCACATATTAGAATATGTTTCCCAAGTCTTGACAATCCTTTACTGAAGATGTGGACAGATTGGAGAAGCACATTAAAATTGAAGCTGCATCGGTTAATTGCTTTTGACACCCAGATTCACTAATGAGGCACAAATCAATGACGATGACACGTTGTCACTAAAAGTAACAAAGGAAAATGTTTTCAGATGATCAGGCTTATGGCTCTTGCCCGTGCCCACAAAAATATAGGTATTCTGAAATTTGACGTTTTAAACTTGAGACGTAAGATAAAGACAAAAAATACGAAATTTGAGCGACTAAGTAAAATACTATGACTGTTGCCAGAACCTAAGGAATTAAGTCCAAGTAAAAGAGCCGATGCAGATTTGTACAAATTTAGATCTGATCCCATGAAAACGGAATCTTGTCAGACGAAAACTTCTTGTATGCAATGCAGTTTTGTCTGAAACAAAGGCTATAAGGCAGTCGCATTCTATAAAGTGACACCGTGTTCTATATCAGATTATTTATGGGTTGAATATTCAAAATGACTGATGTTGAAATGGAATTAATTAAGAACGCATTTGCTTCATGTTAGTGAAATACACACGTTACATAAACAGTATGAGTGAGCGGACTCCTCGCTTTCATCGGCTACAAATATTGTTTTCTATATGTGAGACTGTATATAAGTTCAGGCCATTTTAATTTCACACAAAAGTGTACATTTAAGTTGTTTTAATTTTAAAATATTTATTCATGTAATGTTCTTATAAACTATAAAATAAGTCATAATAATTATATCATAAATGATCATGTGAATAATGATGTTCAGCAGTCACATACATGAGAAATAACTACAATGAAGAATATATGTGTTTAATATGGCTAATCAAAGATTTTAGTAATAATTTCATCATATATTTTCATGATCAAAAGGGAACCAAGAAAACTGAGTGAAAACGATTACAGATTTAATGAACAGTCTCTTGTCGTATGTATCTGATACATACGTTATATGTTTGGAGTGACTAAAAAGGCATACACATTGTAAACATTCGCGTTAAAATAATTTGAATTGGAAACTGTTATGATCAGGATGATATTAATTTGACAACTTAATGTTTTTGGTGTTTTGAATATTCATTATCAATTTAAATGAAATTTAAAATACAAGAAATGTTGGTAAAGATGCATCTTTCGTTGTGCACATTTATCTTTATCGTAACTTATATCAGCAAAACGCAATAATGTTCTGAATTAAATTTATGTCAAATTATCGCAAAATACCTAATTATGCAATTTCCAACCATTTTCCCTGTATAATTTTAGTTGTAACAAATACGTTCAAATACGGGAAGATCTCTTGTAACGTATGTATTTTGACTGTGAATTAAGTTTTAGAGACCAAGTTGGCAAGTGCCTAACAAAATCGACCTCTTCCACAGGAGATATGATGCATATCATTATTGTCTACGTAACTCCCAAAGCACCACGTCCATCTCTACTACACCACTTTTTTTGTCCACAGTAATAAGTATTCCAAATTGTTAATGAAGAACACGGAATGGACACGACGGGAGGAGGCAACATCAAGATGGAGGAACAACAACAAAAGCAAGACACCCAAGAAGGATACAGGGATTCACCAGAAGAAAGAGGGAACTTCGGTTACACCCTGTAACACTCCATCAAAAAGCCCTTTTAAAGACTATGTATACTTACAGAGTTTCCTTTTGGTTCAGAAATTCTATTCGACAATCTCGTTCTTCAAAATCAAACTTGGTCATTTTTGGCTCTCCACCATCAATATTAACAACCCATTTAACCTGATATTGACCAACCTACCCTAGTTTACAAAATTTATAGGGAACACACCAAATGTACACTCTGTACTAGACAAAAATTAGAATGTTAGGATCATAAGGAAAAAATATAACTTGAAAGATTGACTCAATTGCACAGGTGGCTTACACAATATCGGTATAGGGTTTTCCAGTAGCAACAACTGGACTCGATTTGATAAAGCTAGGGCGTGCCAGTTCACAGATCCTTTTCCTCGACCAGACATCAACACCAGCAAAAGATTAGACGTGAAAACCATTTTTCACTAGTCATCATTTGGTGCCATTGCACCTCTAGCACTGCAGCTTCCGATAGGTTGATCGGGTTGAGTACGTGGCTGTTCTATTTCCACTGCCCTAGGTCTCTCATTCATGTCGATAGCCCCTTCTAGGGGCGTGACATGACGACCAAATTAAATAGCATACTTTGTATGCATAAATGCCTGTGGGGATGTGGCACCATTCCTTCCCCCACGGGAAAATCTAAATCACTACCATACTAATTGGTAGTGTAAAATAGTGAACATATGACCCTTCGTGGCCGGTTTCACTAAAAACCTTAAACACTACTAGTAATATTTGGCTTTGGGACGGTTTTTCCTAAAGATATCTGAAAGCTCCTATCCATTATAACTTCGGAAAACATTTATCTTGTTCACAAAATGTTCCAAATTTTAGTCTAAAACATATTATATAAAAATTGTCAAAATATATGTTAAAAGTAATACTTGTTAAAACTATTGTCAGTTGTATTTTAAAACTGGGCCGAATTGTCTTTCGAGTTGGGCCGAATTGTCTTCTTAGTTGGGCTGAATTGTATTATTTTCGGACGAAGTTGGGCCGCATTGTCCAATAGCCAGTTGGCATTACATACTAAGGGAGGCAACTTATGAAATCCAAATGATGTCGCTAGGACAAAGCACTGAAATGTCTGACTATCTGTTAGGTTAACATATTTGAACAATAGCTAGTAGAGATTTGGCAATGTATACAAATTTACACAAATATTTTGAATGACAGCCAGACATTTGACCGATTTATATTGCATCCCAACCCCCATCCATCTAGAACATATGTTGATAATCTTGCCAATCATATATATATATATATATTTATTACTATAGTGATACAATTCAAAGGCTAGATGTTGGATACTTTCTTTATATACTTTCTGAAATATTGTAACATTTATTACTATAGTGATAGAATTCAAAGGCTAGTACCGTTTTTGGACTAAATCAACGTAAACTGGATTGAATATCACATACAGTGTTGACACGATGAAAGCTCCTTATGCTGACGCATAAATGGGTGCTACTGTGCAGGTAAACCTGTCTTCTCTACGTGACACAGTTTTAAGTTAATGTCATGTAGGTGCACTTACTCAAATTAAATATTCATCATTGCTCTAAACTTGAATACCAACATAGGTTAACCAAAGACTATTCAGTCCCAACTGTAGAATATTTACGCATGACATTTTCAATAGATACAAAAAAAAACCGAAGAGATATTTGACCAATAAATTAAAAAATCTTAACAGTGAAAAGGAAAAAGAAAATCTCAAGAGTCATTTCTTTTTAAGTCATGATCTCATATTGGGATTGTTCATTATACATGGAGATAACTAATGTTTAAGATGACTTTGAGAGTTTTTATTTATTCTCCTTCTCAGAACTCTTACTAACTTTCTGGTTCTTTGGAGTCTAAATGTTGATATTATTATCAATGGCAGGTCAATTCTGAGACAGAAAATATATATATATACTTCTTTCAGTTACTGCCAATAATTAGTACAAGCCAATGACAATTCAACAAAGAAGTAAGTCTTGTAGTTCACTACCAAACTCATTTAAAATAAAATCATATAGTATTTTTAGTTTTCTTCACAATATCAATGACATGGTGACCAATTATGATATTAATTGTGATTTTTTTTGTTGTTCCACACTTAACAGGCTCATAATAGTTTTCTGATCCAGATTTCACCATGAATCACTTTATTTAGTGCAGATTGTGAGAACGTCTTCTGTGCATCAGCATTACAATGTGGCAAGAACAAGACAAATATGCTCAAACCTGCAAGAAAGTTCAAACTTCGTTGTTTGTTTTTTTAAGGTTGCCAATTGTAATACTCCTATCATGTTCATACTGACGAAAAAGTTGTTGTCTGAGCTGGATAATTTTGTTTGCAAGATTTCTTCCCCAGAGTGTTTATAGCATTGGAAAAAAGCTTAATGTTTCTACATTTTGACATGAATTGATCTAAACCATGTATTAACTGCCCTTAATCATATACAACATCTTGAATAACACAATATTAATTAAGCAATGCCCCAATAAAATCAGTATATCAACTAAAGTATTTCTTCCATAAGCGTTGTTTGGGTCCCTCTACTTTTTTTCACCTATGCCAAGGTCAACAAGTTTTTATTGAAAGACATGAAAGCCATCAATGGCAACCATTTATTACTTATAACATCTGTAACCTGATAAAACATGCGGTATTTGGCCTTAAAACTCTCCCAATTAAAACAGTAATTCAAGAAAATTAACAGCTTGTACTTTGATACAGATCATTGCATCAGTACAACATTTACAATCTTCAGCAGACTAAGTCCCACTGGTTTCTTTAAAGAAGGGATAGAAAACACGTGCTGTTAATCTGTTAATCTAATACGAGACAAATTAGTGTGATACATTTTCCAAAGTAAAGACCGTGTGTCCTATAATGCAGAATAGTCTCCCTTTGATATTGTCATTGACCCAACTAACAATAATACATAAATACAAATTAAAAATGTTCCCATGGTATCATAAGTATTACATTTAATGATCTGTAAAAAAGGATAGTCCTGTTTCTAAGTTTTTATTTAAAAAATAAAGAACCACATTTAAAATTTAAATACTACCTCTGAATATAACAGTTGCCATACAACATTGACTTAAGAAATGGTGTCGAGATTGGATTCACAATAATTGTATCTGTAACTACTGTCCTTACAGTCAGGCTACTATGAATGATGTATTATTAACATTTGTTCTCTTAAGCAAGGTATGATTTGTATGAATATGTGGCATCGGAAAATTAACGAAAAAATATATTGCATTCCACTGAATTAACAATTATGTTGCCAGCTTTGCATATCACACTCATTATAGTTGTATTTTTTTAAATTATTATCTTTCATTTTTTCCCTCCAATATTCTGACATTTCTTCCAACAGTGATATAATCTGTAAAGGCCCATGGACTAATGCGCTGGGCTAAATCCACGCGCGTCATATAAACGTACACTAGCGATTGAGCCTCCATCCGTCAGAAATGGGGCAGCTTGAAAATCCATAGTTCAAAACATGATGGTATGCATTTATTAAGAACCGATGTGCACTCAAAAAATAATGTTAAAAAATATAGTATTTTCTTCTAAATCACGAAAATTACTGATCATTTTGGACGTAGTTTTATGACCAAGTATACACACCGATATTGATTTTAAAAACGAAAGCAGAATGGCGTCAATGACATTTTTAAAAACAAATGCACATAACTTTGCCATTTCTTTCTTCAGTACATGAGAACAATTTCAAATCTGCTAAATTATGACGTTGCATGAATAATATATTAATAGCATCGAACATAAATCTTACAATGTCGTCGGTAGATATCATGATGTACGGCATTTCTTTCAATCTCAGACTGGGGTTAGTTTACTTCCTTGTGGCCTTTATCTTATGAATAAATTATTTAAATTAGCGACTATTATCAGGTATTAACGTCACTGTGAATCATATCCGAGTCTATGGGTTGGGTTGGGAATCCGGGCACTTTCTCACATCCGGGCATTTTCAGTGCATGGTTACGACCGCCGAGGTGAAAACAACCGCCATTGTTGTAGTTACTTGAGTAACGTGTGCCGTGTGGGGAACATGTACACATTTTAAGATATGCCTAAGATTTGCAGTGTTGGTGTTTGCACAAACCATCATATGCAAAAGAAAATTTAAATAATTAAAAAATCTTCCTATATTACCAAATACGTCTTTTCTCTCTCGCCAATAACTACATAAATATACAAGTGTCTCTTATAGGTTTAAAATAAACAAATAAGCTACAAATTCTACCTTTAACCGCTCAGCTTTTATATATGGCGTAGTATATATTTATATATGGCGGAAAGTAGGTTGCTAAGCTCGTGACCTCATCCCGATCCAACCTATCTGTATCATGGCTTCCCACGGGGTACTAATAAATAGTCAGAGTTTCCTCTGACCCTTGCCATCCCATTTTTGATATTTGGACATTTATGTTGACGTGTAGGGTCAGAGTGCATTCCCCATCGGAAAGTTGGAATTCGCCGACACCATTTGGTCACAGGCACTTGATTTTGGGTAAAGTAATGTATACACTCACTGATTCGTGTTATATGGTGAATTTATACATTAATTTACCCAGAATCAAGTGTCTGTGCAACTGGTGTCGGCATGGGGTAGCCACTTACTTGCTGGCCCAGCAAACTTTAACGATCTTTCATCGATATATACCTGCATGAAATCGATAGGAATATGATTTATTTTCTCAATGATCGTGAACATAGCATTCGTTATGTCTTTAATCTGCTAACAGACGAGAAGAAAGTACATCGTGCTGAAATTTGACCTGGATCTAGCCACTTGTATTCCTAGTCACGTAACTACACAAATCTCGCAACCTACATGTCAATGACATCAGAGGTTAGACAGTCACATGATATCAACAATGCGCCTTTCCTAGTGTTGCTGTAGGAAAAGAAATCCAGCATAAAAATGAACATCAGGTAATTTTGTTTAGAAAAATGAAAAAACATAAATTTTCCAAACTATTTGTTGTGAAAACAACGATCGAGAAATGTAAATTAAATGTTTCGTCTCGTCTGTCAGCGATGGTGTAGGCGAATTCCAACGTTTCAATAGGGAATGCACTCTGATCCTACACCCCAAGATAAATGTCCAAATATCAAAAATGGGGTGGCAAGGGTCAGAGGAAACTCGGACTATAATAAATAGTGGTATTTCTGAACGTATACAGTAATTTTAATAGCGAGGGACCAAACAAAATCATTTCGGATTCATAAAACTAAAGTTATGGGTCAGGGGCATGATTATTTTGTTTGATTTCCATTAATAATAATAATAATAATAATAATAATAATAATAATAATAATGACTTTGTATAGCTCCTAATATTTAGAAGGTCTAAGCGGTTTACAACTTTACAACACATATAATGATATAACTACCAAACGCCCCCATGAAATTAGCAAACATAAAAACATGCTGAAAATATTTAATGTAGGAAATATTATTAGGTCTTTAAGTTTGTTCTTGCAGTCGAAATAGGTGATTTTTAAGAGCACTCTTGAAAGGGATCACTGTCTTTGTGTCCAATTTCAATGGGGAATTCATTTCACATTGCTAGGCTCTGGTGTGCAAAAAGAACGTTGTCCCTATGACTTCGTTTTCATAGTGGGAACAAATTCGTAGCGATGATATTTTGCGCCCGGGGACAAACTATAAAATTGGCACCCTAGCGATCTTGTTACAGAATTATTACCCTTGTTTTCTTATTATAATGTAACGTTGCAAGCCTCATTTTGGCGCCCCTGTACCTTGGCGCCCTGGGACATATGTACCCCCCCCCCCGCTACGCCTTTGAGTGGGAATAATGAGTATCCTATACGATTGTCAGAAGTGGAGTATAAGTATCTTGCTGGTGTATACACATGGGTGAAGTCGGGTAGGTATGCTGGACTGGAGTCTGTCAGTGAAACTTTGGGCGGAGAAAACAATTTGTGTTTGATTCTAGATCGAATGGATATCTAGTGTAAGGTACAGAGCATGTGTGCTTTGATCGTGGTACTCTAAGGATGATCCTAGCAGCTGTGCTTTGAACGTTTTGAAGTTTCTGGAGTAGATATTGAGAAACCAGACATAACTGAGTTACAATAGTCCAGTCTTTCCACTGAAATATATTTGCGAATGGAGTTGATGCGTCTCAGCTCAAGATATGCAGCCTTGCATATGTTCATGACATGTTGGTGCAATGTGAGACTACTGTTGAGAGTAACACCTAGGTTTCGTACTGACTGTGTGAATTTAATGTTGGTGTTGCTCATATTTATTGTTTGAGGTAAAGGATGTGAATGAGAAAGTCTTTATGTTGTGACCAGAATTTCCTCAGTTTTATCATCATTTATCTGCAGCTTGTTACATGTCATGCAATGAATTCACATCAGAAATGCACCTCTCTACACCATGGATGGTAGCATCAACTTCATTTGGGTGACTAGATTTGTATATTTGGGTGCCATCAGCATAAAATAGGCAACGAAATATGCATGACAAATATGAAGTTTCATATATATCCCAAATGACACTTTCGTTTCAGGACTTCAGTTATCCCTTTTTATAACGTCAGCAAGCTGCTTGACTAGTATTTGCCGCAAGAAATATCTAGATTGGACGTCTGTCATAACATCATACAGATTGCTTGTAGATATGATATTTCGTAAGTGCTAGCTAAGCGAACTTGGATTTTATCTGGATTATGAAATAAATGATAACAGAGACTACGGTTGATATGAGAAAAGATCTGATTGCAATAAGTTGCATAGGCTTCTTTTGGTAACTATGACGATCTTCTTGACTTGTGTGAATCTTCTATGGTTGAGTTATCTGTATTTCTAAAGTAAAGAAAGATGCTCATAAAGAACAAGGCTACCTTATTACTCACAGGACAGGCCCCATGTCTGAATATCTCTAGATTATGATGATGGCCTGGCAGTGTTGCTTTATCTGTCATTACCTTGTTATCAGCAAGTGGGAGTTTCACTCATGTCAAATATGTTTAATTTTAGACTCCCAGCTAACTTTCCGGTTATAATACCCCTATTTCAGTTCCCTGTGTTTGAAAGCTAGCTTCAAATATGGGTTTTCTATATTGCATTGGACATACAGATTGTAGGTGTGTGTGTGTGTGTGTGTGTGTGTGTGTGTATATGTATATATATATATATATATATATATATATATATATATATATATATATATATATATATATATATATATATATATATATATATATATATGTGTATGTATATGTATGTATATGTATATATGCAAATGTTACTTGGATAATCCAAAGAGGAAAAAAGAATCTGGTTCCGTTGTCGACTTTCATTCGATATGTTTTTTATCACTGTGGTGTGGTGACTTCGAGGCTTGCAAAGTGGTATGTGATGAACTCTTAGAACAACATACACAATCTATATCTCCAAACAAATAGAACAAATCAACATGGAACCTTTATCAACAACCAGCGTCTGCTGAAATTCTAAGTTTGAGTCTGTATGAAGAAACAGTTGAAGAGCTACAATGTGACGATTTTACCCCAACCCCTTGCATGTATGTATAACTTGTGATTCTGACTGGCCTTGTACATGTATAAATTGTATGTCTGCCTGACCCAGCTGTGATGTTTCAAATTGTTCTAAGTTAGCTAATCCCCTTACGTAAAATGGTCTTTGTTTAGCTCTCGAGGGGAAATTCTACTAGGAGACTGACACTGTGTCCATTGCGGACGGGTGACGTAACCACCTCAAAGGACAGGAGACCGCCAATTGATAGACGCACCGACAGACATTCGGATGATTGACAGTCGAACGACTGACCAGAGTCGATCGCCCTCCAATCGAAATGCGATGTGGGTGGGACTTGATTCGAAAAATTTGGGATAATACCTGATGTTTAGTAGGAATTAGTCAGTTCGCTCCAATAAGAATTGAGAAGAGAGGTAGAACTCCGTACGACCAGACGAAAATTGGTGGCAGACTCAGATTTTGGAAATCAAGGGAATCTTAAGATAGCTTCAAAGGAAGCTTTCGGGTGACGTTGAGAGAATTCCGGGGAAATTTCGGGTGACGTTGAGAGAATTCCGGGGGAATTTCGGATGACGTTGAGAGAATTCCGAGTGAATTTGAGAGATACCGAGTGAATTTTGGGTGACCTCAAGAGATACCGTAGAAGAGGAAACGGAAGTAGAGATAGAAGAGGAAACGGAAGTAGAGGAATCGGAAGGAGAGAAAGACGAAAGGAGACTTATTTAGATGAGTAACACTCAAGAAGGGAAAATATTCCTCACACTGAAATCAAATGATGATCTAGGGATCATTGGGTCAAGAGTGACATTGATTGCTTAATATCTTTAAAATTTTCATTAATTAAATTGTTATTGTTTAAATTTCATCTTTGTATTTCTTTTAATTTAACTGTCGGCATTGCTGACTGGGGGCTCGTAGCCATATATAATATATTGTCCAGAAGTAAACATTCTGAATGCGGACCAGGGGAACTTCCTCATAATTCCTTAAAGTCTATGGGAAGAACCCCACCCCTACTAAACGGACCCTTCACATACAATTAAAGGGACTGAAGATTCAATCTTTAATTATTGATTATAATACACAGTGCACTAACAGCGAATGGAATAAAAATTCAACTGTTTGAGTGGACCTATCGTATCTTTTGTAACAAAGACGTGCCAGACTTTGATTTTGAGTAGGAAAGTAAATGGGAATCTTTGGATTATGCAATGAGTTGGCAGAAAAGGGATTAGAACTGAGTCAGTTGTGCTTGAAGGCCTGTCAATGGCATGTTGCTATAACGTTTGTTGCTAATACAATAAATGGAATTACTATCCATCTGGAAAATATCCATTGACCCGAGAAAATAGAAACCGGCACAAAAAATGCTCTCGAGACATGCCTGGTCTTCAGTTTCAAAATATCATATGTTTTCAGTACACACGTGTGTGTGCACATAAAGCAGGAATACACATGGGTATCGAATTACAGGAATTGCAATATTATGTTGAGACATATAATGATATCTCTCTGATAATTCGTGCCTCTTGGTAGAAAAATCGCATTGTATGTATGTGTCATACTCTTCTTTCCCAAACGCTGCATTCTTCCTGTTGATTTTGTTTTCATGAAGTTATTTAAAATCTGGAAAACTTCGACAGCATCACTTATCCATTTCATGTTGTCTGGACGACCAAGATCTCCCAGAGGAATGCATCATTCTTGACTCCTTTTGCTTTTAATACTTTAAAGAGGAGAAATATTGGCTTGCGGACCAATTAGTTGTGAACAGCTTTACAATAATGAGAGAATGATACTTGCACATTCTTTTACCATTCCAGCGTTTATTAGAACAAAACACTACTGAACAAAGACAGCATCAGGCGTCGATCGTCAGATGATTTCTACACCTCAAAAGTGTAATCTTTATCTTGCCATTTTGATTCATTACTGAATACTTATAAGAAATGACTATAGTCTCATAAAAGATATTATCACAGATTACGTGTTCATCAACTACTAGGCATTCTCTTTCGGTAACCGAATAATTACGCTCAGCTGGCAACAACTTCCTGCTACAATACATTCACATCATGCTCCTGCAGTAAAACTGCACCAAGACCTCTGTCAGAAGCGTCGGTACGTAAGACAATGTCCTTTCTCACGTCCGGAAATCTCACTACGGCGTCTGACGTCAACCTATCATTCAATGCCTGAAATGCTCTCTCACACACGTCTGTCCAAAAAACCTTTGTGGAAGCCTTCTTCCTTGTCAAGTCAGTCAATGGACTAGCAATAGCGCTGACGTTTGCAACATACTTAAGACAATAACCTGGAAGTCGTTAATAAAAAAATTGCAGTTCTGTTTTTGTAGTTTTGGATGTGCGACGTTCCGAAGTTGGTCGATTTTAGCACTGCGATTAATGTATCTTCACTGAAGGTGTCTCCTAGATAAGTCAGTCTCCGAAATCCTATGAGACATTTTGAAGGTCGGGCGGCGCCTGCCTGTTTAAGTCGTTCCAGAACTTTTCTCAGTAAGATTACGTTTTCTTCCCAAGAAGGTGTCGCCAATAACAAATCGTCCATGAAATTTGAAACTCCGGTCCCTCTAAAAAGTTTTAGGCAATTTCCTCATCATCTGAGTGAAAATGCTGGGTACATTCTGGACTCCGTACTGTAGCATCACATACCTACATCCTAAAATTACGTTGTGCGACAATCGTGACAAGCACGCTGCTTAAATTTGCACTTTCGTATACGGCGAATCAAGGTTGATGTAGACACCCGGAAGAGAATTTTTAGTCATATTAGCA
Source organism: Unio delphinus (assembly GCA_029339505.1). Classification (NCBI taxonomy): domain Eukaryota; kingdom Metazoa; phylum Mollusca; class Bivalvia; order Unionida; family Unionidae; genus Unio; species Unio delphinus. The sequence continues at coordinate 3,806,216 of JAQISU010001252.1, forward strand.
AATTGGACTTCCGCTGTCTCACCTGTATCATCAGCAGGTTTGACAAATGTGTTATCCACCAAGGCCGGGTAACTACAACTGATGTCATACAGCACTGTGGTCCTCTCTCCATTTACACCGCTCCGGTGGCCTAGTGGATAAAGTGTTCGCCCGGAGGTCATGGGTTTGTTACCCAGCTGAGTCATACTAAAAACTTACACAAATGGTAATAACTGCTGCCTCGCTTGGCGCGCAGCATTAAGAGATTAATGCTTGGAATGGTCGGCTTGCTGTCAGGATAATGTGACTGGGTGGGATATCATGCTACATGTCTGCTGCATGATGTTCCAGTGCTAGACATCACAACAAACTGCCTCATTGCAGACATCGTAGCGATATGACTGAGAAATTGTTAAAGCTACGTTAAAAATCCTAATCACACACCCACACACACACCCCATTTACCGTACATATTGCTGTATTCGCCCATTGTACTGATTATACCTTCTACCAGTGCCTGAGTAGCAACAGTGGATGATTTTTTCATGATTATAGAATATATAAAAATATAATGTTTTCTGCATAACTTGATTGTGCAGATTTCAAAAATGAACCCATCTGTATGATATCTTTTCAAATAAGTGCCATCAACCGTCCCTGGCATTTGATAGTCTGCCTACGTTGGTATCTCCTTAGTTTTCCCTCGGATACCATCTTAACTTGCGTAGGAACAAGGGTGGCTTCCTTTTACAAAAGCAGTATCAGCAAGTAGAAAGGCAAGTTGCCTTTCTTGGCGCGCCTGTTAATACGGTGGTGCCATCCCTCAACATCATTGTTGGTTCGAATACTTCGACCGTAAACACTCAACGATGTCACGTCCCATATGCTGCTGGTGATCCACTTATCATGCACGTAGTCCATGTACTTTACGAGGGCCTTCTGACGTAGCTGGTGAAAAGTGGGAGCAATATCCTCCGCCGGAAGGAATGGTAATGCAAATACTTTCCTCAAGAATTTATGAACATCGTCCCTGCTGTTGTACGCCACCTGAAAAATATTAACATGAATTATATTATCTGTTTTTTTAACAGAAAATAAAATATTATCTAGTCATAGCTGAACTTTTCTGCCAATGTTACTCATTCCGAAAATATTTATTCATGTACTAAGGTATAACACACCTAAGATAAGATAAGAAAAGATAAGATTTATTTAACCTCGGCATGTTTTATAAAACAAATTTAACATAAGCTATAATGTGCTTTATACTGACATTACATAAAACAATGATGCATTACAAGAAAACATGATTAGTAAGACAAAAAACAGTACATAAATACAAATTGGACAAAACAGACAAATGCATAACATAAGCATGAGCAAGCAAGGCATTTTAAAGTCATTGAGTAAAAGTGAATTTAGAATGTGGATAACTTAAAATATTTCATATATATTATTATTTTTAAAAAGTCAGAGTTAATAGTAGAGACAAATGCACAAGAACCAAATTTAGTTTCATTTTTCCTTATGAAATGTTGATTAACATTACATAGTATAAAATCTTGTTTAATACCTGAAGTCCTTTTTCTTGAACATTTCTCCACAGTGCTTGAGTGAAATGGAATGAAGTGAATGACCGGGTCATGAAACACGCTTTGTAGTCCTTTCCAGATTCCTGCCTCGAAGTCCGCAACAAAGGACGTCACAACAGGTTCCGCTGGTAGATGTTGTTTAACAGCCCTGAATACCTATGCATATTCAGATAATCATGTCATTATTCACAGCCTTAATATGACTAATTGTTGCACTTATTAATTTGCTTAAGTTAAATATTTTATGTTTTATTTGTTGTATATAATTTGTTTATTGCACTGATACCCAAATCATACTGAAATTTATAAAAAAAATACTGTTTTTTTAATAGCACATACAGCTATTATCTATATTGAACTTCTACTTTATGAAAGATCAAATTGATTAATTCATAATTCAAAACAAACATACCTTTTTGTAATCTCTTTTGCTTTTGCCAGACATCAAGATGAAACACAGTGGCAACTGCTTCATGTCATCGTTGGACTTAACGAAGGCGTGGATTGACAGGAGCTGATAAAATGGATCCTTGACAACCTTGAAGGTTCTATCAATGAACCATGTATTTGCCTTGGACAGCAGTTCTAACTGTTTCTTAGTGGCGAAGATCAGGTGTCGTCTGTTGCTCACTTCAACATCGGCCCTAAAGAATATTTCGGGAATCTGTGACGCAATGAAGTCTTCATCCAGCTGAAAATAAAATGTTAAATGTACATATTGAGTGATCATATATTTATTTATATATGTATTTGTTTATATTACAAAATGATAATAACTGAAACGCTTATTTCCTCAAAAGATAGGTCATGAGGATCACTTGGTCGCATTGTCTGTCGTGCTCTGTTATATATCCTGACCATCGTGGAGTATACTGGTCGCGAGTGTTCTGGTTGCCAGGGGTCAGCATACTCATGTAGAATGTCATCTACCATTGCTGGCGCCGACCCGAACATGTCACCAAATGCTAAAGTCTTCAGTTAATATAAATAATTAAGCTACAGAAATTAGTATTTTCGTATATATATAAAAGGATGCATCAAGTTATCAACGTGTAAATTACCATATGTTTATTATTAATTTTAAATAAAACAATTATAGCTAACGGTGAAGCGCTACATTATTATTGTACTATTATTATGTATATTAAATGTGACAAACATACCTTCGACTTCATTTTGACCGCTACGAGAGATCCAGGCATCGATGGATCGATGCGTATGAGAATGGTGGCTGCATGTAAATATTTCTCCTCTTTGTTTCACAACAACAGGACACGTGTTGGCATTTCCGCGGACGGCGCATCGCCACTCCATCATCCCACTCTTTAATTCCCTCTTAAATGTGTAGCTGTATCCATCGCCACTCCATCATCCCACTCTTTAATTCCCTCTTAAATGTGTAGCTGTATCCATCGCAACTCCATCATCCCACTCTTTAATTCCCTCTTAAATGTGTAGCTGTATCCATCGCCACTCCATCATCCCACTCTTTAATTCCCTCTTAAATGTGTAGCTGTATCCATCGCCACTCCATCATCCCACTCTTTAATTCCCTCTTAAATGTGTAGCTGTATCCATCGCCACTCCATCATCCCACTCTTTAATTCCCTCTTAAATGTGTTGTTGTATCCATCGCCACTCCATCATCCCACTCTTTAATTCCCTCTTAAATGTGTAGCTGTATCCATCGCTGCACATTAGCTTCCTCTTTCTTCTTTCCGTACCCTGGTCAACAACCTCAAATGTGACCCGTGCTTCTAGTTCACTGGCCGTATCCGTAATGGAATCTTCCAAGAGTGACCTTCAATAAAAAAAAAAACGTCGTTTTATTAACTCCAGATGAAAAATTGATAGTGATAAATAGTCTACTGAATAAAAACATTCATAATTTTAATACAGCTGGTTTTATTTATAATTCCGTATACAAAGTAATTGTATGAACGGGTGAATTACTGTACGTATACGAATAAAATACTTAATATGTAGCTACTTACACTTCATCTTCTTCCACAAGTTCCCTGTGGGAACGTGTGATGTTGAATGTAATGTCACCATCAACTGTTGTCATCTCGTGTCTGGAAGAAATAAGATATTATAGTCAGAGTTTACTATATAACTTGCCTTTTGATAACGTTACATTTTCCATTAAAAAGATATCATTCAAAATGTACACAAATATAAAACTAATTACTATTATATTAGGAAGATATACTTGCATAAATGTGACTGATGAGTTCTCCTCTGGGACGCTGGCATCGTTTTTCTGAGAGACAATGCTAGCTTCATCATCCGAAAAGTCGTTATCTTCAGGAACGCTGTTGTTAGTCTGAATCGTCACCGCTGACTGCTCTGTCACAGAATTACAGCTGTCTTCCGTCTGCTGAGATGCTGGCGTATCTGTAATCAAGCGACAATCCTTGCACAGAAAGTGAAACTCTCGGTTGTTTCTCCACCAGCGTCGATACTGCTCTCTGCTTACTCCTGAAAGGCAAACATTATTTAACGTGATTATTTTCAGCTTATAATCGTTCACAAAATTAATGAAAATTGTTGTTAATTCTTATTTATATTGTACTGCATGTTCTCGCCATGAAGCAGAAAGAATTAATTATTTCACACTTATAATAAACAATAGCACATAATGTATTGCATATAGAGCAAATATAATTTAATTAGAGAAATAACAAAAATGAACCAAAATATAATTTTGAATTCTCACCCTAATTACATGATCTGTGTTGCCATTTGGAACAAGAATCACAGCTCATTGCCTGTTGAAAGGCATGAACTTGGTTCGCACAGGATACGCAATTAGCAGTCATTTTAAGAATGATGAAGAAAGTGTGTCTCCCCCTATATTTATAAGAATGACTGTTTGATAAATGCCGCTCTAATTGTCACGTCTGATTAACACCATCTGTTTCATACGTTAATCAGACTGCGCTTAATTGAATTAATCTCAAACAATATTGACAACGTGATAATGTGCGTGGAAAAACTAAGTAGCGTAACCATATTGTAACCAGCAATAATATAACAATGTATGTGTTTGCTAGTCGCCGACGGGGATGTTAATAATTAAATAAACACACTGGGATCAAATGTTCACGCTTTTTGACATCATATATGGTCAATAAATTAAGTATGTCATTAAGCCTCTTTGTTGTTTACCAATTGTATGTAGCAGTTTACTGATGGTTGTACAAGTACAGTTGGTTGATTTAAGCTGTGGACAGTATAGGGATTCATTTAAGAATAAAATGGGGACGTCAATTTTCAGCTCATTAGCAGCAATAACAGCTTTGAAATACGACTTATAAAAATGACTGCATTTTATTAGTAGAATTCCGAAACCAGGATAGAAAAGGAATCTTCCTGGATACACCGTATTAGAACATTGAAAGCAAGCGGTTTAAACCAAGAAGACTAGAAAAAGACAACCATGCACACAAAAAAATTTCTTTTAAATAATTCTCTAAATTTGCTCAATAGCCTATAGTTACTACTATAATAATGAAATATCCTGGATATAATTTGCGCTTACATAAATTTACATAAAACAACAGATGTCGTAATGGCTCATCGATTTTTAGATCAAAAAAATATTTTCCAGTATCCACAAGTTGAAATAAACTAGTTGAACACACAATATAAACTTAAATGTTTAATTCCAGTAGAAATAGCCATAACTGCTTTTCTGTTTTATTTGTTTGTCTTGTCTATGTTTTGTATTTGCCTTTGAAAAAGACCCATTAAGAGTCGAAAGCGCTCAGGCTAGTTAGATACTAATTCTGCACTGTTCGTTGTCAGTTTATTGCACATATATATATATATATATATATATATATATATATATATATATATATATATATATATATATATATATATATATATATATATATATATATATATATATATTCTTTATTTTGGTTGAACAAATCTAAATGCTACAGTTAATATAGAGTTTGTTCTGATTTCAGTTAGAAATTTGCTAGCAACTGTCTTACGTAAATTTAAAAGCCGAATATCAACTTTTTATATGCTCTTAGTATGTCTGCAAAAACAGTAATAACTACCAAACTAAATAATGTGTGTGTTACATGGTTTTTCTTATAATAGTTCACATGGTCCGAATCAGCCCGAAATTTGTGGTCCGAATCAGCCACGGTCCGAATCAGCCAGCATTCCAACCCCTAGGTTCCCACCATTTTGACCATTTAGACTACGAGGTGCCAACCTATTAGCCTTTCTAAAATTAGTGACGCTGGGTTGATCACTGCCACCCCAGGTGATTGGATGAGAGTGTGCACTTTCATATTGCTCAGCCATCACACTGATTGCTTCTAGGGTCGCGAAATTACGTTCTGCTAAAAGTACGATCAGGTATTTCCGAGACATACTGGGGACATGTTCTTTCAAAATCTCCTCCCGTATGCCTTCGTAAGTGAGCGCGGTGCCTGTCATTTTAATCTATTTATTGAAAAGCATGCGGACGTAAGTATGAAATTGTGCATGTGTCTCCGTTGTTTGTTTAGACGACTCGCTGAAAAGTTTGCAAAAATTGCAGCCAACAGCTCGCAATGCCTTAACATCACTTTCTTGAGAAAGTTGCAATCGTCTACTTCAGTCGGTGCCATGTTGTGATAGATATCCTAGGCAGTTCCTTACAAAAAATGCAGAGATATTAATGGCCCACTGATCTTTGGGTATTTGATGGATTAAAGCTAACTTTTCAAACTGAGTTAAAAAGTTATCAATGATTTCATCTTTGCCGTTAAACAATGGCATTGTTATCTGGACAATACGTCTATCCTCTGGTCTTTCCTTATGGATCCGAAATGTTCATTCAGTTATTTGCCCCTCCTAGATTCCACTTCAATCCTTAGTCTCTCCATGGTTAATGCATGTTCTCTCTCGCTGGCTCTTTCTTCGGCCTGCAATCTGGCTAAATCAGTTTCTCTTTCTCTTCCTTGTTCCTCAGCTTGTTTGATTCTGTTTCTATCAAATGTATGTTTAATTCTTTCTTTCTCTCTTGCTTCAGCTTGCATAATTCTTTTGTTCTCCTCGGCATGTCTGATACACTCTTTCTCTGCCGCCTGCTGTTCTCTGCATTCCCTGAAATTCTGCTAATCGTGACCCAAGTCATCTTTATCAATAGACTTAAACTCAATGACCAACAGCCTATCAGTTGCCATTATTGTGTGCTCGACTATATTACCAACTAATTTACTTAAGCTTATGTATTTGCTAATTCTTACTACCTTACAGGAAACCGCTTCTTTAATAGTAATATTATCCAACACTACAATATAAAAAATCATTTAGTGTTGTCAAACTTTCAAGAAATTTTCAGTGTGAGATATTTTAATGTTTTCTCATGTAGCCTCCATACAAAACAAGCACATTTAACATCTGCCATGTTGAAACTTCTTGTAATAATTTTAAAATGATTGTGGTAATTTAAGTCAAACTTTGCAAATACAACTAATAAAAGAAATATCTTTTACATTTTCTACAATTGCTGTATGCATGGAAACCAAGAAACTTCTAAGGGACCAACCAATTATTTGTGCAGAAGGGAAGGAGAGCACCTTCATTTTCAGATCAGAAATATTTGCCTCTTATTACCTCATGGTTGTTAACTTTTTTCAACTAAATTATAATGTATATGTAGTTGCTTTTATTCTATTATAAGAAATTAGAGAATCGAATCACATTGTGTAATTTAATTAATTAAAAAATAGAATTAAAGATATAAACAATTTAAACTCATTATTATAAATGAATTATACTCCTTGGTACATATATGAATTTATACTAAATAGAAAATAAACTAAATCACTGATGGACAATGGCAGACTAGAGCCATTAACAGGATTTTAAAATAAAGACTAGGTATACAAGCATATCAATTTATGGAAAATAAAAAATACTTGAGCATCAGGTAGATCCTGAATGAAATAGTTGATGGTTGTTTGCATCTTATAGGTTATAATAAGTTCATCTTCTTTTTAGTAACTTCCAATAAATCTAGAAAAATTACTAGTTCTTGTGAAAAACAAACTGCAATAAATACAGAAAATACAACATTAGGGGCCATCCATTTAGTACATACACAAAAATCTGGCAAAGCTTGACCCATTTCCCCTCCCTGTACACATGCGTACTTTTTTAAACACATCCTACCTACATCTGTACTTAGATTTGACACACACCCCAATTCTATAGAACGGACTATATTTAATCCACACAGAAATGATCAAGGATTAATAATATTCACATGTTAATTAAAATATAATCCACCAATGTTGAATGTCAGGCTGCATCAAAGAAATAAGCTGTATAACTTTCAAAAGTTTGTCTAGTGTCCGCTAAAATTCAAACGCCGACTGAACCAAGTTGAATAGGTTACATATTACAGAAATTATTATCGAGGTTTCAACCCGCACGTACCCTGTATTCAATGCATGCATACATTATCAGTAGACCCCCTCCTATGCAAGCCTATCAATTGGGTTACCCCCACTCCCCCCTCTATGCATACAAACTAAATGAACTGCCCCCTAGTGTACCAGTCATGACCAACCAACCCAAATTCATGAGTATTCATGCCACCTTCAGGTCCTTGTCCATGTAGACCTACCATCAATACTTGCCATTTAGTGTCTTACCTTATTCACACATATATTTTACAAATCTTTCCTTTTTCAAAAGCACTAGATATTGCCTAAACAATGGTATACATGATAGACTGCCTTTGAAACAGTATATTTGTCTTATTGCTTGAAGAATTACATATATGAATGATTCTGATTGGTTCCAAATTAGGAAACTAACATAACACTTTAAAAATAACTTCTATAATGTTAGAAGTTCTAAGGCATTACAAGTTTGATTTAATTCATTAGTTGCAATTTATAATGCATGTTAGTTTCTCTTCTGTTAGTTCATCACATATTTTTACTTGAATGACCTTGTATACTTATGTACACCTAAGTGACATGCAGCTGACATTTCCATTCCTAACCACATTTTAATAAGTAAAGATTGTTTCAGATATTAAACATATTGGAGAGACCACCTGTCTTGAGAGACTATAATTTTATGGCAGAAAGGGTGGTCTTTCAAGACAGATTCTACTGTAATAAGTAAAAAAAAGATTGTTTCAGATATTAAACATATTGGTATTTCCATAACTATATGACTTCAAAACTGGAATTACAGTTATTGTTATTGAAGTGTTTAATGCCATTTTTCAGCACACGATAGGCTATACATGGTGGATTAAGAACTTGGGGACCCCTCCCCCCACGAAAGAACCACCAACCCAAGAGAAGCTAATGGCATGCTTATGGATCTAGCATAAATTGGAGTTAACTTTTCAAGATAAGAAAAAATGGAACTGACTACAACTGCCTCTCTTGAAATGAATATACAGTAAACATATTTTCAGTACTTCTGGTTAGAATATATTAAATGGATACTCTCTTGCATGTGTATCACAAAACATGGAGTTTAAATTCTGCCACTCCTGACACATCCTTGGGTAGGACCTTTCAACTTTCTCTGCATTCACCCAAGAAAAACCCTCTATTCTAGTTATTCATCAACTAGATACCCACAGGATAGTTTCTTGCTCATGTATATATGCTTATATTTGGTTGTGTCAACTACTGGTCTGAAAGTTTTACCCTTAAAAGTTCTTTTGACCCCCCAGGGTGCTTGTCGGTGGAGGTTGAATACGCAGCATTTCTTTCTCCTCTTAGCTTTTCTATTAATATAATTAGGTAATGTATTTGAGTGAGAGAAGAAATTGTTATAGTAACTTATATTTCCTCCCAGAATACTTACTCAATCACATTACCATAAATCCCTACATTATTCTCTCCAACTATGCTCAAGTTAAAACTGACAATAACTGGTCTATGGATCTCCAACTAGGAGTAAATATATAGCAGTTACTTCCTTTTGTCTATATATATATATAGATATATTTTTTTTATGGGATGGCTGGATTCAGTAGAATTAATTCCCATTGTTAATGTGATTGGGAAGTTGACAAAAAAATCTGCCTTTAAGGACTCTGGTTGAGACAAGATACTGCAGAAATATCATCAATTATGAAAATAATTTTTATTAAAGAAAAACGTACTCAAAGAGATGCATTCTATTCAAATGAAATTTATTATCTATGATAAAGTACATATCTTTTGGCCATGCAAGATTACAAATAGTCCAACACTTCTAATTTTAAAATTCCAGATAACAGGTTCTGAAATGTATGAACTACTTCTAATTATAATTACTAGTGGTTAAACATGGTATCAACAAAAGTAAGGTACTCCAAAAGAAGCATTTCCTAGAAATTATTACAAATTGAGTTCCATAAATATCGGAATATTTTCTTCACAATTTCATGAATTCACATTGTTTTTCAAGTTTTCAACAGATTTTTTATGTGATACATTTTCTGTATTTTCTAGAACTTTTCATTGGTTTAATACAGGTGAACCACAATGTCTTCGATATCACTCTACTTGATTCTGCTGAGTAGGTTGTCATTTGGATGACAAACCAGTCAATTTTTCTGATAATTCCCATAATGCAACTGCAGCATCGTCATCACATGCTTGGGGATTGGGCTGTTTCTCCTTGCAGTCACTGGAAGCAAAAAACACAATTGCTTCATAAACTTTTTATTTGTTCACAAAGGATATGAAAGAAAAGGTAATTTATTGCCAATATTGCAAGATAAGCAGACATGTTGGAGGTATTTTATAAAACTGATCTTTGATGTAAAACAGTTTCAAGTTATTTGAGATTGTGATCCAAGAGATAATTCATTTCACTCTTATTTATTACCTGGCCACCCTGAGTTCTCCCACTAACCATCCAAAATGATAAGGAAACTAACTTTTGTTAGCCTGATAAATTTATTTTGAAAAAGCATTTAAGACCATATTTGATTTGTCAAGCTTGGCAAATCTTATCAGTACTCTACACAATTTAACTGTGGTGATGTTTGAAGCAGAATAGTGCTTAAAGTTAATTTCTGCATCAAAATGACAGGCATAGGATGTCAACAACTCTGTTAATACCTGTAGTATCTCCCTGACACTCCTTCTAGATCCTCTGACACAGCACAGTAAATCGTGGTCTGGATTCCTTGTATGGTACTCTTCATGAGCAACCATGTCAATGGACGAAACAGGTACCAGCTGAGAACCAGAATACCTTTCCTCCTGTACCGCATCAACTCTGTATGAATAACGCCTGGATGCAAAGCATAGGTTGTTACTCCTGTTCCTGAAAAGAGAAAGTCACAAAAATATTGACATATTTTTTCTTTTGAGGAAAAAAGGAGATTTTTCATAACAATACTATACTTTTTTACGAATATAGGCTGACAACATTAATCTGTTGTCCCTTGAATAATAATCCAATGATTGCAAATAAAGCAAGGGTCCAGCAGTACATCATGGTCACATTTCAACATGTTTCTCGTTGCACATAATAAATTGTCATGTGCCATGGGCTGGCCATGGTCCTGTGCAGGCAGGGAAAAGGTCATTATAAAATTCATTTTAAAAACGTGCATTGCAATAAATTATCTTCAATAAAAAAAATTAAAGGTAACAATTTTAGTCACTGGTTGATAATTCGTAAGACTGTTTGGCATAATAAATCATGTCTTAGTGAGCATTGTAAAGTACACCTGCATAGATAAAAAAGTGGGAGCATTCACAAGTACCATGTAGGCAGTATGAGAAGGATACACAATCAGAATCCAAGCTGTCATCTGTATATCAGCATTAAGGTAAAGCAGCATTTAGTGTATACAGAAAATGACCCATAAGATAGTTTTGTCTCATATTACAACAATTCATGAAGTATTAACAATAAATTTAGAGATTATCTCCCTAGTAGTATAGTGGTAAAATTGTATTGACAAGATATTACGGGGTTAAAAATTCATTTAGAAATCTCCACTAATTATATCCCTATATAATATGGAAAACAAGGCATTACAGATAATTACCAAATTGGTTTTGATTAGATCTTCTTAGTTAAGAATCTCATTTAGTTTATGCTGTTAATAAGCATCACACTCCTCCACCACGTTGATGGAAATTACAATCTGTACCCACTCCAGATCAGCAAGACCAGCAGCCAGTGCTTGCACCATGCCAAAAATCATGAGAAGCAACTCCAGCATTGTACCCAAAATGCAGGAGGCCTACACCAGCATGGATAATGAAGAACACTACTGGGTATGAACTCTATAATGGAGACAAAGACTTGGACTCTGATACTTTTTTAAATGATGATGTGATGCTTACACAAATGCTAATTTCATTTACAAAGCACTGACCCAAGAGACACAAAACTTGTTACTAACCTTATTATGGCTATGGAAGAAGTTAAGCTGGTTGGAGACCCATGTCAGAAATAAAACTCTATGAGAATCACTAAGATCAGCCTTTCATATTCTCCCAGCCTACACTGACCAATCTTTTCCTGCTGATGACAAACCTTGGAAGACATGTTGGGATAAAACAGAGATCTGGCTGTGCAAATGGTACCTACCTTGGTACATGACATTGGACATTGTGGTCTGCAGGTTTGAGTCTGAAAGAGTTTTGTTAGAATACTTAGCCAATGACAATGCTCAGCAGTGACAGCAAAAGCAAACTTGAGAGGAAACAGATGATACAGTAGTGGTCTGCATTACAAGCAAGGATCCCAAAAACTTTATCCATGACCTGTACTGTTCTGTGTATAACATGGAGAACGTGAGTTTTTTCTGCTACAATGGTATCTGGAGGGTTTTTTGCAGACAAAGTGAGTTTAGTGCAGTCTACCTGTTGAACTTACAGGCAACAAGCCAGATGTATGTAAGACCAGGACTGAGAAGCTCTGCTGGCAGATTGAGATGGGTTGAAAAGCTCAACTATGATGTGACCCCATAAACTGTGCTAACAATCTACAGTCAAGACTTGCTTACTTGATTAGGACCACTACTAGCTTGGTCCATTCTGTAGGCTGTTTGTTTCACACACAAAATTAACTGCACTAGAGCAAGGCACCAAGATTGTTGGCATTGACAATCCTCGTGTCTACATCCAAACGATGACCAAACCATGATGAACAGCAAACACATAATGGCAGGTAGGAAACCATATGGTTGACTGCATCAGTGGCAGGCAAGAAGAAGATTAATTTTAATGTCAAGTACATTGTGCAGGAGATTGCTGAGACCTCCCTTAGCATACAGGGTCATCAAAGTGCAACAAAACGCTAATGTGATATGGTACCCCATAGCTCTTTCATAGGCTGTGGTGTTGAAAAAGTCATGCAATACAGAGACAGACCATCAGCAACAAGTTCAACATTCATGATTCTAACAGCATCCTGCTAACAGAATGATGGCTCTGCACAGCAATTATGTGGTGTAATAACCCTAAAGGTTATATTATTAGTCACCCTTAGTAACCCCATTTGCCCCTCCCACTGGGTTGTCGAGAAGTTCATCCAAAGGGCAGCCAGCAAAACTTATGGGAATACACAAGTTAACATTGACTGGGTGTCAGTTTGTCAGAAGGTGGTTGCACAGGACTTCTATACTGCCACATGCCCAGAGTCACTACATAGAGACTGGATAACTGACTGTATTGATAATTCTTGCCACACAAATTGCCAGTTTACGTGCTGCTGATGCCACATAATGCCATTGCACACTGCCCCATGGCACAATACACATTTAAAACAACTTTTTTGTTTCAATGACAAAACACACTACTATTCCAAACCAACGGTGTCAGGAATATGTCTAAACTGATGCTGCATGAACCTGAGGTGCATGGTATTCCAATGGATCCACAGATGTTATTTTTCACTTTCATTCCCATGGTTCATGCAGTTGTCTCCTGCAAACTTAAGCTGCACACAAGATAAGAAGATAAGATCCACTTCCAAAGCAGACTGCCTCACTGAACATGAGATGGTATTGCCTGCGATTTCACTGGAGCTGATACTGCAGCTGTTGCTACTGGACCAGCATGTGTGTTGGAAGTATCTGATATTTTTGTTTTAGTCTTCTGTTGTTTCATTATCTCAGCAAGTCTTTTACCATGGTAACCTGTGTCGCTTCTTGATATTGTACTGCTGAAGTATCCTTTGATGGCAGTTGTACTTAAGTATCCAATATCAATTTTCCTTGTGATTACTTCTTTCCAAACCTGACAGATTTTTATGCAATCATGCCAAGAGCTGGAACTGTAAAAGTAGCTGATGAAGTTTGACAAACAAGCCCGGATACATGGATCATTTTAAATCAATAACTTTGACTGTTTTCTATAATTTTAGGCAGAATGTGGTTTACAACTGCTTTGAACAGTCAGACCAGAGATGGCTTCTAGGTCTTTTCTACCTCATTGCTGCTCATCTCCATACAGTAAGAGACCAGCCTTTGTATTATTTTGCTGCTCCAGAACCCCACATCACAGACAGACAATCAAACTTCTCTACTAGTGTTAATTCATTGGGTGTGGGAACCGCATCACAAATAGCCATCGTTGCACTTGTCCATATCTTGCTCATGGGCTGCCAACTAAAACAGTATCTCATTAAGATCCATGACACTTGCAGCAACTGCCATGGTGGTCACTCTGCTAGTTGAGTACTTAATTATTATTGGCTTATAGGTAATATAGATTAATGTCCAAAGTGCTACAGTGTGGCTGGTGATGAACAAATTATAAAGCCACAATACACCAGCTAAAGAGCAGGGTGTAAAACATAAAATAAGAGACTGGTAGGTCTGTGCGCAGAAGCAGCTTCCCAAAACTATTTCTGAGAAACTATGAGGCCTCTATATAACATTTAGCCTCATTCATTGTTTCACTTAGCTTATCCCTAAATGAGTCTTTGTCTTCACAGTAAATGAAGGCTATCCAGCATACCTGCTCATGAAAGTCAAAGGCAACAGAACTGTACTTTTGTGTTATGATCGATATTTTAGTGCTGGCATGACTGCTTACATAAGTGAGTTTGGGTTGTCATTAACTTATGCAAGAAACCAGAAAGAAAGACATAATAATTCAGGTGTCACACAGTGGTGGTTTCCACTAATATTTAAACAAGTGCATAAAGAAGGTCATCCAGATCAAAGCCTTCAGGGTTGAAAAATAATACTGTCTCATCTGCTATGAGCACATGACCTGCATATATCTTGTTCAGAAACATAGCAGGGCAGATGATTACAGTAAAATCAAAGTGGTCCTTAAATGCAGATTCAAGCGGTTTGGAAGCAAACATAATCTTGACACAGCCATTATGATCATGGTGCAATATTCCTATGTAATCGAAGATCACTTGCTGGAATGGCAGGCTAGTATACAACTGACACAGACTGGCAGCAATAGGCTGAACAATGCGTCCATAATGATGTACAAGTTTATCACACCTACCACCACGGTTCTCATTCAGTGTACAATGTTCTGCCTTTTGCTTGAGTTTTCAAAACATATTTCTGGATAGTTAGTTATATGGACTATTGCTGACCCCATACAGTTGAAAAGATGAAACCAGTGTTTGCAAATGACATAAAAATCAATTGATGTCAAGTTCATGTCATTGCCAATATGTTTCAGTTTCTTCACACTGCTGATACCTCACCTGCTCCTGGGCACTGATATAGCTCCGGATGCCTAGGATTATCACTAACATTTATTAAAAGAGGGATTGTAGACATACTCATACCTCAATGATAAAAAATATTGCCTTAATGTTTCTTGCTGGTGCATTCAGGTTGATGTTTCTTTCATGTATTGTATTTCTTATCCACACCATCCTGTGATGTTGTAGCACTTAAATATACAAGAAGCCACTTTTCCCATGTACTGCTAACGCAAGTTCTGTGTGGGTCATGTCACAAACCAGAACAATGCCACTGATTTAGGTTTGAAAAAGTTGAACCATAAATTATGGGATGGCAGAAAAATAATTTATTTTATCTTGTCCCAAGTAAAAAGAATACTAAAGTTCAGGTGCCATTTCTTTAATACTAAGCTGAACTTTTAAAACTTTTTTGATGGCTGAAAGAGACTATGATGTTGAAAAGAAAGATTTTGCTAGCGGAGACACTGATATACATGATAAAACAGAATATATTATATTTATTGAGCTGTCAGCAGTATGTTCTGAGGAGATAATGGAATTGGAAGAAAAATTGCTTAATTGGCAAAAAAACTGAATCAGAACATCAATAATATTTGCCCACCCTCTGCGCAGTTATTACCCCACTACTGATTCTAATAAGCAAAGGCATCAAGGATACAATAAGTACACAAAACATTGTCATTTCATTCATCAATTTATAATTTCTAACCTGAATGGGAAATCTAACAGTGCATTTTTCAGACAAAAGGACTGATGCAGCAATGATCTTCCGTATGATCTGAATAATTCCATAAATTTGGGAGTTACATCCTTTAAATGCTTGCCCTTTTTATAATTGAATTGCTTGAGAAATATTAAAACTAAACATTGCCAATATTGGACACAGATAATTTTTGGTTTTCGGTGTTTATTACCTTCTGTGTATGTGTGGTCCAATGAGAGTCACCCATTTACTGAAAACTGAATTTTTCACAGAACTGGAAAAGGACAGTGAGCAGCTGGTTCTTCTAGTACATTAAAAACTCCATTTTGGATTGAAAAACTATCATGAAGGTACACTGGCATAATAAATATGCTTGCAAAATGTCATTTTACTTCATTGAGACTGCATAGTCATACTTAATGAACTTCTTGGCTCTGACTAATGATGAGACAGAAAAAAGCAGTGGGGGCATACAAGTTTTCTTGCTTGAGCATATGGTACACATTCTTCATGACTGCATTATTTTTTGTGTCACTTTGCTTGTTGAAAGTATAAACTGCATGACTCCAATCCAAAATAGGGCATATGACAAATGAAGATAATTAAAAAAAAGTGTTATTATTTATGTTACCAAGTAGTCGTCTGCTGAGTTCCCTGTTGAAGAGAATGTTGGCCAGCTTGCTGTGACAGTATGCATACCATGGTGTGTAGTTCTTCTCAAGACCAAGGTCTTCAAAGTGTATCTGCTTACCTTTAAAGATAAACTTACTAAAATCCGTAACTACTATCATTATTGTTTTTTTGATCTCCTGTTTATTTACATCAAAAGTTTGAATCAGATAATATTCAGTGTTTTAAAAATACGACTGTACAGCCAATACTGATTATTGTTTTGTATCTCCTGTTTGTATACATCAAAAGTTTGAATCTGTTAATATTTAATGCTACAATAATAGCAAACACAAATATCAGTACTTTCTAGTCTTGTATTACAATCATGATCTCCACTAAAATAACCATTTGTTTAAACACTGCCTGAACCATATCTAATGTTAGAAGGAAAGAAAAAAAGGATAGAAAAAACAGCAGGAAGGATAGATAATCACAATAAAGAAATATCCAGACAGAAGATTGATTTTGTTTCTGTTCAAGTTATTTCTATCAAAAAGATTTAAGTACATCACTCTGATTGAATAAACCTTACTTTTTTAAAAAATACGACTGTACAGCAAATATTGAATTTGTACAGGATGTGCCAAAAATTATCTGATGTGCATTGGACAGTTTAGTTGATGGCATAATATGAATGTTGATGGTGGAACTTACAAGTCAATTATAAATAATTTCATAGCCCAAATGAAGACTTGACCTAGGAGAGCAAAGGGATAACATGTGCCTGATATGGCTACGTTATGGTACATATCAAACTTACACCAGATATGAGCCAAAGCAGACACTGTGACCACTCTGCTTGGAGCTGACTTCTTGAGGAGATCAAGTAATAAATTGGTCAAAAGGAAATGCCCAAGATGGTTGACAGCAAACTGGAGCTCATAGCCATCTTCTGAATTCTGTTTTGGACATGTACTAACAGCTGAAAATAACAAAATTATATGGATACTTGAAAAACACTCGAGGACAATCAACAAGGTGTAACAAACAGCAAAATAACTTACATGTTACAATGTTGTACATAATTCAAGAATTATTTTGATTGCTAATCAAATGAGATTACAGGTCTAACAAACAAGTGCAACCTGGTATCACCCATGGTTGGATTAGTAGACTGTGTACAATATGTCTTTACTTAATATGATGATACACATGAAAACACATTATCATATAGTCGTACAGTCTAAATACATCTAATAACACTTCTATTTAACCAATCAACGTTTTGTATGTAATTCTGGCTTGAGCATTTATGCATAATTTTGTCAGCTTTCTATTCTGTGTTTCAACATTTTTATTATATGATATTCAATGTTTTGTCCTTCCTGTTTTGTGATGTATCCAGATTATATCACTTAGAAATTCCTGTCAATCATCAGATATTCCTGCAATTTTTCATTTCAGATTTCTGAATAATGCTACATAATCAATTTTATTATTTCATCCTATATCTAATAATAATAATAATAATAATAATAATAATAATAAGGACTTTGTATGGTGCCTAATCTTTAGAAGCTCTAAGCACTTTACAACATCTATAATTATATGACTACACTACAGAAAAACAAAACAAAAACCATGAAATTGGAAAGCATTTCTAGTAGTTGGGATACATTTCAGTTGAATGACTAAGACATTTTCATCATGTGGAAACTTGTTATTACCAGTGTCTATGAGAACAAGCAAAATATAAAAAGATATTTCTAATGACTAATGAAATTTTGAAAGATAAGATCAGGAACAGTTAGTGTACAAAAACACTGGTACATAAGTTGTTCAATTTATTGTGTATAGAATGAAATTTTGAATATAATATTTTGAATATAACTTGATTTTAGATACTTTCAGATCACTGTCCATTGTATCTCTTGTTCTCCCTCAATATTTCAGATTTACAATTACTTTGGGGAAAGTGTATAAGGTTCTGATCAGGATTATGTAATGTAAAATATATAGCAATAGTACAATAAAATGAGTTCTGTAATAATGGCTAATTCTCTTCACAATTAATTTACTTTCTGGCTGTTCTCCATGCAGATATTTTCTTTGGATATCTAAAAAATTTATTTCAGTGAGCACACATTTTAATATTCTTTTGTCTAGATTTTCCATCTTCTAACCGAATACAGCATTCGCCCAGCTTCAAATAAATACTTTTCAATGTCCTTCCTTTTTGTTATGTCTGATTTACTTCTAAAATACCACCAAAACAATACTATTCACCCAAAGACATTATATTGTCTTCCAAGGTTTTCAATTTCTTGCTTGCATGCATATGCAAATTTCTGAGAGACAGTAATTAGCACATGGCTCAGCCATGTAAGTTGGTACATAATGAATAATACTGACTTTGAGTTATTGTATTTTCTATCATCTGTCATTTTACCTTCATTGGGAACATCATAGTCATGATTTGTTTTACTGTGTCTATTTGGTATTATGCTAATTTCCCATTAATTCCTAATTTAATCATAATGAACATATTTTAATTGGATCATTAATCTAATCCTACCTTGTTTAGAATTTTCAAATTTACATCATGAACTTATCCATGCGATGAATTAATATACTGGATCAAGTTTGTAATTATCCATGCAGACATTCCATAACTCCAGAAAATATCATATAACATTGAAGTCTCTTACTTCATAATGCTATTCATATATGTCATCAAGATTTCAACATATCTTGTGAAATCTTTACATACTGGTAAGCATCATTTCTTATGCCTACTCATTAGAAATGGAATAAAATTCCGAGATCGTAGTAATATCATCCATCTGCTTGTACAGATTTTTAAAAGAAATTCTTCAAATTTCTCGGTTCTTATTCTGGTCCAAAAGTCTCATAAGTACACTAATGTGACTTTAAAATTATCTCATTGTCAATAATTATAAGCAAACAACACAATAAAAACATCTTTTTTTGTCTTTTCATTAAATTGGTATGCAAAGGCTATGAGCTTTTTAGATAAAGGTTAAAAACAGCAAATGCTCTATGAACATTATGTAGAAAATAATGTTTCACAAATTTAGTTTTTCTGATAATTCTGCTTTATTCCTTTCTAGATGCAACACAAATCAAAGCTGGTTATGCATTTCTTCTTTTAGCCTATGGTATTTCTGAATCAAGTTTTAAAGTCACATATTCATGTATGTTTTTTTTCTTTAATTTAAAATTAGTTTGACATTTACTTTTCATGTGGTTGTACATTGATCCCTATGTCAATTTTTTGACTCACAGGTAGTTCTTTTCTAATGTTTTATCTGATCTCGGTGTTTCTTCCATTATGATACAACTTGATTTCATCAAGTTAAAGCAAAAGTTGCACATTTGATAATGTCATTCGGATGTTCCATCTAGTTGAAAGACCATTTTGCACATCAAAAACATCTATGTATAATACGTAAAATATATACCGTACCAATGAATCTCTATGCCATATATGCAATTTATTATTACTATTATTATTATTATTATTATTATTATTATTTAAACATGTGTGTGTGTGTGTGTGTGTGTGTGGGTGTGTCTTGGACTCATTATAAATTAATCTAAGAACTGAACTACATTCTACAATATTTATAATATTCTTTCCCAAGCCTATCCTTATCTGCTTGCCGACTTCTAATCAGAAATATCTCATCTGATTGATACCAGTGGACATGTTATGATCATCTACAATTTTCTTACAACATCAGTAAATATCTTGTTATCATTTTAGGGAAATAATGTCACCGTACAAGATGTCACATATATATCCTTCAGTATAAATTGATTTTATTCCTAGGTGGTTCTGGATATTTTAGAAGAACCACTTTAATGTATTGCATTTATTGTAGCAACATTACTTTCAATAGTCTCCAAAATATTACAATCAACAATCAACATAATATCTTTTCCATTTACTCAAGGGGCCCTGAGCGGCCGAGTGTTCTAAAGTGCTCTCTGTTATGGATCACTGCCATCTCATCTCTGTCTGCGTGGGTTCGAGTCTTGGATTCAAACAATGTGGGTATGCGAGAAAGCTTGTTAGTAGCTTGTCATGGGTCGGTGGTCCCTTCCAGGAGTTTTAAGGTGTTCTTCCTCAACCATTGATACTGGCGGACATGTATAGCCTATCATGTGCTGAAAAATGGCGTCAAACCCTACAACAACCAGCCAACCAACCATTTTACTCAACATAATTTTGTACCAATTATATTTTATTCTTAATTCTTTCAACAAAGAACAGTTCATCTTGTTTGTCATTTAGTGTTACGGTTCTATGTCCTTAAACAAAATAACAGAAAAAAGCAAAAACCAATGTTTTGTAAAATTCAACAAATGATTTTTTTTCCCTAAAATACAATGAGAAAATTTACAAAGAACTTTGATGTTGTAAATTAAATTCCAAACAGTCCTAACAGTCCTATTACAAGTCCATTACATATTCCAAATGTATGAAATTCCAATTTGAATTCTAGTGGTAGTCAAAATAATAACCTAATCAACAATCTCTCCCTTTAAGTCTTCCACTTTTTCTACACAACTTTTCACCTAAAATTATTTCTCTAGTGTTAAATCTCTCTTCCATAAAGTTAGGGAAAGATTGTTTTGCAAAAATAGATGTACATGTTGAGATCATAACTTTCCACAGGACTTGTTGCCAGACTCCAAAATAAGCTGTTTCATAATATTTTTTTCTTCCTATCATATCCATCGATCAACCATCTTATGGCTTCATGGTGAAAATATTCCACATCTTGGCTTTCAAAGTTGTTAAAAACCTTTTCACAACAATAAATTGAGAAACATTGGATATTTTCTTTATCCAACAATTTTAACCCACTGTAGTTTTAAAATGCATTCAATCAAACGCTTCTTTTTAGCAGTGTGTATGCTATTTCCATTTTTTGCTTGGAATTTCTTTGCACAAATGCATTTTGTGAAGTCATTACTGTCAAAGTTTATATGTATCCACTATTTGTAGGTTACTGCATTTGTATGGGAAAATATAAATAAGTTTTAATATTTCATGACCATGGGATTGCAGTATTACTCTGAAAAAATGAGTTCATATATACAAATGCAGTAACCTTTCAATTATATACTCATTTTATTTGTCTACCTTCAAGGCTGAATAATGAAAAGAGTACATTACAAAAAAAAAACAAAGTAATTGAACATATGCTGTTTTAAAAAAATTACCCAGCATTGGATTCATCAATGCACAGTGACAACATTAATGTGCACATAGCACCAATCAGCAACCTTTGAACTTGGTCACATGCTTGACATTAATTTCAAAACAGCTTGTTTAGTTTATTCACAAATAAATGTAATATGCCCAAAACTAAGGCATCTGCTACATAAAGGTACATTGTTTGTTTACAATCAAAGTAGTTCCTAATGCATGATACTATTTTTAGACACCTGGGTTGTGCAATATGCAGCTGTGTAGTATGGAAAAATACTGCAAGATTGATTGTGACAATGTAAAGTTACTGCAAGATTGATTGTGACAATGTAAAGTTACTGCATGATTGATTGTGACAATGTAAAGTTACTGCATGATTGATTGTGACAATGTAAAGTTACTGCAAGATTGATTGTGACAATGTAAAGTTACTGCAAGATTGATTGTGACAATGTAAAGTTACTGCAAGATTGATTGTGACAATGTAAAGTTACTGCAAGATTGATTGTGACAATGTAAAGTTACTGCAAGATTGATTGTGACAATGTAAAGTTACTGCAAGATTGATTGTGACAATGTAAAGTTACTGCAAGATTGATTGTGAAATGTAAAGTTACTGCAAGATTGATTGTGAAATGTAAAGTTACTGCAAGATTGATTGTGACAATGTAAAGTTACTGCAAGATTGATTGTGACAATGTAAAGTTACTGCAAGATTGATTGTGACAATGTAAAGTTACTGCAAGATTGATTGTGACAATGTAAAGTTACTGCAAGATTGATTGTGACAATGTAAAGTTACTGCAAGATTGATTGTGACAATGTAAAGTTACTGCAAGATTGATTGTGACAATGTAAAGTTAACAAAAGAAAATGAGCGAATAATATATTTTAGTTTTGTTCATGCATGTCGACAATGATTGCCAGCCAGGGATCACCACGTGACCAACATAAACCATTTTGTACAGAAATCTTTCTCTCACTTGCATGTGTAATGTATATATGGTTCAGTTGGTCATTCTTTCATTGAACATATTGTCCTACTTCATTTGCTGATATTTATGTAGCAGATGGACATTTAGGATCTTAGGACATATGTCTTAAATTGTATTTTTTGTCTTGCTCTTTCCTGTTAATTAAATAAAATTTTCACATTTAAAATGAGTTCCATTATAATTAAGAATAAAATATCTCAAGAATTAGTATGCATACGTTTCCTGGCTTTTTTTGTATTAAGGCATCGATGTCATTATTTGAATGTAATGTGGGTCCATTTCAAATTCAAATTTAAATTTACAAAATTTAAATCCACTCAACTATACCATTAAAAAACATACTCTACTTTGTTTTAAAAATGTAGGTGAATTGCACATACATTTGGAAGAAAACAACATGGCAATTCATAGCTTTATTTATTCTTCTTAAGCAACAAATAAAACAAGTCTGTTTGTGAGAGCAAAATATTAAAATCTGTTTCAGACAGAATGGGACAATGACAGCTTTTGCCTAAACTGTGTCTTTTATTCCTAAAATCAAAATGAAGGAATTTCCATCACACTGGGAATTTATTATATGTTTGCAAAATCTGGTGAGAGGACGCATATTATAGTCCATAGTATACCTGCATTATTGATCAGAATGTCCAATCTGTCCTCATTCTTGATGATTTCTTCAGCAAATTTGTGGACTGATTTAAGAGAAGCAAGGTCTAACAGATACTCTTGAACATTTTTGTTTCCAGTTGTCAGCCTGATTTCTTCTGCTGCAGTTTCAGCACGTGCCAAGTCCCGACAAGCCAAGATTACTCGAGCCCCTAGGACATAAAAACCAAAAACTTGGTTGTTCAGACAATTTTGATATAGACATTTAACTATTTCATATCCAATAAAAACTAATTTTACAACCCTGGGTATCATTACCACTTCAGCAAAGCTTCCTCTCACAGAACAAATCTAGTAAAATTGTTACATAGGAGTCATTACATATCATACGGCTCATAAGATGATAAATATGTTTCGGAAAAACATTTAGTGTACGTGAACAAAACACATATTATATTGATGGATCTTAAGTGAAATGGCTAAGATTTAAACTTCTGTTGGTTCGGAGACCAGTTTAATCATATTTCCCAAGAAAGGCTTTTGAATTAAATTCAAAATCAATCCATCTACTACTATAATGAAGTACAAGAAAATAACAAAGAAATGAGTACCCCTTTTAGCCAACTCTCTTGCGGTCTCCTTTCCCAAGCCACAGTTTGCTCCAGTCACAATTACAGTCTTTCCATCCAGACGACGATTACTCAAACATTTCCCTCCTTCACAGTATCGACGTATGGCAACAACACCCAAGCCTGTGAATACAGAGAACAATAGATAAGAAATAAGATTATAATATATATTCCTCTCTCTCTCTCTCTCTCTCGATCTCGATCTCGATCGACAATGTACCCAAAAACTAAACTGAAAATCAGATCAAAAAGGCTATGACTAAAATGAAAACATACAATATGATTTCAGCAATAAAGTTTAGCTTCAAAAGTCACACTAAACTGTCCTCTTAATGGTGATAGTCTATTGATGTTACCTAATGAATATAAAAGGAAACAACTGGTAAACATTTAACTGACAAGGAGTTAGAAAGAATTCTAAACAAAAGTTAATTAAGAGAACAGTTATTTTTAAAACAGCTAGCTCAATTAACTATTAAAGTATCTGTCAGATATCACAGTACCAGAAGTAACCAGGTTTATCTCATTTAGCTTTGAATTATACTGAATACAAGTTCATTAATATTTAAACATATAATTAACAAAAACAATGCAATTGTTCTTTATCAGTTTGTGTAAACAAAACGTCCTTACATCTGTTACATGTGATTATGACATACTTAAACATTTAAAAAAAGATGCATGAGATCTGGAAAGAAAGGTAATCATTCTTTAGACCAATGTACAGCAAAAAAAGCAGAATGCCATAAGCGTAAGAAGAGACGACACTATGCAAAATGCTGTCAAAATCAACAGTTCGCACAATAGAATTGAGAGCGGAACCTGGATTTCTAAGGACTGTTAGCACAAAGTGGCGTCTGTCATGGATAACACGAGTGAGATTGAACAACACTTCACTTGTATTCAAGATTGATACTGTAGCTGATGTGACTATTTCCTGAGAGGGATTTACGAAAAATCGGCGACCAAAAACTATCAAGTTTTGATCGAAAACTATATGGACCGGGAAACTCTGAACTTAAAGTGCTGAGAAAATTTACATCTGGTCCGAAATCAAACAATGCATTCAGTGTATAAAACATAGTTGTTGTAAATGGACTGAATCAGGCACTCGGGGGCAGTCCCGCGATTCAGGCTCTCAAAATTATTGAACAGGTAAATATAATCGTCAGTAAATGCCTCATATAAAAACTCACAAAATGCAAGCAAAATGCACGATAAATCCATAATTATTTATAGGGATTAGCGCAAAAAATATCCAAAAACTGTTAAAAGTCTAGGGGAGCCAAAATGGTTCTATAACATAATTGGACAAAATGCCAAACTTTATGCCTTATCTAGGCCTACCCCATGAAAGGTTCCTATCCCTTTATTGAATAAAATTCAAGTGGAGTTGGATAGAAAGGAAAAAATGGGTGTTATTTCAAAAGTAGATGAGCCCACAGAGTGGTGCGCGGCAATGGTTGTTGTTCCGAAACCTAACGGTAAGGTACGATTTTGCGTAGATCTGACTAAACTGAATCAGTTAAAAGAGATAACCACCCACTGCCAACAGTTGAGGAGTCCCTTGCAAAACTAGCAGGTGTAAAGTTTTTCACAAACACTGATAAAAACTCAGACTTTTGGCAGATAAATCTGTCAGAAGATTCACGCCGCCTTACAACTTTCATTACTCCTTTTGGTAGGCTTATTTTAATCGCCTTCCATTCGGGATCAGTTCTGCGACTGAATTTTTTCCCGAAAAGGACGTCAGAAACTCTTTAGCTACTTGACGGAACACTCTGACACATAGACGATCTTCTTTTTTTTTTTTAGGGGGAAACGCTGAAACAACATGATGAAAGACTAGAAACGGTCATGAAATCAATTAAAAAGGTCGGCGTCACTTTGAACGCTGAAAAGTGTGAATTTTCGAGACCATCCGTAAGGTTTCTTTGACATGTTGTTGAAGAAAATGGTTGCCGACCTGATCTAGAACAGTCAAAGCTATAACTGAAATGATTTCTCGGTACTGCAAATCAGCTCGGCAAATTTAGTCCAAATTTGGCAGAAAAATCAAAACCATTACGTGAGCTTTTGAAAGGTATAAACTCGTGGACTTGGGGTCCAGATCAAGAACAACCTTTTAGAGATATCAAGCAATATATGATATATTCACCATTTTTGACACATTATGATCAACGTTCCCTCTAAGCTGCGACCGCGCGCTCAGGCATACCAGTGCAGCTGAATTGTCAATTTTTGCTCAATCCAACGTTAAATTTTGCTGGTCTCCGTAATGCTTGCGCAGTGCAGCGAGCACTGCGCACACATCTACCGTTCGCTTAGAGGGAGCGTTGATTATGATCCAAATAGAAAAATAGTTATATCTGCAGATGCATCTTCATTTGGACTAGGTGATATGCTACGACAGAAGCACGGTAGCATTCTGAGACCGGTGACGTTCGCATCACCAGGTTTGTCAGAAACTGAACGTCATGCTCAAATAGAAAAAGAGGCCCTTGCAATCACTTGGGTTTGTGAACGCTCCAGTAGCTATTTAATTGGGTCACAATTCAAACTTTAGACTGACCATAAGCCATTAGTGCCACTAATGAGCACAAAAATCTTGGCAGATTTACCCTCTAGAATGCAACGCTTTAGAATGCGTTTGATAAGATTCAACTTTTGCATAGTTCATGTTGCTGGCAAGAATCTATTAACTGCTGATGCTCTATCCAGATCATCTTTAACTTATTACTCTGAGAGTGACAGAGAATTTCAGGCTGAAACTAACGACTACGTTGACTTCGTAGTTAGTAATTTGCCTGCATCAAATACTCGACTGGAATAAATAAAGTCTGAATATCAAAATTATTTGAATTGCAAACAACTTTTACAATTCTGTGAAACGGGTGGCCAGAGAAATCCGCTATTGACGGAAAAACTTCAATCATACTGGGCAGATAGAGATGAATTTACAATTCAAAATGGTATTTTAATGAAAGTTACACACCAGGTCGTACCATACTCAATTTTAAAAAATCCTAAAGAGAAGTCACGATGGTCACCAAGGCAGAGTTAAATGCAGAGAACGCGCCAAAACGTCAATTTGGTGGAAAGGACTAAGAACTCGGCTAGAACACTTGGTAAAATCTTGCCAAAATTGCATCGAAAACTCTAGAGATCACGCTGAACCAATGATACCAAATGAATTTCCAAGTCGACCTTGTCAAAGAGTCGTTTCAGACTTGTTTGAACTGAATGGTCAAACATATCTCTCGGTGAGTGATTATTTCTCACGATACATCGAAATAGCAAAATTGGAAAGCTAAGGTTCAAAAGCAATTGTCAACCATCTCAAATCAATCTTTGCGCGACACGGTATACCAGAAGTATTAGTTTCAGATAATAGTCAGCAATACACATCCGCAATATTCAAAAGATTTTGCGATAAGTTATGGATTCAGGCATATTAAAAGTAGTCTAAAATATACACAGAGCAATGGTCTCGCCGAAAGAGCTGTTCAAACAATTAAAAAGAATGCTTAAAAAGCAAACGACCCTTACATAGCTCTTTTGATATATCGCGCAACACAATTACCAAATGGATACAACCCTGTCGAATTACTGATGGGAAGAAAATTACAAACTACTTTGCCAATGGCACCAAACAACTTGAAGCCGAAACGGCCAGATTTAATAAGGCCAGATTTCAAACTACTTTGCCAATGGCACCAAACAACTTGAAGCCGAAACGGCCAGATTTAATAAGGCCAGATTTAATAAAACTGAAGAATTCGGAAAACTATCAAAGCAAACTCAAAAGAGAAACTATGATCGTCGACATCGCGTCCGAAATATGAAAAAAAACTTTAGCTAAGGAATAAAATATGTATGTTTTCATCAGGGATATTTAAACCTGATAAATCTACACCTCTTTCATCCATGGTAGTAACTGACGAGGGAGAAATACGGCGTAATAGGAGAAATTTAATTCCCATGCCTACCACATTATCAGAGCCTCTCAGAGTTACTGCTTCAAACTCCGACACATTGACCGACTAAGATGAAAGCAAAGCAGTGCCAACCAGTCAAAACGGATATTTCACACGTTCGGGAAGATTGTCAAAACCACCTGAAAGACTTAATACAAGACACAATAATGAAATAACGAGTGCTAAAGAATGTCGTAGTATTAGCGCAGCATGGAGATAAATTAAATTTATTTATTTATTAAAACGCCAGAAAAAAATGGAAGTAGAAACAACAAGCTACTAACAGACGCGTAACGAACAATGATAAAGTTTACAGCAGCTTTAAAACATAAAAAAAAACAATTAGAATTCCTTTTTTTTTTACAAGAATTAACTATATGGCCAAGCTGTCTATTTTGTACTGTTAAACAAGAGAGCAAAAAACAAGTGCATCACCAATTTATTCAAAATTACTACCTATATCAAAAGGCTTTAATTTTAGGTTGATAAAGATCAAAGAAATTACACATTATATATAGTTAAAGAGACTGAATAATATAGGCTGTTTAAAAAAAAAAGAAAGTACAAACCAGCATACAAGTCGACTCTTATCAAGTGAGATAGGTGTTGCCGAAGACCAACGGGGCAACTTTATTTTTGTTTGCTAAAAGAGCTATTATGAGGATGTTAAAAACTACAAATCTTTAAATATTTGTTGCTTCAATAGTAACTGTTTCAAGTTAAGCAGACATGTAGCATGATGTCCCACCCAGTCACATTATCCTGACACCAGGCCGACCAGTGCTAACACGAACCTCTTAGTGCTGAGCGCCAAGCGAGGCAGCTGTTAGTACCATTTTTGAAAGGGTTTGGTATGACTCGGCTGGGAATCGAACTCACGACCTACCGCTTCCGCGGCGGACGCTCTAACCACTAGGTCACTGGAGCGGTCCTAAAGAGAATGGATTGTGTAGTTGGCTATTCCAAAATTTCAAGTGACCAGAGCGCTAGTATATTATATTTTTAAAAATACAAACAATAAAAATATATAAAAATTGTTTTAAGTGTAATAGATGAATTAAAGTTAACGTGATAAAAACGATAATAAAGCAAGTTTTGCATATTCAGCATTTAAGACCCGATTAAAACATTTAGCTCTAACCAATAATTACACAGCATGCATAAATAAATATGCCCATAATTCATGATTCAATAATAATAAAAACTACAATGACATGAACTAAACCTGATGCAACATGCAGCATGATGTTTGTGTTTTAAAACCTAAACATGTTGTTGTTGTTGTAGAACTTAACACCATTTTTTAGCACACGATAGGCTATAACTGGCGGCATGTATTAATGGTGGAGGAAGAACCCGTGAAAACCCCCGGAAAGAACAACCGACCCACGAGAAGATATTGACAAGCTTTCTCACACACCACATTGGCTGAAGATGAGACTCGAACCCATGCAGACAGGTGAGATGGCAGTGATCCAAAACGGAGAGTGCTTTAGACCATTCAGCCACTCTGGGCCCTACTTAAACATGTATACATGTTCTTAGAACAAATTAATAGCACAAAAAAATCCAATCTGTGGCAACTATTCATATCTGTATCGGTTCTTACCTCTTAGAAAATCTTTTACACTCTGATTTCATCTCATAGCTTTAATGTAATTAACAACAAGGAGCCATGCACATGTTAAATATCAGCAGCAAAGATGAAAACAGGAAACTAATATATATTTGTGAGTATGTAAAATATTTTTTTTATATTGGGTTTATTAGGACTGAGCGTTGAAACCATCTCTGATATTCTTCAGCAATACATTTGCTGTTGTGGCTGACATATTGGATGTGTCACGTTTAGGCTGTTAGAAAACGCAACAAGAAAAGATGGAAGACAACAATATGTGCAAAATTTAACAAATTATTTATTTCCGTATAAAAACAAGGTAAAAATGAGAAAAACAATTTACGGTTTATGAATCAAATCCAAAAACAATCTAAAAATAATCCCATAATTAAAAAACAAAAGTCATAATAAAATGTCTTAATTAAACTGAGTTTGAATCCCGATAAAATCCAAAATGGAAGGTGATGGCGAAGGCTGTGCCAAATGCAAGCATAATTAGGTGGAAAATTCCAAACATAAAATTTGACCCTTGATCAGACTGGTCAGATTTGGGAATGCCAAATTGAGTTTATCATATTAAATACATTTCTGCGAAACCATTTGTTGTGTTAGTAATAATGCTGTCATTGGATTTTAAACCTCATCGTTTACTATATAATATAATATGGTATCTCTTTTTATTCTTTGCTCAGAAAAACATCCACACACTATCTTGGAGAGCATCTAATGGGACAAGTCAAACCTCAATCGACCATATGATTATTGATGGAGGTTGGCATTACTAAGTGCTGGATGAGACACGTTAAGTGCTCACAACCTACTTGAAACCAAGTGCTAACTCGAGGTAAGGAACTAACGGTTAGAGGCCATCAGGGGGAAGCGCTATGATGCCTAAAACCTAGGCAATCTGAATGATGTCTCAAAGTTAGACAATCTTAATGATGCCTCAAACCTGGACAATCTGAACACCAACAAAAAAAACCCACAGAATTCCTTTTGTCTCTGTGCAATAGTTAGTCTCACTCAGAACAAAGGAGAAATTAAACTATATCTGAACACCACAATGGAAGAGCCAGCAAGACTGAGTACAAGACAAATCATGAAACCGATGCTGAACATGAAGTCAAAGCGACTGAAAGAGGCTGAACAAAGAACATACAGTTACTGATAATGAAGTGAAGATGAGCGAAAGGAAGAACAAGATCAAATTAATCTTCGAAAACTTTGCCACCGAGGCAGAAACATCAGCAGAACAGAATGATATGATGACTTTTTGCAAAGCAGCCAAGATGCCTAGAGGTGATTATCGAAACACCAAAGATGTACCTATCAAGCTAACAAATGGAAAATTAAATTCATCTGGGAAAGAAAAAAGCAGCTTGAAATAACATTCTGAGACCATCCTCAACAGATTATAGAGTCCCATCACACAACCAATACATCACAAGAAGGGAAAACATCTGGACATAATTGCACGCACCCCATAAAAAGAAGGAATTTGCCCAAAACATTAAGACGTTAAACTGTATAAAAGCACCAGGAAAAAAAAACACTGACACGCTTTGTATAATACTAGAGGAGATATGAGACACGTAGAAAACAAATGAAGAAATGGAGGAGGGGGCTTATCATCAAAATACGATAAATATGGGTATCTAGGCAAGTGTAAAAACTGGAGAAGAATCACTGCTCTTTAGCACTCTACGACTATAACAATCTTCAGCTACATTATCTTAGAACTCGTCACACCTACGTTGGAGGGAATCAACAGATGAGCAAGCAGGATTCTGCAATTATCGCTCTTGCACCAATCAAATATTTGCCCTTCGCCAGATACTGAAGCAAATGACAAGATGGAATAACTCCGTCTCTGTGTTGTTGATCAACTTTGAAAAGACATTTCATAGTGTGCATATGCATAGAAATAAATATAAACAACTTGAATAATGGCTTCAGCTGCCTGATTATCTGTGGTGAGTCAATATTAGGACCGAAGTGAATGAAGGATGTATCCTTTCCCATCTCAAAAGAAGGATGTATCCTTTCCCCTCTCAATTCATCTTTGTAATGGACTGGTTGATGAAAGAGACGACGACGGACAAGAATTAAGGAATTGAATGGTCACTAAACTCCTACCAGGAAGAGCTGGACGATGCTGGTGAGGTTACTCTCTAATTTTATTGCCACAAAGACATCCAACCAAAGACAGACGGACGGGCTGACTACAACAGCAGAATCAATGGGTATAAAAATAATAAAAGTTCAACAAAAAAGGTTTTCAAGAAAAACAACGCAGTTCAACAAACTACAAACCATCAACACACAGGAAGTAGATGACATCAGAGTTCACATATCTTGTCAGCAAAGTTACAACCAATGGGCACAGGAAAGTAGATATTGTACTTAAACTAATGAAAGCCATCCAAACTTATGTCATGATACATAGTTTGTTTGTTTGATTGGGATTTTTAAAGTAGTTTTAACAATTTTTTAGTCATATCGCTACGATGTCTGCAGTGAGGCAGTTTATAGTGATGTCTAGCACTGGGGCATTATGACGCTGACATGTAACATGATGCCCCACACAGTCACATTATCCTGACACCAGGCCGACCAGTCCTAACACTAACCTCTTAATGCTGAGCGTCAAGCGAGGAAGCTGTTAGTACCATTTTTGTAAGCCTTTGGTATGATTCGGCCGGGGATCGAACCCACGACCTCCCGCTTCCGCGGCGGACGCTCTAACCACTAAGCCACCGGAGCGTTACCATGCTACATGGAATAAAGAACAAAACAAAAAGTCTACAAATCACATGTATTATGCATTCTGATAAATGGGTCTAAATTATGGATTCATTCTACACCAAGAGCCTTTGAAGAATATTTACTTGCTTGTTGTGTATGTTTAACGCAAGAGTTCGAAACATGGTAGCCTATATATGGTTGCCAGTATATCTAGCGATGGAAGATCTCAGATAATTCCAAAATGAACCAAAGACGCTACTTGCAAGCTTTATTGTAAGTCCATATTTCCCAAGCCCAAGACTCGATCCCCACATTGACTGAGATATGATGGCAGTGATCGGTAATGGTGATCGCACTAGACTCACCCATTCCCCGGGAAACCTCATACAAAAATAATAAATTTATGTTTTGGCCTTACATCATGATACGGAATGATGAACTGATGACATCGTGCAATATAAAGCCTCTATCAGAAAGGTTAATAAAAATGCACATTGAGACGGCTTTGGCATTGTCTTAATGATGACCCCAGACAGCCTGTACAAGAGGAATCTCAATGCGCACACATGGGCAAAAGGGAAGAGGTCACGAGAAAGAGCACTGGAGATGATCCATGGAAACGAAGAAAAATTTCAAAATTTATCCTTTCTGAAGAACGGTTCCTTTTCGCGAGAAGGATTTATCGTCTGCAAAAAGGGCCCAGTGCGTTGTTACTAATTGTATCAATCAATATTTCTATTTCACAAATGAAATTATTTTGTGTACTAACTCATTTTACATAGCATTTAATATATCTTATTAAAATAAAGTGTTAAAAACGGGTCCTTTCCGCGAAAATGACTTACCAACTGCGAAAATACACAATACATTTTTACTAACATAATCAATATATTTCTATTTCACTAATTAAACAAATTTGTGTTGTAACTGATTTTACATAACTTTTAAAAGAACAACAATTTGTTATGCTTCACCCATTTAAATGAAAGATTTTCTATTCAGTTTTTGAGAATGAATATGTTCGGTCACGAGGCGATATTATGGTATACTGACATAGAGAGCACGTTTTGTGCCCATCACTCATGTGTCCATCACTCATGTGTCCATAAGTCATATTGAAAGATATACGATTCGCTTGTACGGTATATTGAGGGTAAATACGTATTACTTTTCATATATGAAGTAATACGAATGCCATTCTTTTAATATTACATTTTCATTGAATTTGCATGTATGTAGCAAACATCAATACACATGCATGTTACTTGTATTACAAAAGTAATCATGTAGAATTTCGCACTCAAATGCCAAATGTAACTTTAAGTTTAATTTCATGAAAACATTTGTCTATATTTTATAACCATGCCATTATTTCTCAATCGTTGATGATTTTGCTTTCATTTTCTTTTCGTTCTTGTTTTCCTTTCCCCCGGAGATGGTCAAAACATGCACCCTAAAGCACATAATCTTAGTTCCTTTTGACCCTTGCCATCCTATTTTTGATATTTGGCCATTTATTTTGGAGTGTAGAGTCAGAGACGACTGCCTATCGAAAAGCTGAAATTCGTCGACACATTAAAGTAGTCGCTTACCAGCCGGCCTAGCAAACTTGAACGACCTTTCATCGAGATATACCTGCATGAAATCGATAGGAATATGATTTATTTTCTCCGAAATTGCGATCATAGCATTCGTTATATCTTTAATGGGGTGGCAAGAGTAAGAGGAAACTCGATCATGCTAAGATCAATGCTATTTGACCCTTCTATACAGTGATTTACCTTCAAATATAAGAGGTTTATCTGGAGTATAGTCTGAATCTTATGATAGTTGTGTTCGGGTATGTTCAACAGTCAGGTCAGACTTATGCCATGACCATGACATTTTTACTCAGAAACATTGGTGCCCGCACGTATGGGAAATGGTGGGGGGCACCCCTCCTCTCCCAGATTTCACCTGTAAGCATGTTGTATCTACATCCGTAAACCACTATCTGTTTGTCCAACCCATCCACCCCCAATAATTCTGCGGGCTCCCCTGCTCAGTAATGCATTTTCCCTGGCAAGTGTCAGCATTATAGAAACCTTCTGATTATTGGCCTTTAATCTTATTTCCTCATGAATACATGCCCTTTACAAATGCATTATATCTAGTATATTTGCTTTGGAAAGCACACATTGGTAAATAAATATCGAGATGGGGGAGAGGTTTATAAGTGAACCCACTGTTAAGGGTATTTCATTTTGTCTGACATTTCGCCGTACTTTATTGATAAAACGTCAGACTCCTGTGGTGAAACCATGCAGAACATGCTTTGCATTAACTCGAATTCAGATGTTACCAAAGTCGTCGCATAGAACCGAAGGTTTTTGCAATGATTCATAATGTTAGTACAAGCGTAGTCAGTCCGAGTTTCCTCTGACCATTTCCATCCCATTTTTTTTATAGTTGGACATTCATGTTAGGGTGTAGGGTCGACATGGGGTAGCCGTTTAATTGCGGGCCCAGCAAACTTAAACGATCTTTCATCGAGATATACCTGATTTAAATCGATAGGAATATTATTTATTTTCTAAAAACTCGCGAACATAGCATTCGTTATGTCTTTAATCTGCTGACAGATGAGACAAAGATACATCGTTGCTGAAATTTGACCTGGATCTGGCCATTTGTATTCTTAGTCACGTGACTGCACAAATCTCGCAACCTACATGTCCATGACATCAGAGGTCATACTGTCACGTGATATCAGCACTACGCCATGCTTAGTGTTGCTGTAGGAAAACAAATCCAACATAAAACTGAGCGTCTGATAATTTATGTTAAGAAGCATGAAGAAAAATAAAGTTCCCAAACTATTTATTGCAAAAACAACAATCGAAAAATGTAAAAAATAAATGTAAATGTTGCAGCAATTTGAGGAAAACCGATTCATTACGCATTGAGCATTGCAAGGTACAAGGTGTCACGTGCTACAAACAAAAACATCGCAGACACGTGCTCGGTACTGCTTGAAAATAGTTTTCTCCACCCATTTGCGATACTGGCACGTTTCTGATCGTTGATCACAGAATCAATATGTTTAGAATAAATTGTGCATTATATTTTTTTTTTAAATATTAAGCGGCTACTTTATAAAATGTTCAAATTATATGTACAAAAACTTTGTTTATTGTCGATAGCACGTGACAATATGACCTGTGATATCATTGACATGTAGGTTGAGAGATGTGTGCAGTCACGTGACTAAGAATGCAAATGACCAGATCCAGGTCAAATTTCAGCAACGATGTACTTTCGTCTCGTCTATCAGCAGATTAAAGACATAACGAATGCTATGTTCGCGATTTTTTTAAAAAAAAAATCATATTCCTATTGATTTCAATCAGGAATATCTCGATGAAAGATCGTTTACGTTTGCTGGGCCGGCATGTAATCGGCTGCCCCATGCCGACACGGTGTCGGCGAATTCCAACTTTTTGATAGGGAATGCGCTCTGACTCTACACTCCAACATGAATGTCCAACTATCAAAAAATGGGGTGGAAAGGGTCAGAGGAAACTTGGACTAAAGCGTCGTAAGTCCATTTTGCAGACGGACTTGAGTCTTATTCGCAAAAAGGACTCTGGTTTATAATGCTATGCAAAATGATATACTACACAAACTAATTACATTTTTAAAATTGATGTATTGATCTATACTTTTAGTAAAAACGTACTCCTTTTCGCGCTCCATACCCACTGTCACACAGTTACAAATTTGTCATTTCTACTTGGGATGATATTTATACTAGATCATTTTACATTTGTCACCGGATTAATTTGCCATTTGAATTGTATTTTTAAACTAAAGGATTAACAACTGTAAAGTACAAACTAAGTTACGTAACTGAATAAATTAACATAAAATCTTACCTATAGCCACTGCGGACAAAAGCAATGTTTTGCTCTTCTCTAAAACAGCAAGCACACTTTCCAAGTCCAAAGTATCCATTACAAGGGCTGTTGCATATTAGTCTGAACAAGAATTATTTCCCTTTGAAAAATGTGAACTTGCAGAGTTGACTAATAATTAGAGGTGACAAATCTGAAAGAAGTAAATCGCGTATTTTGCCATATTTGCTAAAAATAAATATAAAACATTAACCTTCATGGACAAGGCAAGCTTGGTGCTCATGAAAGAAAGCAATAAAAAAAATCGTGAAATGGATATAAAAGGCCTACAGATAACACATGTACATTAACAGAGAGGGTGAACCTTTGAGTAGGCCGATAAATCAGCCTTAACCCCAACATCAAAATCGTAACGGGTGAAGGGCTGATTTATGGGCCTAACCTTTTTGCTGTAACGTCATTTGCTTAAAAAAATAAAGCTTCCTACGAAAATGAGAAATAAAATTAATAACGCCAAACCGAAGCCTCTAACCGAGAATTTCTCTAATTGATTTAGATTAGTTTGTTACATTATCCTGTCGGGTCTTTTTTCATCAAATTTGTGTGCGTGTTTTTTACCCATAGGACGTTTCATTGAGGTCGCCTCCTCTCTGCTGCTGTTTAGGTTTGAGTAATTAAATCATTATTATATATAAATAATATGACACCAGCTATGGAATCTTACACAGCTAGATTAGCTCGAGAAAGATTAGAAGCAGTTTAAAAATATCTTCCAGTCCGTGATTCTGTCAGACGGAAATTGAAAGAACGCCAGGAGTCTCAGGTGGAATTTCCAGAAGGTTCATAACAATTATTTAAACCTGTTACGAAAGATGCCGAAAAAGTTATTGAAAGTTTTCGTCTTACGTTAGAATTACTGCCATAGCGACTGGCAAAATAGCAGAAAGAACTAAGAAAATAAAAAGACTTTTACGAAGACTTCCGGTTGAAATAGCTGCTGCTCAACCTCCTGGTATAGAGGAAGAAATACTAGGTGACATAGGGACAAAAAACAAAAACGTTACATTGATTAATACATTTAATTAAGTAGTCACTGATAGAATAAAAAGTAGTGAAATAGGTAAATTATCTAATGTTGTAGCGGTTAATTAATTCCATAAAGATAAACTTTCTAAATCTGATTATGCTACTATAGATTTGTATATGTATACAAAAATGGATGTATCGTGTGTATTTTGACAAGACGCAGGCAAGAGATAGTGATGTAATATTTCGAAGATTCGATCGTGAAGTAAAATTTAGAAAAAGAAACTTATCAACAAACTTCTCAGCATCAACCACAACCTCCTCAACAACAACCTTCAGAAAATGAAACTGATAATATTAAGGATAAATTTACGTCTAAAGGTTTTAATAGTATCAGGAATTCGAGACGCGAAGATAATATTGATAGTAGATATTGCCGCAGACGGACGCAGTCTAGTATCAAAATACGTAAAACTAAGATATGCTGATTCTTGGAAAAGTGAAAATGATTAGATTAAATTCGTATACTACGTCTTTAGCAATAAGCCTGCCCAACATGACGACCCGTAGTTTCGTTCATTTAAACACGATGTATGACCAGAAAAGAAACGAGGAGAATAATTGTATGACCCAAAAGATCCTAAACCTTTTACTGGATTTGGTATTGATACAGGTACTAGAAAACAGTGGTCTTATTTCTTGTCCTTTTGATGTTGAATGATTAGAAATTCTGAATGGAGAAAAATGTCCTGGAAATTATTCTCCAGAAATTATGAATGAAGCAGCTTTTTGTCGATGATTATTTACATGCGGTATCGATAATTTCGCGATTATCTACTTATAAAGTGATCTACAGTGATGGACTCGATGATGTTGTTGAAGGTTTATTTTGAAGGATAGCTCCAAAAGCAATAAAGATTGCAAAACAATTAGGAATGAAAGCTACTGACGTTGTTCGTGATAAAAGCTCCTGGTGCTATTGGAAATGTTGCAGGTAAAGCTTTTTCGGCAGTCAACGTTAGTAGTAATAGGGGGCACTATAGGGTCTATGGAAAACCCAGTCAAAAACAGCTTGGGGCACTATAGGGTCAAGATTTATAGGGTCAAGGGAAAATCCAGTCAAAAACAGCTTGGGGCACTATAGGGTCAAAACAGCTTGGGGCACTATAGGGTCAAGGGAAATGGAACAGGGTGGGCCTATAGAGAGTCAAGGGAAATGGAACAGGGTGGGCCTATATAGCGTCAAGGGAAATGGAACAGGGTGGGTCTATATAGGGACAAGGGAAAAAAGGGCGGCAAAGAAAGCTACTATCTTTTCGAGACCTATGAGTGGCCCTGAAAAGGACCGTTATGTGTAATGTTAACGTTGTCTTGTTAACACAGAGGACATCTCACAGATCTTCTTCTCTTCCTTAAACTTCTCCTTACTGTGGGTCCATAGAAGAGAACTCTCTTCAAGCAACCTTGTCTTTCCACATAGACTCTTCTCTTCCAATAGGCTGTCTCCGTCCTATGAATGACACTCCATGATGATCTGACATACATGGGTATGTCAGTCCTAAACAGCATGCTAGACACAAGGGTTGACGATTCAACGTTAGTCCACATCTTGTGATGAGAACAGGTGAAGCGAATGCCGTAAACTGCGGTTATTTATAGGGGAAGAGCGGATTGAAACGGATTGAGTGTATCGACCAATCCAAACACGCGTTACAAAAGTCAGGCACAGCCATCCAATCGGAAGAGAGCGGTCTGTGACGTCACCTTTTCTATATAGAGGTACTAGCGTCTGTGCGCAGTCAATCGATGAGACAGAGTTGTCAATCATGGCGGACAGTAAGAAGACGATGAATTGGAGTGAGTCAGGAGTAGAGACAGCAAGTCATGGGCCAACAGTGACTACTAAAGTCATGACAAATCTACATCCAGAAGAAGTTGATTTTAACTGGGATATTGTGGATTTTTTAACATCGCAAGAATTTATTCCGGAACCTTCGTTGCCTTCTGTATCTTCTTATGGACACGTCGATGATTTTAAGCAGAGACAAAAAGAAGAATTGGAGCGATTTTTACAACAACAGAAAGTAGAAGAACAAGCTTTTCTTATGCAACAGCAGGAAGAAGAAGCAAGAAGGAAACACCAGGAAGAAACAGTAGCAGCAGCAGCAACAGCAACAGAGAAGAATGAAGACCATGGACAGAAAGAAAATAGTGAAAATCAAACGGTCACGACGGTACTTTTAGATATTTTAGCTGAGTTAAGGAGTCTGAAACAAATGTATCAGACTTCTTTATCACGACCGAAGAGAAAAAGACCTTCTCGAGCGAAACAACCCGATCTCTCTGTGACTACGTCTACCTTACCACCGTTAGTGATTTCTACCAAATCATTGACAGGAACCACCAGTCCCGAAGTAGGCCTTGGCCGTGGCAAAGGCTTAAGACAGCTCAAAAGGATTTCGTCCCGTTTCTGAGTTTGTTTTGTTTTAAACAATCAAAACACCAACGGTCCTTTTCAGGGCCACTCCAATTATTTCGAAAAGAAATACTATGTCAATTGCCTAATTCAATGAAAACTCAAAAGTCCTTTTATATATTTTTTAAAATCCATGATGTACGTGTGAGTGAAGGAATGTGTGAGTGTAGGTTCT
This sequence comes from Unio delphinus, assembly GCA_029339505.1. Taxonomy (NCBI): domain Eukaryota; kingdom Metazoa; phylum Mollusca; class Bivalvia; order Unionida; family Unionidae; genus Unio; species Unio delphinus. Next base: position 3,846,164 of record JAQISU010001252.1, read on the forward strand.
TATTCTATCAAATCAAAACCAAGAGACACTTACGTTTTTTCTCTCTGGTGTATTCTAGTACAAACGTTACAATTCAATATCACAACATAACATAACACAATACCATTTTTAAAAAGTTCATAAGTTTTCTTCTGTTTCACTCTTTCTGTTTTTTCATTTTCTTTACTGTCACACGTTTTTCTTTTTCTTCTTCCTCTTCACTTTCGTTTCGTCTTCTTTTCTTGTTTTTGTGAACGTGACGGGGTTCTTCCTTGGAGGAGGGTACCTCTTTCTCCTCCTGTTCAAAATTTCTTTCCTCCTCCTCCTCCTCTTCCTCCGCCTCCTCCTCCTCCTCCTCCTGCTCCTGTTGTTTCTTAGGACAGTTTGGAGACCAATGTCCTTTCTCTTTACAATAATAACAGGTATCTTGACTTTTGTCTCTATTGGTACCTTTTTTATTTTTGTCACGATCTGAACATTCTGCAGCCCAATGTCCTTTCTTCTTACAGATATAGCAAGTATCTTGACTTTTATCTCGATAGGAGGAAGAGTAGGCCGTCGGCTGGTCTGACGAAAACTTTCGTATGACCCCACGTAAAGCTCTGATGAGAAGTTCCGCTTCTGTAGGTTCTTTCATCGTTCTGGTCAATGTGAGAGTGAAATGAATACTGTACCGTTAGACACTAACCCTTTATATATGCACGGATCGGACATGAATATATAGGGGTTATGGCCTTTAAAAGGTAGTCATTTGACTTTTTGCAGACAAGATGAAAAGACCACATCATGTTGTGGAGAAAGGAAAAGATAGTAAGAGACAGAAACGTAATGTATCGCCTAGCACAGTAGCTGAAGTCTTGGCTCAAATTCATGCCAGTGATTTTGAAGATGACATGAGTGAGCCCGAATCTACGCCTAAGCAATCGACGTCCAAGCAAAGTGCACCACCCTTAGTAAACCCTGAAAATTACTATCACATTCGAGAGACGGAAAAGCGTTCCTCTCGAAAATTTAGAACAACGGCTTACACGTATGCCGTAAAGTTTAAAGATTTCAAGGCCAATGTACCTTTGGAGAATACAGAAGGGTTCATTACCGAGGTGTGGGATTCTGTGTTAACTGCATTGAAACAGCAATGTCAAGCCAAAGAAGACGATCGCTTGAGACTTTCTATTCATCACGATAATTTAAAGTCTCCCGTTTGGATCGAGTTTACTAACCCATCAGAATTAACACCTTCCAAAGTCATCGACAAAATTCAACATGTGCAACAATCCAACGACAAGTTTCACATCACCGATGGAAAAGCCACACTGTTCATGACCCACGTGTCTCTTCCTGAGGGGACCGGACGCAAAAAAGTGTTATTGGTGGACAGCCTTCGTAACATGAAGCGAAGCCTCGTCCGAATTAACAATCCTCAAGACCAGATGTGTTTAGCCCGTGCCATCGTCGTGGGACAAATGTATGTCAACAAGAACGAGACGATAGAATGGAAAAGAGCCTGGGAAACTATTCGACAATCGGACCGAGCCAAACAACGAAGTGAAGCAGAACTCCTGTTACAGCAAGCGGGGATATCCAAAGATACCCCTTGCGGTATTCCAGAAATGCAAAAGTTGCAAGACGTCTTGGCTCCACGTTACACTTTGAAAGTACACCCTCAAGAAGTGCGTGGTCCTCTTTTGTTTCGAGGCCACGATTTCAAAGACGGAAAATACATTCACGTCTATCATCACGATGGTCATTTTGATACCATTACCAGTATCACTGGATTTCTGAAATTCAGTTACTACTGTGAAAAATGTGACTATGGTTATAACAATCGAGAACAACACAAGCATTGTGGATCGAAATGTGAGGGATGTTTGGCCTCTCAACCTTGTCTGGACCAAGGACAAGTACGAGTGCATTGCCCTGTGTGTCAGCGCACTTTTGTCAGTCTTACCTGTTACCAACAACATTTGAAGATGCAAGGTTCACAGCAGAAAAGTACTTGTCAGCTTCTGAGATTGTGTCCTACTTGTGGACAAGGCATACGTACCAATAGTGTTAAGTTACACGTTTGTCGAGGGAAGAAACGATGTCACATTTGTCGCCAAATTGTGGACTTGGAGCACGAATGCTTCATTCAAAAATATCAACCCCGACCAGAAGATACCCAGAAGAAAGGGAATTTTATCTTTTTTGATTTCGAATGCATGCAAGAAACTGGTATTCACATTCCTAATTTCTGCGTGGCTCACCGTGCGTGCGAGCAGTGCATCCAAGAACCTATCTTTAGTCATTGCCCTCACTGCAGCAAGATTCCTGGAGGACGTGAAAAAATCTTTCGAGGGTCAAATACGCTAGCCGATTTTGCCCAATGGATCCTAAACCCCATCGACGAAACGTGGAGTCCAGAAGACATCGAACGTTACGGCGAGTGTCATTGCCATGCCACAGTCATGGCTCACAATTTCTCGGGATACGATGGGCAATTTCTGCTTAGATACTATGCGGAACAAAGTACCGAACGGCCTCAAGTGACTTTGAACGGAGCCAAAATCATTTCTATGCAAGTAGGACAAGTACAGTTTAAAGATTCGATGTGTTACTTGGCCATGCCATTAAGTCGCATGCCTAAAACGTTTGGAATGACAGAAATGGCCAAAGGTTATTTTCCACACTTTTTTAATACCGAAGCCAATCAACATGCCATTCTACCCCATTTGCCTGAGGTTGACGACTACGACCCCGACAACATGCGCGTCGAACAACGAGAAGCTTTCCATGCTTGGTACCAGACTCACGCCTCGGATCCCTTTGACTTTCAAGAAGAAATGTTAAAGTATTGTCGATCTGACGTGGACATTTTACGACGCTGTTGTGGAAAATTTCGAGAACTGTTCATGGAGTACGGAGGGATCGATCCTTTGAAAGAAGCTTGTACCATTGCCAAAGCATGTTCCTTAGTGTACCGAAAACGCTTTATGCCCGAAAATACTCTAGCGGTCATCAGTCCTCAAACGACAAATTTTGTCAAACGTCAATACTCGGTTAAAGCCCTACGCTGGCTCCATTACTTGTGCGACAAGGAAGACAAATGGATCCAACACGCTCGCAACGGAGGAGGCGAAAAGACCATCGGAACGTATTCGGTAGATGGTTGGGACTTAGAAAACCCTCAGATCGTGTACGAGTTTAACGGATGTTTATTTCACGGATGTCCCCTATGCTACCCTCAGCGTAACACCAAAAATCAGTTTTTACAACGAACCATGGAAGATTTGTACCAGACCACGTGTCAGCGACGTTTGAAGTTAGAACAACAAGGATACCAGGTAGTGGAAATGTGGGAACACGAGTACGATCAGCGTTTGAAAACCGATCCCGAGTTTAAACGCATCGTAGAAAGTTACAAGTGGGTGGACCCATTGAACCCCCGGGATAGTTTGTACGGAGGACGAACGAATGCCACTTGTTTGCTGTACCAAGCGGACGAAGAGAAGGGAGAAGAAATCAAATACTTGGACGTGTGTTCGCTGTATCCTTACGTGTGCAAATATTGTCACTTTCCCGTAGGGCATCCAGAATTGATGACAGAACACATTGACTTGGACCACATTCGTCAGTACGAAGGATTGATCAAGTGTAAAGTCTTACCTCCCACAGACTTGTACCATCCCGTTTTACCTCACCATTGCCAAGGAAAACTGATGTTTCCTTTATGTCGCACATGTGCCGAAATGTGCAACCAAGACCAACCTTGTCAGCACACTCAGGAAGAACGTGCCTTGACAGGAACGTGGGTGAGCGTGGAATTGTTTAAAGCTCTGGACCTGGGATACCAACTGTTAGAAGTGTACGAAATTTATCACTTTCCCAAAACACAACAATACCGCAAGGGCGACGAGAGACAGAAAGGTATTTTTGCAGACTACGTGGATGCCTTTTTAAAACTAAAACAAGAAGCTAGTGGCTATCCTTCCTGGTGTCACACTCCCGAAGACCAAAAGATATTCAAAGAAAAATATAGGGAGCAGGAATGTATCACTTTAGACCACATCGAGAAAAACGAAGGAAGGCGGTCGTTTGCCAAAGTGATGCTCAATTGCTTGTGGGGTAAAATGGCACAACGACCGTCTTTACCCAAGACGGAGTATTTGTCCGAGCCGTCTCGCTACTTCCAGATGATTCACGACCCAACCAAAGTCATGAAACACGTGGACGTCATTCGTGAGGACTTGATCTTAGTCAATTACGAAGAAGAACTAGACTTTGTAGAAGCCGACAAATTTGGAAATGTCATCATTGCGGCTTAGGTGACAGCCCACGCTCGTTTAAAATTGTACGAAGTGTTAGAACTGTTAGGAGATCGTGTGTTGTATTTTGACACGGACAGTTGCATCTACATTCACCGACCGAACCAGTGTAACCCTGTCATCGAAGGAGACCGTTTAGGAGCCTGGACCGATGAACATCCCAACGACAAGATTCTATGTTTTGCAAGTGGCGGTCCCAAAAATTACGGTTACGAATACCGAGACCCACAAGGAGAAATGCACACCGAATGTAAAGTGAAAGGATTGACTCTCAATTATCGCACCAGTCGAGTGGTGAACTTTAACGTGCTACAAGAAGCCTTACAGTCGGGACAGGATGAAACGTTTCAAGTGACTACCCACGAACCGCACAAGATTGTCCGTTTACCTACACACCAAATCGTTAGCCGACCTTTGGAAAAAGTCTATCAAATCGTGTACCAAAAAAGAGTACGACTTCCCAATCACTTCACTCTCCCGTACGGTCACGTCGAAATTGGGCAGCATATAAAAAGGGACATTGTCCAAGACCAATAGTTCATTGTGACTAACACAGCCAAGCGAAAAGAAGATGAATCCATTTAAACAGACATCATTCAAGTTTGGGGATTGTAAAACAAATGTACCTTTCCAGAGTGTGAAAAGTACTGGATGGATAAGACCCATGCATTGCAACGGAAGTTGTCCGGAAGGAAACTGTAAGTGTCCTTGCGGTATGCACTGTAATTGCGTTACAGAGTGCGATGGTGAACCTTACGATTGTAGTGATGCCAGACGCTGTGACGTTAGCGATTCAGCTGGATATCGTGGGAACGTTGCTATGACTACTACCCCTATATCTACTGTGGAAAGTGATGCTGTGCGTGTCAAACCTGAGGGATGCGAAAGCGGTGCCACACGTTATCGTGGACTCCTAGGAATTTCACCGTACCTGCATCGAACAGAAGTGAGGAGAGTCGAATATTCGTTCCAGACGAGTTTGCCTGAATACTGTCACTTTAAAAGTCGATTCCAAACCTTCAAAGATAAATGGCCAAAATATCTGCCTGGACCAACTCCTGAAGAATTAGCCAGAGCTGGATTTTTCTACTTGGGCGAAGGAGATAAAGTCAAGTGTTTCAGTTGTGGTGTATCCATTTACGAGTGGGAACAGAAAGATTCCGCTTACTTGGAACATGCTCGATGGTCTCCGAATTGTCAATACCTACCTTTAGTAGGACCTAGTGATTGGAAGTGACACTACTACTCCATGTCGTGTAACACACCTAGACCAGTATATAAGCCCTCTCTAAAACATAATATTCAAGGATTACCATACGAATTGCAAGAGAAGATCTACAAGGACGTTTGGCAAGGTCTTGCTAAAGAAAAATCTCAATGCGTGACTGTAGAACATTTGTGTCGTGAAATTCACAAGAGGCAAGTGACAAAAATTAACCAACGTATTAGATTTCTCTGGATTAAGGGTATTTTTTTGCTCTGTTACCAATTTACTACGTTTACATCTGAAGATGTTGTGATCCTTCTTGACCGTTACCCTGAATGGCAGTGGGACGAAATTACACGTTATATTAATCACTTTTGCTTTTTGTGCAAATTTAATTCTGTGTTTAATTCTGGGTTGAATCTACACTGATAGTCTTCGACCTAAAAAAGAAGTATAAAAGAGAACGACCATGCCACAACCTTTATCATTGGTGATCCAACAGATTCCGTGGAAGGATATCAATGAGAAGATTCACACGGTGAAAGATTACGAACACTTATTGCAAGAACTGTACCCTATGAATTGGGGTCGACGTGTCGTGTGTGTTTTAGTGACTTGCTTTCTAGGATTTCGTTTACCTGTCGATTCCTTGTGGACACTTTACGAACACTACCTATCAAAAAAATAAGACAGTATGGTGACTCCTTTAAATGTCCACGAGAGACTTATTCTGTTCAAAGCCTTACGCTTTCATCTGGATACGTCTCGACCTCTCCAAGAAAAAAAGATTCGTCAACTTTTACGTACGGAAGCAGTGTACGAAGATGTGTGTGTAGCTTGTGATTTACACCCTCATTGGACAGATGTACGTGACTGGAAAAGTTGGGATTTTGAGGCTTGGACAAACGAAGTATCCCATTATGCCCAAGCGCTGTGTTCCTAAAATTCATCGTCGAGTGAAAAAAGTCACTTTTAAACCTGTGTTAGTGACAGTACTAGAAGAAGAGAAAGAATCTGTCACCGAAGACAATCCCTCTGTTCAAGACAGAACTGTCATGGACATTTCCCCACAAAGACCCTTTCGAGAGGACACGTATGTGACTATACCCCCTGTAGAGGAGACTATAAGAACATTACACACTACCTCTAGGAGACGTTTGTTACCCAACAAAGAATGTTGTACAGTGACTTGTTTATATGCCACTTTGATCGTTTCCCTGTGTCTTTTATTCCTGTATTTATCTATTTGGCTTTTATGTATTTTTGTCTTTCGTGTTGTTCGAATTTAAACATGCATTGAAATAAACGTGTCTTGAAAAAAGTATAAAAACCTCTTGTCTAGTCTGTTTTTGTGTCAATACTGTCATACCACTACACGACTATGGCTCACTCTACTCTTTCTACTACTCCTTCCTCCTCCACATTCAAAGTCATTGACGAACACTTAGATCAGGCTAGTTGGAAAGCCTTGTATCTTCGTCATCCTTTTAACATGTTAATTGCTGGACCGAGCGGTTCAGGCAAAACCGAATTTGTCAAACGTTTGATCGAACATAAACATCATTTGATCGATCGTCCACCTCAACGCATCGTGTGGTGTTACAAAGAGTGGCAATCGGCATACAGCCTCTTGCAAGAAAGTCAAGGTGATTCCATTGTGTTTGTAGCAGGCATTCCTAAAGAAGACGAAGGGATCGTGTCTGACCCTAGTCAAACTCATTGGGTTATTTTTGACGACATGTTAGGAGAAGACGAAGAAGAAATTAAACTATGGTTTACGCGTAAAGGGCATCATCGTAATGCCAGTGTCATTTACATTACACAAAATTTATTTCAACAAAGTAAAGCCCATCGTACCATTAGTCTTAATGCTCATTACGTGGTCTTGTTTAAAAGTCCTCGAGATAAATCACAAGTGCAAGTTTTAGCCAAACAGTTAGGAACACCTTGGCTAACTCATGCGTACGATGATGCCACTCAAATGCCACACGCCTATTTACTCGTGGATTTAAAACCCACTACTCCTGATTATTTGCGATTTCGTACCGATTTGTTTCACGACTGGTGTCAAGACGGAGGACCTGTCGTGTACACGTCCTCCTCGTCGACATAACACTATGAAGCACTAAAAAAATCTATAAAAACCTTGGGTTACTTTGACCTGGTCTCATACATCGTCAACATGACGTCCCTTCAGTCTCATCTTCCCATCAAATTGATTCGTGCCTTGTACGGCGTCAGTCGCGAAAAAAATCCACAAAGACGTGCTCACGTCTTAGAAGCCAGTCTCAAAGAAGTCTTACGATGGTTTACGGTGACAGCACGTCAAATACTGCAAGGCATCATTCACATTCCACATCAAACCAAACGCTTTTTTGACAGAAACAAAGTAGCCTTGACGCAACTGGCCAATCCTCGCATTGACACTCACACCAAAAAGCAAATCATATTGAAACCTGGAGGTAGTGGTTCTCTAGGAGGTGTCATCATTCGTTCCCTTTTAAAATGGGATCCCAATACTCCCAAAGTTCACCCCAAGAAGAAAACAAAAAAAGTCAAACAAACCCCTAAGAAAAAGAACAAGGGTGCCAAGACCAAAACACAGAAAAAGAAAAGTCCACAGACAAAAGCGGTCACCCGCAAGAAAGGCACTTCGGCTAGGACACAACCTTACCTTCGTCAACCACGACCTGTAAGAAAAGATCTACAAGGACGTTTGGCAGGGACTACGTTGCCAGTAGCCTCAGGGGCTGTCACTTCTCCGTTGCGGGTGATGCCAGCCAAACCCAATTTGACACCCGTTTTTCCTAATTTGATGAAACATTGGAAATCTGCGTCTCCCAAAACGTCTCCTCCACCGGTGACACCCTCGTCCACATTAGCGGCAGTAGCAGCTGCTCACAAAGTACCTGCCCCTAAAGTGAAGTCCAAGAAAGATCTGGCATGTTAAAGAGTTTACTAGATTTGTCCAAACAAGAACTGTCCCGATTGAGTCCGTTGCGAACCCCTTCACGACGTGTGTTACCTGCCATGAAGTTGATACGACGCAAAGATAATCAGTGGCGACGCATTCCAGTATAAATGACTTGAAGACCACGACGTCAATCAGTATTTTTCTGTACCACTGCTGAACACTCCAGGATGCTTCCTCAAAAACGTGCACACCATCACTACCCTCGTCGTTCTGCTGCCCAAAAAGGAAAAGGAAAAAGACAATCTCGTCATCGTACCAAAGGCTTAAAAACCAAACATCGACGTCCTTTCCTCCAAAGACGTAGTCTTTTAAAGAAAAAGAAGAGTCACCAAAAAGGAGGATCCTTTGGTAATTTTGTGAAAGACATTGTTACCTTTTTGACGAAGCGGTAGTTCCCCAAAAGTAGATAAAAGAGAGTGTGTACCAAGTCATTGACACTAGTAATATTGTGAAACGAACAAGCAAAGATGTCACCTCGCAGAAAACATTCTTCTTCACCCCACAAAGGAAAGAAAAGGAAAGGACGTTTAGCCAAACATCGACACGTTCATCGTCCAAAGGCCCAAAAGAAAATATCCGTCCGTCAAAAGAAAAAGATGCTGGTGCAACGCGGAGGATTTTTCCTACCCCATGATCTCTTTCCAGAAAAAGTGATACCACTTATAAATCAAGTGATGGCACAACAAAAAAAAAGATAAAAGAGGGTGTGTTTCAAGTCATGGACGTCAGTGGCATTGTGGAACGAACAAGCAAAGATGTCACCTCGCAGAAAATATTTTTCTACACCTCACAAAGGAAAGAAAAAGAAAGGACTACCTCCTCGTTTGGTCAAACACGGAGACGTGTTGTCTGTCCTGTCCAAAGCCTCTCCACCCATGCGAAAACAAATCATTAAAACGGCTTCCAAAAATGTCATCGATACCGTGTGCGAATGTTGTTTGAATGTCTTGAAAGGCACGATACCTTTGTCTTCACACCAGAAAAAATGCTTAGCCAAACATCGACACGTTCTTCGTCAAATGGTCCAAAAGAAAATACCCGTCCGTCAAAAGAAAAAAATGTTGGTGCAACGCGGAGGATTTTTACCTTTTCTTCTTCCTGTGTTGGGAGGATTAGCGAAATCCGGTATCCTATCCAGCATATTACCAGGTTTTTTTACAAGGGATGACACAAGGGATGTCCCCAGGGATGCACCAAGGGATGGCCCCGAGGTATGGGTAGCAATATGTATGATCCTTCCAGAAGATAAAAGGGATCCATGAAGCACCACGATCTCAGACGTAACCTTTGGAAGCCCATGGAAGGACGAAAACTGACTTTAGTTCCTTACAAACGATGGATGGAATACCATCGTTGGCAAGAACAACGTACCCCCCATTTACCACCCAATCCTGATTTGAACGAGATGTCCCAATTACAACAAGAATTGCAATCCTTGCTGCATCGCCACGATTTGTCCGAAACCGAAAAATCGCAAAAGTACGGTCAACTTCTGCAACGACTACAACTCTTTCATCGAAAAGCTGTGGAACAAACAGCTCTACCCACACTGTCCGATTTGAAGGCACTAATGAATAATCCGTCGCCTTTACCCTCTACAGTAGCCAAAACAGACGTCACCCCACCATTACCCAAGGAAGAAAAAGAACCCCATGATCTCTTTCAAACACCCACTGCTATTCCCATTCCGAGTAAGATTGCCGCTTCCTTATTGACCCCTTCTCCCACTCCCCCACGAGAAGAACTCAAAACTTGGGTTAAAAAGATGATGGCTACTCCTGCTTCAACAGAAGTGAAAAAGAAAGAAAGGAAACCAGAGGTGAGAAAAGAAAAGAAGACCAAAGCTATCTCATTACCTCCGCCACCACCACCACCATCACCAGCACCCTCGACGTCAACTCCTGTGGCACATCGGACACGTAAAACCGTTTCCAAACAACCCACATTTCGTCCCACCCAAAGCAATATCCTCGAAGAGTGGGTCACTTATTAACCTAAACCATGGAGAAGGTCTTAGCCAGCATTTATTACGATCCAGCTCACCCTGCAGGTTACGGAGGCATTCAGAAATTGTATCGTGCTGCCAAAACTCGCTTGAAAAAGCTCCGTTTACCTACAGTACAACGATGGTTACAAGAACAAGCGACGTACACTTTACACAAACCCATTCGACGAAAATTTCACAGAAGTCGCACTCAAGTGGAAGGCATCGATCATCAATGGCAAGCCGATTTAGCCGATGTCTCTCATTTAGCCACCTACAATCGTGGCTACAAATATTTGTTTTGTGTCATCGACGTCTTTTCTAAATTTGCCTGGGTCGTACCATTGACATCCAAATCGAGCGGAGAGTTAGTACGAGCTTTGCAACTGGTGTTGAAACAAAGTGGTCGTCACCCTCTTCGATGGCAAACCGACAAAGGCACCGAATTTCTAAACCAAGCTTTCCAACGAGAATTAAAGAAACGTGACATTCATTTTTTCACCACCGAAAATCCTGAAACCAAAGCCAGTATCAAGGAACGTTTTCAACGTACCTTGAAAGAACGCATGTGGAAATATTTTACGCATCAACACACTCTCAAGTACATCGACGTCTTACCGCACTTAGTCCAAGCCTACAATCAATCTTACCATAGAAGCATTGGACGTGCCCCACAAGAGGTGACACCTGACAACGAAGTAACTGTTTTTGAGCGTCTGTTTGGTACGTCCCGAACGAGGGCTGTCCCCAAGAAAGGTGGAGAAGTGTTAACCCGGGGAGATTGGGTACGCATTGGCAAAACCAAACGCACTTTCGACAAAGGTTACTTACCCAACTGGACCACCGAATTGTTTCGTGTTACTGGACGAGTGCGCGATCGTCATCCTACCGTCTATAAATTGGAAGACATGAACGGAGAAGTATTAAAAGGAACGTTTTACTTGCCTGAGTTACAACGTGTCACCAAAAAAGAAGACGACGTGTACGACATTGAAAGCATTCTCGAACGAAGAACCCGTAAAGTAGGAAAACGACGTGTCAAAGAAGTCAAAGTACGTTGGAAAGGATATCCTCCTAGCTTTGATTCTTGGATTGACGCTGCCCAAGTCATCGACTATAAAAAGAAGTGACCATCATGCCCTTCAATACAGCTTCAGCAACCACAGTGACTACTCCTTCACCCACGTCATCTCTGCAAGATTTACAAAAGCAACCCTTGTGGGTGTGGTGTGGAGAACGTGTCCCTAAAACGCAAATCGTTTTTTTCTGTCAAATCTTTGTGGTATATTGTGTTATCGGTGCAGCCATTGCTAATTTGAGTTTGCAACAAGGAGACAAACAATTGTGGACTATTTTACTCAGCAGTTGCATCGGGTATCTTCTTCCCAATCCTTCCCTGAAATACTCTTACAACGGGAACAACAGTAACACTATTGGGAGCCTTGCGTCCAACGTTAGTCCTTCTCCTGACAGTCACCCTTCCAATCACAATCCTCTTTTAGACACTCCTTTAACCTCGAGTGACTCCTCGGACAGAAGAACATTGGAAATATGAACCACACTATTAACCAATTTTACTTAACGTTACCCAGTGACAGTTCCATGGAGGTGTTTCCTAACAACACGTTGTGCTGTTACACAGCTAAATTACCTCAAGCCATGCATTTAGATCAAGATGCTCATTGGGAAGTAGCTTTAGTAGAAATGATACACCCGACACAAATCAAAAACATCGTCGAAAATCAAAACACTTTTTCAGTAGAAGTGTATGACGAGAAATTGCAAAAAGCCTTAGACGCACGAGGTCACACTAGCACACTGCACCCCAAAACTAATCGGCCAAACTATGTGATCACCATTCCTGCAGGCTATTATTTTAGTGGTCAACATTTAGTGACTACGATTCAAAACAGGTTCAATGCTGTGTTTGGTAAAGCCCTGGAGAAAGAAAGTGTTACCTTTGAGTACCATAAAGTGGCTCGTCGACTCCTGATGACATTTTCAGAGAAGAAAATGATAGCCATTACTTTTTGTCCTGAATTGTATGATATTTTAGGTGGAGACCTAAAGATGTTGGCCAAGAAAAATGAAATACCAGGCATAACCAGTAACTCGGATTTTGCAAAATATTTTCGATCCCCTGTAGAATTGAACCAAGGCCTCAACTTGATGTTTGTGTACTCCGATGTGGTTGAGTACAACGTGGTAGGACACACCTCTGTACCGTTACTGCGTGTCATTCCTTTCAAAGTGGACTCTGTCACCGCTGACGAGGAAGGTGGAAATACCTATCACGTTCACCGTGAATTTGTAAATCCTCATTATTTGCCTGTCAGTAAGTCGTATTTCGACAGTGTCAACATTACTATAAAAGGAGAACTAGGACAAAATATTCCATTTACCAAAGGGAAAGTCACAGTGAAACTCCATTTTCAAAAACGATTCTCGAACAACTGAAAAAGTGATGTATCCTGTGTACCAAGGAGTCACTCGACAACGAGGACATGGTTTAGGAGATATGTTTAAATCAGCCTTTCGTTCCGTGGTCCCTGTTTTGAAACCGATGGTGACACGAGGATTGCACACCTTAAAAGATGCCGCATTGACTCACGGCAAAGATTTTCTTTACAATGTTCTCATTGACAAACAAAACCCTAAAGAAGCTTTTTTGAGAGCAGGCAAAAATGCCTTGCTTCAAACGGGTAAAGAGATTTTGGGTCGACGAGAAAGTCCTATAAATGCCCTGAACGGTACCGAGTCTGACATTCCTGCTTCCCTGACGACACAGCAAGGACAAGGTAGAAAGCGTCGACGAAGGCACCCTTTCAAAAGTCTCCGTACCTCTAAAGTGAGAAAGACGAAGAAAAAAAGTACCGCTCGAGACTTAGACATTTTTGATTATTAAAAGTGAAGAGAAAAAACCTAAAGAAAAAATGATGCACCAAGAATCTTGTGCCTGTTCCAAGTCGGAACTAGATCTCTTTGCCATGCCACCCACAATGACGACCATGCAAGAAGCCCAATGGGTCGAATTTCATCCCGTCTCCTCTTTGACGGATTCAGCTCCCATCGAGTTTGAAATCAAAGGACAACCCGAAGATTACATTGATCTGAACAACAGTTACTTGTATTTGAAAGTGAAAGTGGGTAGAACGGACAACGACACCCCGCTGGCAGCCGATACCCTAGTAGCCCCCGTCAACAATTTCATGCATTCTTTGTTCAGCGAAGTGGATTTGTACATGAATAACAAACTGGTTAGCAGTAGCATGGATACTTACCCTTACCGAGCGTACCTCGAAAATCTCTTGACGTACGGAAAAGAAGCCAAGAACACTCATTTAGATGCTTGCGTGGTATGGAAACCTGATACAGCAAATGATAATATTGATCATGAACATGAAGATGATAATAAGTTTAACGACACAGCCTTGTCCGTACCAGCAGACGGTGAAAATGCTGCCGTTCCTCACAATGTGGGTTTTAACGAGCGTCAAAAGAAAATTCAGCGAGGACGTAGTTTAGAACTGTGCGATCGTTTGCATTTGGACATGTGGTTTCAAGAGAAGTATTTGCTGAACGGAGTAGATATTCGCTTGAGACTGAATCGAAGCAGTGCTGCTTTCCATTTGATGGCTCATGCCAGCACATACAAAACCATCATCCAAGAAGCCAGGTTATACGTGCGTCGTGTGGAAGTGTTACCTAAAGTGGGAAATGACATCAGTCACACTTTGAGTAGAACAACAGCCAAGTATCCGATACGACGCGTGGAAGTCAAAACTTTCACCATTGCCGCTGGACTCCAATCTAAGATCGAAGATCATCTGTTCCAAGGACAGTTACCCAAACGTTTATTCATTGGTATCGTCAGCAATGCAGCCTTCAACGGTGTCCACAATAAAAATCCTTTCGAGTTTAAGCACTACAATGTATCCAAAATTGAAGTCAGTCGCGATGGCAAAACTTTGTGTACCAGACCCTTCGAACCCAAGTTTACCGCGAAGAATTACTTGAGGTCGTACTTGTCACTGTACGAAGCCACAGGACAGTTAGGAACCAACACCAGTCACGGTATTTCCTACGACGATTATGCAGGAGGTTACACGTTGTGGGCTTTTGATTTCACTCCAGACCAAGGCAGCGACGAGGGACATTTCCACCCTATAAAATCTGGACAACTGCGTGTGGAACTTCAGTTTGCAGTAGGTCTTCCCCATACGGTGAATGTCATTCTGTATGCCGAATTCGATAATACCATAGAAATCAACAGTTTGAGAGAAGTCATTCTAGACTATTAGACACTATGGAAGACCCTTGTCCCTCTTTGAATAGTGGAGAATCCATGGAATGGGAGGTTACAGAAAAAGCAGATCCCCAAGACCAAAAAGAAGAAGTAGTGATCATGCAATCCAGATGGCCAGAACAGGAACAACAGTTAGTGGCTTGTTTTGCACAACACTTGGAAGATAAAATGAGGGACATGATTAAAAAAGATTGTTATGGATGTCAAATCGATCATCCCAGTCAAATTCAACACGATAAATGTATGATGATGAGTCAAGAAGAAAAATTGGACGATTATCTGAACGAAGCATGGAGTCTCATCTCCGAAGAAGACGTGTTACTTCAGTGGTATAAAGGCTTACGTGATCATTCCTCTCCTCCATTGTTTGCTCGAGAAATTGATCGCATCGAAGCTCTCTTGGCACAGAGTAAAGAGACGAAGCAAACCATCAGTTACTTGTCAGACCGTTTCAAGCAAAAAGTCTGGATTGAATTGATGACTTATCATCACCTGTGAAGAAAGGAGAGAAAAAAACAAGGCTACACAAGAAACAAATGGATACCTGGGAACTTTATTATCTTTTGAACCGTAGTTCGTACACTGCTTCTTGGAATCCTGTGGTGTGTGCTAAAGATGAACTACCTCATCGCAAACCTCAAGAGAATCAAGCTTATGTCATCAACACAGATGACAGTCATCTTCCAGGAACTCACTGGGTAGCTGTCTACTTTCCTCAAGAGGGTTGTGCGGAGTATTTTGATTCGTATGGATTGCCCCCTTTCGAAGATGATATCATTGACTTTATGAGAAGAAATGCCCAGACGACACGATTCAATAATGTGAAATTACAAAGCACAGATTCTATGGTGTGTGGACAATATTGTGTCTATTATCTGCATCATCGCAGTCTTGGATATTCTTTAGAACATTTAGTGACTTATTTTGATCGTCATTCGTCTCGAAACGATGACAAAGTAGATCGATGGTTTTGTGACCATTATGGCTATCTGTTGTCTTTAGCTAGGAAACGTAGTGTACATCAATGGCCCAAGGACTTCCATCAGTGGAAATCTCAATTTAATTCACAACGTTGTCAACCATGTCAAAGATAGTGTATTAGTGTTATGGAAGAAAAAAATGTTTGTTATTTGAAAAAATATTTGTTATTTGAAAATAATGTTTGTTAGTTGAAAAAATTGTGTTTGTTATTTGAAATAATGTTTGTTATTTGAATAAAAATGTTGTGTTTTGAAAACCAATGCGTCTGTCGTTTGTTTTACATTTGTATTCATATAAATGCTCTTTGACTTTTCTTTCTATCCCTCACATCAAACTATCCCAACGTTTCAAAAACCCTAAACCGCAGAGGGGTGTTTTCCATCACGTCCGCGCTTGAACCATATAAAGCAGGGGTAGTCTCCAGTCTGGTCATAGTCGCAGCGAACCAGGCACGTTATACACACGAGCACAATGTCGGAGAAATCTACTCTAGCGATGGAAATAATACCAGAGATGGCCCTTCGAGCAATATCTAGCTTGGGGCAGCAAATGGCTACAAATTGGAGCCTAAGAGCGGCGGGGAAAAGAACTTCTCTGCTGCTTATCTGGGAAACAAAAATCCTCAAGGACATACCAGGGGCCAAAAAGTACAGAGGACAAGATGGACGACGGCGAAGGCGGGAAACCGAGCAACCACGCCGCCCACCCACCCCCCCACCAGCAGTTCAAGAAGAGGTAACACGAGAGGCTATTGCAGACTCACCTGTACAAGAGGTTACGCTACATGCTCTTCGAGAACAGATAGAAACACTATCTACCAGAATGCTGAATCTTATCACAGCGGAAACAGTGGAAGCGGCCACTTCTCCTATTGATATACCACTAGAACCAGCAATGGAAACTCCAGAACCACCGCCACCACCCCCTAAAAAGAAAAAAGGAAAGGATAAGGGGAAAAAGGGGAAATTAACAACATCTACACCCCCCACTCCATCACCAGGTCCGGCAATGAACCTAGATAAAATATTGGAAGAGGAAAGCCCGAAGGCCAAGTGGGAGTCGCCCGTCAAGACAGTGCGGATGCCAGATGAACACAAAGAGAAATTAATGGCGAAGCTATGCAGCGACATGGGACTCGAACCTTTATTAACCAATAAGAAAAAGGCATCGAATTTTATCTCTGCGGTCCAATACATTGGTTTTAGATCCATGCAAACTTCGCCACCACGGGTGAGTCAGTGGCATCACGCACTGAATATTTTGGGGAGCTACTACTACGAGGCCTTTGAGGATAGGCCACTCCACCACCTACAAGATGCGGCAGCATATATCGCCAAGAAGCACGGATTTTACTTTCCCAGACGAACCTTCTTGGAAGAAAGAACTGCCGCATTCCTTGCTGAGATGGAAGACAGAAGGGCCACCTTCCAACCCGTGGAGTACTAGCCCAAATAGGGCTACTTTCATTGCCATTTTTATTATTAATAGGGGACTCATTTGGTATCGAGCACCCCTCTTTGACTAACCATTTGGCCCTGAAAAGACAAATATGACCTTTTTGGTATGCCTTCGACAAAATTCATAACCAAACTCCCCTACCATTGACTACACTTTTATGTGTCGCTTAGACACTTTAGTTTAAATACAATAGGGACTTACACATGTACACTTAGTACTAGTCCCTATTTTTATAGGATGATAATTAATATTTTGTAACTTAGATATTTGGTTAATTGCACAGGTGGCTTACACATTATTGGTTGTTAGGTTGTCCATTAGTATAACTGGACCGAATTTGACTTACAGGTGCGCGCTTGGCGCTTCGTCACCCTTGCTCCATGCTGCAGTAAATTCTCGTGCTTGCACGACCATGTTACGCAGCCAAAAGCGATATGAGAAAGCTAATTTTCTCTCGCTTCATTGCTCTTGCAGACTGATAGGAAATAGAATGATAGGGTGGGTGTGTGTAGGTTCCATTCCTACCCACCCTGGCCTTCCAATCACACCGCGTCAGTACAATTATTGACCAGATGTGACGGCCAAATTAAATAGTGATCTCTGATCACATAAACGCCTAGTGGGTGCGCGGCACAATTCCCACCCACAGGATAATTAAATAACCTTCTATTGAAGGACAAACCAGTGCTAAGAGCCTCACGGACGAAGCACTTTAAACAAATTATTCAACTCAACTCAGTCTGGTCATCCATTGTTTGACTCATCCTCCTACGAAGATGTGCTCAAGACTAGCTAAGCTGAACGAAGCTTACGTCACTCTGCATCGTATCAGACACAATCTGATGCCAAAGCCTGAAGAGATTGAGAATGTGAGAATGCTACAAGAAACGGAAGACCTTATAGAAGAACTCTTCAGAGAGGAAATTCAAAAAGAGAAAGAAGAATGGACTGAGAAGTATCGACTTCAAAAGCAGCAGAGAGAGCAGAGAGAACAGCAGCAGCAGCAACAGCAACAACAGCAGCAGGAACCAGACAGAAGTTTTGTCGACTGTCGTGTGGACACGAAAGAGTTCTCTTTCTCTTTCCGAAGAAGCAGACCCTATCGTGTAGCCAAACGAGGACGCAATCTTAGACGATAAAAGATTGCCATCCTTCCTCGTACACACACACACACAAAAAACAGCCCTTTTCAGGGCTACCCAATATTCTCGAAAAGAATTAATCATTCAATTTGCTCATGGTATGTGAGGAAGTTAGAAAAAAATAGAAGTGAGTCTATAATCACTATCTCATTTTACTTTTGTTTTGAAGTGCGTCTATAAGCACAACGTATTTTTTCAAAATAACTTGTTCAATGTATAATTAATAGGAGTCAAGTATAAAAGTGAGGGGTGTTTTCCATCACGTCCGCGTGTTTTTGGTAATGATAGGGATACTGTAAGATTATTGGATCTAGGGGGTGTTTTCCATCACGTACGCGCTTGAACTATATATAAAGAATCACTCGTCAGTCTGGCTACCCATCGTTGGCGCATCAAAGAAGATGAGCAGAGTTCAAAAGTTAAGAGAGCTTCAAATGCATCTGGAGAATGCTAGACGTCTCCTGGACGAGCTGGCAATGGAGGCCGAAGAAGAAGAGACCAGAATTAAAGAAGAGGAGGAGAGGAAAAAGAAAGAAGAGGAGAAGGAAATGAAAATGTCAATTTTGCCTCACCCCATGATGAGGCAAACTAGTCAAGTTAAACCTATGGTGAGGACACCTTCACCAGAACCAGTTCGTCCACTACAGGCACAGCCCCCACCGCAACAACCACAGTCTCAGCCGCAACAACCACAATCTCATCCACGGTTGCGGAATAGAGGAAGAAATGAAGAGACTTTCACTATCCCACAAAGTGAAGACTGGGATAGTGAAGCCACTCATTCTCCCTCTGCGCTCCCAATCACAAGAGTGAATTGGGA
The DNA here is from genome assembly GCA_029339505.1 of Unio delphinus. NCBI lineage: Eukaryota > Metazoa > Mollusca > Bivalvia > Unionida > Unionidae > Unio > Unio delphinus. The sequence goes on from JAQISU010001252.1 coordinate 3,865,319, forward strand.
GAATGATTGGAGTAGGAGATGTGTGTGTGGGGCTAGACCTGGGAGATGCCAGCATTAACCAGGTGCATTTTGAAGTTTAAAAAACAGCCCTTCTCAGGGCTACCCAAATGTCTAGAAAAGAAATACTATGTCAATTGCCAATGGGTGTGAGAGAGGAGTAGTGTGATTATAAACACTGACTCTATTTAGATAGTATATCGTGTGATTTTGGATAGTATATGATAGGGTTTGTTTTGGCTGCTTCCCCGTGTGTGTGGTTAGTATAGGGTGTGATTTTGGATAGTATATAATAGGGTTTGTTTTGGCTACTTCCCCGTGTGTGTGGTTAGTATAGGGTGTGATTTTGGATAGTAGATGATGTGGTTTGTTTTGGCTACTTCCCCGTGTGTGTGTGGTTAGTATAGGGTGTGATTTTGGATAGTATATAGTATGGTTTGTTTTGGCTGCTTCCCCGTGTGTGTGGTTAGTATAGGGTGTGATTTTGGATAGTATATAGTATGGTTTGTTTTGGCTGCTTCCCCGTGTGTGTGTGGATAGTATATAGTGTGATTTGGGATAGTAAATGATATGGTTTGTGGATAGTATATAATATGACAAGTGAATGTAGGGGGTGTTTACTTTCACGTCCGTGCTTAAGATATATATACGCAATCGTCAGTCCTTGGAGCCATTCAATTTTGAACACATCAAGATGAATTTTGAATTGTTTATCCAACTCCGAGACAGCTGGTTTGGGATCCTTGATGCAGAATATGAAGTGGAAAGACTTGAGGAAGAATTTCAAAGTAACCATGGCTTTGTAAGCCAACTGAAATTAGCAAGAGATCTATTAGAAGGTATGATAGAGGAGGAAGACCAGAAATTAAGAAGACGTATTAAAAGAAAATATATAAGAATAGGGGATTTGAAGCAGGCACTTGATCATGTCATCAAAGTCATGTGCTTTCTAGAAGAAACATTACATCTCATAGAGTGGGAATATGTGCAGTGGGGTCTAGACAGGATAAAGAAAGCAGAAGCAATGATGAGAATGGTGATGGAAGAACAGGTGATCCAGATTAAAGAAAACTGGTCTAAGGAGAGAAAGGAAAAAAAGAACAAAAAGAAGAAAGAGGACTTTGATCTACTCAATCTAAGATGGATGAGAGTTCAGGAAAAGTTTCGAGCTATGGGACATCCTGACTGGATTCCCGAGGACGAAAAGAAGAAGAAAACAGGAATCATTGGTAAACTTAAAAGGTGGTGGAACAACGACAGAAAATAAAAGAAGTATCCAAAGGCCCTTTTCAGGGCCACTCATAGGTCTCGAAAAGATAGTAGCTTTCTTTGCCGCACTTTTTTCCCTTGTCCCTATATAGACCCACCCTGTTCCATTTCCCTTGACGCTATATAGGCCCACCCTGTTCCATTTCCCTTGACTCTCTATAGGCCCACCCTGTTCCATTTCCCTTGACCCTATAGTGCCCCAAGCTGTTTTGACCCTATAGTGCCCCAAGCTGTTTTTGACTGGATTTTCCCTTGACCCTATAAATCTTGACCCTATAGTGCCCCAAGCTGTGTTTGACTGGGCTTTCCATAGACCCTATAGTGCCCCCTATTACTACTAACGTTAGATTAGTACGATCAGTACGACGAAAACCACCGCCAGTAAAATTACCCAGCATTGAAGTGATGCCTGCAAATGTCAGTAAAATAATAAATCAAGCTGCAAATAAAAAAATTAACAGAATTATCTGATGAAGCACAAAGAAATCGAACTGCAATACTAATAGCCGGAAGTGGTCTTCGTATTAGACGATAATAATTATAATAAAATAAGAAGAGGTATAGCTGACCAGCGTTTGATAAATATGCGCCAGTTCTCAAAGATGAGTCTGTACGCGATTATCAGTTTTATTCTTACGATGCACGATAACCATATCAGCGTGGAAGAATTGAATTGCAAGTTCACGATACTTGTAGCTATTTTGAACCAGCTGGATCATTTATTGAAGTAGAAGGCGAACTTGTAACGAACGCTGCTGCTAATACGCCATATGCCGCCGATGCTAGAGTTGTTTTTGTTAACAATGGTATAATGGTGTCATTTGAAAGCGCTACATACCTGCTTGATGGAATAAATATTGAATAAATTCAAAAATATATTGATGTTGCTACAACCGAAATTGGCCTAGCAAGATATTCCACCGATTATACAAGATTATAATATAGGAGGACTAAGAGGCCAAGTCAGCTCTGCTGATGCTAATGTACAAGTGGTAATTTTTAGTCCTAAATCAAAATCACAATTTAAGATTAAGAACACGTAGCTTAATGTTAAAGGGTTAATAAAAGATTTTCATGCGCAATTTCATTGTCTCGTACCTTTCGATTTTGCAGAAATGTTAGAAAAGTTATTTTCAGTAATAAGCATACAGTTGTACTTGTTGGGAAAAAAATATTTCAACGATGCTATATGACGGTCTGCTGAAACTTCTGATGGAAAGTAATACATACAAATCTCTCGTTGCGATGCCAGTAATGACTCCAAAAATTACTGAAGAACAAAACTTACTCTCTTTTATGGATCAAGGCGTCAAATCAGTACAGTATCATCATGTTTAACGGTAACCACAGATAGTGTTCAAAGTACACTTAATGGTTTATTTACATGGCATATAGCATCACAACAATGTGTTTCTTTACAACTTTTCATTGCCCTTCAAAATACTGAACAAGTACGCGCGATCAAGAAGAAAGTATAATGATATCTGAAAAACTCGGAGTTACCGAAGTTTCCTTAGGAATAAATAGACATCAAGAACCGTCTGGAGATGTTTTACCTAATTTTTATCAAAATCATTTAGCACATGTATACCATCGTTTAGTGCCTTTTATGGGACGTGACCAAAATGTAGATAGTGGTTTACAAATATCACAATTCGATTTTCAAATTTTAGTTAGACAATATGTCGTTGATATACATTTTCGTGATCGCATAGATAAAGATGCTGGAGCTATTCGTAATAATAGAGCAATCACTGTTATCCTTAGCGACAAAACAATGTTACTTAAGGAGCCGGCGGACTAATGAGAGTTGTTGACGCTCCTGTTGAAAACATGTAATTAAATCACTCGTGATATTATAAATGTCATATATTCACGTTAATGTCACTCTGACTTCTGGTCAGGTGAAAAAATTACAATCAAAACTCGCATGTAAATGCGGAACAAAAATAAAGTTAAAAAAGATCAAATTTATAGCGGCGGTCAAACAAACTATCATTAAACGCTGCCTGAATGGTACTAAAGAAAGCAAAAGGTCAAGGATTTTTTTTAAAAGAGGAAAAGGACTAAGATTAACAGTAACTTGTCGATATGGTGAAGGGCTCAGACTTCCTCGGGACACTTCTATTATACTTCCAATGTCTAATTTTGATTTAATTAATGCTGCAACGAAGAAATACGTCGATGATATAAAGTTTCCAATGATGCACTCGTTAATAACAATCAATAATAAAGTAGTCAATCTTAGATCTGATTATACTGCTCACAAAATCAGGTTCTTGAGTTGTTGTAGAAACGTCAACATAAACATAACGACTTTATCGAAGTCCAGCAGTAGTTGGTATTAAAGGCGTTGACATAAAAATGATCATAGACAACGTAGAATATAGGATTGCGTCTGGATCAGTAGTGTGGTCACCGCCTAATAAATGTATAAAAACGCCACACGGAGGTTACCGATATTTACAGATTCTTAGTACTAGTTGTTGCCATATTACAATATCTACTAAAATATCACGTAGTTATCCTCTAACAAAATCTTCTGGGTCTATGTTAGTATTACTAGATCAAAACAAAGAAGTAACATATGAAGTAAACCTGAAGGAAAATACTCGACTTGATTTACAATTGGTGTCTTGGGTTAGTCGCTAAACTATCAGTTACTTAAACAATGAACTAAAGAATGAATTTCAGCGCAGAATTAAATATATTACCGGCAAAGACTCTAACATCGGTATAACAGTTCACAAACCAACATCATCGGTTGTGATAGAAATAAATTCAGTAGATTACGTCATTCATATATTTCAAGCATCGATCCGATTAGTGTTAGGATGGCCTGAAGTTACACCTCCAATACCTACAGCAATACCAGAACCAAAACGAGATGAATTTATTACAGATAAACGGTTGTATGGGGGAAATACTACAAATTATAAAAATAATCCCTTGTGGAGAGAAATAAAAACGATAACCCAGATAGTGAATAATTATTAGTCCTTCATTATATATGGCGGGAGTATGGACAACCTAAAATTTCATATATCGAGAATGATATTATATATACTTTTAATGATATTAATCGCGATCACAAACAATAGACACATTGCGTCAATTATTTATCTAGTATCTTTTTGAAGCGTTTACATCTACAAAGTTAGAAGTTATCAAATAAATATAACTTTTTTAAAACCAAGTTGTATTTGATCTTGAAATTGTTAATCGAATATTGTGGGAACAATGATAAGTATTTTTTTTATTAAAAAAAACATATAACCGTGTCCCGTATCAACAAATTTTTGGTGATAAATATTAAACTACAGTAGCAGATTTACCAACATTTATATTTCCTGGATTTAATGCTGATGAACTAAAGAAATCAGTTACCGATTTTATCAATGAATAATTCCTAAAATCGTTAAGTTATGGATAAGAATAACCCCACCAACAACTATTCTCAAACATAACAATGATCCATAGGGAGAAGGTCGTCATACATACCCAGGAATTGTAAATATAACATCAATGATCGCAGTCAGTCTTGTATGTAATGTCATCGATGGTACCTTTAAATCAAATCTTGAATAATCAAATCAAACTCAGCAAGGATATATTCTATATACATTTACTCCTCAAGAACCTCCTTGATATTTAACTGTATAAGAACCCATTAATCCGGTTTATCTACGACGTCATAATCATTTCAAATTTACTGACCAAGGCGATAACTTTCTTGATTTAAGACATACGGTCATGTCAATAAATATCTACATAAAATCTTAATGCTGTTTAATAAAGTTGGCAATTTCCAAATTAATCCAAGGGATATAATATATAATGTATCAACACGTGAGTTTTTATACACAACAAAGATGTACTTGTCAATGCCATTAGAACAATATTTACACTGCCCTCAGTTGGGCGAGAACAATTTTGTGTTGACATAATTATTAATAATACCGCAATGAATATTGGTTTTGGATACATAAATAGTTCAATGAAGTGCGGCGAGAACATATTATGATTATGTGAGATATAGATCAGATTCTGAATTATGCGCATTCCTGCATTGATTTTTATCAAAATAAAAACATACTAATTCTTCAGATTGATACTCAAAATAATAATTTGTTAAACAATATGTATTTGTTACAGAATTTATTTTTTCTGCTGATTTTTTGTTAATTTATTAGGTAAATAGTACCAAACAATAATGAAAATCAGTCAGATTTGATTATTTTCGATAAATTATCGCATCACATATATGAAATGATGTTTCTAAACAATTATTGATTGATTTCCAGCTGATTTATGGGCAGAAAAATAAGAAAAATATCAAAGACATCTTTAAAATCAATTTGACAATCGCTTGCTGTTAATGTTTGATCCTGGGGAAAATGTGACAATTGACTGATTTTCTACTGACAAATTCACTAAATATCAGTAAAAACAAACAAGAAATTTTAAACAAATTTCACCAAAATTTCCGATTTTTCTAAGAAAATTTTATTATTATAATCATATTTCAGATCTTTCTGAGAAAATGTATTTCATTTAAAAATTATAAAAATAAAACCTTGACAAATTCAGGACAGAAAAAACAATTTAATAAATATTTGTATTCTGATTCAGGGCAGAAAGAACACTTGCTACTTTCACTTCTGGTATCCTTTTACAGTCATGATAACGCCTACACTGAACATTCTAGGAAATCGAGTCATTCTGGAAAGTTGTGTCAATTTAAAAGATTTTCATGAAGGCAAATGTTTCATAATGTTCCATAAGATTGAGTCATTCTGGAAAATTTGGTCATTCTAGAATGACATTTACGCTGTACATTCATAGTATGTACACACTAGCTTGAGTGTATATGCATTCATACTAGGTTCACGCTATCTTGGGTGTATATACATTCATTGTAGGTATATACTAATCTGAGTGTACATGCATTCATACAAGGTACACACTATCTTGAGTGTATATACATTCACTAGGTACACACTATCTTGACTGTATATGCATTTTTTATGTTTACGCTGTATTAAGTACATACACATTCATAGTATGTTTACGCTATCGATAAAAGCAAAAATGGCTCCAGAATCAAGAAACAAATCAGAGTCCTATACTGTAAATACATGTCTTTGACCTGAAACTGCATGAAATCAACCACATACAAAGTTTTAGTTGTGTACGAAGCAGGACATTATACAGAAGTCTTTGATGTTTAAGGGATAACCGCCAGGTCAATTGATACAAATGCACATATATTTAGTTGTGTGAAGTAGGACATCATACAAGGTCTAAAGCATTCAAAACACTTGTTTACAATACTGCTAAAGACTGTGCATAATTCTGTTTTGCAAGTACAGAATATAACTCGACCACTGACTATTTGTTTGAATTCTGAACTTTTTGAGGTATACTTTTGTTACATGTCCAATTCAGACCAAAGTAAAATTGCAGGGCAGGCACACCAAAAATATTTACATTTCTGGACTGTAGAGTATTTTATTAATTTCAAATGTCTTTAACAGTTTGAGAGTGTACACAAAACAAAGTCACAAAACTAAGTTGCTTTGAATTAAAGTGATCTGCACAGTGGCTTAATAAGAATGCCAAAAAATTGGTATTGAGAGATTTATAAGTATGAAAAGATGAAAATGTAAAAAAAATTAGTTGTGTTAAAGACAATATCTTTAAACCCATTAGAAATGTTTCTGGGATGATAACAATAATATGCATAGTATCAGCATTGATAGCAACATGGTTATAAAGGTGAAGTAAGAGGATTGAATAAATTACGTACTTGATGAGGGTAAATATATTGATATATATTTAACTATATTTACATTTAAATTTTAAGATCATGTAAATTGTATGAATACACAAATACGTCAAACATTCTTAGAGTGATAAATACATGTACACTTATCAACTCTGCTTTACCACAATTATCAAAATACTTGTGACAGGTGAAAAGCACCAGAATAAAGCGTGTGTGTGTATGTGAGACAGATAGACAGACTCATTATTTTTACTATTATTAAATTTTCATGATGTACGAGTCAATTCGACTCCAGACATCGGTGGGGGTCAAACATTGAAAAAGAGGTGAGTGTCACTATTATTAAGAAAAAACTGCCAACATCAAAAATGTCTGTACCCTAGGGGGGAAATTTCTCCTTATTGTAGATAAGTAAAGCATTTATTAGCAACGACTCTTGGGTCATAACCTGGCAACTATTGAGAATTCCATACTAAAATCACTTTCTAAACTTACTGGGCATGGAAGGCAAAATTTAATATTCAACTGACATTGATCTGGTATCAATCCTTATCTCCCAGTACTTGGCCCTAAGGGTACATATTTAAGGGTTGAGGCAAAACAGGTGAGCATGGGCTATTTGATATACAAATAGATACTAGATTTCACTAAATGATAAGGGAAAGCAAAAGAAACAAAATATAAATAAATAGTTTTTCAGAATTTTTCAGAATTTATTTAGTACATCTCTCTCACAGCAAAATTAAACAAGTTCTTGGATTTTCAGTCTGATACGTTTATAAAAACAGTCCATTCCATTGACAAAAATAATATGATGCTTGTTTTAACCAATAATTATATCACTCATAAGATGGTGCTTGATTTAACCAATACTTATTGATTAACTTTTCAAAGAAATAATAACTAATTTAAGAATACTGATTTCTGATAAAGCTGCCAATAAAAAAAATGGCTGCAATACAGAAATTGTTCTCCTCTTTACCTCAATAAGATAGCTTCTGAACAGAAACTGGCCCCAATTTCCTTCAAATGTAGGAGTTGTAACCAATATTAATGACATCTGATTAGTTAACCACTAGTCCAACTTAAAGTTTAGACACTAAAACGGACTTATTTTACACTGAAGTACAGGTTAAACTTTCTTGGTGAAATCAAGGTCTGGTAACTATTTCATCCACAACTTTTAAAGCTTAAACCTGGACTTATCAAATTTGTGGAGTTGAATTTCAGTAACACTCAAATATGTAATTTATTAAAGTGCTTGATTTTAAACTTAAGTTTTGGTCCAGACTGAGGTTCTGTTGGTGAAAAATCAGTCTAGGTATCCTTGAGGGAATATATCAATCTTTGAAAATAAATATTTTGCTTTACTTCATTTTTTTTTTAAGTCAGTGTATTTTGATATAAAATGGCAAACAAGCTAGAATAAATATTGTTCCTTGGTGTTGTACAATTATTCTGACATGATACAAACTAAACTTGGAACTCACTCGATCCTTTTCTTGAACCAACTTTCAATGTGGCACTTTTCTTTTTAAATTTTCAAAGTAAATGGTGACATAAATTGTTCCTGGATCAAAATCAGTTAAACTCCACTGTCCGTACCTTTTTAAGTTTGTTATAACACCTCACTGATAATATATTCATGTTTAAATATATTAAACCAGCTCTCATTAGAACCTTACATTTATGTAATTTAACAACATGATACTAGAGTTAAATGCCATGCTGATGGCTGGGTTTCTTATAAAATTTGAAGCAATCGTGTATTAGTAAATAAATTGACAGAGCAAGTCTGAGCTCAAACAGTTCTCTAATAATAAAGTTATACACATTCATGCTTTCTTTTCAGTAAATTAAATGGCTTTGGATGATCCAAACTGAATGCAAGATTCTCATCTGTTAAAAATACACCACACATTGCTAATATCTTCTTCACTCTCTGTTCGCCTTTACAATAGTATTCCTGAAATAAAAGTGTAAATGACATTAATTTAATTCAAATTTAAATGATACATGATTTAACATGCAACCTAAGCACGTACCTAGAGAAGGGCAATTGTTAAACATATATTTTTAAAATTAATTTATATGCAGCCTAGATTAATTACAAAATGCACAAACTGATTCAAGCACATTGATTCAAGGTTTTGTTTAATAGTCTTGAAATGTCAGTCGTATGAAACCTGTATAACCATATACATGAATAAGTATTTGACAATTTGTGTAACAAGTCCAAAAAGGTATAAATGTATACCATTGCTTCAAATTTAATGTCAGTTTTATTTTATTTTTCAAACAGTCTTCTTGTATATTTCTTGCATTAAAATAATTCTGACATACTGATTCATAATATTATTGTGAACTTCATGCATTCTAAGAGTTTTGTTTCACAAAATGTAAAAATTATATATACTTTTTAGCGCCAAATATCTTTAGACTGGTTCTGCACCACATATGAATTAAAACAAAGAATCTTGGGGTAAAGATTAAAATTAGAAAATGAGTCTGTTATCTCCTCACTAAACCATACAGCTGCTATAAATAGAATACGAGGATGAAAGTTTGAAAGTAGAACCAGGATATTTCTTGGTAACAGGATAGTTGCTATAAATAGAACATGATACTGTTAGGAAAGTGCAAGGAAGTCCACTGATAAGCGTATTCTAATATTGTAGTGACGTAAAAGCCATCTTTTTTAAAACAGTCTGTGGGATTAATAGAATGTTAATAAAAACAATTGACTTTTTTTTTTAAAGGTGGATATACCAAAAAGGCGTAATCCATATATGTTTACGTGTACGGTGTAATTTAGTGAAAAAAAGCATAATGGTTGGCTAATATGTGTCTGGTTTCAAAACTTGATTTTTTTGCAACAACATTGCAAACTTCAGGTAAATTAAATTGAAACAGAAATCTACACATAGCATTCACAACTAATTTTTGCACAGGAAAAGCTATTTATAAAGGTACAGGTTATACAGGTTTGTCTATTTAGTTTGCAGCCTACTGACTCATTTTAGAATTACTGTTTTTGCTGTTTTGTAGTGTATAACGCCTTTTTCAGCACAAGATAGGCTATACATGGCGGCCAGTATATAATTGGTGGAGGAAGAACCCTGGAAAGCCTCAAGAAAGAATCACCGACCAAGAGAAACTACAGGCAGGCTTTATTACATACCCACATTAGCCGAGCCTGCGACTCAAACTCACACAGAGGTGAGATGGCAGTGATCCATAACAGTGAGCACTTCAGACCAATTGGGGCCCCTTACTGGAAATAAATTATGCATGGAAGTATACATACGTGAACCCTTTGTTTCCACTTAGCACAATGTATGGTGTTTTTTCCTGTATTTGCTTCTCTTTGAGTAAGGCAACAGTGTTGAGAGGGGTATCAGTAGAGCTCATCTGTTTCATCAGCTGTAATAGAAAATTTAAGATTTGTATTAATAATACAATTGCTGCCTTGTAGATTTAAATAGTAAACCTTAAAAATATTTCTTTAATTATTTTAATTTTCTCTTATAGAAGATTATTAACAAATAGAGAGGATTTTTGCTTGAAATGTGTGAATAGCAGATATATTTCATTGAATGGGTGAAAAACTCAGTATCTTCAATGAATGGGTGAAAAACTCAGTATCTTCACAAGCTGCAAAGCCATGAGTGAAAATATTTCAGATTTTCTACCATGAGATGAAATGTTATTCATTTGTAGCAAGCAAGACTGCTCTGGTAGCCTATGTGGTTAGAGCATCCACCTTGGATGCAGGAAGTCACAGGTACGACCCCCCCACCGAGTCATATCAAAGACTTAAAAACTTAATACTAACAGCTACTTTGCTTGGTGTTCAACATTAAGAGATTAGTGTTAGGACTGGTCGGCCTGGTGGCATGATAATGTGACTGGGTGGGACATCATGCTACATGTCTGCAGCATGATATGCCAGTGTTAGATAGACATCACTATAAATGCCACAATGCAGACATCATAATACTATGACTGAATTTTTTTTAAAGCTATGTTAAAAATCCATTTCATACTCTCTCAGACATACACACTCTTGTAGCAAGCAAATTGTCTTTGTATTTTATGCATAAATGTATCTGCTATCAATATATATATAACATACTGATGTAGCAGATTTCTTACAAAATCCCACAAAGTGTTAGCAGTTTACTGTTTATGTTCTGCTGATTTGTAAATATTCACACAAAAATTAAATCAGTCATAAAATTCTCCTTCTCAACTTAAAGTAAAATAAAAAAAAGAATCTTGTTGGATCTTAACTCAGTTAAGCTTCAATCAGAAGCAGTGCTACATACCAGTTGACCACACAAGCATCAAGCAAATCACTTAAAATTTCTAGGTCATAATGTTATCAATGACTATTAATGGGCAATGAGAAAATATGATATTATTTCACTCCAATGCATTATTAAGATTATTTCCCTAATAAAATCCTGTAGTTCATGGTCTAGCATACTATCAAACATTATCAACCTTTAAAATGACACATTAAGTTGTATTATGTTGTGATCAGTTTGGGCTTAATTTTTTTTTCTTCAAATTACTGACATCACTGGATTATATTCCCTGGAAATACAAAAGTGCTCTGATAATTCTTGGGCTAAGACATTTACTAGAATTTATACGGAAATCAAAAACTGGAATAATATTTTCTGTGATTCAACAAGAGACTGTTGACACATCAGTACAATGCTGAATATTGCAGACATAATCACCTTCCATTTTGGATTTTCATCGCGATTTGAACTGTGATTTACGATTTACTTAGAATGTTTCATTGATAGGACTTGTGTTTTTTAATTCTTGGATTATAATTTGGATTTAATTTGCAATACCGTAAGTTCTTTTTCTTATATTTTTTTACTTTGTAGTCAAGGAAATAAATTGTTTGTTAAATTTTACAAAGCTTGTTGTCTTCACTCTGTTCTATTACTTTTTTTAAGCGCATAGACTCATAACAAATGTCTTAGCTTCTTTTCTAATGTACCAATGGTTGAATTCAGCCATGAGTGTGGTACAGTGGCAAGAAGCAGAATGTGGTTATTTAATCTTGCCACACAAATGACACATGCTTAAACTTTTAATAGCTTTCACAATCTGCATGATCAAAGTGTCACAGTGGCCCAAGCAGTCTCTTCATAAGCACCCATATGACAGTAAGGCCAAGGAAAGGGAGTCGGATGATATTTACAAAGACTAGATCACAATGATAACCAGACGATGAAGAAGAAATTTAGAACTTTATCAGACAATAAGGATGAATTTTTGGAATTCATACCTGATGACATTAGGTAGTAACATTTATAGGATCCCATGAATTTAAAAGAAGTGGACTTAACTTTCAGTTTATTTGTAAGACATGTTGAATTAACATCTTACCCTGATATTGTCAATCAATCATTCTGCACTATTTCTATACTGCTATGTGACCAATAATTGAGTTCATAGATTTATCATATATAAATGGACTTAAAATGTTAAGTATTATGGATTTTAGAAGATTAAATTTAGGACAATCTTTACTATTTTTGCAGTCATTGTTACAAAGGATTAAATGATGGTCAGTGGTGTTTATCTCGCTATATGGTTGTTCAACTGTATTGTTATTTAGTGTGCACTTTGTTTGCATACTACATGTATCCTCATCTCTTGTAAGTCAAGGTCAGTGGTGTTGATCTGTTTTTTTGTGATGCGGTCGTACACAGCAGTGTCAAAATGTATATTTTGTCAAGACATCATGGTCACTGGTCACGTTCAGCAGGTGATCACTCATAACAGCATTTATATAATAATCAATCCATGCATTATGAATCTGGTTGGAAATAATAGATGGTCACTCATACCAGAGGTTGCTCAAGACAGATTTTACTGTATCAGAGGATTTAAAAATGTCTCATAGTGTCACGAGGTAAATTTATGTTCACTCCAAAGCAATATACACTGCAGCTAAAAGTGCTGCTCATGAAATATTTTAATAAATTAAGATTTACACTAAAGATTGAACTGTGTTTACTTATATGTAATCTGCACCTTATTCATCAACCCAAGAAGTTTGTGAAGATTTCTGAAACAATCCACTTGCAAAAAAACAATTTATCTGGTCTGAAATTTAAAATCAATCATTCCTAATTTAGTTACAGCATCATGATGATAAATAAGTAAATAGTTCGCAATGTTTGGAATGAAATACTGTAATCACGAGTTTCAACAGATTTAAAATGTACATGCAGCCATTTTAAACAAAATGATATTTTGAGATTGGGGCCAGTCTCTAATGGCAGCCAATAGTGACTGTGATAACGAGACAGTTTCAAGTGATTTATTTCACAGAAATCCAAAATACATGTACTTTGCATTCAAGTGTGGTGCTTATGTAAATTAGGTCTCCTAAATAATTTCTTAATAAAACAAAATCCAACAATGACTTTCCCTTTAAATTATTAAATCAGTAGGAGCAATAATTTTCCAGTTAGCATATACATTAATTTTAAAAAGCTTTCTTTCTGCACTTTGATAATATTTTTCTCCCATCTGTAAAACTTTCTTTTAAAAACCTTTTCAAAGATTTAATTTAGGCAAGTGCACCATAAGGTCTGTGACCTGGTCTTATTTTACTAATTACATCCATATAGTTTGGCTTTAAAAATCACCTATACAGATCATGCACTGAAGAAAAGTTGCAAAAACCTGATGTTTTTTTAACCTCTAAAAAAGAACATCTTCACCACCTTTTTTGTCACAATAATGAACTGCAGTTTAGCATCATTTGAAATTTGCACCATTGAAGAGATAATATTTATCATACATAAATATTCACAAAAGTACTTACATTTTGTTTTGGAAGTAATAAGTAGCATAGACGTAATATATTTTAAGAAAGACATTAAAAAAAATATATATATATATATACTTGAATAACTTTCTCTGAGTACATATTTATACGCCCATACTGGTAGAGTAACCAAGTTATCAGAACTGAATTCACTGACAAAAGGCAATGGTAATTAAACAACAGGAGAAGTATTGTCAGTGACATATACTGTCAATATAATTCTTCTGTAATTTGATAAATTCATCTGTAATTTGATACAATGAGTTCCTTAAAAATTTGGATAATCTCAGCAGTCAATTAATCCAGAGATCCTTAAAAACTTGGATAATCTCAGCAGCCAATTAATCCAGAGATATCAGGGTAGCAGCATTATGCCAGGCAACCACTTTCCCAATCTTGGGGGCAACTGGAGTAATGTACCAGACAACCATGGATTTTCAAAACGTTTTTCCTACCTCTGGATATTAATAATTTGAGAGATTCACATAAATTATATAGAATCCACAGATGGATGATTGACATCCTAACTGGTTTTATTACTGTCAATAATCTAAACATATGGAAACTCCAATATTTCAAGAATAATCTTAACAAATTTGTAATAATGTTTAATAGTACATAAAATTTCAGACAGTAAATTTGTTTTCTGATTGAAATGTAAACTAACTACCGGTAATGTTTACCCATACTCATAAATGTGACTGTCTGACCCTGAAACTACTTGGATTGCTCCAATTATAGTCCAACCTGCCAAGCTTTACCCATCTTTCTACTAGCCGAGAGCTTTATCTCTCAGAGGGGTGATTATATTCTCATGCTGTCCCTTATCTAAACAATTTCTAGTAGTGAAACTAGTGTGCTGAAAAGGACAGATATTTTAACTTTCATTACATACAATTAAAAAAAAAAATCAAGATATTCCTCTTTTCCATTGCAGAGACCATCATGTTTTCAAAATTGAGGCACATGGGTTCTGTTTACCATGTCATTTTAACACTGCACTTACTGAAAAGGATAACTCAGCTGGAAATACTGTGCATCAAATACAACAATAAACCTGTGAACATTCACCTCTGATGGCAGTAAAATTATACAAATAAAGTGAATAATCTTTATTTTGCTTGCAAGTATATATTGCAACCAAGTTCATTTAGTACAATTCCGACCCGCACTGATGACCGACTGTAACAACAGGTCAGATATTAATTTTCTGGACAAGATATTTGGAGCAAATGTTATTTTGCACACCATGAATAATGCTCAATGCACGAAATCAACCAAATAATGTGACATGTTGAAATGTGGAGTGGATGGCAGTTTTGCAAAATAAAATTAACTAAATATCGAAATACATTTTTGAAGGCTCTACAAACATAACAATACTGACTCATAACCTGATTGCATGTTCTTCATTCAATCACCTGAATGCTACATGGATTAACATATCTAAAATTAGTTAAAAGCTTATCAGCACAAAAATGGCTGGTAACAACATGTCCTGGCAGAGAAAAACTGTAAACATTATATTAGGCATATCAACTAGCCAGAGAAGGATTCATGATGTACCATTACACTACATTTAATCAAACTAATTATAAATTATCTGGAAAACAAGTTAAGTCATTATTTGTTAATTTCAGACAAATTGGATGAATGATGGTTGTTAGGCGGAAGGGACACATAATACAAACTCTCTAATTTATTCCACAATAAATTAAACCATCGTTAATTCTTTATCACATTCAACTTTGTCAATCATCTTCATCTGCTACAGATTTTGAGAAAGATCTTTTTTAGAATACAAGGACAATTTTGCCATATACTACGAATGAGAAAATTTATTTACAATGAAGACATCACTTACCGATTCTTCTTCTAATTTCTTTGCTCGCTTTTCTGTTTTCTTTTTGCCTGAGCCTTTGCCATGGAATCTATGCGAAAGTTGCCTGAAGGCCTCCTTTTCACTTAACATACGACCTGTATCATCATTATAATTTAGCTTAATTTCAGGCTTGTATCCGTCCTTCTCCTTAAATTCCACCAAAGCCCCACCAATGTGGCGTTCCCTTCTCTTGTACTTTTCATCTAGGTCACTGGAAAACAAATTGAGAAAATATTTAAATTTACTATTGTATTTACTGTTGAAGGGCATCCAAATTTGCTCACTTCAACTCATTAGCATTGAGAATGTGGTTCATATTTAAATATTGGTGATTAGTTTAACCAAATATTTTAATTGGCTGAGAATATTTTCCATATTTTTTAATGAAACTTTCATGTTCGCAAACTTGAAAATATTGCCTTGTGCCCCATAATGCCTAATAGCTTACCAACATATTTGTTGCAAGCTGTTATGGGTACTTGGATCATTACTAACAGTGTAATCCTAATTTAACTGGATGCATGTATTTATATACTTTACTTTTCCAGGAAGTTTGTTTGTTTGTTTGATTAGGATTTTTAATGTAGCTTTATCATTTTTTCAGTCATATTGCTACGATGTCTGCAGTGAGACAGTTTATAGTGATGTCTAGCACTGGGGCACCATGCTACAGACATGTAGCAAGATGTCCCACCCAGTCACATTATCTTGACACCAGGCCAACCAGTCCTAACACTAACCTCTTAATGCTGAGCGTCAAGCAAGGCAGCAGTTAGTACCATTTTTGTAAGTCTTTTGGTATAACTTGGCCAGGGACTGAACCCACGACATCCTGCTCCCATGGCACACGCTTTAACCTCTTTTCTGGGAAGATTTCTTCTCAAAAGGCAAAGAATGTTTTTGTGTGTTTGCTATTGGCAATGTTTTTCAGGATTGCTTAACCTTATATTATATACTCATTTTACATGTACTTTAGTGCCTAAGGCTTAATAATAAAAAGCAAATTTTGTAGTAAATTATGTTTCTCCGAGAATACTTACCCAATCACATTACTTTACTTTAGGGATATTAGCCTGCTACCTCGCGAATCCAGCCCTACCAAAAGACGAAAATTCGTCTTTCCTGTCTATGTCATATAGACAAAGGGCAATAACTCTTGCCCATTACCTCCCCTTGCCACCCGTTAGGTGTCGCTTCTTTAGTTTTTAAGCTGAGCGATATATAAAACACGAGGATGCTCGCATGGCGGGGTGGTTGGGAGGGTTTCTTAGTAATGTGATTGGGTAAGTATTCTCGGAGAAACATAATTTACTACAAAATTTGCTTTCTCCTTTGAATACGTTCCCCAATCACATTACTTTAGGAGAATAAGTAATAGGAGGAGGGAATGCGGAGCATCCGACCTCCACACGGGTATCCTCTAGGGAATGATGGTTGGATTCCCCATGTGAATGATAACCCGGTCTCCTAATTTTCAATCAGCAACACAGCCCAGGGTCACGTGATATGTGACCCTTTTATACGGTTAAGAAGATAGATATTGAAATCTTCTTACCTACGAAAATTTATCTGGCGAATCCAGCGAAGCTAATAGGCTGTGCTGATTGTTGTACATGAGTCTGGTGGGCGTCTGGGCTGCCCAACACCGGACCTACTAGAATCAATGTTTGCCTCTGCGAGTACAAACTTGAAGATAAAACTGTAGAAGGTTGACTCTGCATGTCAGCCAACAGCTTCTATAAGGTGATTGATTTGCGAATTCTCAGAGTACGCCGAGCGTATAACCCCTACAGCCATGAAGCAAGGGCTTGAATGGTGATGTCTCATATCCCAGCTATCACCAGAAAAAAAAGAGGTGCTTGAATGTGACCTGACTCACCTCTATGCATTGAAATGGTGCTAGAGTGCTCAAACAGGATCTTACATGGCTGTTGATCCTGACTTATCTATAAAGAAAGCGAGCTAATGACGACTCGTTGATCGCCAATGTATGGTAATCTATTTTGGACTACGAAGCCTGGCTGCGTCAAGAGGACCATCAAACCCTCTGATCGGAACGGAAGAGAGTTCGGGTCACTAGAAAGGACATGTAACTCGCTCACCCTGCATGCTGAAGCTAAGGCTATCAAGAAACCCAATTTGTATGATAGTAGCTTTAACTAATCGTGGGTTAAAGACTCAATACTGTCTGAATTGAGTCATGTTAAAACCCAGGACAGATTCCATTTGGAAACAGGGTGAGGGATATAAGTCGATTGAATTTGTTTTTTTTTTTTTTTTTTTTTTTTTTTTTAAATGTCTAAAAGATCTGACAAATCTTTGTCATGGCTGATAGCACATGTACCAGAATGGCGGAATGTGTCTGATATCATGGAGCGGTAACATTTGAGAATAACTGGAGCCAGATGTTTCTCCTTGAAAAGCCAGAGAAAAGTTGGCCAGTTGAGGGATTGTGACACTCAGAGGAACAATGTGAATGATATGGTACCAGTCTCTGAAAACATGCCACTTGCCCTCGTAAACCTTCAGAGTAGAGGGCCTTCTTGCTCTCGAGATTCTCTCCGCAATCAAAGATTTAAATTGTTTGTCTTGCAAGGCTGTCTGGACAAGAGCCAAGCTTGAACAAAAAGACGGTCCGGACAGGGGTGGAACACCCCTGGCCGCGGTTGCTTGTGAATACTTGTGCTGACTGTAATCTTCCTGGATAGATCTATCGCCTAGATTGAGTAGATCGGAGACCCAGTAGTTGTTCCATCTGAGAAGGGTAATCAGAACCATCTGACAATTCTGACCCCTTAACTTCTGGATTAATTCCAGTACCAAGACCGTGGGAGGGTAGGAGAATGACCACAACCCTTCCCAGGTGATTGATCGAGCATCCACGACCCAAGCTTCTGGGTCTGGAACCTGTGAGATGAAAGGTGGAGAATTTGCTATTCCACCTCGTTGCAAAGATCAATCATCGGACGTCTCCAAAGTGTGTCGATTGGAAGAAAGTCCGATTGATGGAGTGACCATTCTGTGTGTCTGAATTGTACATTGAGGTGGAGATTGTCGAACCAATGTAGAAACTGCCAGTTCAGATTGCACAGGTCTGGTGATTGGTGTCCCCTTGTTTTGAGGCAAGGCACCACCACAATGTTGTCTGACATAATGAGGGCAGTTTGTAATAAGAGTTGATCCTGCCCGAAATGAAAGGCATTGATGACAGCCGTTATTTCTGAAAGGTTGATGTGGAAAGGGCTCGCCCCTGGCACCCACGTGCCGCTGACAGTATCTAAGTCCGGCAACAGGTGGGCACCCCAACCGTAGGTATTAGTGGCGGAACATACCGTTATCCCCTTGGGGTATCTCCAGAGTAATCCCTGTGGACAGCCTACAGGGGTTGTGCCATTGACTCAAGAATGATCGTATCTCTGGCGTGAGCATGACTGTTTTCTGGGATCGAAGGGACTTGAAAATGGCGCAATTACGCTAGCAAAGTCCTTTGTAAAGGGCGCCTAAAAGGACGGCTGAGAGGGATCAAGTCTGCTGTCGCAGTGAATAATCAGAGGATCTGCAACTCTCTCGCTAAAATCCGCATCCTGCCGGAAACGGACTCTACGAGTGCAATTATCTGGATGATCGCAAACTCGAAGAAGCCTTACCAGATTCAGATCGGGAGAAACTCCACACCCAAATGGACCAAAATCCGGATTGGACAGATTAGACTTTATCCAGTTCACGAGAAAGCCTATATGACGTAAAGTGATATAAGATCGTTTCTGCCTTTGAGCAGAGTAGAACTTGACAGATGTTACTGGAGGATGTCGTCCAAATATACTGCCGACGCAATAGATGAAGTCGAGCGGAACAGGGTGACGACGTAATCCATAACCTTGGTACTAGCCCAAGGGCTTAAATTTAGGCCAAAAGGTATGACATGGAACTGATAAGCCTAGTCCCGACAAGCACAACGGAGAATGTCCGCAACTCGTGGGATAGGGACGTGAAATGTGCGTCGGTCATATCTAGCCAGCATATGATGGGGTTTAAGCGACGTGCCCTTCATACATGCGTCACGACGTATCAGGTCTAGGTTGGCAGAAGCAGTCAGCGCATTGGCCATGGAATGGTGAGCTGCCCTGTTAAGAACCCTAGCTAACCGGGCCGTCGAATCCCAAGCATGTTCATTGCCAGATTTATCAGCGATCCTGAAAATGGCTAGGGAGGCTAGATCTAACAGTGAAGACGTAGCGACTACATTTCGAACCAGCTTGGACTTGGCATTGAACACCGTTTAGTCCACTTTATAAGACAATGGAGCAGACATATGGACTGCTGCCATATTTTTATCCAGAGCCGGGACCTCAGTACTTAACGCACCGGAGTGAGTTTTGTACCATCGACCTGAAAACGACGCTGGTACTTGGCTTTCAGAAAAGAAAAACCTTAGCAATTCCTGGATCCCCTATGCGTGTCGACAGACGGTCATTAATTTCCTTAATTTTGTCGACTGGGGAAGGAGGCGGAAGGATAGAGTCTCTTCCCCCTCATCCAGATCGACCGACGCTCTAACCTTATAGTCGGTAATGGCAGCAGGAGGTGGAGGGCATTCTGAAGGGGCCAACACCTTATAAATTTCCTCCACTGCGGCTTTGAAGCTGAACTCAGTCCGTTCCATAGTTGGATCTGCATACCGCTGATTTGCCTGCGACTCATCGCACTCACTATGTACATAATCTTGCTCTGGTAAAGCATCCATATCGGGGTAATGCATACCAGGTGGCATAGATGACTCGATTCCATCATCTCTGATAAAGGCATTCACTCTCCCTTGTGGATGAGCTGTTAGCCTATGGACGGCCGGCAATGCCGAATGAATTGATTGGCATATGTTTGGCCTGAATGACTGCGACGGGCCGGCTATGACCGGCACCGACCGCTCGAATGGTCGGGTTGGATCGAGAGATTCCTCGCCAACTATCTGTGTCATGGTAATGATATGTAACCGGTAGTACGGATTGACAGACGGAAACATCATTAGAATCTTCGTCAATCCGATTTGTGCGGATTGCGGTATGATAAAAGTCCCCGTGCTGGTACAGCGGTATAGTCGGATGGACTGGTATAAGACTAAAATCTCCATACGGTTGGACGACCGGTGCCTGTTGGGCTGGACGGCTGGAGCCGGATGAACGGTCAGTGCCGGCAAGTGTCGGCTGAAAGCTTGGCTGGACGACCGGTGCCATATGGGCTGAACGGTCATTGCCGGATCGCCCGGTGCCGGTTAGTGCCGGCGGGAAGGTCTGCTGGATGACCGGTGCCATATGGGCTGAACGGTCATTGCCGGATGGACGCCCGGTGCTGGATGTTGCCGACTGTAAGGTAATAACAATTACATAATGCTTATGTAGTGCGTCCAGCACTACGCGCCCATCTACCATTCGCTCAGAGGGAATGTTGGTTCTGGTACAGCTTGCATATCTGTACAGCATACAAGGTGACTTAGATGACTCAATTCTGTCATAATTGACACTTTCACTAAATCTCCCTTGTGGAGAAGCCGTGAACATATGGACGGCCGGCACTGCCGGCTGATTGAACTGGCGGATGGTCGGCCTGAAAGACCTGTTCTGGTAAAAGCTGTCATATCTGGGTAGCACATACCAAGTGGCATAGATAACTCAATTCCGTCACCTCTGATAATATCACTAATTCTCCCTTGTTTTAAAATCACACCGTCACGTATTTGACATGACGGGAGGTGTACACCGGTAATACCGACTAATTTGTCTGGTATATGGTCGGCCGGAATGTCGGCGAAGGTCCGGCTATGACCGGCACCTGCCTCTCGAATGGTCTGATTGGAGGGAGATTCATCTATAACATTTCCCTCATGGTAGTGATATGTAACCAGTAGTGTAGATTGACTGACGGGTACATCACTATAATCTCCGTAAATCCGATGTACAGCCGGTGCAGGTTGATGCCGGCTGGAAGACCGGTGCCATTTGGGCTTAACGGTCGTTGCCGGATGGTCGGCCAGTGCCGGTTGATGCCGGCTGGAAGGTCAGCTGGACGACCGGTGCCATTTGGGCTGAACGGTCGCTGCCGGATGGACGGCCGGTGCAGGTTGATGCCGGCTGGAAGGTTGGCTGGACGACCGGTGCCAATTGGGCTGAATGGTCGTTGCCGGATGGACGGCCGGTGCTGGTTGATGCCGGCTGGAAGGTCGGCTGGACGACCGGTGCCATTTGGGCTGAACGGTCGTTGCCGTATGGACGGCCGGTGCCTGTCGACGCAGGCTGGAAGGTCGGCTGGCCGGCCGGTGCCATTTGGGCTGAACGGCCGGTGCCTGTTGATGCAAGCTGGAAGGTCGGCTGGCCGTCCGGTGCCATTTGGGCTGAACGGACGGTGCCGGATGGACGGTTAATGCCGGTTTGCCTGCTGAAGTGCCGGCTGAACTGACGGTGTCGGCTGGACTGACAGCTGGAAGGCCGGCGAAAGTGCATATTAAAATGGTTCCAATTGATCCAGCATAGACTCCATGCGTCCTGACTTACAGGCCCGAAAGCCATGTACGGATCTGCGGTGAAATTTACACCCACTGGGCAGCCTAAACCATGTCAACATAATTTCCTCCATTTCCACATTGCCAACACCCATTTTGCCATTCATGCCTTCGTTGTCGACTTTGCTTACTGAAACGACAAAAGAAGAGAACAAAGCACAAATTAAAAAAATTCAGCATATTATTAATTCGATAATACTATAACCGTTATTAACAGAGTAGTCAAATTATTCCGTGCCATGTTAACTCTTAATGACAACACTAGTTATCGCCGTGAGCGTGTTGCAATGGTTCGTTCAAGACGAAGTCTACTGAAACGAAAAAGATGATAAACAAAGCACAATTAGCAATTCAGCACGCTATTAAGTCGCTATTACCATAACCGTAACTAACGGAGGAAGTGAAATGATTTAGTGTTGCGTGAACTCATGACTTCAACATGAATTCCGCCAAAGCACAAATTAAAAATTCAGCATATTATTAATTCGATAATACTATAACCGTTATTAACGGAGTAGTCAAATTATTCCGTGCCATGTTAACTCTTAATGACCACACTAGTTATCGCCGTGAGCGTGTTGCAATAGGTCGTTCAAGACGAAGTCTACTGAAATGAAAAAGATGATAAACAAAGCACATTTAGCAATTCAACACGCTATTAAGTCGCTATTACCATAACCGTAACTAACGGAGGAAGCGAAATGATTTAGTGTCGCGTGAACTCGTGACTACAACACGAAATTTCGCCATTAATAGTCGCAACTGGTCGTTCAGAGATGAAGTCTACTGAAACGGAAAAGAAGATAAACAAAGCACAAATTAACAATTTAGTACGCTATTAAGTCGCTATTCCATAACCGTAACTAACGTAGGAAGCGAAATGATTAAGTGTTGCGTGAACTCGTGACTACAACACGAAGTCCGCCATTAAAGTCGCAAATTGGTCGTTCAAAGACTTTTTTGAAGTCTACTGAAACGTCAAAGAAGATAAATAAAGCACATATTATCAATGCAGCACGTTATTAGTCGCTAATATCGTAAACGTTACATACGGAATAAGCGAAATTATTGAGTGCTACATGTATTACATGCTAGTACCGCCATAAGCGTGCTTTGACCACGTTGCAACCTGGTCCGAAGTCTAGAAAAGGTGACAAAGTCACTCAAATTGGAAAATATTGTAAAATAATGTATACGACCTGTTGGGGAATGATTATCCAACACAGTAATTCCAAATTTAACTTCGGATGGTCAGAATTTACACTAAGATGGCTTGGATTCATTGGAGGTCTAATTGTACGTGTTTACACACAACAAGCGAAGCTAAAAAACTAAAGAAGCGACACCTAACGGGCGGCAAGGGGAGGTAATGGGCAAGAGTTATTGCCCTTTGTCTATATGACATAGACAGGAAAGACGAATTTTCGTCTTTTGGTAGGGCTGGATTCGCGAGGTAGCAGGCTAATATCCCTAAAGTAAAGTAATGTGATTGGGGAACGTATTCAAAGGAGAAACAACACATTGCAAGAAACAAGTAACTGAATTTCTGCTGGACTTGACACAACTGTAGTTCAGCAAATACAGAATAACAGTATTCATGCATGTGAAAGCATTCATTCATAAAAGAACTCACATTTTGTCTACTTAAAATTGAAACTTGGTCACATTGTGAATGATTGCACCATGAAACAACTTATCCAGTTGGTCTGGAATGGAGGCATTTAGTTTTTCTGTCAATCCAACTAAAAAATTTAACTTTTTCAGTTTTGATGGACTGGATTAGATGTGCTGATTCTATATGATCTACATGTGGCTGGATGGACTGGTATTGATGTACTTGCATGTGTATTTTTGTTCTGTCACTGATGTTTGAAATCATAAAAGTGAGGAAAAAAGTTTGGAATCATAAAGTGAGGAAAAAAGTAAGAAATTCATTTAATGAAAATTCTGAAGTTTGTAAGGGAATATCAAATTCATTTTGTTTTGGAATGCAGTAAAATCTCCTTTGGAACGTGATTTGTGTTGGAAATGTAAACTAAATAGCAGTCAGTTCCATGTTGTGGACAAATTTTTAGAACCATGTAATTCTAATTAGAGTGTACATTTTGATGAAATTCAAGCTACAAAAAGCATAAGTATATTTCTTGCCATTTATTACCAGCTATAGATGGGATATGTTTATACCCAATCACATGCTTCCTCTTTATTGGATGGACCCCAACTATTTACATGACATGTATGGCTTGTATCTCAACTATAAATCCAAACATTTTCTCAAGAACATAAAATAATGAAAAACTGTAAAACAGTTGGGGTGTGACAAGCCATTTCATTAGGAGAGATGAGGTTTCTTCATCATCTGAGGCTCTTGCTTTTTCTGTCAAAACCCACCCTCTTCATTATTTTCAAATTTAGCATTTCAGCTGACTTGTAAAGTGGTACATCACTGAGGTAGACAGGATAGCCTTTTCTATACTATTTTAAAGACCTAGAAAGTACAGCTCATAGTCTGAACCATTCAAATTGTGAATAGGTCTAACAATTTGTCTTAGTGTTTCAATGATCAGAATGGTATTTTCAATACTGTCTGTCTCACATTTGTTGTAGACACTGTACATATTATGTTCAGTTGTTTACTTGGTTGAAAGTTTCTTTTGTCACACAATGAACTCCTCCACATCATCAACTTTATTATCTCTACTTTCAATGGACCAGACAGCTTGTTAAATTCATCCACAGACAAATCTAGTAAATCAACAGCTTCAGCATCTGCTTCAAAAGTGCATACTGTTTGTTTACAATGAAAATAAATTTCTAGCACACAATACTATTTTTGGACACATATCATGCAGAAAGAAGCTGTGCTGTATGGAGAAATACTGTGTGGTTCCAACATTGTAAAAAAATTTAATGAAAGAAAGAGCATATAATAAAGACATTTCTTAAAATCATTGGAAATTTACGTTTTTTTCTTTTTTTTTAATGCAATCAGATTGTCATTGTTTTGTTTATAGCAGATTAAATTTCCATGATTTCTTGCTGTGATAAGCTTATGTTATAAAATCTCTGATTGGCTGATGCTGTGATTAAAGAGTAATCTGAATATATGAAATAAATGGTGTATCACTGATAGCATGAGGCCCAAGAGGGCCTCATATCACTTACCTAGGTAATTAACATACATAAACTTGTGAAAGCAAATATATGCATGTATTAAAACAATGATGAAGTTTGGATCACTACATTGCACCACTGTATTAGAACTAAAAAAATTATGTTCCCAGTTTCAGTCTAAATAAAATTAAGCAAGTCAGTCAGAATAATATTCACTTTGTAGTCCCTAATGTTACCAAAGCAGGAATACAACTGAATGACCTAATTTTATTTCTGAAAAAAAAAAAACAGACCATATCAGCGTTACTCAACAACACAATTTATACAATAGATATGCACTCTATACCTATTACTTAATAAATGATCCATAATAAAGAACATCACACATTAGTAGCCAGTACTCAAAGATGCCTCCAAGTTCATGTCCAGTACATGCAAAAATACTTGAGGAAAAGAAAACTTCTAAATGATAATACTGTTTAACATTGTTGCCTATGAATGAAATAAAATTCAATCTGATAACAGCTATCATAAAATTCATTTAATCTGGAATTCATTGTTTTAGAAATATTTAAAATTCTTTGATTTTATGCATGGAAATTTTCTAGGGCTGATGTCTGGAAAGTAATAAGAGAGTCTGAATATTAGGATTAATAACAGATTAAATCTAGAAGTGTTTAAGGATAAATTCACATTGGATTACTGTAATCTTTATTAAAAGCTAAAAATGCAAAAAATAATTTAAAATAATTTGTGATTAGTAGTATTTAATAAATAAAACTAATTTGATATACATGTATTATTCAATAGAGCAATACCATTTTAAGGTATTTAGCATGGCTTTGATTCGTGTTTTTAGGGCAATGAGATTAAGGTGTCATATTTACACTGTACAGCATACGACAAGTTTAAAAAAAGGGTTGATCATGGTCTCCAGTTTGGTGATTAATTTAAGTATTTGTAAGAATATTTAGCATGATACACCATAAACACTACTTTCTGTAAACATCAAAGACATGCAAACTCCATACTTATTCTCATTTGTGCTCATCACAAATAGAAAAATGAAGAAAGAAAAAACTTCTTAGCTCACCCATTAGAATATCAGTCCTATTTCACATTATCACAAAAATGTCAATTGAAAAAAAATGTAAAGAATAATTTTGCTAAATTATTAATAAAATAAAGGATTAAGAAAACACATTCTTGTTCTGGGAGTGAATTTAGCAAGATTCTTTCAAGCAGGTCAGTGCCACACAAATATACAATTTTTAGTGAAACTGGATATAGATATCAGCCATACATAATGGAAATATAAAAATATCCTCTGAACAATGTTGCAAACAAAAAAACAACTTTTATTTGTACTATCACTGCCATATATATCGCATGTGCAAATGCATACTTTAATATGCATCTTTTTATAGTGATCAGCTTCAAAGTTCTTGTTATCCATTATGTCTATGTGCCATTAATATAGATTACACAGATGAGGGAAAAACAGCTGGCTTTTAAATGGCATCTATCTACAAATGACCATCATACTGTATGAAAAACATTTTGTGTAATATGTCTCTATTAACAAGCTAGCCTGGGGTATGCTGATATAGTCTGAGAAGCAAATTAACATGACCTGCTGCATATACAGGTGAGGAATAAAAAGCTATGTAAATAACTCACTCATATCTCTTGTCTTCTATAGAATAATTCTGAGCCAACATATACGTGTTCTTTATGCCAGGTGTTTTCTTCTCCAGTTCTTTCTGCATGTATCCTGTTCATATTGAATAAAACATTAGGAAAGAGAAACCCATATTTAATATACAAAAGATGACATTATTCAATCTGCCATTAATAATATTTATTGTTGATAAAACTATTAAGCTCAAAATTAAGATACAAATACATGTAATGGCTGTTCCAGACAAACATTTTGGGACTGAGGGAAGGCACTTTCCAACTGCCTTCCCTGGCAACCATCATGTTTTATTAAATTAAATAGCCGTAAGTGTTTGTTTGTGATTTTGATTTTTTATCATAGCTTTAACAATTTTTCAGTCATATCACTATGGTGTATGCAGTGTGGCAGTTTATATAGTAATGTCTAGCACTAGGGCATCATGCCACAGTCAAGTAGCATCATATCCCACCCAGTCACATGATCCTGACACCAGGCCAACCAGTCCTAACACTAACCTCTTAGTGCTGAGCACCAAACGAAGTAGGTGTTAGTACTATTTTTGTAAGTCTTTGGTATGACCCGACCAGGGATCGAACCTGTGACCTCCTGTATCAAAGCAGACAATCTAACCACTAGGCCACTGGAGTGGTCTTGAATAGCCCTAAATAAAATGGTCTAAATGTAAGGACATATTATTTACTTAACAGTTCAAAGACATGGGTCATCAAAAATATAATTTAATATAAATCATGTTTCTAAAGTGGATTTGATCTTCTTCTCTCAACCTAAAATAACATTCAAGTTAGTTTTGCAATATAACAAAATGGAAACATTTGTTTATATTTAAACAAAATATTTTTCAACTGTAAAATGTAAATAATTATTTTTCTTCATTGATGACTGGCACAGTTCCATAACTAGGATATAAAACAACTACTTTCACACTATTTAAACCAGATATGTGCTCAATTAAGTTAAAAAAACATCAATGTCATCATTTTAAAGAAATGATGCTAGTGAGTTAAAGTTTGTTTTGTTTGTTTGTTTTTTATGGTTCAACGCCATTTTTCAGCACAATATAGGCTATACATGGCGGCCAGTATTAATGGTGGAGGAAGAAACCGGACAAACCCCAGAAAGAAACACCGACCCACGAGAAGCTACTGGCAAGCTTTCTCACATAACTACATTTGCCGAATCTTAGACTCGAACACACGCAGACAGAGGTGAGATGGCAGTGATCCGTAACGGACAGCGCTTTAGACCACTCGGCCACTCGGGGGCCCACAGTGAGTTAAAGAAACAAAATTCCCTTGTAAATCATTGGTAAGACAGCCGTTGCAGCAATGGAATTTGTTAGAAATAATTTATGCAGATAACATGCAAGACCTGAAAAACCTGAATTGCCTTGCATCATAAAATAAATGATATGATATTTTATATAGCATGGTGGTTCCATTTAAACATATACTGTACCCAATGTAGGTTCTACCGCCCATATGTAATTTCATTGATATTTTTCAATATCTTGCTCAAAACATGTACTTGGAGAAATAATCTTCAAAACTATTTTTTCATAACAATTACACATAAAATGGATTTTATCCTCATTAAAGATATAACAACTTAACACTGATTAGCATTGTAATTATGTTTAACAATTCATTCATGCTGAAAACCATAGAACTTGTCTTATGTACTAACTCCTTAGTTCCCTAATGTAGGTTGCTTGTTATTCAGGAAACATAATCGCTGTGAAAACATGTATTAATTTGGTATGATACTGAGAAATTAAATAGAAAGGATTGGCATTTTCTACGTTGGAGAAAAACTTTCTTAGTTTTTACCCACAAATTCTGATCTTTATTGTGACTTGTTACTACACACCAATGTATGTCTTATTCTGGTTGGTGTAAACTACAGTACAATCATCACAGATTGAATAGTTTCCATACATGCATCATGGATGGAGGGGGTATACATGCAGAAAATTAACAGAAAAGTCTACATACACAAAAAGGGAAACTATCAAGCATACTATGGACATAATGTATAAAAATTGATGCACGTCCAAACATTCCAGCATTGAATCTAGTGTCCTTTTTCTTGTAGCAGCAAAGAGTGTGTGTGATTTGGATTTTAATGCAGCTTTTTTTAAATAAAATTCAGTCATATCGCTAGAATGTCTGCAGTGTGGCAGTTTATAGTGATGTCTAGCACTGGGGCATCATACTGCAGACATGTAACATTATGTCCCACTCAGTCAAACTAACACCAGGCCGTCCAGTCCTAACATTAACCTCTTAATGCCGAGCGCCTAGCAAGGCAGCTGTTATTGCCATTTAGTAGTATGATACGACTGGGGTAAACCCATGATCTCCCACATCCGAGGTGAACACACTAACCACTAAGCAACTGGAACAGTTAGTTTGGAAAGAAAAGAAATTCAGAAAACATAGGTATTTATTAAATAAATGCTTGTAGATAATGAGTGTACACTAAAGTTGAAAGAGAACATGATATGGAATGAAAAATTCATTGGTGCAGCTCATTTCAGGTTAACCAGATACTAAAAAACATGGTAATGTTTTCAAAAGTTAGAGTTCTGATAAAACAGAGCAGACCACATCATGAAGTTGGCAAAACTCTTGAAGCAAATAAAATTATCTCATTTTTGAAACACTGTACATGTATTATTTACTAATATTTTCCTCAGTCACTCTGAAATGTTGCACGTTTCCCAAATCTGGAGGGTGGGTAAGACAGTGTCCACAGGACATGGACCCTATGTTCAACACTGAATAGGATGGTTAAGTTGTGTGAAATCTTAATACAAACATGACAATTTTAAGAGAATCTTCTTCCTGTTTGTGTGTGTGGACAGGAGAGGAACTCAAGAAGAAAAGCTTTTTACCAGGACAAAGGTCTTTTCCACTAAGGATTATGTTTACTTAGTTCTGACCAGAAATGGTGAATTTTCTCTACACATAGAGCCAGCACAGTTTAACACAACCAAGATGAATTTTCTCTATTGCTGAAGCAAACAAACTTTAACAGTAATATAAATGACACCATAAAGATATTTAGTATATATTATACACGAATATTAGTAACTTATTGTAAATAAATCTGATTTTATCCACCAACAGAATAAAACTGACTAGAACAAATTTAGAATACTCCAGTCCAGTGGGTAAGAGTCACTGAGTCCATCTGATGTACCATATATACTCATATTTAAGTCATGTCCAACTCCAAACAAAAAAGACCTCTACATATTAAAGACCTTAGTTCTTTTCTTGTTTACTCCCTCTGAAATAGAATCCCATCCCAACATGTGAACTATCAAGGGCATTTTATTTTGTGAGCAAAGTTAGACAAGCATTGTAAAAAAAAAGATCAAACAACTTCACAATTAGGAACTGACATAGTACATTACCTTTCTTGACAGCAAGTTGTAGGGCTGCCCCTACTCCTTGATTAACTACAGGCTCATCATCAAGAACTGGTTTTTCTTCTCCCTGAAAAGAACCCAAATTTAATGCAAGTCTCTCAATGCATAGTATACTGCAAATCTAATGCTTTTTATATTTTCAAAATATTATAATTTGGAAAAATCTGATGTTTGACTTGTAAAAATGCCATTTCCAATTATGTTATTATATACAACAAAATTAAATTTTTCAAAACTTGTGACCATTCCATAATTTCACCAAGATGTCTAAAACTTTAATTCATAAGTTAAGTCAAATTTAAGTCAGACTAAAACATTCTCCAATTTGCTGGATTCTAATTCTGAACAACAACGAACTTATAAAAAAGAATCAGATTTTGAAATTTAGAATATACAGAAAACTCTTTGTAAGCATTTGTTTTAAAAATTTGTAAGTTCCATCCAATGCCATACAGTGCCCCAGTCAATCATTATTAATTTTAAAATGTGGATATTTGTAAATAATGTTTCATTACAGTTTATGTTCTAATTGTACCCTTTGACAAATATAACATTTTGTAAGCATATCTCTAATAAAGATGATGCACATTTTTTTTATGCTTTAGGACTCTTATTTTCATGTGCTCAAATTATTCAGCCACCTTTCTTAATGATTAACTTCTCCATATTTTTATGTGTCCAGGTACCACCCCATATGATTAACTTTCCATACCACCCTGTGACTAGCTACCCTTATAATTAACATTTCCATAATTCCATAACCAGTTACCTCCCTTAATGATTAACATCTTCATACTTCCCTGTGTCAAGCTACCTCCCTCAAGGATTAACTTTTCCATACCTCCCCTTTCCAGCTACCTTCCCTAATGATTAACTTTAATTCAGGCCACTTGAGATGTATTATTCATACTGAATGCAGCTCTGATCAACCAGAATTAAGGCTTATATAAATCTGTTACAACAATCCAAGATACTTTGCTCCAATGGCCTTGATACTAAATAACCTACTTGTGTTAATGTGGTATAAAACAACAAACCAAAATATTAACTTGTGAACATCTACTTAACAATCCATTCAGATTTGATGATTGTGCAGTAAGTCATATTAAACATATTTTTCAAAATTTCCCAGTTTGGGGAAAAATTTAGTTTTGGTAATGCCAAACCAGAATAGGGGCCACTGAGTGGCCAAGTGGTCTGAAACGCTTTCTATTACAGATCATTGCCATCTCACCTCTATGTGCGTGGGTTTGAGTCTCAGATTCAGACAATGTGGGTATGTGAGAAAGCTTGCCAATAGCTTCTCATGGCTTGGTGGTTCTTTCTGGGGTTTTCTCAGGGTCTACTGCCACCATAAATACTGGCCACCATGTATAGCCTATCATGTGCTGAAAAATGGTGTTAAACCCAAAACAACAAAACCAGAATGAAATAGTTTCATGAATACTCAAAAGTAGGATTTCTTTACATCAATGATTTAAACGGGAGGGGGGGGGGTTGAAGCCTGTTTTTCCAGAACAGCATCATAATGAACAGTGCTATAATAAAAGGAGAACAGTTATAGATATTTTACTAAGACATGAAAGTCAATAGCCTGAAAATTTACCTCAATAGTAACTGGTGTTTCATCAATCTCCACCTCATTCCAGCCTGTGTTTTTCTCCTCTTCTTCTTCTTGTCGTCTCCTCTGCTCTATCAATTCCTGCTCAAAGTCCTGAAAAATAAACAAGTTGTACATAAAACACTGTATTCTATTAAAAGTCCAGCATATGTGACAGCCATGAAAAATTACTGACTGAAGTAAATACTATGTGTCATTTTGTTTTAAAAAAATCACAGGCAAGATGAATATGAAGCAAATCTTTTATTCCTACCAAACTTTATGCAAGACTACATCAAGCCACAAGCCTGATGTCACTCATCTTCTAATTTTGACCTTACCTGTCAAAACTGAGTCAGAATCCTTACATGTGTAATTTACTGATGGTAGATCTGTTCCAATTATTTCAATTTCTGACCATTTTCTTTCAGTCTAATAAACTCAGGAGCAGAGGTCTGTGGACTTGTTTCACATTAGTTCTCTGATGTATTATCAATGAACCAATCATCCAGATATTGAAAAATAATGGGTTCTTTTTAATGTCCAAATAATTCATGTACAAATTATTTCAGATATCATAATTTTAATCTGTCTGAGTCAAGTATTAACAAAATCAATTAAAGTCCAGCAAGTCTCAATTATCAGTAGAAATGTATCAATGAACATGATCCTGATTATCACAATATAGGCACATTGCTGATTGGATTTAGTTCCATGATTGATATTGTTTCATACTGTAAAGACTGTCTTTGACAATATAGCCAAAATGATAGACATCTCCTGATATTATCATACTCCAGAAAATTTTAGAGATAATCGATATTTTCCTTCCAAAATGCTTCAAGTGACATTATAATACAAATCCTGACATAGCAATGATTGACCTATATATGTTGTTACTGAGAGGAGGGTGGATTAAATGAACAATACAAACACAATTTGTGAAAGAAAATATAAATTTATGTAATAAATTATAAATGAAAAAAATACAGATGTAACAACACAATAATTCATGCACTCAACCCACAATTAAACTCACAACCATTCACAATACATGAACAAATTAAATAACAATACAAAAGGAATCTCAGATGTAAAGGAATCTCTTGGATTATACACAGATCCAAGAATCCTTTACGAAAGTTAAATAAATGCAAGTATGATTTACGTAAAAAATAAACACAAACGACAAACTATCTATCGCACGATGGATTGCGATAACTAGCACGATCATATACTTGTATTGAATCAAGTTGCTAGCTTTTATTGATATCTATGTGATCACTTGAAATATTATTGCGATCTGACATAAGCATGCAAATACAACAATGTATTCAATTATATTATAATTTCAATACACCTATGTGTCTCCCCTGTATAACCGCACGATTCAGCAACAGTTGAATCGTCTCCCAGTTTCCCCGAGAACCGAGGGTTGACCAATACTATTATCGGACGTTTCCCTACACGGATCCACCACAGTTATACGTTCAGACAGCATACAACATCTACCAGAACCAACGGTTCCTCACTCCCCTAGATGTCAACCCGGACGTTTTACAACTCTAAGACAGCTCCGACACTCGGACTTCTAGCTTTCCGGATATTTACACGTTACACAGATATTGACGAACAGACAGTTCGACACACAGACAGATACTTCAATTCCGTTTGCACAAATTAACGGCACAAGCACATTCAGATATTTATACAGAGATGTTCCAGAACAAACAATAGATGTCCCACAACAAATCAGACGATGTCAAAGACGTTTATCAAAAGATGGTATCAGATGTGTTAACAGCTACGGTATCAACGATGTTATTAGCAGCTACGGTATCAACGATGCTATTAGCAGCTACGGTATCAACGATGTTATTAGCAGCTACGGTATCAACGATGTTATTAGCAGCTACGGTATCAGATACATTGTAACAACTACGTTAGCAGCTACGGTATCAGAGACGGTATCAACGATGTTATTAGATGCGCTATCAGTGATGTACTTCTACGGTATCAACGACGGAATCAACGACGGAATCAACGACGGAATCAACGACGGAATCAGCTATAATAAACAAAACCAGACTAATAATAGTTGTCTCAAAAATAATCTAAGCCGTAGATTACGATATTGTATTTAAAGTCTAAAAGTGACTAGTAATTCCAAATATTCCACGTTTAATTGCAATAAAAGCATCATTATACGAAATGATAATCTGAATAAAATTCACAATAAAACGAAATGTAAATTTAACACTCACCCCTTTGGCTGGAGATTTGCAAGACGAGGTTATCTATCCTTCGATTAGATATTTTGGTTCCCGTAAAAAATTATGATAAATAGTTCGCCTTATATACTCTCAATAGGTGAACATAAATCACATCGAGCTTGCCGTACACCACGTAAAACGAGTATTTCGGATTTCATGTAAATTACAAATTGGCACATGCAAATCGTTACACGCCACTTAATCACCCCAGGTAATGCGTGTACGACGAAATCAAGAAAATGGTGAGTTTCGTTTGCAATTCAAGTACAACAAAAATCAGTTCAAATTTTCGCCTAATTCTGTGACAATACCTCCCCCCTAAGAATAAAAATGTACACATTTTTAAAACTAACACAGAATAGAAGAAAAATAACTACTGATGATATCTTACAACATTTACACTGGTTATACTACAAACTGGATTTTATTACTGGGCAAATTCATACAAATTTCCCATCACGCCCTACTCAAGTAGTCTGCGCCTATATTTTCAACTCCCCTTATTGACATTGTCGCTCTGTCTCTTGATATACAACTTGAGCATATTCGCATGGAATGTCTTTACATTACCGTCCATGTCAATTTTATAGTCCATTTCACCTTTTAT
The DNA here is from genome assembly GCA_029339505.1 of Unio delphinus. Classification (NCBI taxonomy): domain Eukaryota; kingdom Metazoa; phylum Mollusca; class Bivalvia; order Unionida; family Unionidae; genus Unio; species Unio delphinus. The sequence goes on from JAQISU010001252.1 coordinate 3,900,402, forward strand.
TTCTTTAACTTCATATGGACCTTTCCACTGGACTAATAGCTTATTCGAACTCGTTGGAAGAAGCAATAGCACCTGATCTCCCACAAGAAATTTCCTATTACGCGCTCTGCGGTTGTAATACTTGGCATATCTGCGCCCCGATTTAATCAATTCGTCACGTGCCATCTGGCATGTACTCTCAAGTTTATTTCTTAGATCTAACACGTACTGGTAAGTCGTTTTTATTTCCTCGTTCGCGACATCACCAGTCCATAGTTCGCGTAGTATCCGCATCGGGCCTCGAACTGTCCTACCATACAACAGTTCAAAGGGCGAGAACCCTAAACTTTCCTGCGGTACTTCACGGTACGCGAACAGAACAGCGTTTAAATAACGGTCCCAGTCTTGCGGACGTTCCGCGCACATCTTTCTCAGCATGCTTTTCAGGGTACCATTAAACTTCTCTACCAGTCCATTGCACATCGGATGGTATGGGGTAGTGTTTAGCTGTTTGATGGATAACAGCCTACTTATTTCACCCATGAGGTCAGAGGTGAATTGGGCACCACAATCAGTGAGGATTTCCTCTGGCACCCCTACCCTACTGAAGATATCAACTAATGCTTCAGCTACCCTTTCCGTTTCAATAGTTGGTAACGCTACGGCTTCGGGGTATCTGGTTGCGTAATCAACCAGAGTAAGTATGTACCGATTCTTTCTTTCGGTAACCGGGTGTATTGGTCCTACAATATCTACTGCCACTCTTTTAAACGGTGTATCTATTAATGGCATCTGTCCCAAGGGCACCCTTGTGACCCTTCCCTTACAGACGGTTTTCTGACATACGTCGCACGACCTACAGAACCGTGTGACATCGCCATTAACACCGGGCCAGTAGAATTCAGCGACTACCCTGCTAGTGGTCTTAGCCTTACCTAGGTGTCCTGCCATGCTTGACTCATGCGCCACCCTAAGTACTTGAGATCTATATCTCTGGGGTACGACCACTTGCCAATACTTCTTACCCTCCCGAGCGCTAAACTCCCTATGAATTAATCCGTTCTTGCGTACGAATCTAGAGCTACCCCCACGCTTGCAATGTTTAATCGCGCCGGACGTGATTTTCTCAACAATTGTTCTGATGGATTCATCAGGATCTTGCTCTTGTTTGAAATCATCACGGGAAATTCCTGAGATCGATTCAGGGACTATTAATTTATGAAACGCGGATTTCTCTCGCCGTGTTTGCGCTCGCGTTTCGACTGCCTGGGCCAAAGGTATTTTAAAATCGGCCATGGTTGGAAGACGGGAACCTTCAACATTACCGATCGTCAGATCGTATATAGGATTGTCCATACAAAGGGCATCAACAGTTCCCGTTAAGAAAGGTGTTTTTACTGTGATCCTTGCTACGGGAATGCGACCCATCGTCTGATCAAGCATACATGGGGATTCCCACCCGAGCATTTGGTTATCCTGCACGAGACTACTTTTGATCACTACGCCCGTACAACCAGTGTCACGCAATACCACGACTTCTCGACCGTTGACAAACCCTCTCGCGGTTGGTACACGCGCTTCAGGAAATATACACGTGCCAAGTGAATGAATACAAGGTTCTACATGTACGTTGTTATCGGATATACCTTTACTTTGTATAGCCACTGCTACCTTATGTATAAGTGCCTTTCTTTTAGGACAGTCTTTTTGAACATGACCCAATGCATTACACAAGAAACACCGCACACGCTGAAAAACTGGATTCCCAACTGACCTTTTTACCTCAGCTGATTTTACAGGCTCCCTAGGCATAGGTCTTACAGACTGGTTTCCAGACTTAAAATCTTTTAAAACCACGTTCTGGGTTCCCCCATGAGCTTCGGCAAATAAATCGGCTTGCTTAGCCATATCTTTTACGTTTGTGAAGACTTTCTCCTTCAGAAATTGATCTAATTCTCGCCCAACTGTATTAAATAATTGATCTCTGAGCAAGAAATCAGTCAACCCTTCAAACGTTTTCACCGCTTTGCCGCATTCAATCCACCGCTCAAAATAGTTCGCAATTCTGACGGTGAACTGACCAAAGGTTTCTCCCTTATCGGGCTTGCTATACCTGAACTTTTTTCGAAAACCTTGTTCAGTGAGCTCGTACCTTTTGAGAAGTGCTTCCTTTAGGACGTCGTACTTAAACACATCGTCCCTAGGAAGTCGCGAGTATACATCCAGTGCTTTACCTTTTAATAAAGCACTCAGATGCAGCGCCCAGTCATTTTGACTCCACTTCTGGTTTTCGGCATACCGCTCAAACCGATGAAGATAGCTATCTATGTTATCTTTTTCATCGTCAAAGGGAGGTAATTTGGGGCCCCTTAATTTGCTAAAGGCAGAATCGTGTTCTCTTCCAGATGTCGCTAATTCTACCTTACGCTCATGATCCCGTTGTTTTGCTTTTTCATCTAACTCTATTCGCTTTTGCTCCGCTTCCATTTCCCATCCTATCCTATCCTTTTCCGCCTGCTTCTCTAATTCTATCTTTTCCCTCTCGGCCTGCTTCTCTAATTCTATCTTTTCCCTCTCGGCCTGCTGCTCTAATTCTATCTTTTCCCTTTGGGCCTGCTTTTCTAATTCTATCTTTTCCTTCTCAATTGCCCATTTCCTATCATCGGATTCCCTTTCTAATTCCCTTTTTCTTTCATCGGATTCCCTTTCTAATTCCCTTGACCTTACCCTTTCTTCCCTTTCCCGGGCTTGTTCTTCTTGAATAAATTTCCTTAGACTTTCACCTTCATACCCAAATTCTTTGCCTAAGGCAACCAAGTCCTTAAGGGATGACATGACAATGACAATTGTAATATGAATATAAATATATAACCAAACCAATACTTTGAACACGTTTATACTGGACTCACGGACCTAGGTAAACTAGACAAAAATAAACTCCAACTAGAGTATTATCTTAACAGAAGGTCACGCTCGAATATAAACATTAAATGTATACCTTCACAAAAATGATTGACAGTTCACTTAATCCAACGATCCCACTTCTGACACCATTGTAACAGAATTGTTACCGAGAGGAGGGTGGATTAAATGAACAATACAAACACAATTTGTGAAAGAAAATATAAATTTATGTAATAAATTATAAATGAAAAAAATACAGATGTAACAACACAATAATTCATGCACTCAACCCACAATTAAACTCACAACCATTCACAATACATGAACAAATTAAATAACAATACAAAAGGAATCTCAGATGTAAAGGAATCTCTTGGATTATACACAGATCCAAGAATCCTTTACGAAAGTTAAATAAATGCAAGTATGATTTACGTAAAAAATAAACACAAACGACAAACTATCTATCGCACGATGGATTGCGATAACTAGCACGATCATATACTTGTATTGAATCAAGTTGCTAGCTTTTATTGATATCTATGTGATCACTTGAAATATTATTGCGATCTGACATAAGCATGCAAATACAACAATGTATTAAATTATATTATAATTTCAATACACCTATGTGTCTCCCCTGTATAACCGCACGATTCAGCAACAGTTGAATCGTCTCCCAGTTTCCCCGAGAACCGAGGGTTGACCAATACTATTATCGGACGTTTCCCTACACGGATCCACCACAGTTATACGTTCAGACAGCATACAACATCTACCAGAACCAACGGTTCCTCACTCCCCTAGATGTCAACCCGGACGTTTTACAACTCTAAGACAGCTCCGACACTCGGACTTCTAGCTTTCCGGATATTTACACGTTACACAGATATTGACGAACAGACAGTTCGACACACAGACAGATACTTCAATTCCGTTTGCACAAATTAACGGCACAAGCACATTCAGATATTTATACAGAGATGTTCCAGAACAAACAATAGATGTCCCACAACAAATCAGACGATGTCAAAGACGTTTATCAAAAGATGGTATCAGATGTGTTAACAGCTACGGTATCAACGATGTTATTAGCAGCTACGGTATCAACGATGCTATTAGCAGCTACGGTATCAACGATGTTATTAGCAGCTACGGTATCAACGATGTTATTAGCAGCTACGGTATCAGATACATTGTAACAACTACGTTAGCAGCTACGGTATCAGAGACGGTATCAACGATGTTATTAGATGCGCTATCAGTGATGTACTTCTACGGTATCAACGACGGAATCAACGACGGAATCAACGACGGAATCAGCTATAATAAACAAAACCAGACTAATAATAGTTGTCTCAAAAATAATCTAAGCCGTAGATTACGATATTGTATTTAAAGTCTAAAAGTGACTAGTAATTCCAAATATTCCACGTTTAATTGCAATAAAAGCATCATTATACGAAATGATAATCTGAATAAAATTCACAATAAAACGAAATGTAAATTTAACACTCACCCCTTTGGCTGGAGATTTGCAAGACGAGGTTATCTATCCTTCGATTAGATATTTTGGTTCCCGTAAAAAATTATGATAAATAGTTCGCCTTATATACTCTCAATAGGTGAACATAAATCACATCGAGCTTGCCGTACACCACGTAAAACGAGTATTTCGGATTTCATGTAAATTACAAATTGGCACATGCAAATCGTTACACGCCACTTAATCACCCCAGGTAATGCGTGTACGACGAAATCAAGAAAATGGTGAGTTTCGTTTGCAATTCAAGTACAACAAAAATCAGTTCAAATTTTCGCCTAATTCTGTGACATATGTAAATAAGCCAAATCATTCAGACTAGTTAAAAAACTAAATTATATTACACCGTTATTTATCATCATACTGTAAGTAGAAAGACGGAGATGACTAAATCCAAAATGAAGTTATTAAGGGGAAATCTGCCACTGAATACAAATGAAACAAAAGCTTACGAAACTCACATCTTAAAGATGTTAAGCCCCTTATATATAAAAATGCTGAGCCAGTTTTTTTCAACTAGAAAAAAAACAACAACCTTCATACCTTTTTCAACATTTTAATATAACACAACTTATTCCACTTGACTGAGAAAGTGAATTGTTTACAAAATGTCCTCAGGTATATCACACTGTGTAATCACAAGTTGTAGAACACATCACGTTTTATTATTACTTTTGGCATATTTGGTAAGGCTGGATTTGTGTGGCACTGGTTATAACATATTATGTATTTGAAGAAATGTAAAAAAAAAAACTTTTCCCCTGATAAAGATAATTCAGTAAAAGTTCTACATTGATTTAAGATAACCATTTTTTACATACCAGAAGTTCATCTCTCTCCATTTCATCTCTATTTCCAGACTGTCCGTATGTGGGAATTTCACCAAGAGCACGGCAAAACTCGGCAGTGGAATTCAACACAATGCTTGCACCTTTTCCAAGGTCTTGGGACATATCTTTTTCTTCTTGTTTTAACAACATTTTTTCTACAACCTATAAAATAGAAGTCATGTGTGATAATTGCAAAGCATGGGCAGTCATAACTATAAATGTATGAAATTACTATTTTTGAAAATCATTTCCAAATAAAGTTTAAACAGCTTTATTTTCTGATGTATATTAAATGCAAAAATGTGACATATTCATGGAACATTTTGTTGATCATTTTTCAGGCAAACAAATATAGTATCAAACAGATTTAGGAAACATTCTTCTTTTCTTTGTGAGGTTGGTAATGTGGTGCTGGAACCATGATACATCATGTCATCCACTGTAACTTCATCATCCCTTGAAATGCCTCTCATCACAAATTTCTTTTGGTAAGAATCTTGCAGAGAAACGTTTCCTATGTTACTATTGTGTTTCAATCAATACACAAACACTCGAGTCAGGAGATCCGACATTTCAAATTAACCAATTATTTCATCAAATCTGAATGCAAAAATGAGAGTAATGTCAACTCGGAAAAAAAGGTGTTAACAGTGGTGCTCTTTATCCATTTATCTGATCAAATCAAGTACCTACCTTTTCTGGTGCAGGCATATCTTTCTTCTGTTTCATCTTCCTGGCTTTATGAAGGGCTGACTGCAGCTCATCTTCTATCTCCTCTTCCTCCACAGGCAACCCAGTAAGATCTTCAATCGGACCATCAAGGTCATCATCTGCAAGTCAGCATTATATATTAATAAATAAATGTCCTCAACTCTTTTTTTTTTTTAAAAGAGAGGAAAAACAAAGTGTGAATAATAATTCTGCTCATTAAAGAGTGCTTATGTGCATACTTGAAACATGTTTTACATGTACGAGGTCTAGGAAATGTCTGCTAAATTCCATATTAGAGGTCTAAAATTGTGACTCATTCAGGTCGTCTGCAAAAAGGTTTCAAATAGTTAGCCAACAGTATAATCAGCATTAGGAAAGATCATTAAGTGGTCCACCAATACTATAAGTAATCATTAAGCAGAACAGTGTTCTAAATCACTGGTTTTCTTTAACATTTTGATATTGTAAAGTTATTATTTTATATTATTAAATTTTAGCCAGTTGTATATGGTTAGTCATTCTCTCTGTGAGAGTAAGTGAAAAGTAATTAATAATAAAGCAAACATTCATAATCAGCTATTTAGAAAACAACGAACCAATCAAACTCAACATTCCCTGCCTAATAATACTTTTGCATAAGGAAGGTCATACAAAAGGTATATTTCTCAATATTATAACATTTTTGTTTCTTTGAACCCAACAATAAATCTAACACAGATTGAAAGACAAAAAATTTTTCTATAAAATGGTCTACATCTGCAATATGTGACATAGCAAAGGTAAATGACTGTGACAAAAAATGTCATAAATTCCACTACTAAGCAAAAAGCATAAGATAACGGTTTGTGCAAGATGAACCCCAAATTTTATTGTTGACTGATCAAAAGAAGATTCAGTTTTAAATCACCAAACAGCTATGTATTTAGCATTTGTTAATGACAATATACAGTTAAAACTGCCTTACAATCTTCACCATCTAATGTCTGTCTGATGTCTGCCACATCTATTGGCTCTTTTTTGACTGCAAGGTCAAGGCCTGGGATTGATGAAGGTGTGGTGTACTCTGTTGGCAGTTTCCCATGATCTCCTGGGGGCAAGATATATGTTCCATCCTCCTCCATTGGCTCCTCCTTCAGTCTTCCCCTACCTCTAGTCCTAAAGAAAAGTAAATAAAAGCATTTATTTTAACATAATCAGAAGAGTCTCATGCAGTTTATGATGAAGTTTTATTAACATGGAATTATATAGCCAAATGAATACAGCTTTATATCTTCATGTTTCAATGACAAGAGGGGATACTAACAATTACAATGCTCATAAGCACTTGTCCTTCTCCATCACTTGAAAGATTTTATTGAAATCTTGTGGGAAAGTTACTGGACTATATGCATAGTAGGGTTTTGAATATTTTTCTGGACAATATTTTGGGAAAGTATCTATAAAAATTGTTGCCAAAAAAACCAAGCATTCTGAGAATTGAACCTATCAGAACTTCCCCTCTATCACAGTTTAAATAATTTTTTTTAAACTTTCAAGGCTAATTACCATAAGTTACCCCCATCCTATACAAATGTGATCAAAGATAGCAAGGCAACCAAACAAAAGGAGAAAATCGTAAATCCAAAGCTTTGTTTGATAGATATGCTCATTATAGAGAAGGGAGTTCCAAAAGTAAGTGGTGAACATAAAATAACTGAATTTGCAATCAGGCATTTGCTCAAGGAGGAGAATTTTCCCTATTACATGCATTGCACTATGAAATCACAGTGTCAATATTTCAGTGACATTTTTTTAAAAATTGTGTTTCTATGTTCATGTTTTTACACAAAACGTTTTGTCTCATTTTTAACAAAAGGAATCTTCTTTTCTTGTGCAAAAAAAACAGTTACATAATACAATGTTTTGCAGGTACATAACGAGGCACAAGTGTATGTGATGTGTTAAAACTTCCTTCAGTTGTGGATGTTTTAAAAATAATGGTAATTTATATTAAAATGCAAACAATTTCATTACAAAAAGCTGTTTATTGAAAACTATTTCTAATGTGATTCTGGAAAGGATATTTAAATACAGTTTCTCTCAGATAGTGTTCATGTTTCCTTACTAATTCTGTACAGTAATATTAAGTTTTTATTGAGAACTGAATCCTATCCTCTAATAATAAGTATTTCAGTAATCTTTGTTGATACAGACCTTGAGTAAAAATAAATAAAGGATTTTTCAATGACCATTTTCAATTTTCATGAAGTTTATTTGGCATTAAAATAAAATCATAAATATTTAGAATGTGTCTTTAGTTCTGTCTGGACCATGGCATACCTTCAACTACATCACATAATTATTTAAATGTGTAACAAATGAAGCATTAATTGTTCTTATTTCATAACAGAAAGGACAATACAATTTTAAGAAAGAAAAAACCCACTTCTCATCTATATGTGGTCAACATCAGTCACTTGTCACGTTTTTCATTTTGAATAATTTATATATAATTGTCTCCATAATAGCTTTTTTAAGGGGAGTGTAAACCAATAAAACTTTCTTCTAACTGTTTTTTTTTCTCCATATGCCTTTGTCCTAGCAGTTATCCTCAAACAAAATGCTGACAGAAAACTTTTTTCTTCATATAGCTGATTTGCAGCAGTGTTTAAGTCTTAACTGATTAGTTCCTTTCTTCATATTGTTTATCAATTTCTTCCAAAACACACTTTCTTTTATTTCTCTTGTGTGTTTTCTGTTTCTCCTTCTCACATTCTAAATAAATGTCATACCTTTCTCAGTACATTCTTGTAGAAAAATGCAATTCCTTACTGAGATCAACACTGTGAATGCCTTCAACATTCTGAGAAACTAGGGCTTGCTGTTTCATGTTCTCAACTTCCACTTCCTTATTTACACAAACCCTCATTCCACTGCTGTCTGACCATGTGACAGAATTAAAACAAGCTTAATAACTTCAAACAACTCTTCTTGCATTTCATGTGCAACATTAGGGCAGATTCCACCATGCTTGTTGTTATTATTTTTATAGGGTTTAACTCCATTTTTCAGCACAAGATGGGTTATACATGTGGGCCAGTATTATTGGATGAGGAAGAACCCAGGAAAACCCCAGAAAGAATCACCAACCCATGAGAAGCTAAAGGCATTCTTTCTCACATAGCCCATAGGCTGATCCCGAGACTCGAACCCATGCAAAGGTGAGATGGCAGTGATCCATAATGGTGAGTGCTTTGACCACTCAGACATACGTGGCCTCCCACCATGAATGAAATGTCAGGCAGTGCATATCTCCGTTACAAGGTTTACTCCATCCATTTGTATGCTTTGTCCATGCCCCTCTCTGAATTGTACAAACACCACTTTTTGTTCATGGATTATAGGTTTTGAACAACCTGTTTAGCATACACCACACATGTTTATTTAGTTTACTTTCACTAGTACTCCATTCACTTGTACCCTCATTAAGTTAATCCTGCTGTGGATCATGTAAAAACGAGTCTATTCAGAGACTCAAAATATTCCATCTTATTTGACAAGTGTTCTCAATTAAAAGTTTTTTATATATCATTATATATCATCTTCTAGGTTCTTAAGAGTTTTTTTTTATTTTTATTCAGGTGTTTTCAAACAAATTTAATGTTTTCGAGCAAAAAATAACCCTATTACCAAATTCAAAGAGTTTTCAATTAATGTGTGAACCTTGTAAAGGCAGAACAACTCCACCAGTGACTAATATTAATAGATTCTGGAACTAATTTTCAGAGTATTTAACAAAAACATAATTTTCCACAATTCATGCATGTTGTTTCTAGGATTCTTCTGTCTATGTGTCAAACCTAATGACATCATGCTAGCTATTTGTGGCCTGACAGAATCTCAGTCTAAGGTGAAAAATAGGAGTAATTTTGACAAAGCAGAATGGTTGGCATCTCTGTGCATTATATTTATCTAGACTAATGTTCACTAAGTATCTACAGCCATGACATACAAACTGTAATGTATCTACCCATGTATAAAGTATATCCAATTATGAACACCTGAGAACTGAGTATGATTAACACAAGAATAAATCTATTTTTGGTTTGTTTTTACTATAAATAGAAGCATATCTTAGAATCTGTCATCAGCAATATGTTATGGGGAGGGGCCCACAAGAAATGGCTTTATGTACTTTGTAAAAAAAATAAATAGGATTTTTCAGTAAAGGATGTCTCTGCATTTCACCTGTCAAACATTGCGTGTATATACTTATAAATCAGACACATCAAAACTTCACAGAACCATATCTATCATCACATACTGCACTGGTAGATCTGGGTTCATGCAGTTTATTTGGTTTAATCAATTATGCAATGGCAGATTAGGGTCTATGTTGTGTGCACAAAGAAATGATCATTTAAAATTATTTACTGCTTCTTTCACTGACCTTGACCCATAATCGTGATCTTCTTCCTGTGCGAGTTCAAGAAGTTCATCTGCTGTGAGCACAGCTTTCTTCCTGATTTTCTTTGGCTTTTTCCGCATCTTCCTGAATTTAGTTTGCTACATTGAATGAAAAAGATTGGAATAAATTAAAACTTTTATCTAATTAAAATTAATATTATCAAAGTAATCAGCCTAATGTACATATAATAACTAGAAAGAGTGACACAGCCACAAAATGCCCTACAGGCTGATTCATTCTCTAGTTATTCTGGTTACAAGCAACTTCCATATGTAACTGTATGAAATTGACTGACTACACCCAAACCTCTTTAACAAGAGTCCCTCAATGAGACTAACACTCAAATGTCCAAAGAGAATTTCTAGGAATTCAATCCCATTTTTTTCAAACTAATGAAGTAGGTCAAAATGTCATTTGAAACACAGTTGTCAATGATAACTATCCCTAACATGAAGTACAACTTTATCTCAGGCTATTAATATAACTCGATAGAGAATTTCACCAGAACACAATCTTTTATTGATCCTTATCACATATCCATTATGGTGGAGCTCTTGTTTTAATCAATCTGGTATGTTTCAATGGTATGCCAGCTTAATACTAGGTATACAGCATCAATTCAAAATAAGGTTCTAAAACTAAAGATAAAAAGTTGCTCTAACAATGTCAATGATGGAAGTGGCAAAAAAATTACATTAATATTTGAGTTTGCTTTTTTAATTGTGAGGACCTAACTAACCATCAAGATTTTGAAAAAATTTCAACATTTCTAAAATTATAAAATTTAAAAAGAAAAACAATACTGCATTTCGAAATGTCATGTTCTTTTTACACATAATAAAATTATTTCTGCTGGCATTAAATTCCAAAATGGGCCAATGGAATAAAACACCCAATTACATTTTCCAAGCACTCATTTCTGAAAACAATGAACAGAAAAAACCTAATCGATCACCATAAATATACATTCTGATCAAATTGTTTTGAAGATAATATAAATGGATTTAAAATAAGATAATAAAAAAGTAAAGTGGCAGAAACTTCTATATCAAAAAATGCTTGATAAATTTTCAAAATCTTAATACCAAACACTAGCAGTATTAAAATTCTGATAAATATGTGTGTAAGAAAATTCATATCAATGCTTACCATTTCTTCAGGTGTGTAAAATTCAGTAGCTATATTGGGTGTTGTTACTGTCAGTGATTGCTGAAATTAAGGAAAATTTTAAGTGAAAAGTTAATGCAACATGTATTTATGAGTCACAAATAGTAAATCACATACAAGGAACAGCTACACCTCATTCATTAACAAATTCAGTCAATTATAACTTGCATATGCCAAGAGAGAAAACTGGCTAAACCTTCTACTTCTTGATGAAAAACATCTTTTTGTGGGGAGGGGTCAAACTAATATTATGTAATACCTGTAATCATTGCCTTTCCTAATTCACACCCAGATGAATGAATGGATGTCTACATCCCGTGCTTTTGGGTAGAGGAATGGAAAGATGAAGGTGGACAGTTTGTTGTTCCACCTGAATTGGTCAAGCATTATCAGTCCTATTTAGCCTCTGTGGGATGTGTTTGACTTGTATCTTGTAATGATACTGGGCATATCAACAAAGTTAATCCCATACAATGATTAAAAAAAGTCAAGTGATTTTTACCAGATTGTTTGAAATGGTAGTCCACCATGACCGAACTATCCAACATTATCAAAACTTTCTTCTGTTAGAAGAGATACATATAGTATCTCTTTCATGTTTAGGATAGGATTTTTAGAGTACCTCAATCAGAGAACACCTCACCACTGCTCTGTACCCTACATTGGCTATCAATTTGACACAGAATCAAAAAACAAAATTTGTTCTCTGTGCTATGTTTCAATGACAGACTCCAGTCCAACATACCTATCCAGCCTCACCCATGTGTATACACCAGCTAGATATTTATGCTCTTCTTCTGATCATCGTATACTCATTGTTCCCATGGTGAAAACAAAGTCATATGGACAACGTTCGTTTGCACACCAAGGCCCGGTGACATGGAACGAATTGCCCATTGAAATTAGACACAAAGACACAGTTGTCCCTTTTAAGAGTGCTCTTAAGACTCACCTGTTTTGACTGCAGGGACAAATTTAGCAACCTAATCATGTTTTTTATCTTATATGTTTTCAGCATGTTTTTATGTTTTCCAATTTTACTGTTTTTGTCATTTGTTGTTCTGTTGTGTAGTCATATCATTATTGATGGTGTAAAGTGCTTAGAGCTTCGAAAGAATAGGCGTTATACAAAGTTCTCATTATTATTATTATTATTTATTATTATACTGATGTGAAGAGCCTTTACTTGAAGTGTCAAGTCTGGTAGCAAGTGTACCTCTCAACCTGACAAACTAACACAAACTGATTTCCAGTTATGAACCAGGTTGATACAAGTCAGACACTCCATACCTTGATGAACAAAATTTTGATAAAGGACAAGATCCAACTGCTCCACATTAACTATCCACCCTAAGTCCTGAATGGGGGGGGGGGGAGAGAAAGTTTTCATATTGTGAACCGAAGCCAAATGATTTGGTAGTATATCGTCCAGGTACACCCCCATCACATTACAGGAGGATTCCTACAGTGGGTGCAATCTAATGAATTGGTAAAGAGCCAAGTTGTAAGATTAAAGCCACATGGAAGGACACAGATTTGGCACAAAAAACATCAACATCATTAGCCAAAGTAAAGGTATTTGCGTGACACTGTGTGCTTATGGAAATGCATGTTGGACAGGTCAAGACAGATCATGTAATTGCTGTGTTGCTCATCATCATCATCAATGTCCACCAAAGCCATGACCTTTTGTATTGTACTGACTGCTGGTGGTATATGGCATTCTGACAGTTGATTGCCATCCTAAAACTATTATTTCCATGTTTTGAGTGGAATACACAGTTCATGTTTGTCCCCTGTCCTCCACTTGTATGTGCCACATCCAGGGGGACACAACTCTATAAAGCAATAATAACAATGAATCATGCATAAGAAAGGTTTCTACCATCCAGATATGTTAGTAGGGCCTGCAGAATCATTTCCAGCATCAACAATGATCCTGCATGGCAAACTGGGACAGGCTGGACTGCTGGCTCCAAATGAGATACAAGTTCACCAATTGCTGGTATCATGGAAATGGTTGCACTGGCTGGTCTTAGTTTTTAACCAACATGTTTCTTGACATTCAAGAAAATGGAACTGGCTGTACTATTTATCACATGCAATTCTAATATGGCTTGCATGGAATCGCTCGGTATGGCATTGACCGGATTTTAAGAAAATTATCACTGTAGATGGAAATGTTTTAAAAAATGAAAAATTCTAAACAAAAGTGGATAATAGAGGTATGCTGTATTATGGGTATGCTGGTTTACCATGGTTTTTTTTGTGGTATGTATGATGATGGTACTTTTTCACTAGTACATATGTAGTTTCCATCAGTAAGCAATATCATGGAAATTAAAGAGAAGTCTTGTTAGAACTTAAATTATAATAACCTCATGCTTTTATCATCTATGATAATAATAATAGTTAAAATATTTTTAAAAAAACTGCTGCACCCGTCACAAATTAATGGTGAATATTACAAATATAATGAAAATCACATCTTTAACACATGCCAACTCTTTAGCTAAATGGAATGTTGTGAAACATATTCAGGCCAAATCTGACTTTCTGAAGAATTTCAGATTGAAACAACAAAACCCCCCAAACACACATCATGTTTAAGTTGTTTATTAGCAGATATGAAAGTGTGAAGTATACGTTTTCTTATTCAAGAATGCAAATCACTGCATGATTTTCTGTCTGAACTTTATATAATTTCTTATGTCCACTACATATTTTATCGTTTTCTGAGTGATTGTGTTTTATGTTTACTGGCCCCATCTGATAATCTCCATGTCTATGTATCAATAGTGTATCTAGTAAATTGTAGACTTCATTACCAACACTTCCTATTTTTATCAATAGTCCCTCTAATATCAGCACAATGTCTATGACAGCATAGGCTATAGCGTACAATTTACCTACACATGCCAAATTCATCTACTAATCGGTATAGACTATTTAATTGGTGGGAGGTGGCTTGCACAATTGCGAGTTTCTATTCAGCTGAAATATTCTCTATTCTGTCATCTCATGATAATTTATATTTTTCCAACTATTACTCCGGTTATAATATGGCGTTATTTTGCTACATATGATATCAGAGGAAGATATTTTTTCCCCCCATCTAGTAATTTGACTCCCCCAAAAAGTCAAGCTCCTGGCACAGAAAATATTTTGTCCATGAAATAATTGTGGTTTACTGTTTTACATATTGTGTTATGTTCAGAAATAACCACAGAATACCTCTATACAAAATTTTTTGTGGAACCTAGCTTCATTGGATAGTATGTCTGTTATCACTAAGTAATTTATTTGGTGTTAAATTTAATTAAAACTTTACAAGAAGAGAAATCATAAAGTTGTGTAACCTATTATAAAACCATTGATTTCCTTTCTCTCCTTAACCCTTCCTTTGAAAAATGGACCAATGTGAAGTCTCAATATATTTTGATCACAATTTTAAAGACAGCATGTCTCTCCTGACAATATTAATAATAATATTAATAATGATATAATAAATATAGCCTTTACATATTTTACTGCCTACAACATTAGATCTGAAGTTTATATTAGAATATTAGATTTGAATTTTATATTGAAAGTGGCCTTTACATGTTTAATGCTTAGAACATTAAATTGCATTTTATAATTTTACCAAAGAACCATCTCAGTAACCATTAATTCAATTCTTCACCAAGGTCTTGAGGCTGGGATCCCTTTGTAGTCATTTAAGACCTTAATTAAATAATTACCAATAGGTCAGTGTTATACTTACTGCTTGAGCTCGTAACTGCTGCCTGATGTAATCCATTTGTTTATCTGCCTCTACATTATATTTACCACCAGAACCTGGAATATCAACATGTGTGTTTATTAATTAAAATAATTATACCAGAACGCACAATCATTGTATAAAAAAAACCCTCAGAATTGTGTACCTTTAGCTGTGATTAAAGATCAAAATTTCAGTAATAGTCATTCAGGTACCCATCAATTCTAATAATCAGCTACCTGGGTATATAATCAAAGGGAAATTATATTATACCTTACCCTCAACTGTTTTGTCATAAGTTAATACAAGTCAAACCCCTGAGAGGTATAAGTATAAATAATTATTACTAATACGAGTGCCAAAAAAAGCACAATATAGTGTAGTTGTTATTGTTGTAGAGTTTAACGTCATTTTTCAGCACACGATAGGCTATATATGGCGGCCAGTATTATTGGTGGAGGAAGAACCTGGCCTGGGAAAAACCGCCCAGAAAAAAACATCGATTCATGTGAAGTTACAGGCTAGCTTTTTCACATGACTACATTAGTTGAATCTTAGACTTGAATCCATGCTAACAGGAGAGATGGCAGTTATCCATAACAGACAGCGCTTTAGACCACTCGGGACCCCATACAATATGAGCATCAAATACTATATATTACATGCCATAATTACAGAAAACCAGGTACATTTATTTTCACGTTTTAACTGAATCTGAAGTTAGCTAAAATTCTTGTCACAAATCGGTTCAATCCATAAAGATTAGTACAAGAACACAGACACAAAACAAAATGATAAATTATTATTACACAACATTAAACATAACTAGTCTACATCACATGTTCACTTTTGCTGAAAAGTCATTAAGTCCACAAACTCTTAATGCTGTATTACATCAATGTTGATTTCATCTTTCAAATTTTTAAAACCATATTAATTTTATTCATTTTGTCCTTTTTGTGATGCAACATGATCTTTGTTCAGTTTAACACAATCTCTAACAACTTTTTAGTCATTTAACATCTACAAGTCACACCAATAATACCCATTTCACAAACTATTTGGTGCCGTTGTTTTTAATATAGACTAGTCTACTATGTAAGTGTGTATCAAATGATAATGAATCTGTGAAAATATGGTTTAAAATGTGAGAAACCCATGTGTTTGTGGAAATGTGTCATGGACAGTAAACATAAAATACAAAATAACAGAAACTGTTCGATGTACAAAGCCAAATTGTTGCACATGTTGAAAATAGTAGATAGGTATATGATCAATCTGTTATATGATACAAGCCTTGAACTGTACTTGTTATTCTGTGTCTCACTTGCTTCTGATATTGCCAGATATGATATTTACTCTGAACTTGGAAACATGGTTTTCTCTAAAGCTAAATTTATTACCTGCCAAATTATGTACCCGCTGACACCTTTAGCTGTGTTGGTAACAACTCTAACATACATTAGTCTTGTAGTGACTTGGATACAGAAATCTGGCTGGTTAAGTGAATTACAACTCAAGAATTACTCTTCAATATCAATTAGCTGATATATCATGTAATAACTAACATAAAAATTTCTTTTGGAATATTTGTCCTGGAACAACTGCTATGTGGCAACAACTCGTAAAAGAAACAGAAACAACGCTTTTTTCAAGAAAGAACAAACTTGAGTACAAGTGGCTTATATATCTGATGGAATGCAGATATCATATACCTTCTGGTGACTTTTGTACACCTGGTAGCAACTAGTGGACAACTGCTAGTAATTTGGCCAATAAAGAGGTTAAGGATGTTTGGATATCTTCTCTGTCAGCTACAAAATATTGAGGCATACACCTTCCAAGGCAGTATTACTATAGGAAAACCTGTATAGAGATTGAAAGGGATCAAGAGATACAATATAAAAGTCCTATCCCAGTGCAAACAACAAAGAACATAATCTGCCATTGCATAATGCAACTGAGATCAGGGTTTACGTTGTGATTCTACTCATTACTTCTATCAAACTGCAAAGACCCAGATCTGCCAGTTCATGATGCGATGGTAGATCTGGGTCTGTGCAGTATGCAGATGGACTTGACCTACAAGTATATAAAAGTAAAAAAAATTATCCTTTATGACCAGGTTGTTTTTTTCCACAAGGTGTCTACTTGGTACTCAGTTCATAGCACATCAAAGGGTTGTTCCAATGTAAATAAGCTACAAAGAGGGAAATTACTGTGTGATAAACTGATGTGCATATTTTAATTGATTCAATCACTCTTGAAATACTCACTCTTGAAGCACATGATATGTCTGTCTTCTGGTATTTCTCCTTGAGAAAGAGTTCTGACAAGTATTGATCTTAAATTTCACCCCATGACAATCTTGATCTTTAAGGTCGATGGTATGAAAGTCTTGTATGACACTGTTAAGCATCGAGATGTAACTGGCTAAAGTCAAAATAAAAACTATCCCTGTAAGACTGACACTACATTAATTTTGGACCAACTAAACATCATGCAAAATATTTTGGTTAAAGTCTGATGTAGATATTATCATCACTCTACAATATTTTCAAGGTTGTCAGATTGGCACTAGTTTTAGCTAAAGACCAACATTCCAAATCATGAAGTCTTTTGATGGAAAGTTAGGCCAATATGACTATTAATTCAGATGAAGTAGCAAAAACCTGAGTTTCAAAGTGACCACTATGGAAAAATATTGGCAATCAGAATAGCACCATTTTCATTAGAGGACCAACCAGATATAATAAAAAGTCCTTTTGTGAAAACCCCATCTTGATATGACATTTTATTTAAAAGAAGTAAACATAAGATTTTCTATACAAGTGTCATAGTGACCATACTTGATGCTAGATCAGTAAAATGTATATTTAAGACCATTTAGGAGACACCGAAAAAGTCTGGACCAACTTGACATCCAAAACGTTTGGAACAACTAGACATCCAAAAATGTCTATCTGTGCACACCCCATGTTGACTATCCATTCAATAGGGGTAGCAATAAAAAGATTTTCCAAATGGCAGCTGTACCACAATGGATATCAAAGGCACACCATTTTCTTTTAGGGCCCACCAGACCTTAAGGTAAATGTGTCTGTAAAGTTTTATTACAGCCTCCAAATAGTGTACAAGCAGTAATGATAACAAACTTTTGCTAAGAGAGGTATTAACAATGAATGATCGACAAAGGCCATCCAATAAGCTTTTCTAGTCATAAACAAAAATGACAAATATTAATAGACTATAAGAGCTAATAAAAATGCTCTACGGGTAAACAAACGTTTGTTATACTTACCTAACTGAAAGACTTTTTTCTTTGGTCCTTCTATTTCTTCATTATACTTGGAAAGTACCTCTTTGGGTCTGAACTGTAAGTAAATATGCAAAAGAAGTTGTTAAAAGAAATCAGAAACTGTACTTAATGCTCTTTTTACAAAAAGATAAGATATTTATTCAACACTTATTTTCATGAGGGTTGCTTTCTTTCAAACAGAAAAACTTTTATTTAGGAAAGAAAGGTTTAATTTCAAGAAAGACATGAATTTCATTAAACTAACACAAAATAAACAATATTCTATACATATATAAAAAAAAGAACTCAAGTCTTCACGTTTCTAAAAATTTATTGAGACATGACAACTATTGGTATTTGTTTTTGAATGGTTTAACACCATTTTTCAGCAAACAATAAGCTATACATAGCGACCAGTAATAATGGTGGAGGAAGAACCCAGAAAAATCCCTGGAAAGAACCATACGAGAAGCTACTGGCAAGCATTCTCACATACACACATTGGCTGAATCTGATACTCAAACCCATGCATACAGAGGTGAGATGGCAGTGATCTGTAACAAAGATCTGTATTTTGAACTTCGCTGTTCTAAATAATGCTATGTCTGTCTTGCCTTGCTTACAAATGATCTAACAAGAGAAGTATTTTGTAGCTTCCTCCTGGCCAAAAGCTACCAATACTTTACTGTATATTCTTCATTAGTTGTAGAAAGCTAAAGTTGCCATAATTTAAATGTCCTCTACTACATTCTCAAAGCTACATTGTCCGGTTCATGGTCAGATCTAAGTACAACTAATTTGTAGGAGTTTCCTCACACACACTATGTGTTGAGTCCTGAGCAGTTTCTGCTTGCAGCTCTTGATAAGCCATACTATGTGAATCAATGAAAATGTCACTAACTCTCCCATGTAGATAAGAGTGAACATTTGGATGTCCAGCACAGCCAGAACAGTCAGTTGGTTTGCCTGACTTATGGTCTGCCTGGATGCTGGCAGGTATAAAACAGATCTGCCATTAAGATCCATATAAATCCTAGTTCACCTTTACGGTCAGATACAAAAATCCCCATGTTGCAATGGCTGAACAACTATTACTGGTACCATCCAGTCCAAGGGCCTGACTGGGCAGACAGATTTCCAACTGATATCTTCATCATATTAAGGTAATGCTGCTAAACAGACAGATCTGTCACAAAGATCCCCATTAATCATATTTGGCTGGACCATTTTCTCAGAAGGTCCCCCATACTTGACAGTGGTCAGCTTGTGATGGTGAGGCTGTATTAATTCAATAGATCAGGTACAAACCCAATGAGTCTGGACTTACAGGCCCTAAGGCCATGTTCAGTCAAGTGGAGGTTGCCTTAAATTGGGAGAACATTCCTCCAATGTGTTGGAATTGCAAGTGACAAACGTAAGTTTGTCTTTGGATTTCTTCCTCAACTTATTCCAACTTTCCTTCACTTTGATGCCTTGTGGACTATTGCTCTGAACTTGCATTTCACATAATTAGTTGACAATTCTCCTGAAGCAACAAAAGAAGAGAAGAAAAAAAAAACAAATCAGCAATTCAGGAACTTACTAACTCACTAATACTGTAGCACAGACTTCCTCTGTCATGTATTACATGTGCTGCATGCCACAGACTATATACACTTATGTATAAAACAAAAGTCATGGTTGACTTTTTGCTGAAGTGACACAAGAGAAAACAAGGTCTCAAATAGTAACTTAGCATCTTACCAACACTTAACATATCCATATCCCACATTACTAACAAAGTAATCAAAAAATTGTCAGTGTCATGTTTTGATGCCTTCTAGACTATCCTATGAACTTATGTACTTCACGTATTTAGTTTAAATTTCTATTGAAACGATACAAGAAAAGAAAACACATTGTAAATTTGCAATGCAGCATGTTATTAACTTGCTAATACCATCTCCATTACTAACAAAGCAAACAAACATAGTGTCGCGTTAACTATAATAAAAACATGAAGTCAACAATAGCATGGCATAACATGGTCTTAAATAGATTAGGTCAATAAAGTTGACAAGGTCACTCAAATTTGGAAAAATTTGTGAAAAAAAATGTATATAAACTGCAGAAGAATGATTGTCCCACATAATATATCCATATATCCATAATGAAAGTTGGATGGTGCATTCTGAACACTAAAATGGCTTGAATTATCAGCGGTAAAATGTACAAAGTTATCAGTACAGATATCAAGCTAAAAACTAGCAACATGTGTTGGTGGCAAGGGGAGGCAATGGGCAAATGTTATTGCCCCCTGTCTATATGAGATTTTAGTTATTTAACAGGGCTGAATTTGCAAGGTAGAAGGACTCCTATTCTTAAAATAATTTGATTCGGAAACATATTTAAAAGAGAATCACCAGAGATCTTGAGCTCCTTGCAAAACCTTCATCAACACTGAGTATCAGTCATTACCACCCACTTAACAAGTTGTAAGATGTACTCATGTCAAACATATCAATCAATAATGGAAATGATAGGGAAAAAGAAAATGACTATCAAAAAATAAACATTACAAAAAGTTGCCATCAACCTTCATAATGATGTAAGCTGTAGTTCATACGGACTCAATGCAGAAATTCAATCTTAATTACTAAAACCACAACACATAAAAAGTGATACACACATTACCACACTTGTTACAGAAAACCTTTATCATTTTGCAATCCTTAGATCCTTGTTTGGGTCTCGGGTGCGATCAGTAATTACAGCTTGGGTTTATGCAGCAATAGGCTAAAAATCCTACTGCACGGGCTGTTAGTAGTGGCATTCCAAGATAAAGACAATCAGTCAAGAAAGGTTGCTTTCCACAAGCCATGCTTGCAAATTTTGTTTTTATTCCTATGTAAAATTGTTAAATACGAGATTAATTTACTTAAGATTTTTGTATGCCATATGTATCCTGTATTAAAAACTTTTTACCTGACAAAAGTAACTTATTATGTACTTTCTATTGACGAGCAATTTTTTGTTTCTTTATTGACTAATGAAGATTTTCAAGATGGCTGACATGGTGGTCATACCGGATAAACTACTATACTATACCAATTCTTGCCAATCATTTCTTTATCATTTTGAATATTCCTGTAACAGGACAGGCTGTTCAGTGCAGTCTAGCTGTCTTCTGCATCAACAGTGCATACCCAACAAAAGACAATGATGATTACCTTCTCGTCCTGCCAACTCAGAGATTATTTTAGTCCCATCTATGCTTTAGTGTTATGACAATATACTGATACTAACCACGCCATATTCATCTTCCTCTCCATCATCATAAGGATTGTAGTCTGGCTTCTTTTTCTTATTCTCCACATTTACTGCTGCCTTCTCATCATCGACCATATTTACATTGATCAGAGTCTCACCATCATCCTCATCCAACACACCTATACATGGAAATATGAAAAGTCATGTGATTAAACAAGAGGATGCCCTACTTAACAATATTTCCAACCTTCAATGAACATTATCATGACACCAATATCCACTAATGAATGCAAGACAGGATTATTTTCTTATCTAGGTAAACACTATGGGCATGAAGCAAACATAAAATGGCTAATATATAAGTTACATGACTTTCAATCAAAGGCTCAAATGTGTCGTGTTACTAGAATTACCATTTGTCAAGTTACCAATCAAATACCATAATCACCTAATTTATGTGTCTATGCTAAAAAATATTTAAATCCTTGGAGATCTTCAGAATTATGATATAATTATATACAACCAATCTGATGCAAATGGGGAGGTAAAATGCTTAACCTTTCAAATACCAGATTGCCTCATTAATGTTTGCAGACATGTCACTTACAAACAATCTCATCCTAGAGCCTAATAACAGTAATATTAGCTTAAGTACCAAGCCTTCTTAAAATATGGATTACAAAGTGGTAGCATGCTTGAAAAATCAACATTATCTCTTTTATATGCTCATAATTAACCTTTGAAGAAAACTTTATGTATTTACCCTTATGACAGAGCATAAAGTAGGTCCAATGTATTGGTCACAGAACGTCTACCAACTTAAAAAGAAAACTAACATATGCAAACATTTGGTAGTCAAATATGAAAAAAGTAAACGTCTTGATAAATTTAATTTTGATGTTTACTGTGGCCCCCCCCCCTCACGATCCACATCAAAGACTTATAAAAATGGTACTAACAGTTGCCTCACTTGGTACTCTGCATTAAGAGGTTAATGATGGGACTGGTCAGCCTGTTGTCAGGATAATGTGACTGGGTGGGTAATCATGCTACATGTCTGCAGCATGATGCCTTAGTGCAAGACATCGCACTAAACTGCCACACTGCAGACATCATTGCAATATGACTGAAAAATTGTCGAAGCTACATTAAAAGTCCAAATCACACACACACATGCTACTGTAGTCTGTTCATTTTGTTTACTCCATTGATGGATACAAGCTTGCTCCCTATACTGCTGTATGATTTGCTTTGTACAACTGGATCATGAATGGTGTTGATTACTGTTTCTGTGTATTATAAGAGATTCTTTAATGTTGTGCATCCTCTAACAAAGTCAATTTTCCCTGCTAGAGTCAATTCGAATTTACATATAGTACAAATACTAAACCGTAGCCATAAAAATTATTTAAGCCATTTATTTACAAATTGCAGAGATGAAGTTATTTTAACATTAGATCCATATTTTTTTGGTATCTGTATCCACTTTTGAAACCTTTTCCCTATTACCACCTTCAAAACCAAATAATTGCAAAGAAACTTGCCACTTTAATGCTATATTTAAAAAGTTGTCTTTAAAAACTTCATGCAAATACTTTACTTTTGTTGACAAAAACCCTGTACAGCATTTTTGATATGACAGAATATAATACTGCACCCTTATTGATGCACTAAAAATCAGGTTAAAAACAGCTGGCACAGCATGTCATTTGGTTGAACAATGAAAATGCAGTATTCTATTCAGTGTGTTGTACTTGCATGGCCATGTTGAGTCGTAGCATGGGAAAAGCAAATTTTGTAGTAAATTATGTTTCTCCGAGAATACTTACCCAATCACATTACTTTAGGATATTAGCCTGCTACCTCGCGAATCCAGCCCTACCAAAAGACGAAAATTCGTCTTTCCTGTCTATGTCATATAGACAAAAGGCAATAACTCTTGCCCCTTACCTCCCCTTGCTACCCGCTAGGTGTCGCTTCTTTAGTTTTTTAAGCTGAGCGGTATATAAAACACAAGGATGCTCGCATGGCGGGGTGGTTGGGAGGGTTTCTTAGTAATGTGATTGGGTAAGTATTCTCGGAGAAAAATAATTTACTACAAAATTTGCTTTCTCCTTTGAATACGTTCCCCAATCACATTACTTTAGGAGAATAAGTAATAGGAGGAGGGAATGCGGAGCATCCGACCTCCACCTCGGGTATCCTCTAGGGAATGATGGTTGGATTCCCCATGTGAATGATAACCCGGTCTCCTAATTTTCAATCAGCAACACAGCCCAGGGTCACGTGATATGTGACCTCTTTATACGGTTAAGAAGATAGTTATTGAAATCTTCTTACCTACGAAAATTTATCTGGCGAATCCAGCGAAGCTAATAGGCTGTGCTGATTGTTGCACATGGGTCTGGTGGGCGTCTGGGCTGCCCAACACCGGACCTACTAGAATCAATGTTTGCCTCTGCGAGTACAAACTTGAAGATAAAACTGTAGAAGGTTGACTCTGCATGTCAGCCAACAGCTTCTATAAGGTGACTGATTTGCGAATCCTCAGAGTACGCCGAGCGTATAACCCACTACAGCCATGAAGCAAGGGCTTGAATGGTGATATCTCATATCCCAGCTATCACCAGAAGAAAGAGGTGCTTGTATGTGACCTGACTCACCTCTATGCATTGAAATGGTGCTAGAGTGCACAAACAGGATCTTACATGGCTGTTGATCCTGACCTATCTATAAAGAAAGCGAGCTAATGACGACTCGTTGATCGCCAATGTATGGTAATCTATTTTGGACTACGAAGCCTGGCTGCGTCAAGAGGACCATCAAACCCTCTGATCTAAACGGAAGAGAGTTCGGGTCACTAGAAAGGACATGTAACTCGCTCACCCTGCATTCTGAAGCTAAGACTATCAAGAAACCCAAATTGTATGATAGTAGCTTTAACTAATCGTGGGTTAAAGACTCAATACTGTCTGAATTGAGTCATGTTAAAACCCAGGACAGATTCCATTTGGAAACAGGGTGAGGGATATAAGTCGATTGAATTTTTTTAAAATGTCTAAAAGATCTGACAAATCTTTGTCATGGCTGATAGCCCATGTACCAGAATGGCGGAATGTGTCTGATATCATGGAGCGGTAGCATTTGAGAATAACTGGAGCCAGCTGTTTCTCCTCGAAAAGCCAGAGAAAAGTTGGCCAGTTGAGGGATTGTGACACTCAGAGGAACAATGTGAATGATATGGTACCAGTCTCTGAAAACATGCCACTTGCCCTCGTAAACCTTCAGAGTAGAGGGCCTTCTTGCTCTCGAGATTCTCTCTGCAATCAAAGATTTAAATTGTTTGTCTTGCAAGGCTGTCTGGACAAGAGCCAAGCTTGAACATAGAGACGGTCCGGACAGGGGTGGAACACCCCTGGCCGCGGTTGCTTGTGAATACTTGTGCTGACTGTAATCTTCCTGGGTAGATCTATCGCCAAGATTGAGTAGATCGGAGACCCAGTTGTTCCATCTGAGAGGGGCAATCAGAACCATCTGACAGTTCTGACCCCTTAACTTCTGGATTAATTTCAGTACCAAGACCGTGGGAGGGTAGGAGAATGACCACAACCCTTCCCAGCTGATTGATCGAGCATCCACGACCCAAGCTTCTGGGTCTGGAACCTGTGAGATGAAAGGTGGAGAACCTGCGATTCCACCTTGTTGCAAAAGATCAATCATCGGACGTCCCCAAAGTGTGTCAATTGGAAGAAAGTCCGATTGATGGAGTGACCATTCTGTGTGAATGACTAGATAGAGTGTCAGCCAAGACATTGAGTCTGCCAAGAATGTGTCTGAATTGTACATTGAGGTGGAGATTGTCGAACCAATGTAGAAACTGCCAGTTCAGATTGCACAGGTCTGGTGATTGGTGCCTACGTGCCGCTGACAGTATCGAAGTCCAGCAACAGGTGGGCACTCCAACCGTAGGTATTAGTGGCGGAACATACCATTATCCCCGCTTGAGGTATCTCCAGAGTAATCCCTGTGGACAGCCTACAGGGGTTGTGCCATTGACTCAAGAATGATCGTATCTCTGGCGTGAGCATGACTGTTTTCTGGGATCGAAGGGACTTGAAAAGGGCGCAATTACGCTAGCAACGTCCTTGTAAAAAAACGGCTGAGCGGGATTAAGTCTGTTGCCGCATTGAATAATCCGAGGATCTGCAACTCTCTCGCTAAAATGCGCATCCTGTCGGAAACGGACTCTACAAGTGCAATTATCTGGATGATCGCAAACTCGAGGAAGCCTTACCAGATTCAGATCGGGAGAAACTCCACACCCAGATGGACCAAAATCCGGATTGGACAGAGATCAGACTTTACCCAGTTCACGAGAAAGCCTATATGATGTAAAGTTATATAAGATCGTTTCTGCCTTTGAGCAGAGTAGAACTTGACAGATGTTTCTGGAGGATGTCGTCCAAATATACTGCTGACGCAATAGATGAAGTCGAGCGGAACAGGGTGACGACGTAATCCATAACCTTGGTACTAGCCCAAGGGCTTAAATTTAGGCCAAAAGGTATGACATGGAACTGATAAACCAAGTCCCGACAAGCACAACGGAGAAATGTCCGCTACTCGTTTTTCTTTTAACGTAGCTTTAACCATCTTTCAGTTATATCGCTACGATGTCTGCAGTGAGGCAGTTTATAGTGATGTCTAGCACTGGGGCATCATGCCCCAGACATGTAGAATGATGTCCCACCCAGTCACATTATCTAAGCGTCAAGCGAGGCAGCTGTTAGTATCATTGTGTAAGTTTTTGGTATGACTCGGTCAGGGATCGAACACACGACCTGCCGCTTCCGCTGCGGACGCTCTAACCACTAGGGACGTGAAATATGCGTCGGTCATATCTAGCCAGCTTATGATGGGGTTAAAGCGACGTGCCCTTCAGACATGTGTCACGACGTATCAGGTCTAGGTTGGCAGAAGCAGTCGGCGCATTGGCCATGGAATGGTGAGCTGCCCTGTTAAGAACCCTAGCTAACCGGCCGTCGATTCCCAAGCATGTTCATTGCCAGATTTTTCAGCGATCCTGAAAATGGCTAGGGAGGCTAGGTCTAACAGTGAAGACGTAGTGACTACATTTCGAACCAGCTTGGACGTGGCATTGAACACAGTTTTTGTCCACTTTATAAGACAATGCCGCAGACATATGGACTACTGCCATATTTTATCCCGAGCCAGGACCTCAGTACTGAACGCATCGGAGTGAGTTTTGTACCATCGACCTGAAAACGACGCTGGTACTTGGCTTTCAGAAAAGAACGCCTTAGCATTTCCTGGATCCCCTATACGTGTCGACAGACGGTCATTAATTTCCTTAATTTTTTGTCGACTGGGGAAGGAGGCGGAAGGATAGAGTCTCTTCCCCCTCATCCAGATCGACCGACGCTCTAACCTTATAGTCGGTAATGGCAGCAGGAGGTGGAGGTGGAGGGCATTCTGAAGGGGCCAACACCCTATAAATTTCCTCCACTGCGGCTTTGAAGCTGAACTCAGTCCGTTCCATAGTTGGATCTGCATACAGCTGATTTGCCTGCGATTCATCGCACTCACTATGTGCATAATCTTGCTCTGGTAAAGCATCCATATCGGGGTAATGCATACCAGGTGGCATAGATGACTTGATTCCGACATCTCTGATAAAGGCATTCACTCTCCCTTGTGGATGAGCTGTTAGCCTATGGACGGCCGGCAATACCGAATGAATTGATTGGCATATGTTTGGTCTGAATGTCTGCGACGGGCCGGCTATGACCGGCACCGACTGCTCGAATGGTCGGGTTGGATCGAGAGATTCATCGCCAACATCTGTGTCATGGTAGTGATATGTAACCGGTAGTACGGATTGACAGACGGAAACATCACTAGAATCATCGTCAATCCGATTTGTGCGGATTGCGGTATCATAAAAGTCCAAATGCTGGTGCAGTGGTACAGTCGGACGGACTGGTATATGACTAAAATCTCCATACGGTTGGACGACCGGTGCCTGTTGGGCTGGACGGCCGGAGCCGGATGGACTGTCAGTGCCGGCAAGTGTCGGCTGGAAGCTTGGCTGGACGACCGGTGCCATTTGGGTTGAACGGTCATTGCCGGATCGACACCTGGTGCCGGTTAGTGCCGGCTGGAAGGTCGGCTGGATGACCGGTGCCATATGGGCTGAACGGTCATTGCCGGCTGGACGCCCGGTGCCGGTTGGAAGGTAATAATAATTACATAATGCTTATGTAGTGCGGCCAGCACTGTGCGCCCATCTACCATTCGCTCAGAGGGAATGTTGGTTCTGGTACAGCTTGCATATCTGTACAGCATACCAGGTGACCTAGATGACGCAATTCTGTCATAATTGACACTTTCACTAAATCTCCCTTGTGGAGAAGCCGTGAACATATGGACGGCCGGCACTAACGGCTGATTGAACTGGCGAATGGTCGGCCTGAAAGTCCTGTTCTGGTAAAGCTACCATATCTGGGTAGCGCATACCAAGTGGCATAGATAACTCAATTCCGTCATCTCTGATAATGTCACTAATTCTCCCTTGTTTTAAAATCACACCGTCACGTATTTGACGTGACGGGAGGTGTACACCGGCAATACCGACTGATTTGTCTAGTATATGGTCGGCCGGAATGTCGGCGAAGGTCCGGCTATGACCGGCACCGGCCTCTCGAATGGTCTGATTGGACGGAGATACATTTATAACATCTCTCTCATGGTAGTGATATGTAACCAGTAGTACAGATTGACTGACGGGTACATCACTATAATCTCCGAAAATCCGATGTACAGCCGGTGCAGGTTGATGCCGGCTGGAAGACCGGTGCCATTTGTGCTGAACGGTCGTTGCCGGATGGACGGCCGGTGCAGGTTGATGCCGGCTGGAAGGTCGGCTGCACGACCGGTGCCATTTGGGCTGAAGGGTCGTTGCCGGATGGACGGCCGGTGCAGGTTGATGCCGGCTGGAAGGTCGGCTGGACGACCGGTGCCATTTGGGCTGAGCGGTCGTTGCCGGATGGACGGCCGGTGTAGGTTGATGCCGGCTGGAAGGTCGGCTGGACAACCGGTGCCATTTGGGCTGAACGGTCGTTGCCGGATGGACGGCCGGTGCCGGTTGATGCACTGGACACACATCAGCAGACTAATACCAACATGCATTGGGGCATATACAGAAATATACTTTTTCAACAATTCAAGGCTGTACAAAATTCAACAAGAGGTTTGGGAAACTCAAAACAACAGTAACATTCAAGCTCTAACGAGTGAAAAATGAATGCCACTGAAACACATTTAAACCGTCCAAACTACCGAAATCAGCACACCCAGCAATTAAAAGTAAATATTGTATCCTACTTAATCGAAGATTTAAAGATGGAAACTGAATTTTTTAAATTTACTGTCAATGTGGCTCTAATTATGAGAGTGTGTATACATGTGTAATACATGTGTGTGAGTGTTGATGATATATGACACATTCTATTCAAATTTGATATTCCAGTCATTTTCTATAGGTCACATGAGATATCTCCCCACACCTGACTCCTTGAACCACAATGTCTGAGTTTAAAAGACCACCCAACACAGTATTTGAAAGTTGGCATGTATTATTATTGCTTCCAGAGTGGTAACAAGCTCTACCAATCAAATGCAAGATACATTTATTAGTACGAACCAATCAAATTCACAGTGAACTCATCCAAGTGTTGGATGACATCACTCTATATTCAAGTCTGATCAAAAATGGAAAGCTCAGTGAATCTAATGCACGATTACTTCACTGAAGTGTGTGGATAACTGAACCAACCCCAAATCCTGATTATATAAACTTACATTTCAAGCTGGATAAATTGGATAAGAAATATGGTTTCCAAGTTGGTAACAAGCTAAGCCAATCAGATGCAAGATCACCTCACTAATGCGCATACATCTCGTCAATTAACAAACTTGTCCTATATCCAGATGATCTGAGCACATACTCTAATTTGATCAAAAAAGGTTCAGAAATACAGCACCAGGTCAGCTAATCTAATGCAGTATTACCTCATTAACAAACATGGATCTTGCTCATTTCAGAATTCATGAGATTTTGATGATATAGTCCCATATTCCAAGTACAGAGTCTGAAATATGGACTCCAGGCTAGCAACAAAGAACTGCTGAAGGACAGGCAATGCACAAAGGAGAGAGGTCTATAATATATCTTATTGTGGTTTTATAGCCAGGCGAGTTAAAACATCTAATTACAGGAATGCCTAATAGAGTCACATGATAAAGACTCGATTTGGAAAGGTTTCCAAAAATTACCTCTGTCTCTCAGTGTAAGTATCACAGTTTTTCCTTCTTGGAAATTCGTGATATCATGTTCAACCTTCAGCCCCTTCAAACTTTTTGATGTGTATTCCTGCAAATAAAACAAAAGGATATATTACTCACTGCTGATCTTTTCTACTGATATAATATGTACTGTATTCAAAGATCACTTGCTTTGTAACTTGTTATCATAAAAAAGCTTCCTTCCATAATAATACTGTGTAATTTCAAGCATTAAAGGGCTAAACATACCATTGAAATATCAACTGAGAAAGACTTCAAAATTCAAAACAAAACATACAGTGAAACCCACAATAACATGATGATTAGGGTTCAAAAAGTGCAGTCATGTTATTTATCACACCGTGAAACAGTGTGACAAGTCAGTTACAGCAATATGGTGCATGTCTAAACCATAGCAAACTATTTTATTCCGCTACAAATTTAAAAAACAAACAAACATCCTAAAATAATTCTAGTATACTGTGGTATGTATCATAATATGTTTGGAAATACTGATGTACAAAATCTTTTCATGATACGCAGCATAAATACCCATATTTAAAAAAAATTAACTGTTTTGTTGGTTTTTAAAGTTATTTGAACACATTATTGGCTACATTATAAGTGCCTTTCCATAGCACACATTTATTTCTTTGTGTGCATCAGTGTGTCACGTTGTAAGGATTAACCAGATTTCAACATGTATATGTTAGAACCGGAGGCTAATAATTTTGCGCCGTAAATATGTATAAAGGTCAATTCGGCAAACAAAGAGGTGTCAAGCCAGTTAATTGAAATGGTCATAAAATTTGTGCCTGGCCTTATTTTAGGTAGCCACTTACATAATAATTGTCATCACATGTTTCACAGGTAAGGTGTGGAATTCTGGTGTTTGGATCGAACATCAAGTAGGGGTCGTAAATAAAATCCTTGACAGATTGTTTGGCAATGGGCAGTGTCTGATAATTATATCAATCAACAACCACTTGGAATTGAGCAAGGCATGACCAACATTAAAATCGCTAGCTTAAATCTATTATCTTCAGAACTAAATGTCAGTAGTCGCTAAACCAACTTGTGGCAATTATAAGGGAAGATAAGCTACTCCATCATTCAAAATTGGCAGGAAACTTGTTATTCTGGGAATTAAAAGGAGCTTCAGTACGGGTCAGTGACTATTTGCTCAATTGTTGTAATATATTATGGCAAAGTAAGTGTACTTTAATTATTGAAGTATGTATATTTTAGTACATAGAATTACCATTTGTAGGGTTTAATTCATTCATAGTGTTTGATCTACATGCATATTTTGAGATATGAGCAATGTTTATGTAAAGAATTAATATTGTAATTCGATATTGGGTTAATTCGTAGTAACCTCGTGCATTTATTCATTTGATATTATAGATTTGCAAATGTTGAATTGAATTATAAACTTTGCACAATGGTTGCAGTCTGCAACGTTAGTTAATAGGGATTTGCCTATTTGTGTATACTTTGTAGGAGTATCATGTGTAAGGATATATAAAACAAGCCAGGATAGGTCTTCTTTAATAATTTAAATAATATTGGGAGCACCCCACCCAACCAGGAGAAACCTTCACAAACAGCAATATTTTAGATTGGGTAGAATAAACCCATTTCAAGTCTGTTTTGCCTTAATGGCATTTCCAAACTCTTCATTTTAAGTCCTTTAACTGATATATATTAACTACTTCTGCTTTTTTTAAAGTGCTTTTATAGGACAGGGTTAAGACTGTATCTGTTCTTGCAGGAACTGCTGTAGAACTTCTACCAATGTCGAATTTGAATTATGTCAGAGCCAAGGATTAAGACTGTATCTTCTACTGTAATGTCTAATGACAAGCTCAACCTATATCTTTCAATCTTTTCATGTTCAACAGAAAATACACTGGATGTGTTTGCAATATGCAGGACAGTCAATATTTCTTTAATCTTGTCTTGGCTTTATGGACAGATAGTCAGCAATGTTAAGAAGACCAGTCCCAGCTTTAGTGACTGATTACTTACCTTTTGATTCTGTGAATCTTATTATCTTTGTAAGTTTCTTTTAGGGGATGAAATGAACTTTGGTTTCTCTGATATTTTTGAGTGGAAGTCATTGCTATGATTCATTGCTCCTGCAGTAGACTTGGATGAATGTTTGGAGGTCCATGATGTAGAACGAAGTTCTGATCTAGCAGAGATTTCATTTCTGATCCTTTATTAGTACATGTACATGAAACTTTTTTATTTTGGTTTTGCCTGGTCTTTTTTCTTTTTGTGACATAAAATAATCTTTGAATGGACATCTGGTATATACAGACCATAACTTACTTTTGCCAATTATGACTGATGCATTATCAGAACCAAATAACACAATTCAACCATGGAATTTTCCCTCCTACTTAACACAGTATAAAAATAACTTGATATATTTTACCCACTAGACTCTTGTTTGCTATAAAACAAATACATTAATAAAGCCATATTTTCCAAACACATCATAAAAAAGCTGTTAACTATCTACATCATTACAGACAGTTGCACTCACTGAAAATGTACTCACGTTCATTTGTTTTGATTAGGGAGTGGGTTTTCTTAATTAGCTTTCATCTTTATTATGAATGTACTTCCAGTTCTTTCATAACTATATTCTGAAGCCACCTAAGAATTCGGAAAACTTTCTAAAACAATAGGCACGTGCTGTATTCATTTACTGGACAACATTTCCTAACAATGCAAACACTTGATCACACAGGCTGTTGAGCATGGGCAGATTCAAATGTCTGAGTTACCCCTTTAGAGTTAGAGTGGTTCCTTGACTAACTCAACCGAATCTAAAATCTAGATTCAGGCCAAATGCATACACACCAAGACTGGATAATTTAGTAAGACTTTTAGTAAATCAAAGGGTTGGTAAGTCCAAAAAGTATTCATACCTGGATGCTTCTGGTTCAAGTACGTCCAAATATCATCAAATTCTGTTCAACAGTTGTTCTATGTTTAGTATTGGTATCAATAGATCACCATCAATTGTCAACACTTAAAAGCTCTCCATGGCAGTATGCTTTCTATTTGCTCAAATTCTGTCGAGTGGTTTTTGAGATGATGGCATATAAAACCTTTTTTCCTATTTTAAGTAATGCCGTAAATACTGATTGATGGTGACACAGAATTGTCTGCATAGAAGTGAAAACCCTCTATGACAGAATATTTTCTGGAAATTTTCAGCAAATGTGAATAGGCAGTTTTGGAGAATCAGTCATGTCAAAGTTTTTTTTTTTTCTTGGTGTTAAAACTGGCCTTACTAGATGGTGGCCTGGCATTATTTGTAAAAATCTGAAACCTTATAAGTTAGGACTCTGTTCAGCAGGTTCAGAGAAAAAGTTCAATAAAGCTTTTATTATTTTTAGGAATGGCACTGATAGTTAAGTGCCTTCCCTTCATGAAGTGTTTATGTCTCATGCACAGCACGAGCATTTGTAATAAATTGAAAGCCCTCCATGAAAGGATGCTTTCTGTCAAATTCTGAAGAGCTATATTGAAAAAATCATTTAAATGATTTTCAAGCTTTAATAACATCAGCCATATATGATGGCAGATAGCATTGTTGTACAAACCTTCAACACATTCGTTTCAGGATGAGGTCTCCCATATTTTACAGAAAGTAATGGTTTTTGAACATCAGCTCGTAAGTGCAATACATATGGAAAATGTCACATGATGGATACAGACCCATACCAAAAGCTCACTTGGGTGTGATGGCTAGATGAGGTAAAATGAAAATTTATTTTAATGCAAAAGTTGCAGTTATACAGAATACACATTCATGTCAACATCTGTAATTATTTGGAATCAAGGAAGCAGAACGTATATTCTCTGCATAGTTAGCACAATGTTTAAGCAATCTGATCCGTGTCTCACTACAGTCTTGGGTAAGACCTCAGCTGCTAGCACATGAAAGCAGTCTTCATCCACAGTAAATGGCTTCTGTTTGAGATTTCCCATTTCTTATGCCTACAAGAGCATGTCAAACCGATGAATGATCTGTCAACAGCTTCTAATGAAGTTACAAGAACTTGCTGTTCAAAAGAGATAGATTGTTTTGCAATTTATGAAACAATCTCATTTCTATCTGAAAAGTTAAAGTGATAATAAGGACAAAACTGCCAACCTTCTCCTTTGGTTTAAACTCCTGCTCCAGTAAGGTGCCGATACCAAACTCTTGATCCATCTCTTCTAACATCTTTGCCTGAGAAAAGAAACACTGAAAGCTGTAATTTAGACAAAGCAAAAACAGCCTGAGCTGGAGATTAACAGCATTTTTATTGTTCAGGACACCTAAAACATGAATCTGGATGTAGGGAGTAACATTTTACATCCCAACCATTCCAATGGCTTGAAGGATTAGATCTATATTCTTATTCAATTTAAAAAATTTCCAAATGTCACAACTAGTAAAAAAATAAATTCAACCCTATCAAAGTAGTTAAAGTATTGGTCACACTACATAAAAAAGAAAATATATAGAAACTTTATTTTAACAAGTAATGATGACTCTTCAGGAAAGTACCAAAATTTTAAATGTCTTCATACTCAAGAGTTTCATACTCAATAAAACACAAAGCTGTCCTTTATGGACAAGTGTTTTTATACAAAACTGAAATATGTAAGAAAACAAATGACAAAACATATCTAAAGCCAGTGACATACATATTCATGCACTTTAGGCTTGTTTTTTTTAACCACTAATCTACAGGATGCTACTGGCAAGATTTCTCACATACACACGTTAGCCAAACCTACACCTGAACCCACATAGAAAGAGGTGAGTTGTCAGTGATCTGCTAAGATGAGCACTTTTGACCACTCAGCAAACTAGAGCCCTTGGATGAAATGAAAAATCGGGATGCTTCCTAAATATCTGTAAATGTCCAGCAGTAATACCATGATGGATTGAAAATACTAATACTTTCTCAGCAATATTCAGAAATGTTCCTCTTAAATGGGTCAGCAAAACGAAGCAAAACTCTTGTGCTTATATACCAACCACATTTCTGCCTCAGAAACGTGTTTTTATTTGAAGAAACCATCTGATTTTGGCTTTTCAGCGTTGACAGAGAAAGTTTGGTAATTGATATCCTAATTAATCTGACAAAAATAATCTAGTATCACACTTTATTCACGTGACCACAGTAACAAACTACAACACAAAAGAACATGGCATAAACTATTGAAAGAAATTGGTTTGCATGCTTGTTTGTTTCCTTTTTTTTTTGCTTGCTAGCCAAATGGGAAACTGCAAAAATTTACATTTGCATCAAAATATTTATAGGAATTAGATCAATTTATTATGATCACATTACTAACACTGTCATCATTTCCATACAACTATTTTATCTATGACAATAAAAATTGATTTTATATTTTTCCCATACAAGACTGAACAAATAATTGAATACACGTGGAGATATCCAAGCAGAATGCCGTACATTTGTTGGGAATGAAAATCTCTCAGCATGGGCATCTAAGATTTGAAAATTTTCTTGCTTATTATTAATTTCAACAATACATTGAGGTCAGATTACACTATTAATGATGAGACCGTAATTAGAGCTAATAAATACAACACAGCAAGTCTGATGGCTTCGTTTGATGGGAATACATTTTCAAAGGTGAAACTAACATTATCTTTTGATGTTAATATTTTATAAGTGTTTACAATAGCCACTGCTTTGATCCTGCAGAACATCCGCTGAAGTCATGACTTTATTAGGGAGAATCCATTTAATTGGGGGGGGGGGGGAGATGCACGTGTTTTGAAAAGTGTTTCTTGCTTAGACTTTCCAATATAAAGGACACTGTACTATAACTTTTCTTACTTTAAATAATTCGCGTCAGCTATGCTGTAACATCTCGTATTTCAAAATGAGGCACAATTCTCGCCTAATAAGACAGGCAAAATGTGGCATTTTATAGGTGTTCAGCCTCTGGCTAAAAAAGCAAAAGTTGAATGAAAATGATATAAAAGAGAGGAATGCAATACTAGTGTGTGATATTGTTTTGTCAACAGGACTAGTAAATGTTTGGCAGGACAAGTAAATTTTTCAGTACAATAGTCCTTCTGGCTACAAAGAAATTTGAGTCAAATTCAAGAAAGAAATTTGAGTCAAATTCAAGCCCTGTATATATATATATATATATATATATATATATATATATATATATATATATATATATATATATATATATATATATATCTATCTAAGGGATGTTAATATCGGTTTTTTCCAAAACCGATTATCGTTTGTAGAAATCCGATTATCGGTTTTTGTCCTACATTGAAATTACAAGAAACAGATTCTTATAATGCAAGTTAGTGAATGCCTCTTGCGAAAAAAAGATATTCATTACATACCATAACATATAGACGCGCATCGTCTGACGGCATGGAGGATGATATTGTGGCTCCACCAAAGCCATCAAATCACGGAAGGAATTGGATTCAACAATCGAAATTGGTAGCATGTTTACAGCGACAAACTTAGCTACAGCAGCAGTAACTTTTTCTTGATGACTATCAGGACAGTTTCTTTGTGTTCCAATAAATGTTGTTAATCAAGGCTGAACATTTGAAGGAGCCGCAATTCCTGGATGTTTGCTACGCAAATGTGCATGCAATCCAGTAGTAGTACCACCGCTCTGACTTATTTGTTGTGAACATAGTTTACAGAGAGCCATGCTTGATGAAATTTTTTCAAAGTTTTCCCATACATCAGATTTATTTATACGACCAGCCATATTTGTAAACTTGAAAAGACACAACCAGCAGAGACCAGTCCTCAACAACAGAGACTGTAGCTATTAACAGTCTATTGTTGTCAATTTCAGACATCAAAGAACTTAGCAACTGGTCGGTCGACTAACTATTGACATCCTTCAACAATAAATGTATTCATTTACAAACACGCTGCATGGAGCTCTCACAAATTTGAAACAAACACACCTTCTTATCTGCTGGCCATATTGTATTAAAATGTAAACACTAAACAAATGCATGAATGAAATTTTTTTCTGGCATTTTTTAAAATTTTCACTACAAAAATGGTAAAAAATATTGAATCCGATTATCGGTTTGTAAAAAAACAAAAACCGACAATCGTTTTCAAAACCGATAATTGGATTTCCGATTTTTGTTTTACAACCCTAATATATATATATATATATATATATATATATATATATATATATATATTGATGAAAGCAAATAATATAAATATCAAAATATTAAAGCAAACTTTAGAATCTCTCTAAAAAATCAAATTAATGCATAACAAATTCAACACATATAAAAAAAATATGTTCGCAATCAATATGTTTTTTCTTATCTTTGCCCTACAAGCTTTCTAAGTACATCCTTGTCTCTTTCTGCTATTATTTCTTCCATTTTTATTGCCACAACATTGTTCAGGCTGCCATGTCAATTTTCTGAATTAACTTCAGTATGTGACGTGTAACCAAACTGCCATTCTTACATCAGCACAAGTTTTTTTTATTGGTTATATAAAGGCACTCAATAATGCTCAGATTCAAGCATTAAATGTGAGAAGTTCAAATCTGCTTAATGGTGCTGTTGTAATGCATCCTAATAATGAATGCCTGACTTAATTTTCATTCCAATTACTAGTCAAAGAGCAGTTTCAATGGTGTGGATTACTTGAACTCCGTGAACACCGAAAGCATTCTCAAATACTTTGACCCAACCAGAACATCACTTTAATGCCAATTCCTAGCAATGGTTTGTACCAGAAAAAGACTCTTTTCATAGCATATTGCCCACTAGTTAAGTACCAGTACTCACTCGTTTATCTGCAAGATCCTTCTCCTTCTGAATCGCTCTCATTTTTCTCACCCAGGCTGCTGAGTCCTCATCAGAATCACTATCACCCAGAGTTTTTACTTTACTAAATAAATTAACAAAAATGTAAGTGTCAAATGGGAACAAATGAGTTCTGCAAAACAAGGCGTCTCAATTTTGACATAAATTAGGCAATAATGTACACACCTGTATTTGACTAAAAACACTTTAGCTCAAACTGAAAATAAATTCTTGAGCTGGATGACACTGCCAGTTGTTGTAAAGGGAATAGATCTAGATCACTCTGGTTACTAAAGCAAGACAAAAATTATCACCAATAGGTGTAAAACTGAAAAAGGAAATAAGAGATGAAATCAGCATTATGTTTATTGATTTTTTAAATTTTTGGCAGAGAGATCTATTATAATGTATTGGTAAAATAACTTTTATTTGTTATCTGATAGAAAAATGCTAATGACATTCATTTAGGTTGACTATACCTAGCACTGGGGTATCATGCTGCCAACATTTAGCATAGTCCCATCCATTCACATTATCCTGACACCAGTCCTAACACTAACCTCTTAATGCTCAGTGCCAAGTGAGGCAGCTGCTTGTACCATTTTTATAACTCTGGTATGACTTGCCCGGGGATCAAACCCATGAACTCCCGCATCCAAGGCGGATGCTTTAACCACTTACGCCACTGGAGCAGTCCATGAAACAAACAAAAAATTATAAACAGAAACAAATTTAATGTTTACCCATATAATTTTTTCAGTGCTACAATCTTTCATTTAAAATTGATGGAAACTGATTAAAATCAGGGACCATTGTGGGGACTGGCTAACACAAGGATGGACAAAAAGACAGACATAAATTAAAAAAATTATATCAATGTTTACTTGAGCAAAACTGCAGGCTTTGATCAAACTACTGTGTTTTGCCATCATTACATTGATTCTCAGATGTTACTCCTCTTGTGACATGGTGTTTTAAAAATTCTGATAGCCCAATGCTCAGAGCCCCTCTAACTTTAGTTCCATGTGAGGTGCTTGTTGCGCTTGTAAAAAAAAAAAAACCACGCCATAACCAGGGCCATAGCGAGCAATCATTGACCCTATGGTAAGAAACACCCGGGCATCTCCTTGTTTTTTTAATAAAATAACTAAAAAGTATTGTTCAGCCTAAGCCAAGTGCAATCTAAATCAGATTACTTATGTGAAATTGAGGTTTGATTTTAATCAAAAAGGAAGCTTTGCTTAAAATAAAATTTTGTACTCCCACACCCTGATATTTTTTCAGTAATCTGAATTTTTAAAAATCACATTTTTTAAATACAAATCCAGTCTATGCCCATTACATGTAGTATCTATAAATGGTAATCTGTAATGATTGGAACTGATATAAAACTATCCATTGGGCAGTTTAAATAGTGGCAATGAAAGCAAAAGAGGTCAGGTATAAAATCCAAGTTTGCATTAACTGACCCGATAATAGCCAGTGAGATGTATTTAATGTTGCAGTGGGTGAACCCACTGTGCTATTTTGCATAAGTAGGATCAAGTCAAACAACCCATTATAGGTTAATTATAAAGATGATAGATGCATGTACAAGAACAAAAGTTACTATATTATAAAAAAGGGGACCTTTTGGGCTTGTGGATTGTAGTTTGGCACACATATCAACTTTTCACAAGCCAAGTGGGGAGAATAACCGATAAAATGGGAGATTGGGACATTAAATAGCAAGGATTTTATGCAGTGTTTATTAAGCACCTGTTACAAAAATATTAACCGATCTTCTAGGTCCAATAAGTGTAAAATTCTCAAAGGACGTGCAAGAGGCACCGGCAGAAACTTTGGGGGGGGGGGGGTTGCTGCACTTTCAGGGCAGCTATGACATTTTATAAAAACATATATAAAGGTGAAATTGGTGAAAGTGGATATTACCCCCTTGCCCCAATGTGCGAGCACACATGGAACATGCCATTTCTCTCTGCAGGACACCTTATTTTCCCCAAGTACAAGCTCCCCTTTTCATATTCTGGTCAGCTGTGGCTAACTATATAATAGCTCAAGGGCAAGGCTAGACCTAAGTACACAAATATTAGACCAGTGCAACCAATTAACACTTAATCCTTATCATTTTATTTATCTTGTGAAAAGGACTGCCCTTGGACATACTTTGAAGGAACCATGTGCAACAGTTTGTGTATATAAGCAATAGCAACCGATTGGCAAAAAGATGATGCCATATTTTGTTGTAACTTACCATGCCAATAAGTTCATTTCAACAGTTCAAATCTGCTGTCACAAGTTACATTACTGCTTTTCCCACATTTAAAATCTCACCTTATTTCCTTAGGTTTAACTCTTAAGGCATGTAACACTGTTAACAAAATAAAGTATTTACTCTGAATTAGTCCTTTGTGGGCATATATACTGCATTGTATATTTTATTTTATTCCTATTTTAATTTAATCATGGTAATTAATGTTTACATATACAGTAAAGGAATGTCAAGTGTTTACTGGCTGAGTTTCTTTGGCTGACATGGAGATGCAATTTTGTTTGCAGAGAAAATTACACAGCATTCACAGTGATCATTCATGGGATTTAAACTAATAGGGGACAATATTTTTTGTTAAGTTTTTTATATATACTATAGTACTGTTGTAAGAGTTTAACAAATCTGAAATTTGCATGAATGCTTAACTTTTAACATTCTATTTACTAAATAAAAAGAACTTTTTAGTGTGATATTAATTATTTCATCACAGCAGTATTCACAAGTGATAAAATAGAATGTGGCATCTGGGTTGTATACAATATATTTATGTACAAGTTTGTTTTGGGTTTTTTAGAAATGAAAACTGACATACATACATTAATAATCAGGAGTTCTCTGCAAAATATTAAAAGATATGAGATCGGGAAGTAAGCAGGACAGTTTGAGAGATGACATTTGAACTATCTGGGTTTGTGGAATTTCAGTAAGGGCCTGTGAATTTATTTAAGTCACCAGCTCGGGGCCTGTGTGTAAAAACAATTTTCTTTACACACTGACATAGGTGGGATGACAGAGACTCAGACCAAGCCGGTGGAATTTTATATCACCCTAGTGTGAATATGCTATTGTGACATGGGACTTTATGATTGTCGCTTTATGCAGCTTTACCAATCAACAAAGCAAAATGAAAAGTCATACAATAATGAGAGCAGCATAAGAATAATAAATATGATACTACAGAACAATTTGCCTTTTATGAGCTACAGGTGAGACAAAAATCAACAACAGTGTACAAGTACCTCAGCTTTCGTAACACATGTCTCTTATCTTTCATTAGCTCCACTTTTTCCCTCAGCTTCTCTGTTTGCTTAATGCTTCCTATGTTGGTAGCAGGCACATGAACATCATCTTTCAGTGACTCCTTTTCTTCATTTCCTCCTGGATAATATTATTTCATCTCAATGACTATTTGTATGTTCATTTACTTGACTTTAATTAAAGCATGTAGCCAGTAAATGAACAGATTTTATACCATTGTAAACAGTTTAAAAAATATCAAACATTTTCCACTGCTCAGAATTGACATCTTTCAAGATTTTGTGCAATAATATATCCACCCACCCATTTTATTTAATGCTCTGTCCTGGACAAGTTCCCAAATCTGCTGAAGAGGACATTTTGTTGTCAAAGTTAAATGTCATTTTGATGACCGCATTC
Source organism: Unio delphinus (assembly GCA_029339505.1). Taxonomy (NCBI): domain Eukaryota; kingdom Metazoa; phylum Mollusca; class Bivalvia; order Unionida; family Unionidae; genus Unio; species Unio delphinus. Next base: position 3,942,248 of record JAQISU010001252.1, read on the forward strand.
ATCAATAATACATAAGAATAAATTCAAATTCAGATTAATGCAAAACACATATATAAAAAAATCACTTACTTTTCAATGTTAAAATATTATTTAGATATTCTTTTATTTTAAGTTTAAAGCTATCAAAATTTTGAAGTTCTTTGACACATATTTCCATCTAAAAAATATCTGACTTGTTTGAATGAAAGTAATATTCATCATAAAAGAAAACTGCAGAAAAGGGGTCTCTACTTTTTTCTATGACTCATAATACATAGATATGTAAAGCAAAATATACCTTGTTCTGGGTATGCAAACCTAAAATTTCAGCAAATGGTGATTAGGAAATAATGGGCATGCTTCCAAATTTTGATAGCTTGTACAACTGTGTACCAAATCAAAAACCTCACATTCTGCAATGGGTTAGGCTATCTTTGAATCAAAAGTGCAGTATTAAGACAAATTTACATTACTGCATGAAAATATACATAATATATTTCCTCAGATATTTACCTTAACAAGGCAACAATTTTCAATGGTAACAATAAAGAAGAACAACTATGTACTCTGTGTAATCCTTTCAAGTGCATAATGAATAGAAACGGCAATGTTTCGAGCAATGTGACTCTTCGTAATTTTGACATCATGATTACCATCTTGAGTCATAATTTAAATTTCAAGCAGGTTTCCAGTTGTTTCCATATAATCTAAAAGCTTCAACATTAGATACTTTACATTCTCACTTGTTCATTTTACAAAATACTGACAAAGTCACTTTACCCAGGTTTTATTAGCATATTTTTAGGGGAAAAAAGTGAGTTTAATTTGAATGTTTACACATTCACTTTAACTCAACAATTAAAAAGTCAACATTTATTTTTTATCTTTCCTTCCTATTTTACTTTAGTTCTTGGCTTCTTGGAACTAATTAATTTGTGATTACACATTATTATATAATCTATTTTTGTTTGAATGCACAACAGCCTGAACTCTCCCTAAATTTATCACAAGTCATACAACAGCCTGAACTCTCCCTAAATTTATCACACAAGTCATACAACAGCCTGAACTCTCCCTAAATTTATCATACAAGTCATACAACAGCCTGAACTCCCTAAATTTATCATACAAGTCATACAACAGCCTGAACTCTCCCTAAATTTATCATACAAGTCATACAACAGCCTGAACTCTCCCTAAATTTATCATACAAGTCATACAACAGCCTGAACTCTCCCTAAATTTATCATACAAGTCATAAAACAGCCTGAACTCTCCCTAAATTTATCATACAAGTCATACAACAGCCTGAACTCTCCCTAAATTTATCATACAAGTCATACAACAGCCTGAACTCTCCCTAAATTTATCATACAAGTCATACAACAGCATACGCCACATATTTTAACTACATAAAATATCAATCAAAAGTGTAATAATTATTTCAATATTCAAAGTAAGTATTCTGAGAAATGCTTACATTTAAATTTACACACAAAAAACATGAAACTATTCTTTGACAGCTGTAATTCTTATTTCTAGTATTTACCTGAAGATGAATTAACTTCCAGGGGTTTCAATCCCAACTGGGCCCTTAATTTGCTGCAAAAATAAATTAGAACAATAAAAATATATAACCCATGATTTGTTACCCTCTGTTTAATTTGTCAAAGAACTGTAAGATGAATCGAGACTCTTCCATTATAAAACATTTTAACTCAAAATCTTACATGAAAGTAGTCCAACTATTCAACAGGGTGCATTTGCCAAATCTTAGTAATATTTCAAAGTCTGTAGTAATATTTAAGATAATATAGATTTGCAAACCAAACTATTCACATTGACACAAATGTTCACATTAGAAACTCATTAGAAGGTGGTGTCAATTGAAAAAGTCATTATATGAAAAGTCAATTATATTATGTTTAAAAAACCGATGATGCCAGCAAAAGCACAGGGGCCATTAAAGTACAAAATATTTAAATCTCTAGTGGTTTTGTTTATATATGTACATGGCTAGCACAAGAAACATGTGACAGAAATATTTTTCTATGTTCAGACAGCAGCTCTTTGATTCATCTTTGCAAATCTGGTCAAGTAAACAAGGTAATTCTACAAAATATGTTTATTATAGTCACTACATGTCATTATTGGATAGGAGTGATTAACGTTAGAGCTACCTTTCAATTTTAGACAAACATTTGCATCTTTTTGATGTTTAAAACATGATTTAACAATGAAGCCAGAGTTGAAAGAGATCCAATAGTCTGCAAATTATGTCCTAACTAAAATATCCAGTGTGTACAAAATTATTTTCACTTTGTATGTATATGTACTTCTTATACCAGTTTATGATGTAAATATCTTGATGAGTTGTGTCATATTGACCTTTCAGTAGATATATTTACCGATTTCAAGTACAGTAAAAAAAAAAATAAGCCTTTTTACAAATGTTTCAAATTTTCTCTATTTTTTCGTTTAAACTTAGGGATAAGCAGTTAACACATTAACCCCTGGAGGTTTTGCCGATTATGCATGAAATGCGAGTAGGATACACATTTTGGAGGCTATTTCATAATACATCTTAATACACTGACTTCCAAGCAATTTTCCATTACCTTAATGCCTAGTTGTGTTAAAAACATTGTTTTTCATTGGTCATTTTGCTCGTGCATGAGGAGAAGGGAAAAAGGTTTTTGGGGTTTTTTGCTTAACAAACCCATTATTTTTGTATGGAGACCACTTTTTTTAAATTAAAAATGCCCACCTTATCTTACTTTTTGCACAGGTTCACCTGTCCGTGTGCAGTTCAGACCAGTCTGCCTTAGATCTGAGACCAAAAAGTCTCAAATCTGGACATAAAATCCAACCACTGGCAAATTTTAAATGAAAAAAATTAGTCCAAAAAACTAGTTTTTCCATCTGTTTGTTTGTTTGATTAGGATTTTTAATGAAACTTGAACAATTTTTCAGTCATATCGCTACGATGTCTGCAGTGAGGCAGTTTATAGTGATGTCTAGCACTGGGGCATCATGCAGCAGACATGATGTCCCATCCAGTCACATTATCCTGACACCAGGCCGACCAGTCCTAACACTAACCTCTTAATGCTGAGTGTCAAGTGAGGCAGCTGTTAGTACCATTTTTTAAAGTCTTTGATACGACTCGGCTGGGGCTCGAACCCACGACTTACCGCTTCCGTGGCAGACGCTGTAACCACTAGGCCATCAGAGTGGTATTTTCCATCTTTATTTTGTAGTGCAACTAAAAATGTCCAGATTATTTGGTATCATTGTGGAGCTAAATCTGTCTACCTTTCTAAAATACCACCCAATTTAGTGTATCATACATGACCTTGATGCTGCAGAGTTTGGCAGTAGGCTACTACCTCCTGTACCCTAAATGCGGTGCCAGGGGTTAATGTATTAAATCAACACCTGAACAAATGCATTTTACCTTTAATATGTATGGTACGCTATGTATTATACTATGTTTATTAGGGATTATGGGCAGTGGGAATAGAGTACTAGATAAACTTTCTGTTCTTTTCTGTTCAAAGTAAATGTCTCTTTTCTGATGACACATGAAACACTGGAAAAATTGTATCCACACTTGAAGTCTTTGTTTTGATGACCCGTGACCCACTGTATATATATTTCATTAGATTATCATTGCTCAACTTCAAATCCTTCAACAAATATTTCATCAATTTCACTTTTAAAAAAAAGAAATCTTGAAAAACGAAAGCAGCCATATTCTTCTACTTATTGTACAAGCACTACATAAATATGGTATACATGTATTGCAGCTTTTAAGTGAATCCAATATGGTGTCAACATTATCTATGAATAAATCCCAAAATGTATAACCCAACAATTTCCTATTACTTTGGGAAAGGTCCAATATCCAAACCTAATATTTCTACCAGAGCACAAAGCAGCAATATTTCTTATAATGATGCTGTAAACTGAAATAATATGGAGCTCTTACTGAATTTGTGTGCCTGTGTAAATATAATCAATATTTTTTTAATTGATAATTTAATTGATTTAATTAATTTAATTGATAATTTGTTTATTTTACATTGAGAATGCTTGACCTGACAGTTTCCATAGATCATAAATCATGGTAATTTGGTATACTCTACATCCTTGATTAAAAAAATTCATAATAGACATAAACTGGGATGTTTATTTCCATTTATTATATTTTCTATCATGCTTTACATATTCTAGAGGCAAAAAGTGTATCAATATAGCTACCATGATTTATTTCCCTTTGAATATGTAGAATTACTTATACAGTAATCTTGTTTGGTATGCTCTGATTGGACACAATATTACATTTTTCTGTATATACTCCCATACATTATTACAGACTGATATGGGTCTTGCCAAACATATTGCACGCCATCTAACATTAAAAAACTTGAAAACAAATCTCCTTGGAGGGATTACCACACAGGTGTTAAATTTAACATTACAAGGACAAAATGTGATATGTTGCCACATGAAGTTAACATGTCATGATGTGTATGGGATTGTAGTGCTGAGCCAGCCATGGCACCATTTCACCAAATGAAAGAAAATGGCCATCTTTATTATTTTGTATCAGATACACAAAAGAATGATAATAACATGTAACCAACTTTTATTTTTACTTAAAAATGATAAATTCAACTTAAGTTAGCTTGACAGTTTTTGTTATTTGCCCTGTACTTTTCACATGTTTTCAATGTTATGGAAAATAAAGGTACATCAAACTGATTACATGTATGATACACTGTTATGTGGTATTATAACTAATTGGTCTTAAACCAAGTAACAGAAAAGAGCAAAACCAACAAGTCTTGTAAAATTCAACAAATAATTAATTTAAAAAAAGAACTTACAGTATTGTATATTATATCTCAAATGGCCTTCAAAGTTCTATCAAATGTGTTAAGTTCCAACTGGATTCCAGAGTCCTAGACTTGAATTCAAATAAATATTTATTTCCACTGATAATGATCTAAATATTTGATTTACAGTCCTACAGAACTATTAACTAAGTAGTTTGTATTTTACAAAATACATGCCACTGGTCAGGAATTCCATTAACTTAATTTTGGACAAGGTCAAGTACAAAATACAAATGTGCAGAATATGTATCATTAAGAAAAGCCAACGAATAATAAAACATACTTAGTTTCTTCTATTGACAGTTCCAGGCCACCACCACCATCTCCTGCAATAGATGAAAAACAGATACTTATGACATACTGTATAATGATATAGGTAGTAAACCAAAAATTACATCAGTCTCAATATGAGGCACTTCATTATACAATAAAAACCTGTTATGAGAGATCAAGGAAGATAACCATAATCACTGTACATATTCTTTATTCTCTATTCTTTATTAATAATTCTTGCTAAAATATTGTATCCATTCATGTAAAAACAAAATTATAAAGCAATAAAGATGTAATTCAATAATTAAACATGAAATTACATATACATTTGAAGATTACATACTCAGATACTGTAGCATATGAAATCATTTCTGAATTACACCTTTTCCTTTATAACAACCTAAGTTTGTTTTATCGATGGTTAAACCACTTTTTTTGTGAGTGGTCTGCTCTTTTTAACTTCGTTCAGTTACAATAAATATTATCTCTAGCCTTAAAATTTTACTCTTTTTAGTTGGAGTTTCATCCATTGTTATTAAGGTTCAAGGTGTTAAAATTATTAGTGCTCAGTTGTAATATTGAAAGTATAGATGATTCTGACTGGACTGGGAAAATATGAAAAATCTATACATGTGCATTGCATATCTGACAATTTAGGAAATAATATTTAACATTTATCTCATCCAGAAAGAGAACCATTTACTCAGAGAAACCAAGCGCTTCACTCAAAGATGACATACAGGGATTAACTCTAAGCAAATGGTGTAACTCGGTCCTACCAACTTGACAGCTTTGTGATTGAGATGTGATTCACAAAATATACTATTTTAAAAAAACAATATATGTGACCACTACATCAACTTAGGCAGCACAATGCCGATTCTTGACATGTACATCAGCTTGGTTTACAGTATGTAGCATCTATCACCAGTAGCAAAAATACTATTTTCTTTTTTTTTTAAAGATTCCTCTTATGTTTTTTTTTAAAATCAGAACAATAGTTGCTAATCAAGCAGCTGCTATAATAATTGATTACATACACAGAGGTCTCGCTAGGAATTTAAAACTAGGAGTCCAGTACTCCATTTTGGTAAAAATAGGAGTCCCACCAGCAAAAGTGGCAGTACCATCCCAGACAATGTTGAACTTTGCAGATTAGAAGAACTGTTGGTTGTCATTGAGTTTAATTTCCACATTCTTTATAACACTGACATGGTAACCGTGTCAGCCTATTTGATGCGTTTGGTAATTCTGCACAACGATATGTTAGTTCCTGTTGTTTTGGTTGAAAATTCAAATTTTGACTGAAATGTCAGAAAGAGTCCAAAGTAATGTATTTAATTTCCATAGCCTGATGCATAAACATTACATCTTTTCAAAGCCATTAAAAGAATAGACTGCCATATCTCGAGTCGTGGAAACGTAGGGGAGGTATCCCGAATGTCCAAACTTAGTATTTTTTTGTATATGATATTCTGGTGAGAGCTTTTCAATTGGTAAAAATCGCACAATACAGGGCTCAACATTAGCAGTAGTCCGCTAGCCCAAGGCTAGTAAATTTCCTGTCAGAGTAGTAACTATCATAATGTCATTAGTCCGATGGGCTAGTAAATTTTGTTTATCAACAGCCAGCATTTGTTTACTCAATACCCTAATAAAGACGTGACTTCAGCATATATTCTGTAGAATCAATGCAGTGACCGTTGTAAACAGTCATAAAATATTAGCATGAGAAGATGAAGTCAATTTCTGCCTCAGAAATGTGTTTCTATTACAAGATGCCATCTGATTTTGTGCCTTTCGCTTAAATGCGCCAATCACAGTCCCATCCTTAACTAACAACGGAAGTTTGGTAATTGATATCCTAATTAATCTGACAGCAAATTAAACGAATAATAACCTGGTTTCACACTTTATTCACGCAACCACAGTAACACAAACTACAACACATGGCATCAACTATTCAAAGAAATTAGTTTGCATGCTTGTTTGTATTTTTTGTTGTTTTCTTGCTTGCTGGCCAAATGTGCCAACGGTCACAAATGGGGAACTGCATAATTTATGTTGGCATCAAAATACTTTTAAGAATTAGATCAATTTATTATGGTCACATTACTGACACATCATTTCCATGCAACTACTTTTTCTATGACAATAAAAATAATTTTTAAAAATATTTTTCCCATACAAGACTGAACAAATAATTGAATACACATGGAGATATCCAAGCAGAATGCCATACATTTGTTGCACATTAAAATCTCTTAGCATGGGCATCTAATATTTGAAAATTTTCATACTTATTATTAATTTCAACAATACATTGAGGTCCGATTAAGAACACTTAATAAACTTAAGCTATTAATGATGACCGTAATTGGAGCAGTTGAATACAACGCACCAAGTCAGATGGATTCGCTTGATGGGAACACATTTTTCAAGGTGAAACTAACATTATCTTTTGATGTTAATATTTTATATCAGTGTTTACAATAACCACTGCTTTGATCCTGCAGAACATCCACTGAAGTCAAGACTTTATTAGAGAGATGCCATTTAATGGGTGTGTGTGTGTGCAAAGGTACGTGTTTCTTGCTCAAACTTTCTTATATAAAGGAAATTTGTGTCAGCTATATTGTAACATCTTGTATTTCAAAAAGAGGCACATTTCCCACCTTATAAGACAGGCAAAATGTGGCATTTTATTGAAGGTGTTCAGCCTCCGGAAAAAACAAAAGTTGAATGAAAATGACAAACAAGAGGCAAATAATTCTTATGATAAGGAAAAGCGTAATCGGATGTTTCAGAAGACATGGACAAAAGATAGGGAATGACTGAATTATGATGAGGACAAGAACGTTATGCGGTGTAAATGGTGTATAGAATTCGCAAAAACAAACAGAGAAAACATCCAGTTTTGTTGCGGGCTGTTCGACCTTTGAAATTGAATCGGAGATGAAAATGGTGAAGAGTGACTGGTGATCTTGTTTGAGACATTGGGTTCTGTCCGACCTACTCATTATAATGTTCCATACAAATGACATTCCAACATATGATCCATCACCAGCAATACATTTGTGGAATGTTTCAGAAAGAAGGGCAAGTAGACCAGAACAAACCCCATATAGACCCAGATTGCAGGTGGAGGATGAGAGAGGACACCTGGATCCCTTTCTGGAATTGGATCCAGATTATCTTGGGAAACAAGAAATGTTATTGACTTATTGATGATTTGAAGTAGGATTTAAACTTCTGTACCTCTGCATTTAATATGATAATGCTTTTTATGAAAGAAAATTGTTGTTAATCTCAATTCAAGTGTGTGACATAGTTTTATGGACTGGACTAGTAAATGTTTGGCAGGACTAGTAAATTTCTCAGTACACTAGTCCTTCTGGCTACAAAGAAATTTGTGTTAAATTCAAGCCCTGTAATCTTATTTTCGCCAACTGAATTCGATATGGGTTTTGCATCAATATTGGTGACCTTAGATGCACAGAATAGCCTGACAGCAGTGTGAATCTTGTTAGTCCTTCACGGTAAGAATAAATTTTGTCAATCCAAGGAATGATCAAATTCCATCCAAACTGTCAGTTCTATAAACTCCAGCACTTTTCTGAATCTCATTAAAATCTTTGCCAGTTTGCCATTTAACCCCAAAATACTTATCCAAATTTGCAAACGAACTGTAGTCCAAGTCTGGATTTTGAGGTCACACACACTATTTATTTTGCAACAATCAGAAATGAACACAATAATGGAAGCTAAAGTTCTGGTGTCCACTTATAATAACCACATGTACATCTCAGGATATTTCTGTCTCTGAATTCAGTCATTGTAAATTTCATTTTTCCCACCTAAGCTGCTAGATGAAGTGTTTAAAATTGCTGCCCAGCTATTGCAACATATTTTCTGATGTACACTGTACTCTTATAATAAATACAGCAGGCACATTTGGTGGTATTTTAACCATGAATTCTGTCATTGTAAATATCAGCACAGCTAAAATGATAAAGTAATTAACATATTCTCACTAAGTAGATTGTTGAAGTAGGACTGGCAAATCTTTGCCGCCCAAATATCTACATCCAAACACATGTAATTAAACATTTCCCATGCCTCTGATACAGGTCAGTAGTGTCTATCTCCTCATGACACGGTCTTTGGTAGGGATGCTCGGTTCTATGATAAGGCTGGGAAGCTGGCTAAATGCAGGAATAATTAGTTTGGTCTCTTGCTTTTTATGCTCCCTGCTTTGCTCACCCATAAACAAATAGTGGAGAGTAACACAGGGAGGATACAAAGCTGGGAACCAGACTAGGAAATAATCTACATATTGTTATGTGCTTAGGCTCGAATAAGCAGCAACACAGAAAGAGTGAAAACTAACAAGCTTATATAACTTGAACAATGAATTTATTAAGTACAATTATTTTCATAAAATAAACAAACTTACGGTTTTAGGGAATCAAATCCAACATTAATCCAATATAGAATTCATAAAAATAATCCACTAATGGAATTGCAAGAGTCCTGATAAATAAATGTTCTAATAGTTCCAGGTTCGAATTTTGACGATGTAATCCAAAATGGCTGACACTGTCACGTGATGCAGTTCTTGTTTTATTTTCATCCAAATGAAATTATGAGCACATATTTTCTCCTCCAAATAAATAAATAAATCCTCTTGCTTCAATGAACTGACACAATGTCCAGTACAAGGTAATTAAAATTATAACTCAAACAGAAAACTCAACTATTAACTCTAAAAGTCCATATTCTACTGAATCTCTCTCCCAGTACAATAATTTAAATACCTGTTTTCTAATGTAAACAAGGGATCACGTGATTTTCTGGAAGGTCAAAGAAAGAAGCTACCATTACCAAGTCACGTAATAATAAAATGATCCAGAAAAACAGCCACTAATTACTAAAAATAAAAAGATATTTTTGGATCTAGCCAATCATTTCCAAGGCTTGTTTACACTCTCTAAAGAAGGGTCAGAAATGAGGTCAACAAGCCAAGGTCAACCTGTGTTTACAGCTTGAGTCTAGGTCAGCCTGAATTTTCCAGAATAATCTCCCAATTAATGAATTTTAAACCCTAAATGACAAATTTGGATTTGACAATTAAAAATAAATAATTTAAATCCAATAGACGTAACAATATACTCTAGTCTGGTTTATGACAAAAACTATAAAATACTATAGGCATAACTAACAAAAGAGTCAGACATCGGTAGCCAGCCCATTTATTTTTAAATTTAGAATGGTATGATCTGTCATTTCTAGAGATTAAATAAAGGTTGGTGGAATTTATCCTCTTTTTTTTTTTTTGCTGTGATGCTTCATAGCAGTGTTGAATTGCATATTTTGCCAAGATATCGCAGTCATTGGTCGCGTTCAGCAGGTGGTCGCTCATAACGAAGTGTTTATAAAATAAAATCGAACCATGCATTCTGATTGTGGTCAGAAATGACAAGAAGTCGCTCATAACAGGTTTTACTGTAACACTATCAAATTAACATGTTGAAATATGGAGGAAAAGAAAAGCTGAAAAGCTTGGAGCAAGAGGCCACCAATATATCTATTACTGTTGTTGTTTTTATCTTATTCTTTAGACAACACACACACACACACACACAAAGCCATGTTACAAGATGAAATATTCATTCATATAGCAAGGCAAATTTTTCATATCTAGAAGTTAACTCTGTACTTTTTCAGGTCAGTGTTATTAAATATAACAAAAGATACACAATTCCTTTCAACTTAATTTTTAAAAACAAACAACTTAATGAGCTAATCTGAAGATGTACTCAGTTATACTAGTACTACTAAGTTAGAGATAGCAAAAAAAATTGTGATACTGTGTCATTGTGTGGAACCAACTTGAACAATAATCAACAGGGGCTTGTATCGTTGCTTACAACTAGAGCTGTACCGATTAATCGCCAGTACGCGTAATTGGGCCGATTATTAGCACAATCGGTATAATCGGATATTGGCAAAAATAATCGGTGCCGATGCAAATAATTTTTTTAAAGAACCAGTTTTTCCTGATAAAAGTTGTATATAGCCGCGTTTTGACTAATTTTTCCTGATAAAAGTTGTATATAGTCGCGTTTTGACTAACCGTAACTTAATCCTTTGTAACACTAGAGCTCGGGATATATGCAGTATGTAAACAAGTTACTCATTAACTCTTTAACTACTAATGCTACTGTAGTGGCTCACTGCTATGCCTAGCTGCTGGGGTCACTACTGCAGCTGATTTGTGGGCTGACTACCAGAGCCAAATGCTGTTGTAGCCAAATGATAACTTTTTAGCTGATGTATGGTTGGATTGTGTTAGTTATTTTCTCTCTAATAAACTGATTATAGGCTAAAATCATGCATATATGAAAGCTATAACTACCTTATATCTGTTTGATTATTTTATCCTGCTGAAATCCAGGAATATAACACAAAACACTGCTTGTAAACACTAAAATTAACACAAAACACTGCTTGAAAACACCAACATTTATCCAGGAATATAACACAAAACACTGTTTTTATACACTAACATTTATCCAGGAATATAACAAAAAACACTGCTTGAAAACACTAACATTTATCCAGGAATATAACACAAAACACTGCTTGTAAACACTAACATTTATCCAGGAATATAACACAAAACACTGCTTGAAAACACTAAAATGTATCCAGGAATATAACACAAAACTGCTTGTAAACACTAAAATTTATCTGGGAGTCTTTTATACTAAGCTATTTATCAAATATATACATTTAATTACTAACACTGTTACCTAGTCACTATGTTCTAATATTTCTTAAGTAATTCCTCGTGATATCTATTTAAAGAAAAAATCTATTTCTTTTTTCCCCTCATCCAAAACGAAAGTTGAGCCGACGCTTTCTGTAAACTCCGTTACTTTCGGTGCACGTGGTTCTCTTGTCCACACTTCGTCGTCTTCATCATTAGTTTCTGTCTCAATTTCTGACAGACTTGATAAAAAAGATATATTAATATCACTACCAATACTTCTTAATTCATGGTAGTCAATATCATCCTCAGAAAAACCAGAAAAGTCGGAATCTGAATCGCTATCGTAAGAGAACGCCATGGTTTCTACTGTCAACTACAAATGCATGCATTAACAAACACACGGTACAAATTTGAAAAAAGGAACCGGATTTAGTAAGACCAATCATTTGTTAACTCTAATTTGATTGGTTGAATAGACTTTTACTTCCATATATTGACCAATACGATCGGTAGTGACAATGACATACAGAGCAGATCTATCCGTCACTAGGGTTTACGAAGCATATAAGGCAAGCGGATATATCAGTCACTGGGAGTAATAGTGCTCTGTTTACAAGCGGACCTATCAGTCACTGGTGAAGCTAGGCATAATTATGCAGCGGATATACATGTCAGTGGTAGTGAAAAAGTTAACTAACACTACTGTATAGTCGAATAACCATATATCGAGATAAACACATCGAACCATCAATTAATCTTTTGTAACAAAGAGATTGCTCTAATAAAGTATTTAAAAAGAATTTATCTTGCTGCCAGTTGTGCAAAATTTTCAACTCCAGAAGTACATGTCGCTAACCGCCATTGTAGTGCCAAAGTCATGTGAATAGCCAGTAAGATTAACATCAAAGGGAGTAATGATGGATATATATACAGTCAATTTTGAGGTTTGTGTTTTTTCTTTATCTTTATGAAAACTCACAAAACACCGATAGTCCTTATGTCCCAGTGAGAAATTGTTTGAAAGGGCTTCAGTGTAGGTTTGAGTACGTCGTCTGTCTTTCAGTTAATCCGTAATGCCTGGAGGGTGAACGAACTCATTGTCTTTAATACTAGTAAGTGAGAATCATTTCCGGATTTTTTAAAATCTATATGAGAAATTTAGCCTTTATTATTACCACGCTGCGTGAAGATGTAAATTATACCGGTTGTGTCCCTTGTACACTCAAAATATTACCTCATTTTGTAGGATCACTTTATCATTGAAAATGAGTAACTCGTGAGAGGTGATTCGTAGTAAATGAAACAGCTATTACAGATTAGCTGAAATTTTATCTGAAAGAATACACTTTGGTCGAAACAACGAATAAAGCTAAATCTGCAACTAATATATTTGGGAATAAAAAAGGATTTAAGTGACGCTATGCACACTTTGCACTGCGTAAGTACTGTACATTATAGTATATGGTCTCCCTGGTAAACTCGACCGACCCGCGAATTATGAAGGCTGTATTTTACCTTTATGTAATTTCGTGTTGTGGAAATCAGAAAATATGCACATGCAAAGTAATAACAAAATCAATAATAAATAGTACTTTATAAAAGTTTAATAATTTTTGGGTCATCGAAAGTTAGTTTTTTTAACATGCCTATGTCTTAGAACACGGATATTTTTGTCCCAAGATGTACTGCCGTTACAATAGACAACAAAAACACCTAAAACCTGTAAAGTTTTGACATTGGCCCACGCATAAGCCCCCCCCCCCCATTCCAGGCCTTTATTGTTTTCTAAATTTGTCGGCTTATACCCGAGTACATAATATGATAATCAAATAATTGGTCTCATAATCGGTATCGGCAATTTTAATAATCGGCTATACGTGGTATCTGCATAATCGGCAAAAAGTGACATCGGTACAGCTCTACTTACAACTGACCTGTTATACATGTACTTCCGTTACATAATATCTACAAGGAAGGACACTTCTCTCCTTTCCAGTGCGACCCATTTAAGAATAAACAGTTATTTCAAGCTACATTCTGGGTAGCATAATACATTTGGTACTGATGTTTTGCTCTGGCATTTAACTTTGTATGCATATCCAAAATTTGGCTTACTATCATAAGACATAATTTTACAAAATGGCAGACTATTTTCTCATTTCTGATACTGCTCGAAATGGTCATGATCACGCCCGCTTAATTATTAATATGCAAAAACAACCTGCTGAATTATTTAAATAAACTTCCCCATTGACCAACTGACAAAAAGTGGTTTTTTTTAAATGCAGGACGGAATTTTCTTTTAAAAATTGGGGGGACAGTATTTCATTTAGTGGGATTTCACAAAATTTCATATTAAGTGGGCACAATCATGGTCATCTCAAGCAATATCATGTGGGAAATGGTCTGGCATTCCTTAATGGTATGATAGTAAGCTGGTAGTTTCTCGTGGGTCGGTGGTTTTTATTCTGGGTTGTTTCTACAACATTAATACTGGCCGCCATGTATGCCTGTCGTGTGCTGAAAAATGGCGTTAAACTTTTAAAGTTAAACCCTACAACAAGAAAAAATGGGTCGTGCGAGAAAGGAGAAAAGTGTTAGTTATTATATTGTACATGTATGACAGGTCAATAGTAAGCAACGATACGAGCCCCTGTGCTATAATCGTACAATCTGTGGGGCAAATAACCCATGTAATTTAGAAGGAAAAAGACTCTACAGCAACCCTTCGAGTCTAAGGATCAAAGACCTGGATAGTAAAGTAACTAGAAATACTTCTCAGACATAATGACTAGTCCTACCTTGATCGTGCTTCTCCTCCTCAAGTTCTCCCTCTTCTCTTTCAATTTGAAAAGCATCGTATTCAACGTCTATCTCCCTGTCTTTTTCCTTGTGTCTTCTCTTATAACGTTCTCTAGATCGCGATCTGGACTTGGATCGATGTTTACGTTTTTTCTTATGTTCCCGGTCTTTCTCTTTGTGTTTTTTTGACGACCCCATGTTACCAAAATGTAAACTCGAAACAATTTACAATATATTGTATTCTGCAGATAGTATTCTTTTAGTGTGCGTCGAAGTTAGACAACGTTAGGTCTGCGTTGATTTACGCCGGATATTCACTATACATAGGAGAATAAAACTTTAACCGGTCTAAATATTTAACGGAATAACCGGGAACAAACCGAAAATACCGGAATAAAGAATAGATAAACTGCCGAAAATATGTTAATTATAGTTAATCTCAAACTAGTAATTTGTGATGTTTATGATTATTCGAAACTGGTATACGTGTATAATGAAACTGGTGTAATAAAACTGTCCATAGATTCTCGAGATTTTTCCAAGGAAAATATAATTTTATATACTGAACTGTTGATAGAGCTTTAATGTATACATGAAACGGGTAAATTGTCATTGCAACACACCCAGACAAGTGGCCCTTTTTTAAATGTTATAAAATAAACATGCTATGAATCTAATTAAGCGACAGTCTTTGCACAGAAGCTTTGAGTTTTGTATTCTGATGTATAATATGAAAATGTAACAAGATTAATCTAAATCATCAAAGTTTTCTACAATTTAAAAATTCTGTATATTTTTTATATTATGTACTTCTTCATTTTCTTTCTTTTTTATACTGTAGATTGGTACTGAAAGTTTATTTGTTTCATCAAATACAACACCCTATAATTAACAGACTATTTATTTCATACTTTTTTATAATCATCTTGGCTGACACAGCAGCAGAGAGGGTGAACCCTACAACCTTTTTAGACAAAATAAGGCTTCCTACGAAATCTCATTTTAACCACAAAAAAAAGTCTCCATTTAGCAAACGGAGACTTTACGATTTTTTAATCAATTTTGGTCGCAACTATGTTGTCATCCACCCTCTCTGCTGCTGGAACTTTCAGTTCTAGTTAACAAAAATAATAAATGATTTCAACCAAATATTTGATCGAGTCTTTAGGACGAAAATCATTTATGATGGAAGTCCTTAGGACTTTACAAACAAACTAATCGCTAACACCTCCTCTTGTAGATCAATTAAATTATTTGACTGGTCGGTGAGTCGGAAATTAATTCTCGTTCACGAAATATTATGGCATCGCATGTAGACAGGATTAATTGGGTTTTCAATAATTAGGAATCCTGGAGGAGCTATTGGTGCAAATGAATAAAGAATATATCCCTGCTGAGCTTGATTTGATTGCTCTAGATTAATTTGATAGCTTCCTTCAATTGCATCACATACTAAATTGAGCGCAATCACCTCTGAAATATTTACATTATGCGGGGCAATATGCCTACCGCCACCATCTGGGTCATTATTATATTTGAGGAGGACAGATGGATCTGGTTTTTGTAGCGCCTTGATATCGACTTTAACAATTCTTGCTAGTTCATCAGCGTTGTATTTGGGAAACTTGAAATTACGCAGATTGTCTTCTGTGATATTGTAATCGGTTAGGAATCGTTGTTTACTGTCGCTGTTGTCATTAATTATTGTTTGAATAATTAGTTCATAGATATATTTCATGTCAGATATAAGTTGATTTATTATTTCAACGTGTTTTTGCGATTTTGTTTTCCGTAGTTGTTCTGGTTGTGTTTCATATAATTGTTTAATTTCATTAAAATAACCACGGACGTCAGTTAGCGTAAATGAAATAGTAACAGATGAGTCGGCTGTTCTTTCAATGATAAAATCCCATTGCAATGTGTCTTTGTTGGTAAATATAAATCTATCGGCGATTTTTCCTTTTCTTATATCAGATAAATTATCTCGATAACTGGGATTGATTTCATGATATGATTGTACGTCCGTGAGTTAAGTCGGCGGTGGATTTTTCCGGTGGTTTTTCAGGCCATCCTAACACTGTTCTTAATGAGCTGTTATATATATCTACAATGTATCCCTCTGTGCTTATTTCGATCGACGACGAGAGCGTCGGTTCATGAAGATTAATAGCTATTTTTGATTCTTTTCCAGTGATTGATTTTATTCTACGCTGAATTTCAGCATCGATTTGCTCAATTTGGTACGACCCAGATGGTAACGAAACAGTTTCCAACGATGGAGTACCATCGGGTTTATTCTTATACGAGAATACCAGTGCGTTATTGGGTTGCTGACCACCAAATGCAACCGATCTGATATTAGGCCAGCTATGATATACTCGTAATTTTGCCAGCGCGATCTCACGCACTGGAATCGGAGAAGGGAAGTTCACACTAAATTCAGGGTTTGTTGATGTTATTGATATCATGCTTGTTCGTATCGGAGTGGTATTCTCCGCGATTCGTTGAAGCACTTGCAATTCGTTGAATTGTAGTGACATTATTGTTAACGCTGTCTTCAATTTCCAATTTCAACATCGCGGAGTTATACAACTCGGTCATCGTGGAAAATTCAACATCGGATATGAACGAATTATCTATCGACAGCGAGATCAACTCGGATAATTTCGAGTATGCGTCAAATACCACCCGGTACCGAGCTGTATAATCACTGAGTTTTTTCTGAGAACACGATGATAACTTTTTAGTTATTGCGGTGGCGACTGCCGCAATTGTTGTTGCCGCGGAGATAGCAATTGGAACTGCAATCGGAGCCATCATGGTCACCGTTGACAAAATAACCCCGGCGCTGGCCATCACACCGGATACCGAGTACACGGTGATGTCGATGGCGGTAATTCTTCTGCGGTATTTTTTTTATTTTTTCACGATAGCGCTCAGAAAGTGATTTTAAGTTCGCAGAAAACTCTTTCACGGTGTCGAATCGATATTGCGACGACGGCGTCATTGACGCTGTCGTTGTTAATGGCGAAGCCATTGACGCTGTCATCGATGATGAAATCATTGTTGTTGTTATTTTAAACCTGATAGTGTTTTCAATTATCCTATTATTGAAACGGTTTTAGGATCGGATGAGGGGACACCGGATACAAATTCTATTATCCAGGGTAGTGACTCCCTAATCACAGACTCGTCGGAATTGTTTATAGTAATCGTAAGCGGGATTGGTATAGAGGGTGGAGGTGGTGGTACTTTATCTAGTATATACAGCAATGTGTTAACACCTCTGATACTTGTGTTGCTGAATTCCAAATCAAATTTACGGTGATGTATTATTGTAAGTCGGTAGCAACCTGGTACACCAGTATGTCTGTGGCCAACACGAAGATAATTTTCTTTTCCTCGGATCCAATCAAAAGTTTTACTATCAACCGTGTACACGATGTTATTAACGGCGCTTACACTATGTGGAATTTTTACTTTATTGATAGCCGCGATAATTTCAACGAGAGTCATGACTGCCATAAGTGGGGTTCCAAAAAACTTTCCAACGACGTCGTTGGCGGGTTTTTGCACCCGCTCAAAATTCTCTTTTAGTTTAGAAATATCGTCAATGACGTCGAGATAGGTTTTATTGATTTCGGTTTATTTCATCATCGTTTTATCGCGGTGTTTAAAAAATGAAAACAAAAGGAGGTTAAATTCCATACCTTTTTGGGTGACATAATGCGCGTTGAGTTGAGAATATGTCGTCGTGATATTGTAACTATCAGAATCCTCAAAGAATTTTTTAACCATTTCGTTGATGAGTTTTTGTTCGTCAATAGCGCTTTTAACTTCAGCGAGGGTTGGACCTGTCAACGATGTGGTTTCAGAAACAGGTGTTCTCCTTAAAAATTTATCAACGATGGTATTAAGTGTTGTTTGTTTCACCTTAAACATATTAATATCTTTGAGAGTCATCGTAGATGTAGCTGGGACACCAAAGAAACTATTAGCGATGTAGGCATTGTGAGTATGCCTGACAATAAACTCGCTAATTTCAGCGAGAGTCATGCCTGCCACAAGCGGGGTTCCAAAAAACTTAACAATGACGTCGTTAGTGGGTTTTTGTACCCGCTCAATATTTTCTATTAATTTAAAAATCTCGAGATAATTTGCCTTGATTTCATTTTCATTCATCATCCTTCCCGCGTCCCTGTTAAAAAAGAATAGCGATAGATAGTTTTTAATTTCAGCGAAAGTCATGCCAACCACAAGCGGGGTTCCAAAGAATTTATGTACGACATTTTTGCGAAAACTATTATAACCTCGTATATACTCATCCAGCTCACGGTCGTGGGCGGCAATCTTGTTGTCGTGGGTGGTAATCGTGTTGTCGTGGGCGGCAATCTTGTTGTCGTAGGTGGCAATCGCGTCGGTGATCGTAGACACAAGTGCGCCTGGTTTAAGTTGTCCACCGTTGGAATACAGCGCAATAGAGTTTTCAGCGCGTCGTGCTGCCGTTTTAAAATGTCATCCAATGACACATCACTGCTTTTCAATTTACCCTGGCGATCTTGAAATACAACTATTTCGTTCGGGTCAACACTTACTAAATTTAACGTCTCAGCGATTTCATCTTCAATTATTTTTTTTACATCCTTGATAGAACCCGCAGATGTTTTTACGGTGGGTTTCGACATTGACAGAGATCGTCCCCAAATATCAATCATTATTGTAAAGACTCTAGTATTTTTAATTTATTGATTCTCTAAAATTACTTTGTAATTTCCCACTGGTATATTTATTTACAACCAGATGAGGTGGTTTCCACGGAAATCCAAAGGATTTTAATGAAATCTTCGCGAGGACATTTAATACTTCACGGCCGCATATCGGTGGATCATTTAATTCCACAGCGTGGAATGAAAAATCGGAAACTCTTTGTGTTTCATCGAAGAATTTATATACAGCATAAACTCGCTTGGCGGAGCTAACCCATATGAATCAAAATAGACAATCCCACGCGGATCAATCGCGTATGCAACCCAGTGAGTTCCCGATCCGCTGCTGTTATCAAGATTGATGATACCGGTTTCAACGTTATTTGGTTTTCTTGGTAACTGATCTCTCATAAAAACCCCTCTGAAGTTTTTTATCGCTAGTTTTTTAGCAGCATCAATTAAATCAAAATTGGACATGGGAACAATTGGGTTTTCAACTAATAAACCGTTCCTGGTATTCTTAGACCCGATCCGTTCACGGATCTCCTGCTGTACCATGAATACGGGGTTCCTGGTAGTCTTAGACCCTTTCCCTTTTTTTTATATCCTTTCCCAGTTGCCTTTTTCAACGCCATCCCTGCCGCGGTCCCAACGGCTCCCAACGCCGCTGATTTCGCCACCGCTGGGGCAGCCGCTGCAATCAATGCTGGTATTGCAGCTGACAATGGAAATATACCACCTGATTTTATCATGTTAGCGATTGCAGCTTTCGAAAGTTCTATTTGAACTCCTCGCTTATTTTTCAGCGCATCACTGAAATGTTTTATTTGACGATCCGTCAATGATATTTTATGTGTACCGCCGGACATCTGCGTTGGTTTTAACGTTATTGTTGTTCCACATTCTTTAGCGGATTTTGATCGCAATTTCTTGACCTGACTATCAGTCAGCTTGACACTAACAACACTATATGTCATTTTATTGTAAAACGCATTTATACTTTCAATTGATCTAATTGGAAACTTTTCAAGTTTCATTTACATATTTTTGAAAATCATAGATTTTCCACTGGTGCATCAACAATTCTCATTCGTCCACCAACACCTTCAAGTATCATTGATTTGTCGCTGAGAATAACAGCAACCGCTCTATAATCAACACCACCAGGATCTATACGAGCCCTAAAATGTATGTCAACAACGGATTGCCTTGTTAAATCAAGATGTTCCAGCGAAAAGTAATAAATTGGATACAAGTTCTTAAAATCGAGTTGCGATATTTGCAAACCAGTATCAACATTTTGATCACGACCCATATATGACAGCATCCGATGATACACACGTGCTATTTGGTTGTTTCCGTAATTAAGCTGTATATCCTCAGATGGTTCTTGTTGTCCGTTTATTCTCAGTGAAACCTCACTTACCCCTAACCGATCAAATATCATATGACTGCGTTCTTGGGAACCTAATCGATTCCTATTCTGAAGCGCTATAAATATATGACGTGGAGCTGAAACGCCTTGTTTTGATGCCAGGTGCCATGTAAATGTACCATTAACATTATCCTCTTTAGCATCAGTCGTTGTTGTTAGCCAACTTATCAATGATTTACCGCCTGTGTCCATAAATGAGAGTAGTCGCTCTTCTGTGGTAATTGATGGAGCCAGTACTGGCATCCACAATACTATTTTACTCAAAACAACTTTACCATCAGCGGCACCAGTACGCCAAATTGCATCATTGTCATTGCCTTTTCGCACTAACGCGATTGTGTGTTTGGCTCCATAGATGACTTTTCTGACATTTCTGCAGAATCCAAATATGTGATGGAGTGGAATCGCACATGAAAAATATCGCTGCTGTTCGTGCAATGCTAATTTTCGTGTTGCAAATCCTAAATTGAAATTACCATTAACGCCTCCGAGAATATCAAACGCAGCTCCGGGTCTAGCTCGACGTTCTGGATTAGCTGCTTCTTGTTGATTTCCTTCTGCAGTATCTTGTGCTGTCAACACTTTAATGTATTGAAGGTGGTCAGCGTTATCATAGGTATCCTTTGCAAACATCATAGATGGACCAGCCGATCTTGTATAATCATCGGAGTATCTTGCTAGCCCGATTATTGTTGTTGCAACATCAACCTCGCGGTCTATTGATTCAATTTCTTTTCCATCAATGAGATATCTTGCACTTTCAAATAACGCCATTATGCCATTGTTGACGAAACCAACTCGGATATTTGGATCATTTGCATATGGGGTATCAGCTGCAACATTTGTTACGAGTTTTCCTTCTACTTCGATAAATGCTTCACATGTCAAAAAGTATTTACTGGTATCTTGAACTTGAAGTTCAATTCGCGATCGTAGGTCGGGTTGTATTGCATGATAGGAATAGTATTGATAATCGCGGACGGAATCGTCTTTGCGCACTGGGGCTTCGATATCAAGAGCGGGATCAGCCTGTTGTTTAAACATTTTATTAAAATACTAGTGTTTTCAATTGTGAAACTCTTTGTAATCATCGTCGTTGAAAATTTTTCGAATTTCTTTTTTGTTTCAAACCACTTCCTTCTATCGCGTTCATGATAGCGCTATCTGTTACCGGTGAAGCTGTCAATGGCGACTGAGTCACCGAAGCAGCCAACGACGCTAGTTTTTCTTCCACTGCGCTTTTTATTGCTTTGCTGATTTTTGCAGGCATCACTGTGGTTGATGGCAGCACCGTTGGTTTCTTTCGCACCAATGATGCTAATTTATCTTTCGCGGCAGAAAATGCCTTTCCAGCAAGATATCCAACGAAATCTCCGATTTTGCTGGTTCCCTTATCACGAATAATGTCATTGGCTTTCATTGATAATTGTTTAGCTAACGGCGCCACCTTGGGAGCCATTCTTGTAAATAACCCCGCAATGGTATTGCCGAAACCATCTCCGTAATATCCTCTATAAACAGGCAATCGTGAGTTCACCACGTAGACGCTTACGGGTTTATCATGGCTGTAGTGTATGATCATCTTGTTATAAAACTAGTAGTTTTTCAATTAGTTATCAATCGCTAAAGTCCATAGGATTTTCATCATAACCATGAGCGTCTCTGTGATTTTCAACTAATTCAGCAATGAGTTCTCGATATACATTAATGTCCATGATACCGCCGGCAAATAATCGTCTGCAGATATCAGCTGCTTCATTAATTATTTCCGGAGAGTTGTTTCCGGCTCGTTTCCCTCCGATGAGAACCTCTAACCGTGATATATAACTGAGGATGTTACCAGGACAAGTAACTAGACCACTACCTGAAATTACTGGCGATTTTTGAGATTTAGAAAATCCCTTCCCACTACTATAATCAAGTGCTTCCTCCAGTTTTTCTAAATCCGTACCTTGTAAATAACTAAGAGGATCATCATCTTGATCAGATGGTCCAAGCGAAGCTTGGGGTGGTAGTTGTTGTTGAGATTTTTCTTGTTTAGCAGGTGAAAAAGATATTTTTTTTTTGCAGTTTGTTGTCGCCCCCGCTGCAGTTTTTGTGGTTTTCTTTGTGATTTTTGTTCTTCATATTGTTTATACACTATACCCACCGCATTGATATATTCAATGTATGATGCACTATCTGTCTTAATTTGACTTTTTTCAGTTTTAATTTTGTAAAATATATCAGCCCAATGTTGTATACCTCTTACATATTTGTGCTGTTCTGGTTTTAACATTTTTTTTCTGTTTTCATACGTCGTAACAACAAGTGCAGGAAACTCTGTAGGGTCAGTCTTATCAATTGTTGCTAACCCTTCTTCGTTAAATCGCGCGCGTAATTCATCTACTATTTTATCATTGGTCTTTTTCGGACCAGGCGGTTTTTTTTTTTGTAACAACGCTGATGTCTTTTCAGTTTCCGCTGCTATCTTTTCAAGCATACCAAGAATAGGCACTTCTCGTCGCTCGCCTTCCTCAGGAATATCCCCAAATATTGCTCGTTCAGTTGCTGTTTTCGGAGTAAACAGTTGTTCACTTGACACAGAAAAGTCAGTCTGCGCTTGCTGTCGTTGTTGAAGTTTCTCGCGAAGCCTGTCTCGAACCGGTATAAACTTTTTAATTGCTGCTAGCCGCTCTCGGGCTAATCTAGTTGTAAGTGATTCACCTACCATATATTGTTTGTGAACTAATTTTTCAAATGTGAAACTATCACAATTAAAAGATGAGTTATTAAATAATGTACCATCAAGCTAACGTATCCATCTTCGACAGGGTTAAACTGTACGACGCTATCCGCGAGTGTTTCAGAAATAACATCGCTGGGGGTTTCAGAATTGTAATATCTGAGAACGGCGATGAACGATTTGTATTAACGACGCGGCAACAACAACAACTACGTGAAAATGGAGGCGTCGCGGTGATTGCTTGCTACTACGACCAGATCATCCATTATGCACATAACTGCATGGGCAAGTCCAAACTGATGAATATCCTCTCAGGAGAAAATCCCATGTGAGTGTTACAAAAAACGCTAAAAAAAATATTTTTAAATAAAATTTACTGAAAAGCCTATCGCTTACGTGGTTAAGATACTGGTTTTTCCTCGTTTAATATTTTTCTAAGATCACGAACCTTAGAACTAATTTCAGCTCGTTTTTGATACTCTTGGCCGAGCATTTGACGTATTGCTTCAACGGTGCTAAATAGCGTTATAAACGCACTAATGTCGTTACCGTACAAGCAAGCATTAATGGACTTTTGAATTCCTTTCACGAACCTGTACATCTTGGGTAAAACATAACGACCCTTACTAAACTGATACTCTATGTCTTCATATTCCGAGGCAATCCTGTCGCAGTCGAGATCTTCAGATAATATTACCCCTCTATTTTTTAAATTTGAGATTTCAGCAATTATAACATTTACATCTTTGACATCCATATTTTTATAATATACTGTATCTCTAATTATTAAAAAAAAAAAAAAAACACTCATTTGGCAATCTCGCTGGCGCCCTATGACGTCAGAGAGACCCAGAGGTTAGGACAGCACATACATGAAAACCCCATTTGGAAACCTCTTTCGCGTCAAATAACGTGAAAGAGACCCAGAGGTTAGGACAGCACATCTTTGGAGCTCCTTGGCTGCCTTCACATCCAAGTAAGCGCAAGGAGACCCGAAACATACATCTCCGGCGGGAGGTCTAAGGTGACAAACGTCATCTTAGACCGCCCAGAAGATATGCCTGGGGGACGTGGGACGGCACAAGACAGCACAAACATGAAACGACGGGGCGGATTTTCTACGGCCAACCAACCAATCAAAAGCAACCCAATTAAATTAACCCGGTTGCATGATTGTGAACAAAAGACAACCACACGCCGGGTTAATGGCGTTGGTTAGTTTTGATCGGTCGCATTGGCCTTCGAAAGCCCCAGCTTTCTACCTTTCATATGCTATATAAGGTGACTAATCCAGCAGCGTTGATTCACGGGTATGTTATTTTATTTCCTCGAATTACTTATTAATGCTGTTTCACAACATTTAAATGAGACAAATAGTTAAATGAAACATTAGACAAAATAATACAGTTGTTAAATAACAGCGTAAATTTCATTGGTTTCATCGTAAAATGATTAATTAATCGTAATATTAATTGAACTTCTAGGGACGTAACTCTGTTATCAGATTTTATTATTGTACGATTTATCTCCCTTGATATATGAAAATTGTATCCTGTGTGCACGTAGTAGTAATTGAACTTCAAGGGACGTAACTCTGTCATGCGACTTTATTATTGAACGATTTATCCCCCTTGATATATGAAAATTGTATCCTATGACCATTTTTTTTCCACAGAGCAGTTTTAATTATATTTTCTGCAACAAATCGTATTGAAGACCTACAAATATCAAAATATGTACTGACTTCATTTATTGATTGAAAGCTTCTCTCTTCATTATTTTCTAAATCAAACGATTTGACCCCCCTAGGGCGTTTTGCATGTTTGCCAGTTCCACCTAATTTTGCATTCCGACTTTGTGAGACGGCTTGAAGATTCAAAAGACAATTATCAGTCTTCACGCCATTTATGTGATCAATCACAAGGCCGTCTTCGATTAATCCGTAAAATGCTTCATAGATGGCTCTGTGACAGAGATACTTCTTCCTCCCAGCTGTAATCATCAAATATCCCATATTATTCAGATATCCAACCGGTTCTTTTAGTCTGCGGTGCCTGACAACACCATCACTGGAGGTTTCGTAATTAACAAGCACTGGGTGAGGTCTGAAATCTTGGCTCATTTGTATAATAATACTATTTGTCTAATTTATTATAAACCTCTTGATATAATCTTGAGGGTTTTTATGATTTTGTCATCGGTAGGATCAATGACTGCATTTTTTATTCGTTTGTCATAATAGCGTTTTAGTCCCCTGTATCGTTTACACCCACAAGCATGACATAATTGTGATTTTCCTCTAACGCCCACCCCACATCGGAGGCATGGGAGAGGACCGAAAGAACCGTTGCGAACGCTTTGTAAATGATACCCACAGAATTCGCTTCTGCATGATTTGTTACACGGGGTTGTTGATCCAATCATTAGCCACTTGCAGTGATTCATTATACTATATTTTTCTATTTAAATACTTGTTTTAATTATAACATGGAGGAGTTCAAGAGATTATCGAAAATTAAGCCTTGGAAAAATACTAAATTCAATCTCGATAAGGAGTTCAAGAGATTATCCAAAATTAAGCCTTGGAAAAATACTAAATTCATTGATTATAACATGGAGGAGTTCAAGAGATTATTGAAAATTAAGCCTTGGAAAAATACTAAATTCAATCTCGATAGAGTCTCTGATACACCAAAACGTCTAATCGGTGATAGAACTATACTGGGTAAAATCAGGGAATGTTTTAATGAATTCTACCGAGACGGTGCAGCATACTGTTGGTCGACATTTCGAATTATTGATGAAGATGTCAATGTACCCAACATCGATGCTACTATGAACGATGAAAGAGCAGCTGAGATAATTTCACACCTTGGCCCGCCAAGGAGCTGGAAATTCAAGGGTGTAAAATCCAAAGGATTTTCATGGAAAATCAAAGATTTTCAACAAAGCAATTCCCAACAGAAGTATTTTTTTCAGAATAAAATTCATTATCGAAGTCGAAGGCAAATGGATTATCAGGGATAAATTTGAACCAATCATCAAGGATAAAAAAAACTGTCATTGTAAGTAGAGATTCCAAACCAGGAATTCTAACTGGAATTGACAAACCATACTACGAAAGATCTTATCATGTAACAGCCGTTGTTTATGGAATATATCCGTTAAATGATAAACCCGATATTGCAAAACTAGCTCCTATGAAATATTCTAGTTCACTGAATTGTGTAGCAACACGGGTAATGGAACACTTCACAAATGCATCCCGAGGAAATAAACTAACTGATCTGCGACGTAGGAAAATAACCGAATGGGAACTGACAGTGAAACAGCACGGTGCAAAGATTTCTGATATAGCTAAATTAGAAACATCATTAAGATTCCCAATAACCGTTATGAAGATAACCGGAGAAGTTTTATACGAACCGAAATATAACAAAAATGGAGCGCCAATTAAAATTATTGATCATAACAAACACGTGTTGACACCTGCAGTAACAATATTTCCACGAGATAGAACCGTGAGATATATCCCTAAGGAGTTCGTCGGGGATGTTTTATATAATGAGAAATTATTCGATGCTATTCATGCGTTGTGTAAAGATGATCCTGTGTCAGTGTGGTTACTTAGAAGCGATGAAGATCCCGAAATATTATTTGATCAATTTGTAAGACCAAATGGTGAATTATATCGCGTTGAAGAATTAGATAACAGAATGAGAAAAATCGCTAGTGATTTTTCACCGGAGAGTTCCCATGAAAAACTATTAACGGATAGTTTTACTATTCCATCAGTGGTAGCTCACTTCGCAAGAGAAAAAAACTCATGGCGTCCAACACGAAGTGATTTTCTCGAGGACGTTAAATTGAGTTGCATCGAATTTGGTCATGGAGGACTGTGGAATACAAAATACCATCGTGGCGGTATGATTTCAATTGATATATCCGCGTGTTATCCTGGAAGTTTCCTCGGGTATGGAGAATGTAGTAACTATTTTAAACGATTTTAAACACATGAAATGACTCGTGTTGCGAGTAATGGACCATTACCTGATTTTGATTTAACCGGATTCGCTCGTGTGATATCATTTGAACTCGCTACAGGGTTACATCCGTGTAGTTATGTTTGGCTTGGTAGACATATATCTGAAAAGGCCTGGATGCCAATAGTGTTACTACGATATATGATTGATTGTGGTATGCTAATATCGTTGATTGTTTCCGAAGCTATTATATGCTATCGAGCTCAGAAAGAAGTTTGGCTACCACAACCCGATCTAGATCGTATAATTAGCGAACATTGAAAACAGTTTCTAGATGGAAATTCTTCGAATGGAAAATCGGAGATTTTCAATGAAGAACAAATCATGAATTGGTCTAAGAAGTTATTTGAAATTAAAAAAGAACAAGCAAAAGATTTTGGACGAAGAATAATCGGTAAATTTACCCAGGGTGGAAGATACGACAATGCAAAATATTCTTCGCGGTTGATCATAGACATCGCTGAATACGATTTTATTGTAACGGATTTAACGAAACAGGGAAAACTTGTAAATCGTAAAGACGCTTTCCTATCCGATGGAAGACGATTAGGTATAATTGTTACCTATTGTGATGGATATATTAAACAATATACGCATTTGAGAAGTTCTATGCTAGCTTATGCTTCTATCAATTTATTTTCGATGATAAATAGATTTCCTAATACCGCAGTTAGAGTAGCCACTGATTCTATGTATATCCACGAGAAATACAAATCAGATGTAGCTAAATTCACAGATCCGGAGGCAAATTGGGGATGTTGGAGATTTAAAAAGGAGACGCTACATGAGTATTGTGAATCGGCAGATGTTACCATGAATGAAAAGTACTTAAAGTGTGATGAGATTCAATCCGAATTTTCTAATGCACCACCAGTATCTGATCCAATATGTAGATACAAGACAGTTTATTTAAACGGTTGTGGTGGGTAAGGAAAGACAACTCGTGAAATTGAATTATTCCGCGTTTCAAAATCAAACATGATTGTCCTAACACCTACTCACAGACTCGCCAGAGAGATGAAACAACGAGGAGTAAATGCCTGTACTTATCATAGTTTCTTTCGATGGAAAGGCGATGAATGGACTCCTGATCGAATGGGCGATAAATTCATTCCTGAAATCATAATTTGGGATGAAATATGCACAGTATCGTTGAAAGTATTACAAACATTTCTTGAGTGGTTGTTATTGAAAAATACAAAAGTCGTCATGTGCGGTGATCACGGCCAACCACCACCATTTGTCGGTTTGTTTGTTTGTTTGATTAGGATTTTTAACGTAGCTTTAACAATTTTTCAGTCATATCGCTACGATGTCTGCAGTGAGGCAGTTTATAGTGATGTCTAGCACTGAGACATCATGCCGCAGACATGTAGCATGATGTCTCACCCAGTCACATTATCCTGACACTAGGCGGACCAGTCCTAACACTAACCTCTTAATGCTGAGCGTCAAGCGAGGCAGCTTGTCGGTGCATCCCCACATGAATGGCTAAAGGATTTTGTAGACTATTATGAAGAAATTAATACCGACCATAGATCACTTGATGAACAATTACGCGAGTTCAAAGCGCTAATTAGATTACAACCGGATAAAATCCAATGTGAAATAGCGCGTGAAATAATTTCAGAAACTCCCATGAATGATTTTTGGGAAACGTGGAGACCAAATGATTTGATAGTAGCAAGTAGAAAAATAGTCAGAGACACACTTCAGATGAAGTTATTTGAATTGCATAAAGAAAAATTTGCAACACTTCCAGTACCCTTGTGTTATAGACCTTCAGATACACGAAAACAGAATATAGAAGTTGATATTCCAGGGAAGAGTGAAAAGCAGATTCTCATGTTAAATGATATTGTGCTAGTTGATATCAGCGTCGTCGAAGATGCATTGCGTGCTGATAAATCCCCGTGGACGTTCGGTTACGCAGCGACAATACACTCTTCACATGGATTGACTATATCAGATACAATTGTTTGGATGGTGGATAATCACATCGAATGGTCGAATTTAGTCTATCTTGCAGTATCCAGAGTACGAAGAATAAATCAACTTCGAAGAGTTGTCCTGACAGAGTCAGGCGATGATGACACCCCAATGGATGATATTGATGTTAAAATTATTGATAAAAAACTCTCCGGTTACAAACAACAAGACAAAAAAAAAACAATGAGAATTTGACATTGATGCTGAATTAATAATTACGCTGAAGCAACAACAGAATAATCACTGCGCGAGTTGCAATTGTATAATGCGTTGGCAGTATTCTGATAAAGATCCTCGCCAATTTACCGTAGATAGAAAAAATAACAGTCTCGGTCATGTCAGAAACAATGTGATGTTGACTTGTCTTGAGTGCAACAGACGCCGGGGTGCTAGTTAAGACCACGCGGAGGCAATTGAGTATCGTCAGGAATCACTTGTAATTGTTCGCGTGTAAAACCCCGCTGAGGAGCAGTTGAATCCAGTTTATAGATTGGAGGTCTACTAGTAGATCGTGTTATACCGGATATCTTATGCGTAGTGACGCTCCAAATAGGATCGGTAGCTCTTTCTTTTACCACCCTCAAGCTCTCCTGGTTCGTATAAATACCTAACAGTGACATTACTACCAAGAATAGTTCTTTGAAATTTTTTTGTGAAATTCCTTGGATTTCCATTTTTGGTATAGACGCTTTCTTAATCGCATTGACAGGTTTCATGTTAATTGTTCGAGTAATCTCGTTATTGAGCGCGGTAATCACAGCTGGTAATCTCTTAACCCATTCACGGGATCTTTTATCCTGAATAAACTCCTTCGCGTATTGATATCCAAATAACCGTTCAGCAAGAGTCCGATTAAATCGTTCAACAATTGCCTGATCGCGATGTAGTGCAGTATGCCCTCGTCTGATGGTGACATGGTGATGTTTCATCGCTGATAAAACAGCGCCTTGAAATTCCTTGCCAAGATCAACTTGTAACAGATTTGGCCAGCGTAGTGGGCCTCGTCGATAAATCTTTTCAAATGCAGAAGCAACTTCAGGTGATGATTTTGTTTTTAGCGGTTCTGCTTGTTTGTATCGACTCGCAACGTCAACTACGGTTAGCGCGTATTTGTAACCGTTGTCATGTGGTAAAAACAATAAATCAGCTTGATGAACTTCATTGGGTACAGTAACATCAAAATGCGAGAAATTGATTTGTTTAGGACGCGGTAGATAAATTTGCCATATAGCCTGTTTGGATAACAAATTAGCCTTTTTCACTTATGCGGCGTTGGCGAGTTTATTGATTGCAGCGTTACCCCTCCAGTATCACCTCGGAGAATAATAAATAGATTCCATATTATTAATTACCAGCGCCCATCATCAATTTGCCTTTCGTAGCCGATTTTACGAACCACGAAGCCAATTTTTCTTTGAAAGATTTATCAGGAATAGCATTTAACGCATGAATTAATTTCACATCCGCGAGATGCCTGTTTTGCAGATTGCTGCTTTTATATGCAACATCATGAGCATGACACGCCTTATCAATAGCGTTTATCGGATACTCGCCGGCTCGGGGCTGATTTTGATCATCAAGTCTGATATCTAATCGTGTTCCGGGACCACAGTAGCTATATCCTGGAAGGTGCTTTTCTCCGGGGTACTTTGCCCATGGGGTACCAGGGAGTTTTGCAAATTTTGCTGCGATATCACCTCCTCGTTTTTTTTAAAAACATCTCCGGATTGTAAAATCTTTGATTTTGTAGAAATAAATCTAAACTTTTTTATACCACATGTTGCACATCTACCAGTTAGTGCTGATCTGTTATTTTTAGTTGGAATCGTCGTCACATCATTTGTGCCAGTACGCGTTTTACACTTCATACAATATAGATCCATAATTTATGTATAGAGATATGAATATAATTGATTTTTCAGCGACTAAAATAAGAGAACCAGTTAAGCATCATGCAGCGCTACCAAACTCTATCCGTGCAATTATAATCGGGCCATCTGGATCCGGCAAGACTCAATTGTTACTCAGTTTAATAATGAGATGGATGAAGTGGGATAAGTTGTATTTAATTGCCCCTAGCGTAGATGATCAACGATGTTATGAAGTGTTAAAGGATTTTAACGAGAATGCATCAGAAATTAAGGGTGAGAACGCTATTGATTTTATAACTGATATTGACGAGGCACCATCCGTGGATGACCTTGATGGGAACATTAACAATTTAGTCGTATACGACGATGTGATGTTAGACAATCAAAAAAAACCAGCTAGGATCTTTTCCAGAGGCAGGCATAAAAACACTGACGTGATATATGTCACTCAACGCTACACTTAGATTCCAAAAGTGATCAGAGATAACTGTAATATTCTTGCTGTATTCAACGGAGTTGATACTCATACTCTTAGAAATATTTGGCAGACATGGTGTTCTGATATGGATTTCAATCAATTTAAAAACTTCTTAAGTAACGCTCAGTCGACCCCGCACGGATTTATAACAATAAATTTGCATGATCCTCGGACACGATATCGTATCGGACTGGATCAAATATTTGGTTGAAATCGTAAAAGAATTATTAACCCATAGCAGCAGAGAGGGTGGATGACAACATAGTTGCGACCAAAATTGATTAAAAAATCGTAAAGTCTCCGTTTGCTAAATGGAGACTTATTTTTTTTTTGGTTAAAATGAGATTTCGTACGAAGCCTTATTTTGTTTAAAAAGGTTGTAGGGTTCACCCTCTCTGCTGCTGACACTTTTACATAAAGGAAGAGCAGATGATACGTAATACAAAATATAAATATTAAATTAATGGTAGATGAAATTGTATTATACCTGAACTCCAACAAGGGTTGGTTACAGTGGTAGATGGATGGATGGATGGATGGATGGATGGATGGGATGGTCAGATGGATGGAGAGAGAGAGAGAGAG
Organism: Unio delphinus; assembly: GCA_029339505.1. NCBI lineage: Eukaryota > Metazoa > Mollusca > Bivalvia > Unionida > Unionidae > Unio > Unio delphinus. Next base: position 3,974,810 of record JAQISU010001252.1, read on the forward strand.
AGAGAGAGAGAGAGAGAGAGAGAGAGAGAGAGAGAGAGAGAGAGAGAGAGAGAGAGAGAGAGAATATTTTGATTAAATTCTCAAAGATCATATTAAATACAAGGTAAAGGAATCCTGTTGAATGTGTTTGTCTTGACAAATCATGGCCAAACACTAACTGTGAAGCTGTCAACCATATGTTGAAACAAAGAGGAGACCTTCAATCTAGACATTAACTGGACTATTACTTGATATGACATTAGTGAAATAATAAACGTTTGGTTTAAATGTCTACGAAGAGCACTCGAAAGTGCCAGACAATATAGACAAACAGAAAGTCAAGGACCCCTCTAACATTAAATTATTAATACAAAAAAGCATCATAAGGTTATATGCAAAAATACAACTTTAGTATAAAATTAATTTAAATTAATGGAAACTAAGTATATTCAGTTAAAAAAAGTACATGTAAATGGTTTTGCATTTTAACATCTGTTTTAGTATTATTCTTTTTTTCTTTCCTGTTTTTTGTTTGTTATATTGTTTGTTTGTTTTGTTTTGTTTTGTTTGTTTGTTTGTTTGTTTGTTCCGGCTTTTTCCAATTTCTTCCGATAAATAGTATGACCTAATTTTAACTAATGATCATCGTTCTTACATTATGTTTCGGCCGAAGAGAACAAAATTGGACACAACCATCTCAAGGATGGATTTACGATGAAATAGCTTGCTACATTTATTATATTTCACTTCTTAATTTCAGTTATTTCACTTAGATGAATTTTAAAGGATGTTGAATTTTGGTAATTATTGTTTTTTTTTTCTTCTCCCATATGTTTCTTTTATTGCGGCCTCATTAGCTAGCCTGCACTGCACAGTGTCAGTACAGTAGAGTTTGACGTTTCGTCCATGTGATTTGAAAATTACAACTTTTTAAAATAAATAAATAATTGAAATAAAATACAGTATCATACTTTAAATATGCACAGGATTATAAATGGAGCCCACTTATCTGCTCGGAAAATATGAAATATAAATTAGAAAGAAAGACAAAATATTGTATAGGTTGCCTTGCCGGTGACGTGTTGTGCAATGGTATCGCGGGTCTTAAAGTTTGCGATCGGCGAATACGAAGGCAAATAAAAACACTGACGTTCATGATATTATATAGATCTGTTTGTTGTTCTTCGTTCTATACTAAAATTCATAAATTTCTCGTTTAAGTTAGATGATTGCGGTAAACGATGAATAAACAGACACCATGTACTATGACGTACATAACATTTCTCTGATGCCGCGGCAGTACCGATACAAAATATTTGTACAATGGCATATACTTTGTAGAAATTTTGGGGACTTGATGTATATGTTACACAAACTGTAAATCAACTTGAACATTGGATGATAGTTCATGCTCCTCCAACGGCAGAAACTTGTTAGAGAAAATTAATGAATGCATTTGTAATAACACATTTCGGAGTGGGTCCCGGATTCTCAGTGTAACTGGGCCCACCATGCATAAAATTACATGTTGACCAGAAATTGTTTAAGCAACACTAGGTTTTCCTACAAAAAGTAATAACTTGTTTTCAACAATCGTTTAAAGTCAATGCCTGTTGTCACAAGATAAAGCCGGGTTGGGACTGGATTAGTGAACACACCGAAAGCTACTGCGTTAATAAGATGTTTATTTATAAACACAATTTAAAAAATCTGACACCATTATAAACAAAAGATTAGGAAAATTAAAAAGTTCCTAACATGGAACTATCCACAACAAGTAACTCAACGAAAAAACTCAAAGGATGATTTTAACGAAAGGAATTTGAACCTAACGTAAATAAGTTTATATCACCCTATCAACAAATACAAGTATATGTATGAATTTATGAATATTTCGCTCGTATAACGAGATTGAGATGTAAATGCCTGTAATTTTTATTATATTGTTTATACAAAGATTTGTCTTGAAATATTTCTCTAATATACGGTTTGTTTCATTTAGTACTTATTCATGCTGAAATTCAAAAGTCACCCATCCCCATTGATTTCTATAGCACTTGTTTACTTAGGCCCTATATATGGAGTACTATTACTGGTCGACCCTCATGTCCACTCTGTGCATAACTGAGAGTCCTCATGTGGCATGGGTATACACTTCATTTTATGTATACTTTTTGACTGGTTTAGTGTTAGTTGGGAGGAATTATTTGTATGAAAATTACTTAAAACAAGATGATATATTGATCTGTTTGATGTCTAAGATGGTAAGAAATTCAGTGTGGAACCTTTTATTACATCATTTATCAGATTATTTTATAATTTCTTAATTTCCCTCCAAAGTTCATTGTCACTGCTTATTTAATTAACTATTTATTTTGAATAAACCTCATTATTTTCATTGGAATAGAATCTTTGCCTCTTATTTTTCAGTAAATAGTAACTTCACATGATCTGTTTTCTCTCATTCTACTTTTAAACCTTACTGTCTTCCCTTCTATTTCTTCAATATCTTAATTATACCACTGAACACCATTTTTAATAGAAATGAACCTCGGTTAGAAAAACTTAAATATGTGGTGACTATCAAAAGCTTCACTCAGTCTGCTTGTCCACTAACTTCACTGATGTGCATTAGCACCCCAATGCCAAATTCTTATTGAGGTGTGAAAACCGCAGAAACCCTTAATTAGTTTCTTTAAAGATTTGCATATGTTGTTTCAACAAAGTAATGTACATACAAGAGAGAGAAACAAAATTGCAAATAGTTAAGTTTACTTAAATATGTTAAGTATAAAGACACAAAGTCTGTCAGAAATACATTAAGAAAATAAAATGGAGTGCATGCCTTTCAATATTTATAATGAAAGCTGCCATTTGTAATAGTAGTCTTTTAGATTTGTTTCTGATCTATTTGTTTTGAGGACTTTGTTTCATAGAATAACACCAGACTAAGCAAATGATTTTGTAAAAAATTATTTGTTTTTGGAAATGGTACTTTGCAATTATCATTTTTAATTGATCTCAATTTAGATCATGTTATTACATACCATTCAGATATTGTGGAAAAAGTCCATTCTCTACTTTGAATATTAGTATGTTCTTTTGGTTGGCTAATCTGTATTCATATTTCAGTTCTGACAGTAGATTTCAATATTTCTATTGTAACTACTTCATTCTGAGGGGACCCAGGTGGACAAGAGGTCTAAGGCGTTCATCTTTAAAGATCACTGACATCTCACCTCTGTCTAGACCTCTCCGGTGGCTTAATGGTTAGAGCTTCTGTCTCAGATGCAGGAGGTTGTGGGTTTGAACCTAGCTGAGTCATACCAAAGACTTTTAAAAAAAAGATACTAACAGCTGCAACGCTAGATGCTCAGCATTAAGAGGTTAGTGTTATGACTGGTTGGCCTGGTGTCAGGATAATTTGACTGGGTGGGACATGATGCTACACGTCTGTAGCATGATGCTTCAGTGCTTTTCATCACTACAAACTGCCGCACTGCAGACATTGTAATGATATGACTGAGATTATTCAAAGCTACATTACAAATCCAAATCACAAACACACTCACCTCTGTCTGCATGAGTATCAAGCTCAGCCACTGTGGGTATACGAGAACGCATGCCAGTAGCTTTCTTTGGGTTGGTGGTTCTTTGCACCCCCATATATGCTCGCTGTCATGTATAGACTATTATGGCTGAAAATGGTGCTGAAACCATTATAACATCAACAATGTCATTCTGACAGACAGGACTCTTTATACTTATAACAAATATTAATTTATGTCCATGATTTCATGTCAGCTGCTCAACAAAATATTATATTTGTCAGGAATGATAGTGTTAGAGGCCTCGAAATGTTATTTTAAAAATTACTAATCAAAAGTTAGTAAATCTTGCTTGACATTATTTTTCCCTCACTCCATTCATATTTATTACATATTAGACTAGATAAGAATCATAATTTTACTTTTTATCGTTTATTACCAGAAGACATCTTAATCATTCAAAAGCTTGACATTGCAGTGAAGTATATTGAATAACAAGTCAGGGTTAAATCTGGACTGTAATATGTACTGGTAGAAGAAATTACACACAAAAACCCAAAAGGCATAGTTGGTGGAAATAGAGAGAAGTCACTTAATACCACCACTTTTTCATATCTGATTATTAGTATGATCATGTACAGTTATTGAAAGTATTTTGAAAAAATCTTTATATGTTTCATATTTTGTTTTACCACAGTTGTATAACATTCAAAGGTAACCTCAAAAATAAGTTGAAGATTGGCAACATCTTTCATAGCAGAAGGTTTCTTTTTCTGTTTATATTATGCAGTGTTGATTAAAATGGTTAAGTTTGTTAGTAATGCACCTGAATGTCCCTGCTGGGCTATAATTTACTTAAGATTAGGCAAGAAAAATTCAATATTTCACTTGTTTTTCAGGTTTCTGTGTCATGTTTGGTGGGAATTAAGTAGAAAATATTATAATTTCTGGTATTGATGATCGTCAAATTAGTTACTGAGCATTTTGTAACAACAATGAATGATTTGAATAAATAATTCTTCTCAAATTATAACTGAACACAAATGAAAATTGATTCTGCCACAGACTGATCTTCAGATAGGAATAAATTATTCTGTTGATCACAATGTTTATATAAGACACAGTAAGAGGACCAGGATGTGAGTCATTTTCTCATCAAATTTGTAAACTAGGTCAGGTCTGTTTACTTAAATTTTAACAATCAACCAGACAAAAAGCATGCAGACCGTGTGTTTTCCAAGGGAAAAACTAATTTCCTGAACTATTATCAAACTAAACATTATAAATGGTAATTTTCTTAAAGTATAATCTACAGTCATGGACAAAAATTAACTATGAAGTATGTTTCTTATGAATGACCCTTACAGTCTACAGTCATGGATGAAAGTGAAACACACACAATATACATATACCGGTACATAGCAGTGGATGTTTTTGATCCCATTCTGGTTCCAGCATTCCACTGTTAGAACACGTCTTCCACATATCTAATTTTATGTTGGATACCACAGCCTCATCTTTGAAGGCTGGATGAAGTTTTAATACTGTCATGAATGATAAGTCAATGGATGTTGATCCTAATTCTTATTCAGACTATAGTTTAGACTGGTCATCAGTGTTAGATTATAATGCCCTACCTCTAGATGAATTATCTATGATCTGGATCAGCTGGATAATAAGCATCATTGTCTTGGTCAGTAAATAATACAAAATTAAATACAGTGCTAAAAAAATCCAATAGCCTGATGTCTGAGGCCCCTCTAATTTCAGATTAGGCCTGTCCTGTATTCTAAAAGAGATGCCCATCGGGCTTGTCAAAAAGCAATCAAATTTGAGAAAGAAAACTTGGAACATGCTGATAAATGCGGAAACGTATTTTCAAGATGTTCACATAACCTGGTTACATTCAGATCAACACTGTAATACATAAAGTGGAGATTGTAACACATTATGTCCTGCTAAAACACAATTTGTTTGTTAAAAAACCCTGCCACAGTAATGTTTTGAGAAAGCATTTATTTCTGAATAAAAATTAAAACTCACCTCTTTACGTATACAGTATGTCCGTTTATATCTCATGTATATAAAAGGTAAAGTCATGATAGGAGCTGATGTAAAACTTTCCTTTTGTGCAAGTTTAAATAGCGACAGTTAAAAGGCCAAGAGGTCAGGTATGAACTACCATTTCACAAATTACTTAATTGGCTGTCGTTAGTTCATTAGATGTTTTTGAAGACTGCCGAGGTACGTCCATTGTGCTAATTTACATAGACATGATCAGGACATGGAACAACATAGAGGTAAATCAAAGTTATTATGTATTATTGTTTTGAATGAAAATGTTTAAGCTAGCTTATAGGTTTTTGACAAGTTTGTAAATGGTGGCAACATTTCTTTGAAGTTTATTTTACTGCATTTATAAACCGCAAAGTATATTCATTTTCAGTTGTCAGATTAGCATTAAAGTGTGATTAGTGTTTGAAGCCGATTTAAGAAGCAATTAGCCATAAATAGTAACAGCAAAGCCAACAAAAAATAAATTTTAAAACTGGTCGATGGAGTTTTACTTTGTGAAGCACCCCAGCAAAATAAAATTAAAATGGAGAGAAGCAATTAATTGTTTGCACATCCTGCAAACAATATATTGACATATGTCAATCTGGTTCTGACCAGGATTTACTAAGAGAATCCAGCAGAGAAATTTGAACATCCAGTCTTTAGTGAGTGTAGTGTTTAAGAATAATGACACTTGTATTACCGTTAAACCCCCTATTGAATTTATATTTAAATTGTAGCAATTGCAACATTATGTGACAAGTTATGAAATAATATTTTTAAAAAAAAGGAAAGTTTGGGCTTATGAAAATTATAGTTCAGGTTTGTGTAATTTCAGTCAGGGCTTGTGATTTTTTTAAAGTCACTAGCCTTGGGCCTGTGTCATAAAATAAAATTTCTTTGTGCACTGATAGCTTTGACTTATGATATACCATAAGTATCTTATTTTGTATTTTTCTTTTTGTTTCATTATACATGTACAAATAAACTTACTCAGAAAATGTCTATCTGAAATTTTATAAATAAACTTACTTAGGGAATGCCTACCTGAATTGTATAAATAACCTTGCTTTGGGCATGTCTACCTGAATTAACCTTTAAGCCATTGACTTTATTTTATTGTCTTGTACGATATAATGTACTGTTGGCTATGGACAGGACCAGTAGTATTTTAAGGGTAGTAATGTGGCCTTGTAGGAATTTTGGGTGAGTTTCGCACACTGGTCCAAAATGAAATTTGTTTTGCTTGGACAGCCAATATATGGCTGCCATAGTGGTCAGCTTAAAAATCTTACCACAACTCATCCTGAATGGATAAATATATCAACATAGCGTTTTCACCTAAAGACATTATGTAGAGATGATTCTAACTGAAATTGGCACTGTTCTAACATCCAATATGACCACCATGGCTGCCATTTTGAAAATCAAATCACTACTCCTCCTGAATTAAAAGTTATATTGGCATATAAATTCATATTGTGTCTAGTTAGTCCTAAATGAAATGGTACTTCTCAAACATCCAATATATTCATCAAAATAACCATCTTAAAAATGTTGTTATGGCTTTTGTACCAGAATCAATGGTCATATCAACGTGGTATTTTAAACAATAGCTGCCTTGTGATGTCCAGTTGTTCCCACATGAAAATTGTGCTACTCTAACATCCAGTATGGCCACCACATCAGCCATCTTGAAAATATAATTTTTGCTACTGCTTCTAAACAGAAAGTCATATTAATGTTTGTTTTGCACAGAAGACTTTAACACCAAAAGACCTGTAAAGATGTCCTGTTATCACTAAATGAAAATTATGCCAATCTTACATCCAATATGGCTACCACAGTGGCTATTTTGAATGTTATTGGTCATAAATATCTGAGATGGTTTCATTACAAATACCCACACCAAAGAAGAAATGGTCTTGAATTCGTAACAAATTCTTTTCAGTCAGTAGAACCTCAGTCACTTTGGGTGTTAAAACTATTTGTTTTATTGCTCATTTGACAAATATGTGCTTGTGTAAGAGTTATTGTTGTAAAATCACTTACGGCACAGTGTATTATTTTATTGTCTGTTACCAATTTTGTTTCCACACATTAATTCATGTTTTCCATCAGATACAGTTACAAAACATTATGGATGGCTTGCACGTGGGTTAAGAAGAAAGTGAAGCAATTTTAGGGTCAAAAGCTCAAACTTTAGGGTCACTAACAAACAAGAAATTTGATATCAGCACAATATGTCAGGTTAAACCATCATCTCGAGTTATGAAAACTTTGTGGATGACTTGCGCTTGGGGTAAGAAGGAACTCTACTAATTTCTGGGTAAAATAAATTCAAAGGTCATTTTCACTGTGACCAAATAATAAAAATGATTTAACTCATGGGTAAGGAAGAAATTTAGCATTTTCAAAATCACTTTGGCTTGAAGAAGAATAGGGTCACCACACAACAAGATTAGTTCTACATCACATACCTGGACCCAATTTATGGATGGATTTGCCTTTGGGTAAGGGAGAACCTTATGAAAGGCCAAGATCATTGCAGTTAAAAGAAGAAATATGTTTTCGACACATTGTCCTGAGTGCTCCACCATTTAAGGGTTACCGACTTTATAGATGAATTTGACTTATAGCCCGATGCATAGAGTGACAAAATTTGCAGTTTTCATTGACTTGGTTCATATTATGGTTTCCAAAAGACATACATATTGACTATCCAGCCAGTGAACTTCACTATTTTCAGAAGTTTTGTTTCCAGTTTTGGGCTCAAGACATTGATTTTCCTCATGGGGTGTAGATGGTATTCAGAAGGCACAAGTATATTTACATGAGGAAATTGCTCATTATTCTGTAAATCCAATGTAATTTATGATACTGAGTAATGTATAATGCAGAATAGCTTTATTATAATAAGTAACTTGTGATAATTAATTTCATTTGAAACTAGAAAGTGATTGAAGTATCAAAGCCAGTGGCAGATTTTGTGTCAACATTGATTTTTCAAGCCAATGATCAGGTTTTGTGTCAACATTGATTTTTCTAAGCCAGTGGCAGATTTTGTGTCAACATTGATTTTTCTAAGCCAGTGGCAGATTTTGTGTCAACATTGATTTTTCTACGCCAGTCACAGATTTTGTGTTAACTTTCCAAAGAAACAATGTTCAAATACAGGTGAAACACTGACCTTCGTTAGCTTTTGTTGTTGTTATGGGTTTGATGCCAATTTTCAGCACATGATATGTTTTACATGGCAACCAATATGTTTGGTGTTGGAAGAACCTGGGAGGAATCATCAACCCACAGAGAGTTACTAATAAGCTTTCTCACATGCCCATGTTGGCTGTAAGGCTCAAACCCATGTGAACATAGGTGAGATGTCAGTGATATCTGTAAATGTGAGCACCTTTGACCACTTGGCCGCCTGGGATCCATGCTGTCTCTTGCAGATGTTTATCCTGTTAATTTCAAACAAGTAGCTATATGTCTTGAAAAATTTAGTACCCACTTCCTGCTAAAATTGAGTATATATCTGTTATTGGTAAACAACTGATGCTAGGTAGACTTTCAACCCACATCTTGTACAGCATTCAATCCATTTATTACTGGCAAGATGCAAAGATCAAAGCCAACATCGATGTGACTTAAATATGAAAAGGAGTTTCTGGATAAAAGTATGAGTTGTCAATATAGAGAATTATTAAACATATTGTGGGAATGTAATGTGCCATTCAGGTCGCTCTTGTTTATTAGATACTAAATATATGTATCAAAAATATAAACAAAACGTTTTACAACTTCTACTCAAAACTGCTGAACAAAATTTGACCAAATTTGTCAAAGGCTTTGTAAGTTTGTATAACTAATGTGAATCTGACATAAGATTTAGCTGCATTACTAAAATAGAAAACTTACTTCTTCTCAAAATGTCTTGAGAGATTTTGACCAATAGGACATAAAGCTTACTGATATTAAAGCCTTTCAATTTTCAAAAATGTTGCTGATCTATTACTAGTATTTAAAATGTATCTTTCAAACAGAAAATCTGTTAAGGACTTTTAAAACTTACCAGAATTTGATCACTTTTCGAAACAGCCTCACATGATGCCTTTAAATATTTACAAAAAGTACGCTGATCTTCATTGCAATATGTATCTAATATCTAAAATGTATAAAAACGTGTTTGTCAGAAAGTGTCAGACTAACCAAGATTTCTTGACCATTGTTGTCATGGTTATCTATGTGACTATTCCCACCAAATTTCCTTTGCACTTGGAAAATTCTGTGTATATTTCTAAACTTCATGCAAATGTATGCATCTACAACTTGTATGTACACTGTACATGTATCTGGTTCTTTATATTAGTTGCACTTGTCAGAATGTTTACAATGCAATTTTTAGCAAATAGTAAGAGAAACTTTTGATACCTGAATTACATATCATTGTTTTTAATTTTTTAAAATAATATTAGTATTGGAGATAAACAATCCAGATGCTGTTTGCAATTTTTGCAGTAAATTTTAATTCTTATGTTCCAGGAACATAACAGAAAAAGAAGACAATATGGACTTCAAGGAGGCATATCCAGATACATGTTCTACTGTAGGGATGGCTGCCAAGATGGGAGATCTCCAAACAATGATGAAATTGGTTCAGGCAGGTCAGAGGATTTGCTACATTGTTGCTGTATAGATAGATATAGCTTGATCCATACAATGTCAGTGTCCTTAAGCATCACAATAAACTTATGGGATATATTGGGACCAGAAGACATATTCCTGCTTTTATATAAGTTAAAGCTCTGTTCAAGTATGGAAAACAAATCCATATGTCCACTCAATTACTTGGAGAAAGCTTGTCATAAGAGAATCTGTCATCATATAAATAAGTTTGGCAGGGTTACATAAGAAACTTAGATTCACCCAAATATATTTTTAATATGTGTACAATGTACACATCTTGCTTGATAACAATTGCACAACAGGTTGGTGAGGGCATTATTTGCTAAGGGATCTCTGAAGATTGAAGAAGGGGATGCCATCCTGGCTGAACAATGACAATAAGGAGATGGGAGATGAACTCTGGTAAATGATTTATGCTTGTTTTATTTTTGCATTGGGAATAATTGTCAATAAAATGTTTTTTCTAATGAAGTTGTTCACTCTTTAAATATTTCCTTTATTTTCAATATAAAACATTAATAACATTACACCAAAATGTTTTGAGTTGCATTAGATGTACCTCCAAAAATATTTTGTATTACATCACTGCTTTCTGCATGTGAATATGGATTTATTCAGGTATTGCATGACCACTGCAGTAGTCTAAGTGGTTAGAACATCTGCCTCAGATATGGGAGATCAGGGGTTTGAATCCCAACAGAGTCATACCAAAGACTTATAAAAGGGTACTAGCAGCTGCCTCACTTGTGCTCAGCATTAAGCAGTTAGTGTTAGGATTGTCAGCCTGGTGTCAGGATTATGTGACTTAGTGGGACATCATGCTACATGTCAGTTGCCACCCACACACAAGTATTACAAGATTTCCTTTTTCTCGGAAACTAGGGACATTTAATTGATAAAACAGTAATCATCAGTGTTGAAATTCGTGTTTTTAAAAAAATATTGTTTTAATAGTAAAATAATAATGCAATGATTTAATTACAAGTAATGGTGAAATTTCTGCTATTTTTGGCAAACCTTTGAGTATATTTTCTTTAGGTATGATGTATTAAACAAAAAAATATTTAAAAGTAGATAAGTTGCATTAGATACGTTTTTCTTTATATAAAATCTCAAAGTTCTATTTGATTGAATGAATATTGTTTCTTGCTACAGCCATTTGTTGTTTAAAAAACTAAGGACAGATACCTTTCTGTAGCAAAATTAATTTTTTATTCCTAAGCTTTCAACTTTTTCTCAAGGTTTTCATCAGAGAAATGAAGTCTGGACTGGAGTCACATGAGCATCAAAATGTTGATCACATGACAAAACTCTTCTCTACACTGGTGGGAGCTCCAATCAGTTCAACACTGACTCCCGCTCCATGATATCAGTAGCTTCCCTTAGAAGACAAGTACACCATTGCATCCTATTGTATGTGTTTGTTTATATAGTAAAACTACTCAACTGTTTTCCTGCAACATCAGAGAACTTAAACTCCCAACAGCTCTGACCAAAAGTTTGGTACCACAGCATTTTGAGTATTTTAAATGTTAATATTTAGATGTGCACAATCTCACACTCACACACACATGCACACGCAGAGTTTAACAAGTGTGATGTAAATTTTATTTCAGGGAAGCCTGTGGATGTGAAGGATAATCGTGGCTGGACACCTTTACATGAAGCCGCATTTAATGGACATGCCAATTGTATCAAATTTCTACTGCAGCAAGGTTTATTATATATTTTTTAATGAATTTCTTTATGATAAAACAATTTTATTACTATGATATTGCATTCTTTGAGAGGAAAATCGAATTAAGCTTGATCAACATTGGTATATGATGATAAGGCCTCAACAAGATCTTTGCTGTTTACTTTACTGAACTGATCCAATGTTTTATCTGTTGAGCATCAAAAAATTTCTGCTTTTGGTTAAATTGCACAGCTATTCTGGCTTATGTTGAGGATTGCTGCCCATCTGTGGATTATAACTATACATTTAAGTCATTTTCTGAGACATTATTGCTTAATACTGTTAGTATATCAAAAAACTGACTCGGAGTCAACAGTATGTCAGGTAAATATGGCTGTCTGCACTACATTTCATTGGTCAAGTACAATTCTTGAGATATTTAATATCCAAATTTTTTAAACCCCATACAAACTGCAATGGGTCACCATAACAAATCAATGTCTACAGAAAGCTGCCAGATCCCATCCTGATAACTAACCCTCTTCCAACCAGACAGTGATCCAGGGGTCAAACTCCATCAGTTATATGATGTGCATTTGTGCTGTGATTGAATATGTGAACTTTCAAACTAGAAATATTTGAAAGGTCATTATTGTAATTGTAGTGTGTATTGATCTTCATAGACCTTGAGAAGGCGTTCGATTGAGTTCCAAGGAATGTCATATTGTGGGCAATGCGTAAATTAGGCGTTGAAGAATGGCTTGTTAAAACTGTACAGTCCATGTACTCTAATGCTAGAAGCTGTGGTTGTGTTGGTGATGGCTACAGTGACGAGTTCAATGTCAATGTTGGTGTTCATCAAGGATCGGTATTGAGCCCGTTATTTTTTTTCATTGTTCTAGAAGCACTGTCAATTGACTTTCGAACAAGCTGTCCGTATGAGCTTCTGTATGCTGATGATCTAGCGGTCGTTGACTCCACACTCGAGGCTCTGGTTGAACGTGTGACAGAATGGAAGAAAAAGGTCTCATGGTCAACATGGGTAAATCCAAGGTATTGATTTCTGGCCTGAATAGGGAAACACTGAAAAGCACAGGAAAGTATCCATGTGCCGTCTGCCTAAAATGCACAGGTAGAAACTCAATCTTTTGCATCAGCTGTTCACATTGGGTTCACAAGAAATGTAGTGGAATCAATGGACCTCTCAAACCTGATCCAAGCTACAAGTGTCCCAGATGTAGTGGACTCGCTCGACCTATTGATGGAAGGCCTGTGACAGAAGTAACTGTAGGTGAAGAAAAGCTTGATGTCGTAGCCGACTTCTGTTATCTAAGAGACACCATATCAGCCGGAGGAGGATGTGAACTGGCATCAACAACGCGTTGCAAGTCTGCTTGGAAAACGTTTAGAGAGCTTCTCCCAATCCTGACGAATAGGCATTTGACGCACATTACAAGGGGGCGTCTTTACTCAACTTACATCAGACCTGTGCTGTTATACATCTCTGAAACCTGGGCTGTCACTGCTACAACTCTCAGGAAGATACATCGCAATGATAAAGCCATGATACGATGGATCTGCCATGTAAATCCCGAGGCGAATGTCCCATTTGAGTCTCTCCTCACCCAGATCAACATCAGAAACATTTCTAACATTATCCAATCAAATAGGATGCGATGGCTGGGCCATGTTGAGCGTAGTAAAGGGTGGATATCCAAGGCCCGTTCCTTCAAAGTTACTGGAAGTTGAGCTCCAGGCAGACCTAAGCTAACATGGGAAGAGTTGACAAAAAGAGACAGAAAGACATTGGGGCTGAGCGGAATCAATCCACAGGACCGTAAAGCCTGGAAGAAAGCGTTGAATACTCTCATGACGAAACAGACAGGCCTACCCTCATTAGAGGATTAATAAAACGCCTGGATAATCAAAATGGATGATGATGATGATGATGATCTCCTCAATACATTGAATGATTATATCCCACAAACATTTGGTTTCCACAGGGATACTATAACTGCATAGATGTATGAAATTTCTTTTCTTTAAAGGACAAACTCAAAGATTAGTTCAAATGTATATGGATTTTGTTTTATTAATTAGATGAGCATTGTAGATTTCAGTTTCAGTATATCTATGGTCTTCATACACTGATCCATCTGTCCATCTATCCATCAATCCATCCATCTTTGTTTGGGGCAGAACTTTCAAAATGTTGTAGAAATCTAGCTTTCAGCAATGTTCAGTCAGTATATTCATAATAATGAGATGTTGTTCATTTTTAAGGCTCTCTTATCATAATTACATGAGTTACCGTATTTTCGCGCATATATCCCGCGGGTTATACCAGATTTTACAAACCCCGCAGGGGGGGTGCGGGTTATATAAGGGTGCGGGCTATATCACAATTTTTTTACACATAATGATATTTCAACATATTGTTTGAAAAACGTAACTACATAACATATATTGTTCTAGTTTTGTTTTGTTAGGGTTGGATATTATGGCTACTACGGTGACTTTACAACAACTTACGGTATCGGGACCAAATCAACATTTCGGGATAAAAACTTAAAATTTCATATCCGTCACGTTTTCATAATCAATATTTTCTGTTTTCAATCGAAATAACTACGGTACCTAATTTTACCGCTGGGCCACGATCCACTGCTTCAGGTCAGCTTCAAGGTGAGGCCACTTTGCTTTAGGTCCGCGACGAGCACGTTTTCGTGGATTCATCTTCTCCAACGTTCCTTTTTCTTTTCTCCAACCTCGGATTACGCTCTCATCAATATCAAATTTTGTGCCTGTGGCTCTATTGCCATGCACTTCAGCATACGCAATGGCAGTTAGCTTGAAGTCGGCTGTGTAAGACTTTCGTTTCGGCATTTTTTAAATTAAACAGAAAGAAATTATTTAAACTCGAATCTACACTTCACAAGAATACAAGATTATTTAAAAATGTCCGTGTTTATGTAGCCTGTAGTTGAGGCACATCTCCTACGCACACAAGCACTGTGTACCGTGTTTTTCCTGACTTTTATTGAGCAAAGGTCGTCGGCTTACTTTGATGATGGCGCCGCTAAAGGCTCCAGTTGAAGGGTGAAACAAATACCTGTTTGTTATTACTGCGGCAACTTCAGATAATTGTAGAACATTGAAACAGATTTGTTTTATTTGTTTAGTATATATCAGTGCTTCAAAGGTAATCAGTTCTCTTTGAAGTGTCAGCAAACATATTTTTTCTTCTTCCATCTAGTATTTGTTTTTAAATTAGTGTCATCTGCTTGACTGTACTCATTTTACGTTTCCGCCTTCTGCGGATTCAGATTTTGACTAGTCAGTTGCATAAAGTAATAAGGCCAGATATCATCATTAGCGGATTATGATATAACAGTGCACTGTTAGTGTGGTTTGCCAGTATGAGACAATGACTTGTTATTTTAACAATATATTCCAGTACATTGTTTCCTGTCATGGTGCCTTTGATTTTCTCTACTCCAAACGCAAGACTGTATATACGGTTTTTATCAGCCAAAATTGGTGTCGCCACAAATATCACCAGATGGTATATTTTGTCACCAAAACGTAAAACAGAATCGCAGTTTGCTACATCAGCGAAGCCCCGTGATCCTGTAATTGATTTCATTTCCGATTGTAGCTGTATAAATATATCTATGGTTGCGGGTTATACAAAGGTGCGGGTTATGCCAACGAATTTTTACACAAAACCCCAAAACCCGCGGGCTATATGAGGGTGCGGATTATCTGCGTGTGCGGGATATATGCGCGAAAATACGGTACATGGCTTTTTCTTTCCTAGCCTCCAAAATTTTGGATTCTATAGAACAACTTCACACATGGTTGTTGGATTTAAACCTAATTTAGTATCAGCTTTATTATCCTGTACATGTAGTTGATTTATGTATTTATTTGTTCATAAATTTAAATGTTCATTTGAACAGTATGCCCTTTATAGACCCTGTTTCACCTACCTCTCATTAAACTTGGTATTTGAATGTGTCTCAGTAAGGTAACACTGCCATACTAAAACTAGGTTACCATGATCTGATAGGCAAAACAGTGATCACTTTTCCAATTTTGTTGTTGCTAATTGCATTTATTTTCTCAGATACCAATGTATGTGCAATAATGAAACTTGATGAGTATATTTATTTTGGGGGGTACTTTTGGGGCACAGGTAGGTCATTGTGACCTACTTTTCCTGCTTCAGAGATTATGAGACATTTGGCTATTTCTCTGATATTGTTATATAAAGTATATATACAGTTGTGGAAGTTTTTGCATTGAACTCTGCACTTGACTCTTGAACTGTGTTGTGTCCATAGTGGTGAAATTTGATGGATGGATTTATATAAAGTATATTAATCAGTTCAGTTTCTTATTGTTATGTACCTGTTTCCCACCATTAAGATTGAATTCTTCACAAACCTAAGATTGCTGCTTCCCATGCTTCCACTAATATTGTCTAGTTTGTCCCAAATGATGGTGATCTTACATCAAGTATGGCTGCCACTGTGGCTATATATATATATATATATATATATATATATATATATATATATATATATATATATATATATATATATATATATATATATATATATATTCTCATAGTCTTCTTAAACAAATATATGCTCCTCCAACCTTTATGCTATTATTAAACCAAAGTTGAGTTCAGAAGTCATCATAATTTTTTGACAAAAGATTTCCACAAAAGTTCTTTCTAGTAAAGGAACTTTCTGTCAGAATTTTTTTCAGGACATTTATTGTCAACAAAAGAAGAACTTAATCTGTGAATATTTCTTCTTCAGAGTGCAATGTAAGATTTACATAAACCGTTTTTATAATTTCTCTCATCGACACCATTGACAAAAATAAATCCTGTATGGTTGATCAGAGAACCTATTCCATATGTATATTAAAGAAAAACAATTCATTAAAATCATTTTTAATATAATCAAGTGGATTTGGTAATGATGCCAATAAGTGATTAATTTCTTTATACTGCCATACTTTGAATATCAACAATTTTTCCATTCTTTCAGACCACTATGTGAATATTCTCATTTCTTTTATTTTAGAAATAAAGTTTGTTTGACAACTTCAGACAAATTTGTAGAAAATGTCACTCCAAGCACAGTAAAATTCCTGTTTCCCACCATTAAGATTGAATTCTTCACAAACCTAAGATTGCTGCTTCCCATGCTTCCACTAATATTGTCTAGTTTGTCCCAAATGATGGTGATCTTACATCCAGTATGGCTGCCACTGTGGCTAATTTGAAACTCTTATCACTCAAGAATATTAAAGTATTTAAAAACTTAGCAGTTAAAAAGAAGAAATGGCTATATCTTGAATTTGTGGAAAATTTTTTTTATAGCAGAGCATCAGTCCTTACAAAGGACTCTTGTTTAAATCCTATGTGCACATGTAGACCCAAAACTTGTAATGAATTCCCTAAAACTTCGCAGATAAGAAATCAGCATGTATATATTGTTATGACTCTGTATTCTTAAACTAAGTAAGAAAAAAAGAGTGAAAGCCAACACTCTTTGTAAATTTCAATTAATAAAATATTTGTCTAACATACAGAGTGAAAAAGTAAAATAAGTTCCAGTATGGCGAATAAAGTCCTAAATAGTCCTAATGTTCTACCAGAGATTTGATGAAAGTATCAAGTAATCCAAATGAAATCCAGTGATATTCAGAATGAAGTTCAATCTGTTATAGGTTATGATGTTGTTCCGAAAGATTTTTGAGGAATCACAATGATATAATCCAAAATGGCTTTCATTGAATTAACAATAATTCCAAAACAACTTAATCTAAATATCTGAGCACTTTTTAATTCTAATGAATAATTGAAATTAATAAATCCTCTCAACTTAATGGAACTAAATATCTGCACTAAAACTGATGTAAATGGGAATAGCTAATGTTCACTAAATCATCTCTTATATAGAAAGCTAAGACACAGTAACAGAAATGGATGAGGGTTGAAATTGTTCATTCTAGAACAGTCAATCTTGTAAACAAGGTCTTGTACTTTAACCACTAGACAATTAATAATGAGGTTGGTTCTTAAGTAAAATTGTGTAATGTTTTATTTTATAAAAAGTACAGCTGCACTACCTTGAAACTAGGGACTGTGATTAAAAATGACTTTATCTTAAGGTACAGTCGTAAAGATTTAATATGTTATTTACTAAATGACTCTTACAATCCATAATCACAAAGTTTAATACACATAACATAGATTTACAAACCAATATTATTTTGTCATGCTATGGAGCACTTCATGCTTCCATTATCACAGCATTGAGCATATTGTTTTGGCTGCTGTATGTCCAGGTGTTTACATACTTGTGTCTGAATTGAATCTGTTTTTGTGTGATCCAGCAAAACCATTGAACAGCCATTACATTTTATAAACATCAGCTTGGTCCTAAGAAGTTAATCTAATATTATGTTCAGGCCATTACCACAATTTTTGCACATTTTAAACTTTTCGTTTTTATGTGAGCAAAAGATTTGATGGATATATTATATACATATTTTATGCATGTATTAACAATGTGATGACCTGTTTAGATTTATACACCATTACTTGAATTTGTAACTGTTTTATACTTATTTTGGAATTATCAGAGTTGGGCTTATTAGATGAACACACTGTTAACACAATTAAGCAAGTCCCAATCAAGGAAGACAAATTAAATGTTTTTGCCTGTTTGCATGCATTTGTGGATATATGCAGTTTTTATATGGCTACCATAAGTCAGAGTGTATTTTGTTATATTTCAAACTTAATACAGTGTAAGCTTCTATTCTCAAGATCTCGATGAATTTGTTGGTGAATGACATTCACGTTTTATTGAAGTGATCTTGCATCTGATTGATTCACTAGTATGTAAGCTTGTATTAATTTTGTGGAACCTCCAAGTATCTCAGTGAGGTGGTCTTGCGATTGGCAGAGTTTATTTTTTGGCCATATTTCTGAACAAATCTGGATCATATTTCCATCACAAGTTTATATTATTAAAATCTTGAATGAGTTCATTTGTGAGCAGCATGTACACTTATTAATGAGATGATCTTTTTTCTTATTGGCTGGACTTGATACTATTACAGCGACCTTATATTTGATCTAAAAAAATTAAAGTTGATTTCTTTGATAATTGTTTATGGCACTGGTGGAATATTTTATAACACTGGTGGGGTTTGAATCAGAGTCTAATCTGCAATGTAGCAACAGTATACTCCAAAAAATTTCATCTCTGATGTGTCTATGTGTGAATTTGCTTCTGGGGTATCTCATTGAAGTAAACATGTGATACTGTTTATGATAATAACTGACATACATAGGAAAACTTCTGGTACCATGTATTGGATAACAATTTATTGGAGCTTGTACCCACACCAGTAATACAAAAAAAAATACTGAAGCAGTGGAATATATTTCATTGAGTGGGGACAATGTTTGTTTCTTAACATATATAATGAATTACAAATGAATGAACACTATAATATCCAACATGTATCATTATGACTATATGATCATTTTCTGATGACCACATTTCAAAATACATTGGAAATTATGGATTTTATACATTTTAAAATACATTGAAAATTATGGATTTTTTTACATTTTAAAATACATTGAAAATTATGGATTTTTTTACATTTTAAAATACATTGAAAATTATGGATTTTTTTACATTTTAAAATACATTGAAAATTATGGATTTTTTTACATTTCAAAATGCATTGGAGATTATGGATTTTCTACATTTCAAAATGCATTGGATAATATGAATGTTTGTATGCTTTCTGACCAAACCTCACAGTGTTTGCCCGTTTGTTTTCATGATTCACATTTATTAACAGTGTTTGAAGATTTTGCCATGGAACAATTTTTTTTAATGAAACAAGGACTTTTGAACTATAATATGCTCTTGTGATACTTATGTATTCAATAGATGTATCCTTTAAAGTATACATTACTTTATTTGCATTCAAGTTTTTGTTTAAAGATAAGAAGAAAAGAAAATGAATAAACTAATTTCTTTTCATAAAACGTGAAACAACATTTAATTGTAAAAATATTGAGCCAACCTCAAATTTCAACCCCATATTTTGTTATTATCGCTTTATTTTGTATGAAAGTTGATAAGAAATTGATAGAATCATTAAAAATGAATCTTCATCAATTGAAATAATTGACTTCATAGGTATAAATCCTGATTGACAGTCAGTAATATCTGACTATTGTCTGGTTGCAGAGAAGGTTGAGGTGGACTGCAAGACGTTTGAGGATGAGACAGCACTGGTCTTGGCTGCCAGAAAGGGACACATTGACGGTGTAGAATTTCTCTTGCACCACCAGGCAGATCCCAACATAGGGGATCCTGTAAGCTGCATGTTCACGCCACTTTGTGAAGGTACACCCTAACACATTTGCATATGTAACATAGGTTGTTGTTCAAATGTTGAAAATGTTTGGCAGTCTATAATAAAATGACACAGTGTTTCAGAGTTTGTGATGTCATAATGCCCCATATAATGTGAAGTTACAAAGAATGATATTATTGACCATTTCTGTTAAAAATATCCATGGTAATGTTAGTTGTAATTTTCCCATCAGAAGCTTTATCTGATTCATTAATTCGTTCAAATCCACAGGTGCAAGATTACTATACCTTAGTAACTATAAGGATTTTTTGTTATTTCATTATTATATAGAGTGAAACTTCCTTTATTAGCCAATGCTAGCTCGTTTTTTTTTAGCCCATGTTGATACATTGCACATTTTAACCTAGATCATAGCTTTTACTTAGTAAGCATTATTTCCTGGACGTCTGCCACAGCATTTGACCTTTGTTTCACCAGTCTTTTCAAGTTTTCTTTTGTTCTTCTTGGGTGAGTGCTTAAAATAGATTGTATTCAAAGTTCAGTGTTTTTTGGTCAAATGAGTCATTTACTTTTGTAACATAATGTGGTTGACATTTCTAGGAATTATTGTTCTTGATGGACTGATAGTCAATCCTATGCCCTGTGATCATTCTTGTATTCGCTTGTAAGCTCACTTCTACAAAGAAAGGAAACCTATAGTCTAACCCTGGTGTCAAGATTAGTATCAACATCCACAAATTAAAGATATAGATTATAAACAGCCTCACTGTATGACTGCCATATTTCTTCCTAGGTCCTAGACATCAGTTTGGAGTAGGTTTCATAACACCTACCCCATATGGAGGAGACTAAGGGGGGAGTGACATACATGTTCTTCAGTTGTACATTCTTGCTCGAGTTTGTACATTCTTGCTTAAGTTTGTACATTCTTGCTCGAGTTTGTACATTTTGATCATTTTGTTTTCACCCAGTATGCATGACTGGAATCATGAACCTTGGTGATTGGATCTGTCTTGATGAGTATTTCACTCTCATCACCAAAGTAGATCAGTGTGGTTCATATTTCATACTTCACTGACTTGTTTTCAATTGTGTTTTAAATTTATTTCTTATACTTTGTGTATGTTAGAATCAGCAAACTGTCCTCACAATTTTTTTTACAGTTATTTCCCTTGATTTGGAGCTTGCGATAGTGTATGACCGAATCTTGTAAACACATATAGTTTTCAATGAATTCCATTAAATATTGTACATGTTATGGTCATCATGTAAAGATGTATCTATTGGCAAATTACTCTCACATACCTGGCATATTTCAAGATAGTTTTGGGGGCTTTTTGAGTTATTAAGTGGGTCGTGTTCATGACCAAATGAAGCTATGTCATCCAGTTGAGAAAAAGCTATCATTTCATATAACCTTTAGAAAATTATTTGAAAACTGAATTTAAAAAATACCTTGTCAGTTTTCCTGTTTGCATTTAGTATACATAAAAAGAAAAAAACAGAGATTGTTAGACTTAGCATTATCAAACATCATTACCATACACATACACATGAACAAACTAGTAGCACCATGCTTATATTTTAATAAATAATAGCATTCACACAAGACTTTGTCTTTAGAATCCCATTGATGCAAAATATAGGATTAATTCAAACTTGCCAATAATCTTTAATACAGATTAGCATTGGGTGCCCCCACAGCAATCTTTAAATGCAGTCTTTGCTACTCTCAATAGTTTGATAATGGGTCTGAAGGGACCATATTTACCGTAATTTTTCGGATACTTTATGCTTTTGGACATAACTTTTCGGGGGGAAATACAATATTTAAATGCCTTGTAAGTTTTTAAGACGTTGCTCCACTATAACTGTTTTACAATTTATGTTTTCGGACACAACCAACAAAGATCGGCTGTGTCGTTTTAATGTAATATTCACAGCATGTTTGTTGTTAATTTAACTGATACAAAGTTTGCATCATTTGGTCGCCAATTATTTAATGTGATCATGAACTTCCATGAACTAATATAATTTATAATTCTTGTATGTATGTATGTACATACATATGTATGTATAATATTGTTTTCTATTTAGTAAAAGCCTGAACTGTAGCATTACTTTTGTAAGATTTTCAAATCAGTTGCGATGACATCTCCTTTAGCTCAACGTTTTATATTTTGAAATATTGACGAGAACATTGACACATCATTCAGAGAATAATTTCTGCATTGATTTGTGTCCATGGCATTTACAACACAGTCCAATACAGTCTGTTTGCTGGCTGTCTCATCTGTCCATTGCTGCTTTCATCAGATAATTGTAATGCATTCGTAGCATCCTTAATGTATTCACTCCAGCTGTGGTGGAGGTAGCTCTTGACAGGTTTATTGATGCTCACATAAGAGGTTGCAGCATGGACGTGCAGCCTCCTAGTACTATTACTGGCACAACATTTCCGTGCCACAGCTGTTTCTTTACGTCATCAGTGATGAGAGCCCAAAACGAGTCCATAACTTAAGGTGATTGCTCTCTTTTGGTGAAGGGCAAATAAATTTTTTCAATCCATCGCAGCATGAGCGTTTTGTCCATCTATGCTTTCTCTTGAACTGTGATAATCCACCCTTTTGGTGCCTTCAGATCTTGATGTCTCTTTACCTTTTACCTGCAACAGATAAATGACAGTAATTTGCCTCTTCTCTGCTCCAGTTGTAAGAATCAAAACGCTTTTTGCTGAATATTCGTGTTTTGTCCATGTTAATAATAAATTTATCATCAAACTCGTCCTCCTCACATCTATCAAAAACTTGTGTAACAAAGAATTCTTTTCTTCCAAATCCTTGGGTAAACATTGGGCAAGAGAGATCCTACTTCTGAGCACAAATCCATGTCTTTTCATTAAACTTTCTCCCCAAGAATGACTGGTTTAAACTAGGAAAGGGAAATGAGTGTGCCACAGGATAAGGTACTAAGATAATCTTAAGTTTAACCTAAAATTGTGTGGAATTCAACCCAGCAAGCTGGTAGCCTCGACCATTGACAGGTTTACCTGGTGCATGTGCATCACAAAGGCTGTTGAACTAGTGGAAGATGACCACCACCAATGCCTAAAACATCCCAGACTATTGTGTCTGCAGACTTCTCATGCCTGTAACAACCTGTGTGCATCCTGCTTTGGACTACTGTAGTCACCGTGGGTTGCACTACTAGCATCATCATCGAACATGATGGACAAATGAAGGCTTGTTTTAATTGATATATTCTGTGTTTTGTTATATGATCATATGTCTGATTAAGATGTTATAGGAGAGTCTCAAAATAGAACACCTATTTATTTGAAACATGCATGTTGTCTAAAGCAAAATGTTTTTATTCAGTTCAGTAAGGATCATGATTGATCATTGAAAAACATCAATTTTGACACAGGAAAAAACTAGAACAAAGAAGGAATATTTTTCAGAAAGCATGTGAACAGGTATAGATCATGGGTTGAGTGAGAGTTGGGAACAAAACTTATAAATTTGATGCAGTTAACCAGCTTGATGCATACTAAATGAAAAATACTAAATAACAGTTATTACATATTTAATCCTTTTTTTTTCTTGCCAGAAAACTGTACATTATTACATACATAAATATGTACAACAAAACTGGCAACTGAAGTGTAAATAGTTAGTATGTGTACTCACCAGTTGATCTCATTGTATTCATAATATTAAATCCATCCAAAATTAGCACAAAAGGAACATAATTATTTTTATTGTTCTGTTAAGTTCAGCTTAAATCCAAATTTCTTTGCATTACACTCACATTTCTGCACTTTCCAAAACATTTATATTTGCTGGACATGACCAAAGGTTCTGATTTTTATCTGTTGCACATATGTTTTCTTTGGGCATTCCATTCCATTTATTCACCCAACAGTTGCAGCTGTCATCGCAACCTTCATTGGACAGCCCAGACTTTGCTGTTTCATATACTCAAGGTTTATCCATAACATTCTGCCATGGAGTTTCACCGACCGGCTGTGATTGCTGTACAACCACGTTGTGCCATTCAGTAGCCACTGAATCACTCTTTAACAATGAACCAAAACAGTTTCATAAATTGCAGCAGAGTGTCCCCCTAGGCAAAAAGTATTATTATAATAGAAAAAAAATTAACCGGATCAGTGTTTTGTTGTGTATAAATGGGCAATATAATGCCTATCAGACATTAGGAATGTCTAAAATGAAACTTTTATGTTGGCTTAAAAAATACATGAAATGATATTCATACAGGAGGTCAAGAGTTGGTAAAACGTCCTGAACCAAGTTTGGTATATAGCATGTATATTCATGGGTAAATGATTATCTCCTTAAAAATAGTAGTCATTCACTGAAAGACAGAAAAATAAAATAAATAAGCCAATATTAATTAATTTTTTTTTAAAACTATGACTTTGCACTACTGCAGAACAAAAACAGTGAGGGGTACACTTAATTGTAATAAAATATCTCTTCCCCCCCCCCCCCCCCCATGACTTAAAAGGTTCTATTCCAGTCAGTGTTAGCATTACAATGAAATGAGCCTGTGTATGATTGAATGACTGCTGTATGTACTTCTGGTCTGATTATTTTAAATTAATATGTGTTTAGTGGCATGGTGTGTTACATGTTAGTGTCCAAAACTGGTCACGATTCGGTTGATAAACTTGTAGGTAGGTATATTAATTATTTTGTAGATGAATAAGACTCATTTTATTAGACCACCACTTTGTTTGCTGTTTGGTTTATGAGTAAGCAAACATCTATTTATATTGTTTAATCTGGATTGGTTAACAGTTCTACAAGGAATGCATTGATGTCAAACACAAAGAAACTTAATGGCTTTTTGCACTAAATTTATTTGCTTATATTTTCTAAATTCCTTCATGGATTGTTTTTTTTTTCATGCTTGTGATGATTCATTAAAACATAAAAATGATTCATTCTGTAACATCTGTCCCATTTGACCATAGGGTCAGGGAAGCAGTTATATAAAATTCTGCAACATGTCCCTTTTGACCATATGGTCAGGGAAACAGTTCAAGAAAATTCTGCAACATCTGTCCCATTGGACCTTAGTGTCAGGGAAGCAGTTATAGACAATTTTGCAACATCTGCCCCTTTGAACCATAGAGTCAGGGAAACAGTTATAGAAAATGTGCTTTAATCATGGCTTCCTTATGATTATGGAAATATGAAAAAGGTTAAAAATAATTTTAAAATTGCTTTTCCAGTTCTTGAAATGTCTGGGGAAAAAAATTAAAAGTAAAAAGCCATGAACAGTCTCAAATTTGCTTTATTATGGAAACCAATAATGTAACTGCTCATTTGCCTTTGGGAGAATACAAATAAAATATTTTAGTTCAAATTTACCCAGTTTCATCCCTACACATTTTACTTGCACTTTTTAAGTATTTTAATATTAGGTCAAAAACCTTGTCACAACGTTAGGTCTGGATATAATTTTTTTTGGTCTGGAATCTTTTTTTAAAAAATTGTTTCAGGAGTCCTGTTTAAAGTTTTGGTTAGTTTTGTCATTTTCTTACATATTCTAAACCCCTAAATGAATGTGTTTCATACATGGATAATTCATGTTGAAGGTAACTCAGTTCATTCTGCATCATGTTTGCTCAGCTATTTGAGGGTCAAGGTCACGTGTTTTTTTTTAAATTAATGTTTTAATTGTATACTGCACATTCATTCATTCTACCACTTGTTCAGACTTCTTCAGGATTTTTTTAAAAACATATTTGTATTAGGCATGCTGTGTATTGTATGTATTTTAAATATTATTTTATTTTACAGGGGTTATTAATGCAAACTTGCTTGACCTCCAACTCACAGCTCTCTGTTTTCCCAATTCTTCACCAAATTTAGTCAAAAGGGAGAAGCCACTTTTCAAAACTATTGATTCTAACAAAAGTCCAAGTTATAAAATACTAAACAGATTACATATTTTCCAGCAACTAAAGCCAATAGCCTAGGTTGTGTTCATCGACTGGTTGAAGCGGGAGCAGATGTACATGTGCAAGATTTTTCTGGATACATGCCACTGCATTTAGCTGCAGAAGAAGGTTGCAAAGAGATTCTAGAATATCTTCTCCATCATGGTGCTGAACTGAAGAGATACACTGAGAACAACCTATCGCCTTTATTTCTGGCAGCACAATATGGCCACTTGGACTGTTTAGAGTTACTGTTATTGGAAGCTAAGAAATTGGGTGTGTTTTTAAGGATATCTTCTGCCTACTGAAGGTTGAAATCAAACAGATATTTTATTAGAAATGCCGATATTTATATGGTATATACATTTAGTGGTTACATAGTTTGTGTTTCTTCAGGCATTCCTTTCATATGAATAGGTGAAATTAGGTGCACAAAGTTGTGGTAATGTCTTATAAAAGTTTATATAATGGCCTGTTGTTTATTGTCTGATTTCTGTCATCCATTTATACAAGTTTGTTATTGCTACTCCTAATACTCCCTTCTGGAGGATTGCTATGAAACTTTACATATAGATACATGCATTAGTCAGTCCCAAATGAAAAATTTGGACACCCAGTCTGTCTACTATAGTCAGTGTCTTGAAAATCTTGTTATCACTATTCCTCCTAAATGAATGGTCAAACTGATACAGTGTTTTCACTAAAAGACCTTTTATAATATTTAGCTGGTTCATAATACAATGTTGCTGATTTGATGTCTGATATGGTCTCTACACTACAGTAGTCATATTGAAAATCTTGTTATTGCTACTCCTTCTGAGTGGACTGTCATATCAAGAAAGGACTTTCACAAAACGAATTATGGTGTCTAGTGTGTCCTAAATAGCAATGGTGCCAGTCTGATATCCAATATGCCTTTCATAGCAGCAGTTTTGACAACCTTGTTAAATTGTTAAAGGTACTCTTGATGAAAGATGCATCAAGATGCTGTTTTCACCAGAAGACTTCTTATTAAGTCAAGTTGGTCACCCCAAAAATGTGGTGATGATCTGACATCTGATATGGACATAGACCACAATTAATTTTACTATATGTTCTCTACATATATTTCTCAGTACTGACCTTTCCACAGTGTGACAATCAATACAAATCATATGTTAATCTAAAATACCTCCAAAGATGACTTCACGGTGAAATTCTTGTCAAGGGTTGATCGGCATTTTTTTGAGCTGCTGCACTGTAAACAGAGCAGCATGTAAACAGAACACATATTTCACTTCCGGATCATCACCAAGGCCTTATTACTCCATGTGCACTGTCGCCAAATTACACACTGACAACCACTCTCTCTGCTCATATTCTCAAGAATAAACAATTACCTTTAAATCCATACCAAATATGCATCAATATAACTCTTCTACCACCACCAAAATGAGAGAGGAAAAAATGTTCTAAAAATAGACTGGAACTACATTCGTGGATACTGAACTGGAAGTATTAATTGTGGTGTGATTCCTGACAGGCCCAACTTTTGGGGGCAAATTTTAGTAAAACTTTTATATTTGAATGCCACACCTATTTGAACTTTATACATGAAGTCTTTTTGAATTTCCTTGCATACAAGTCATGTGACACCTGCTGGAAAGTGTGTAGTGCTGGTGTTATACAGGGTGCACGTGCTGATCCATGTGTTCTTGAGAAACCAAAACTAAATTTGCTATATCTTCCTTATTTATAGGACTTTTTCAATGCTGTAAAAACCTAATTGTACTACAAGATGAGGCCTGTCTGAAAATATGTTTAAAGTTTATACATTTGGATCATTTAAAATTTTAATGGAAATTTAAATAAACATTTAAATTTATAAACTAAATTTTATTGAAAAATTAAATTTTCATAAAAGTTTGAAAACAGATTTTGTCAAAGTTTAGACAGAAAAGTTGATCAATCAATGGTCTTTAAAATAAATGGTGGTTTGGGTCTGTGTAACTGGGAACAATTTTCCCAGGGGTAATGAAGTAGCATGACTCATAGTGATTTTGGCAACAAACCGCAATATGCCTGTCAAGGTGCATATAGGTGTACACACTAAAGAAGCAACAATAAGTGCTATGTTCCATATTTATTGTGTCAGGTATATAGGCAGTTATTTGAATAACTAATAGTGCACTCAGATTTAAACATCTGATGGGACCACTTCCATGTTTTATAGGAAAATTGCATTACATTTCAGTGTTGATAACTACAAAAAGCGACTATAAGATAGGAAAATACAGCTTTTAGGCAGGCTTTACCTTACTGAACAATGGTGCTAATCTCTCTCATGAAGATCCAAGCCATATCCTTGAGGTGCTTTATATTAGTGTTGTGATATCATGATCACTTATGGCAGTACACTGCATATGTCCTTATGAAACCTTACTATCACCACCTGACTACTGGAGAGCTTCCAAGCTGATCCACCACTAACACTTTGTTCCAGATACCAGCCTAGACCTGAAAAGATATAAAATGTTTCACTTATATCTAGAAAACAGTAAGATGTATGCAAATGAAGTTAAAATGTGTTAGATATAGTGATTTACAAATAACATTCAGGCTGCAAGCATAGGAAATAAAAACTAAACTTGACAGAGTGACACTCAGAAATGTGAAGTAATAGTCATGTATTAAAGTAATAAATTCATCCTAAAAGTATATGAAGTTTCTATAAGCATATCTGGTCATGCACAGGTGAAATAACTAATCAGGTAGACTATGCATCACAAACTTTAAGGAAATGCGGGGACGGTGAGGTTTGATCATTGGTGGAAACATTAGTACATGCCAGTATACAGGAAAGTCAAGCGACAATGTAGTGAAAAAGAATATATTACTATAAGCAATCTTATTCATGAGGGAAATAATAATTCTGGATATTGCAAGAGAAACAGCCAAATGTGGCCACACATATCAACTACAGGTACCAATACATCCTATATCATAAACTAAATGTGAAATTCTGATCCCCAAAACTTGTAAACAAGAATGGAAATTTGCATATGTGGGACATATACAATGTAATTGTTATGATCAAATGTGCAAAAATAATTCCAATAATCTGTTTGAACATTTAAAGTGTATTTTTAAGGGTGTTTGATACCAATTATTAACCTCAATGGTTCAATAGAATCAGATATCAGCTGATAATGCAATACCGCACTCTATCCAAGTACTGAAGTGAAATATGTTACCATACATGGGCATATTAATGAAGAAAATAACATTTTGGGATACATTTAGTGCACACAGCCAAAAATGTGTCTTACAGATTCACTGTAGGTACAATGTCAGCCTATATGATATACTGAATGTGAACTTTGGATCCCAAACATTGTAAAATATGTGGATATTTGTTCATGTGGGATATGTAACCATGCTAAGATCAGTTGTACACAGTTAAACTCAAAATATCTGTTTGAATATATCTTATGCAATCTTTAGAGTGTCAGTTAGCAAATATTATTAGCAATTGACAATGCATAAATTAAGATAGATCATTAGAATTCACATAACATCATACAGGCCACAATGCCGCGCTTCACTAATCAATATCTTAACCAAACTGAACAATAAAATTGAATGCATTTTGTGTTCACCTTACATCATTTTGCTGTTTTCTTACATCCAAGGGTAAATATACATGTGGGAAGTATATTTTATCCCTTCAGCCTGCATTTCATTCTCAGAAAGTTTAAACTGATTTAGTAGAGAACTTGAGTAGGTTCTAGTATGAAGTTTTCATCACTGTCCTCTCACTAAACACCCTGTAACTATATTTGTTAACAATTACTAAAGGCTATATAAGCATATATGTGTTACTCAGGAAGTCACCCCATCATAAACACATAAATTATCTGATTGGACCCCTAATAAATAGTTTGAATGATCAATACAAAATAGAATCTGTCTTTCATACATTTTAAATGTATGTCTCATTTTGACTTACAAAGATATTTTCTCTGACAAAATTTGACAAATATCCATCATTGTAGCTTGTATATGGTGTAGAAGTATAAACATGCTGATATCATTTGATATAATTTCCAAAAATATTATCTATGTGCATTTTAAGGGGCAAATTTTAATTTTTTAATTTTTTTTAAAAAAATTATTAAAATTTTAAAAAATAAAATTAATTTTTAAATTCTAATGGCATTTTTCTATTTTAAATGTTAATATATATAACACCTACAAATTTCATGTGTTTATCATTAATATTAAAAATTTTATAGCATATTAAAGTTTCATCAATACCGCCTGTACAGGACATAGACCACAATTAATTTTACTATATGTTCTCTACATATATTTCTCAGTACTGACCTTTCCACAGTGTGACAATCAATACAAATAATATGTTGATCTAAAATACCTCCAAAGATGACTTCACGGTGAAATTCTTGTCAAGGGTTGATCGGCATTTTTTTGAGCTGCTGCACTGTAAACAGAGCAGCATGTAAACAGAACACATATTTCACTTCCGGATCATCACCAAGGCCTTATTACTCCATGTGCACTGTCGCCAAATTACACACTGACAACCACTCTCTCTGCTCATATTCTCAAGAATAAACAATTACCTTTAAATCCATACCAAATATGCATCAATATAACTCTTCTACCACCACCAAAATGAGAGAGGAAAAAATGTTCTAAAAATAGACTGGAACTACATTCGTGGGTACTGAACTGGAAGTATTAATTGTGGTGTGATTCCATATGGACATCCAATATGGCCACCATGGCAGCCATCTTGAAAATCTTTTCATCACTACTTCCTCTGAATGGAAATTATATTTTTTTACAAGATTTTATATTGTATCTTGTTTGTCTTAAATGAATATGGACCTACTAAGACATCCAAAATGGCAAATACAGCAGCCATCTTGAAGCTATTTGTACTGCTATTCCCCTGAAATGGATGATCATATCAACATTTAGTTTCAGCTAGTTTGTGCTAATTAGTGTACTGATCTGATGTCCAGTATTGCTGCCATGGCAGCTCTCTTGAAAATATTATTAAAGTCTGAATACAAATGTCATATCAACATGGAATTTCACATGAGATTTCTTATGGTATCTGGATGGTATTGATTAAAAATGGCACCAGCCTGACATCTGTTATGACCAATATGACAACCTCCTTGAAAATCCTTTTATTGCCACTCCTCTGAATGGAAAGTCATATTGACATGAGGTGTTCACCAGAAGGTTTCTAATGTCTATTTGGTTTTATATGTAAATGGTGCCATTCTTACATCCATTATGACTGTCAGAGTAGCTACTTTTAAAACCTATATTGATGAAATAATACAGAGGTGTTTTCATCAAGCAGCAGAAAAAGAATAAAAGACCTTAAGAAGAATTCCTAGAAATTCTTTCATCCAGTAGAGCATCAGTCCCTTCGAGGGACTCTTGTTTTAATGTATTACAAATAATGCTTATCTGACAGTAAATATGGATGAAGATATTGAAAATAAAATAAAAAATCTTTTAAAATGCATATTTCACAACTACTTTATGGAATTTGAGGAAATTTCGAAAAAAATTAGACTAATGAGATTTCATACACATACGTCAGCCAGACGAGAGATCTCAGTGGACACATGCTCATTTATATTGCTTAGCTTTACAGCTGCTTAAGACAAACTACAGATTTGTGTGACTCTTAAAGATGTGTCAGGTATTACATTGGGTGGTAACATCTTTGTCATTTAACAAATCACACCTATCAACACTATCATCACTCAATACAGTGGACAAGGAATATAAATTCACCAATTCCTTCTTTCAAGTCTTAAAGTGTTAAATCTCACAATATTTATAAATACATTTAGTGGATGGGGAATAATGAGGTCTTGACAGTGGAAGAAACTGGTGTGTCCTCAAATAAACCTACCATGGATGAATGACCATTAATTATTGCATGTATTTACACTGGGTAATGGATTTTTTCATTATCCAAGGTAAACCAAGACGTTTATCCTCACTAGTCCATCGGGGTTACATATGTACAATAAAATGTTATTTTCTGTTTAAGGTGAACTCGATGTTGTTAATGTTACTGCAGTAGACAATGCATCTCCTTTGTTGATTGCTGCACAAGGTGGCCATCACAGATGTGTGAAGATGCTTCTTCAGTATGGAGCTGATGCAAATATTGTTGTGGATGATAAAAAAGCAGCCCCACTACATTATGCTGTTATCAAAAACTTTCCTAGGTAGGGAAAATGATTTGTCTCCTGAACTGTTTTTTTAAAAAAAATATCCATCCAAATTAATTTATTTATATCAGAAAAATGTAGCAGTTATACAGCAACTAATATAAATTTGTTAGTATATATAAAAAATCCATCAATTCATTCATATATCTGTCCTTTCATCCATCTGTCCATCCATCCATTGTTCTGTCTGTCAACCAGTCTTGTGAACACAACTATAGTCATGTATGTGCTCTTATTCACTTATTGCAGCTATTTTGTAGAATCAGATTAAACATGCCTCTAAATGGTATTTATTCACTTTTTTTCACTCCTTGTACATCAAATTCTACTGCAGATGATTGCATTAATTCCTTTGAGAAATGCTTAACGGCAAATTCAATGATAACATACTTACACATCTTAAGTGTGCTGATTTCTTAAAATTTTATTTTTGAATATACAAAGACAGCCGTGATATGGAAGCTAACATTTGTTCCTTTTCACTGGTATTCATGTAAGTTTTGAAAATAAATTGAAACAATGCATCACTTTTTAAAGTGACACAACATAGTGCTTCATGCATGAACATCAGTGAGCCAATTGTTCAGAAGATTTGGAGAAAATAAAATCATGTGATGAATTCGTAAAGGCCAGAAGAAAAACAGATCATTTTGACGACAATATGATTAATATGGAGATCCACTGATTCTAATGAGTTTGTTACCATTCTAGAACCCATATTTCTAATCCATTTTTCATCAAACTTGGAAAATGCTAGGTGTTCTTGTGTCTGGCTACACTTGATCTTGTGTCTGATTGACTACACTTGTTACTATTCTGTAGGCTGATAAGATTTTGATCAGACTTGGAATATAATTAAGATCTCACAGAAATTTGATAATGAGTCAGATCCATACATAATAATGAGTTAATCTTTAATCTGATTGGCTGCACATGTTATTCTGGAGACCATTTTTTTTTTATGAGATTTTTTTAAAATAAACTTGGAATACAGGCTTATGTGGTCAAGGTCAAGGTCAAGATCTCACATATTTTGATTTGTTCATATTATTGATGTGATCTTGCATCTGATTGACTGAACTTGTCACCACTCAAAAAAACGACGGTAGTTTTTTTTTGGCCAAATTCAGTAAATTTGGCAGGTAAACTTAAATCATGAAGATATCCAGTGAGTTTCACTGTGAGCAAGATTTGCACATAATCATGAAATTTAAGAGTTTAGTTCTCAAATTGAAAGCAATTTAAATGACTTTAGTTTCTTTTAAAAATCAAAGATGTATTGATTTTAATGGAATATTTCAAATTAGCGAACCTTAGGTATTAAAAGAATATATTATCATTTAAAACTAAATATTAGGAATAAAAAGAAAATGTACCTTTACAATTTACTTTGTATGGACAGTTGCATCCACTTTGCAAGTCAGGATCATAAATCTAGACAGAACTATCAGTAACTGTTTTTGCAAGTAAACAATTTTTCTTTCGAATGAATATTTATTTTGCTCCATGAAAAACACAATTTATGTAAAAACCTTATAAAAGTTTATTCATTTATTGCAGTTATTTCTAAATGCTTTGCAAAATTTGAAACTCATAAATATTTTGGAATCTAGTTTTTGGTTTGTTTAGTAAAATAGATTTTAACTACTGCTAGTCCAGCCATATTAAAGTGCCTGAAACATTTGTTGTTTATGTTTTGACATGTATTATGCATAACCTTTTATGGCATTATCCAGTTCATTACGTTTCAGATCATTTAGAAAATATATTTTATATTTATAGCTTTAACAAATCAACAGATTATCTCAATATTCTTTTTTTTGAAACACTTTTAGCTTCTAAGTACCCAGAATGAATAAACCCATGCCCCAAGGGAAGCAAAATATGATTGTTTTTGTTTACATGTAAATTATTTTGAAAGACACATGACCACAAATTAAAGCTTCATTTGTTGCTTACCTTTATCATAGCTGTTATGAATTTGAAAATAGGCAAGACACTACACATATAACTTATACCTTTATCTTTGAAAAGAATTTATATTAGTCAAATGGGTACAATCAACAGGAGAGAAACGTTTGACAGTTTGTCTACATATGTTTTGTCCATATAATAAACCTAACAAGTGAAATGGACAAATTGTGTGATATTAGGTCCCCTTGGGTGTCTGGTGTTTTTAGAAAAACAAATTTTACTCACTTTCAATTTTCAGTATAATGCTATTAGTACACATTAAGGACATTGTAAGAAATGCTACCACTATGACATCCAGTATAGCTGCTGGATGGCCTGCTTCAAAA
Source organism: Unio delphinus (assembly GCA_029339505.1). NCBI lineage: Eukaryota > Metazoa > Mollusca > Bivalvia > Unionida > Unionidae > Unio > Unio delphinus. The sequence continues at coordinate 4,009,726 of JAQISU010001252.1, forward strand.
TTTCAATACTGGTTCTTCTTCTGAATGGATGGATGCATTGGTTCTAAATGAAACTTTTGCCTATTGGATAGCCAGTATGGCCACCATCGTGGTTGTCTTAGAAATCTTTGTTATCACTTCTACCTTCAAATTACAGTGTACTTGACCTATGGCTACAGTTACATCTGAGGAAATGAAAGAAACTGTGAGTTCTCCTCTACCATATATGCCTTCTTTATTGTGTTGCTTGGTGCAGCTAACAGTGATGAAGTTGATTTTTCGGGGCAGATTTTTTTTATATATAATATAATATGAATATATTATCGATAGGAAAGAAGAAATTTTTGTCTTTTAGGAGGACTGGATATGGGAAGTAGTAGTGCTTTTTATTCCTAATGTTAATGTGATTTATGTCAATGTATATATTGGTGGGGGGGGGGGGAGCCTGCTTGTGATTAGTGACAACAAGTCAGCAGAAATATTATATGTAAAAATATTGTTTACAGTTGAAATATTTTGGTTTGACTTCACACCAGCCATTCACTTATGAAATTTGAGTATCAGTCCTAGGCCATTATTCAAGGTCACCATGCAGAACTACTTTTCTGATGTGATAAATATTATTGATGACAAATTTGCACAGAAGACTGAATTTGTTAGTGCTACAGCTAGTCCATGTTGACATTTACCTTTGCCAAACCATTTTAGATATTGCCAGTGGCAACTAATTATTTTATGAGCTATGGAACCAATCTTTGTATGGTTGTATATTAAATACAATACTTAAATGAATGAAGGAAACTGATTGACTGAAATAAATTACCAGAAGAAATGTATACAATTTTTTAGAAGAATCCTACATACAGTATGGATAAATATTACACAGATGGAAAATTTGAATCTAAAACCATTTTCATTTTATTGCTGTTACTGAACAGATACTACTTGACTTAAAAATGTGGAAATCTTACTGGGTTAGATTTGTATAGTGGGAATCGTTCTATAAAAGAATGAGCAGCACATTACATTATTTAAAAACTTCCCTCTTTAATTATTCATAGGATGCTAATGTGATTTTCTAGTCTTACCACAAAAAGGACAGTAATATGACCAAATATTGATATTTTTGTCTATGGGAAATAGTTGTGTCTGTCTTTCTGGACAGTTATACTGGAAACATCAGACCAAATATCTAACAGAGGATGGGAAATAACTTTGACTAACTTTTATATTAACTGGGAGAACCAGTGGAATAAAGTTTTGACTATTTTCTTTCTTCATATCTTGTCATTTTTATGGTGGAGCATACATTTCCAGTAAATGTTTAATATTCACATTAGCTGTCAGCATTTTTAAGTGAGTTTCAGACACATTTTCTGTCTGTAGTAGTGTCAAAATATTTATTCGTACTGCACTGACTCTACACTCTAAACATGTAAAAAATGAATACTGTGGTTATTTGGATTGCACTGACTCTACACTCTAAACATGTTAAATATGAATACTGTGGTTATTTGGATTGCACTGACTCTACACTCTAAACATGTTAAATATGAATACTGTGGTTATTCGGATGATACTGACTCTATACTCTAATCATGTTAAATATGAATACTGGAGTCAAAAATGGACAAGCACACAATTGTCAAAATTTCTGCAAGGGAACTAATTTATGAAAACTACTTTCTACAAAACTTTAAACTGTTGTATTAATGACAAGTTTTCAGAAACATCTTTACATTGCAAAAATGATAAATTGACTGGAAATATTTGATCATGCTAGAAGTTTGAAGTTTACAGTAAAGGAAGACATGTTATGACACACTTGCTATGTTTTTGAATCTGGTTTTGGTTTTCAAAAAGTAAGAAAAGTATGAAAACAACTAAAAATAATGTTTTTGTAATACACAGTTGATGCCTTTCCCTGTTTTATTTCAAAATGGGCACAAGAATACATGTATTAACAACTTTATGTTCCATTTTTAGATGTTTGAAATTGTTACTGCCAGTGACAGATTTGGAAACAGCACTGTCTACAGAGATCCAGTACCACCCTTTGATAACAGCGGTGGAACATGAAGATACAACCTGCCTAAAATTGCTAATAGATGCTGGTTATGATTTCCATTTTCGTTTTGACTACAGAGTGTTAGGTCACAGGTTTCTTCCTCTTAGTGCCCCCAACAGCTTTGGCTTTGAACCAGTTATCTCACTTCTTTGCCACGCTATTTCTGCTGAAGCAACTGAGTTATTGCTGGAGTCTGGACTCTCTCCAAATCCCATAGAGCAATATCCATTAGAGTACCCTCCCTTAATTAAGGCAATCTTCAATAATGAAGATAGAATTTGTAAACTCTTACTTAAACATGGAGCCAATGTAAACATTTACAGCAGACTTGTATGTGGAAATTTACCACTTTACTGTGCAGTTACATATTTTCCTGCCCGCAAATTCATTCCATATTTATTGCTAGCTGGGGCTGAGCCAGAATCACTGTTCAGATGCCAATTTCTTGGAGAACATTTTCAACATGAACAACAGGGAAAGAAATGTCTGCAAATTGAGTTAAAAAATTGTGGTCTCTATGTAACTCTTGGCCTATTACTGTGTTTCTGTTCTAACCTAAGTATAGCTGATAATGGTGCTAAGTGCTTAAGAGATAAGGAATCACAAGGGGAACCAGACATCACTTTGTTGACATTACAAGGTATTGGTATTTATTCTCTCTCTCTCTCTCTCTCTCTCTCTCTCTCTCTCTCTCTCTCTCTCTCTCTCTCTCTCTCTCTCTCTCTCTCTCTCTCTCTCTATGAATTGAAGTGAAATGGAATGGAAGAAAATATATGAAAATAAATGACTCCAATATTTTATTTTTTTTTACGATAAATGACTTCAGGAGATTGTTAAGTGATGTTAAATATGAAATACAAAAGAGATTATAACACCAGTTCTTTGCCTGCTAAATTCATTGCACATTAAATGTAAGGACATTTGTGCTGTTATGCAGTTGCTGACTTGCGAAGAAAGGATTGGTGTGTGGGTGACAACTAAATTGGATATCCATGATAAATGTATAAGAGTGGTTGAGTGGTAAAGGCATTGAACTCATGACCAGAATGATGTGGGTTAAATTTGCACCATTAAAGCCCATGGTTGGTCCCTTTGGTACACCACTTACTTTAGAACAATATAACCATCAGAATATTGCATGCCCATCATTGTGTATTTATGGACTTATTGACCCAAACTGGACTAGCTGACTTCCATGAAAATATATTATGAGTCACCAGTAGTGGTGTTACATTTTTACTTTTTTAAGTTCCAGAGGTCATGCACACAGTTTTTTTTTTTTTTTTTAGGGTTTAACGCCATTTTTCAGCACTCGATAGGCTATACATGGCGGCCAGTATTGTTGGTGGAGGAAGAACCCGGGAAAACCCCTGGAAAGAACCACCCACCCACGAGAAGTTACTGGCAAGCTTTCTCACATAATTACATTAGCCGAATCTTAGACTCAAACCCACGCAGACAGAGGTGAGACGGCAGTGATCCATAACGGAAAGTGCTTTAGACCACTCAGCCACTCGGGGCCCCCTCATAAACACAGGCAACTTAACAAAGTCATTAAAAAATGTAAACTTTGCCTTTTTTATAATGAAAGCAATAATGACTACACCCCAATATTTTTTAGATGTACTTGGAGTGAAAATACTATATGGCTTTTGAGATGCCCTTCAACCCAGCCAAGTAATTACTGTTCTATTCCCAGGCTAAATGTATTTTCAGCCCTCACAGGAGTTGATATCAATTGCACTGACAAAACAAACTCTTGCTCATTTACAGGTATATGTTTTAAACAGCTGATTGTTCATTAAAGCACAACTCATTACTGGAAATTACAAGTATTATCAATTGGAAATACTGGGACACACACTTTCAAGTCCTAGATCAGTGATTTTTTTGATCTAGCAATAGATCTTACCCAGAAGATAATATCTAGACTGAATCTTCTCAAACGGCCTCAGACTCGAAGTGTTCTATTCTTGTGCAGACTGACTTTTTCTTCATGCCTTGCTCTTGTCAGGAGAGTACTGCTGCATAATTATTTCAACCCTTTGATTGTGGAAAGAATTTCATGAGCAGGGAGGCTCTCCACACGTGAGGGAAAATTGCATGTGTTTTAGGGACTGGTCAATAACGTCATTCTTTTTGAGTGCCTCAGTCCCATAAGTAGCTGACTTTCTTTGGCTATTCGAGGAGAAAATATTGGCCACAATTACTATTAAAGGCTGCTGCTCTGTGATATCAGACACTTTCAGTCATCATGAAATTGAATCTTTATCATGACTAAGAACTCTCAAACTTTTTTTTCCAACTTTTATTTGCATAGGCCAAAATCGTTCACACAGCTTAGGAAGTGAACTATTTCCTGCATTCTGACATGGCAGAAAATTCTAACAAATTTTGGCCCTAGGCCAGGACCGCACTAAAGCTTCTTGATACAAAATCTGTTTCCAGATAGCATTAGCTTCAGCATGCAAAGTCAGTGAGTGACATGTCCTCTCTGTCGGTCCAGCTAGTTTTAAGTTTAGATCAGATGACTTGGCAGTCCTTATGATGCAACCCAGTTTTGTTAACAAGAATGGGTTACTATCAGTGGCAATCAGAAAGTCATCATACAACCTCTCTCCTGTATAGATGTCCGGAGAAGTTTTCAAATAAGATCTGGTTTTATTCTCAAGCGGTTTCTGAACTGAGTCAATTCACTGAGATGGGAAAGTATTTATTTCTTCAAGATATAACCCCTCAAGTATTCTTGTTTGTGGTTAAATTGGGTAACCATATCCTGACACTGGAAATTGTATTTGATATGAAGATCTATTTCTTCTTTCCAAATTTAAGCCTCCACTTGTGCTCTCAAGCTAAGAAATTGGGTTATTCATTATATGGGGAATCCAACCTTCTTCTCTAGTAGGTTATCCAAGGTATAAGTAGGATGCTCGACATTTCCTCTTATTCGTACCTATTCTTTTAACATTAATTTGATCAGGGAATGTATTTGAAAAAGAAAGCAAACTTTTCAGTAAATTATGTTTCTTGTGGAATACTTACCTGAATACATTACTTTAATACCCTCCCATCATGCCTGCAAAATGTTGTATTCATGATGTTCCACAAAACTTAAAACGAGCACTACCCAATTAGTAGCAAGGGAGGTAATGGGCAAGAGTTATTGCCATTTGTTTACATAATACAAGCAGGTAAGATAAATATTCGTCACTTGGGAGGATTGGATCAGAAATGTAGTATGGCTTTTATTCCCAAATATTAAAGTAAGTATTCTAGGAGAAAGATAATTTACTGACAAATTTGCTTTCTAAAGGAATGAATTTGACAACAACAGTAATCAATGCAAATAAGTGTTGTTTCAAAAATGCCTGCAAATTCGACAATCTGTATGATTTTGTATGGCAATGGTTTAGCTGCATTATGAACAAAATATTCCAGTCTCAGTCCCTATAATAACACTTTTTAAATGAATTATTTTTTTACATCGTCAAAAATCTCAGTAAACCGAAAACCTCTTAAAACCAAATTTTGTTTCAGGTTCCAAGGTTTGTGAGTCTTTTGAGCATGCCTTATATCTCTATGGTGGCTATTCCAGACATTTGGCTGCCTGTTTAAAATTAACTTGGATGGTGCATTATCAGATCTAATATAAATGATAAAAATAAATTTTAGTTCATAAACTTAGATCGTTTTTGTTTTTCTTACAGAGTCAACAAACACTTTGTCTCATGCTTGTCGTCGTCAAATCATCCTACAGATGGCAGCCAACACTAAATACACACCAGCTTCCATAGCCACACTCCAGATTCCATCCATTCTCAAAGACTACCTTCTTTTTAAAGAATATGGAGAGATTGGAATAAATGTCATAGATGCATTTTCCAATTTATGCTAATTAATTGTAGTTGTACATTGCTCATTCATTATGAAAGTGTTTATAGGAACCACAAAAGTATACTGCATTATAAATGAGGACACCTTATACTGTGCTATGCTTGAAGTAATCCCTTGTATAACGGAAAATAGTTTCATAAACTTCAAAGAATAAAGTATTTAATCACATGTTGTAGTTTTATTTTGTTTGCATGAAGAATGCATCCACAAAAAGTTGTGCATCCCATGCCTTATTGTTTTTGTAACAAAATCTATTCCAGCTTATGGATTGATGCTGTCTGTTTCTCTGTCCATGCATCCATTTGAATGGCATCAACAGAAAGGCTATGGTCAGTGTCGAGATCGTTTTCTAAGAGATTATTAGTGTTAAAATAAAATAAATTTATCTTTAGATGCTATTTGGAGTACAGCCCCTTCATAATCCATTGATTTTTGACAAACTTTGCATTTGGATTATTTTGTCAGGCATGCCTATGGCATCACCTAACATGGTATGCAGTTACGTCATGAGGATTAATGTGTTCATTGATTCAAATTGAGTTACTCTTTGTTAGGGTTTGCATTTTCTCAGGCACTATTATTTGTACATAATTATTATTATTATTATTATTATTATTATTATTATTATTATTATTAAGTTGGCATTGAGATGTTTCATATAGAGCTATATAACAATTTTGTGAAAAATAGATTACTGACCTAAATTTCACAGTCCAATCTTTTTTTTATCAGGTTCTGTTGTTTATTGAATCACTTAACTTAGTATGTGATTGCATCATGAAAAATACAGCCTTCAACAAAAAATAGGACATTGTGACCTATATTAATGGTTCAGTGATTTGTGTTTTCCTTAGTGTTGAGTTTAGATTCTCATTGTTTGTGTTTAGGTTATTTTCTAGGACACTGTTGATCATATATCACGAAAGATGGTTTTAAGATGTTTTGATCTGTTTTCAGAAGAAGCTAACATTGTACAAATGTATAACCCCATAAATGAAAATAAATTTGCAGTATTCATGGTTTTCTGTCATTGGTGGTTTTCATAGTACCAGGTTAAGGATTCTGCCAGATATATTCTGAATTTCAACAAGCAACTCAAATAAAATTGATAGGACTGGATCAGGAACCAGGCTAATATTGACATCAAAATGTACATCAGCCCCAGATACAGATTAATATGGGTACAAAGGATTGGAATCAATTGAAGATTTTACTTACAAATAACAAAATGAGAACTTACATGTAATTTTACAGAATTATGTCAAACAAAACTCGCAATTATTACAGAATACGCCATTTTGTTCTGTCTGATTTAGTGTTCTTAATGAATGTTCTTAACGCCTGCAAATCGATCTCTGATTTAATAATCTTAATGCCTGCAAAATCTCAGTCTGATTTAATATTCTTAATGAATGTTCTTAATGCCTGCAAGATCTGTCTGATTTAATAGTCTTAACACATCCAGAAAACAAAATTGAATTATTACAACTTAAGACTATCTAGGGTCACCAACTCCTCTCATTCTGCATTGAAACTTGGTTCATGTAGTTAACTGAAATATTATCTATTTTCTGTTCAGATGCAGGTGGAAGAAACTGATTTAATCTGACTGTTCATTACAAGTACTTAGGAAGACACTTGGAAATAGTGATTGTAGTTCAGACAAGGAAGTAAAGCTTATATCAGTTACTTTAATTCAATTCCTTAGTACAAGTTTTTTTCTGTGCCAAGTCATGTGGATATAATTGAAGTTGTCATATTGAATTCCAACATGTATACACTGATCAATTAATTTAGATTGCTACAAGCAGTAATGCTGTCATCCAAAAGATAAGATAGTATGGTACTGTTCATAACACTATTTCAGCTATCTGATCAGTAAGTAACCCATGGCTACCAATGATGACCTGTGTAAAATGTAGATTTCTTATAGACAGACTTCTTTCAATGGATAATGTAAGATTTAACAGACTGCTGTAAAATACTTTTGCAAAATTGTGATGGTATACTTAATCTTTTTCATACAATTACTTGTAAGTATACTTTAACATCCCATAGCAGACTTCTTCAACAACTCGCACACGTTTCCAGCCAACGTCTGACATTTCCTACATTCATTTGTGCATTTTGTTACTAACATTCTACACTAGGTACATTTCTTGGAACCAATGTAATGTTTCTCACAAATTACTGTTCTTTCGAATGACATGGTCTTGACAAAAAAAAAGTGGCACACAATTTTCTCCAAAGGAAAAAAATCTAACCAGGTGCCCAATATTCTCAGTGCTTAGCTAAAAATATGAAGAGGGTTTTGGATGGAAATACTGCATGATCTTGAGAGTGCAGTATATCCATCTGACAAAATGAGTTCATATTTTCCTATACAAATGCTGTAACCTTTTTATTATATGCTCATTTTCTTATTCTACCTAAGGCTTAATTATATAAACACAAATACACTACAAGAAACAAAGTAACAATGTACCGGTATGCTGTATTCCAAACTAAATACATAAGAGCAGATTCATCATTATACAACAGCGTTATTAATGTGCACATATCTCTGCCTAAATAAAATTGAACTTAGTCATGCACTTGACATAATTTTAGAAGGAAAATGGCATTTTGGTCTACCTGAATTTATACTGTGACTGAATGTGCATTGCAACAACCTTTCCATTTGACCTGGAATTAATAGATTTTGATATTTTTGTCGATTCTACAAAGTTTTGTGACTATGGATGGATTTATGTGTGCCAATTCTACTCTAAATAAATCAGATTGAAGAGAGGGAGAAGCGTGTTGACTTATGCTTGTGTGTTTCTGTTCTGTCATTGACTGTTTGAAATAATAATTTGGGGAAAATATGAAGTCTTTCAATTGCAATTATCAATGACACTGGAATTTAATATTTATTTCATTTTGAGTGAAGTAAGGAGAATGTAGTTGGATTATAATCGAGATTACATTACAGTTTCAAAATGTGTAATCAAGCTTGAGAACACATGAAATGGCTTGTAATTCAGAATTGCAGAACTAAGAAAGTACATTTTGAAGAAATTGAGGATGTAAAACTAAGTATATTTTTTGCCATTCTTATTCCCCCTGTCCCAGTCCAGTGATGAATAATTTTTTTAAAAAAAACGAGGAGGTGATTATGCAGCAAATTTAACAAAATTACGGGGGATTCCATGGACTGCATACCCAGGAGAAAAACATTCCAGGATATAATTACAGCAGTCCTGGGACCAGACTTGACATCCAACCTGACAGTCAAGATCAACCAAAAGGTGAATATCTGATCAATTAAATTGATCAAGCTTGTCACGTTCACAATATGTCTTATAAAAGTAACAATATGCGGAATGGACATATCGCAAATGTAAAATTAATTCACGCACTAATTTCCATTAAAAAAATCTTTCAAAGATTCATTGGCTAACTGGTTAGTAAGTCTCTGATGAAAGGTAAACTAGTATTATGGGCTGGTCATTGATATTATGGAATCCATTTATTATAGTCCAAGAGGATGCTGGAGAGGCAGAGTAGCGATTAGTACACCTGCTGAAGCAGCAAATGTTACTCGTGCTTCTGATAAAAATTGGTTATCACGACAGGCAATATGGAACATTTATCTACCACCGCCTAAAAGAATTGAATGTGCGCATTTTGGTGTCAGTGTTCCTAATGAAGTTCATCAGGCTGATATTTTTGTTTTACCACATGATACTTTCAAAGTGCGAAGACGTCAAATACATACAAATACGCAGCTAACAGTAGTTAATGTTGCAAGCAGATACAAAGAAGCAGAGCCGTTATTGACAAAGACAGCAGCAGACGTTGCGTCTGCGTTTGAACGAATTTATCAACTTGGTGGTCTACGATGACCATGGCTACTACAGGTTGATCCTGGCAAAGAATTTCAGGATGTAGTATCATCCATCGCTGATGAAGCAACATAACGTTGAAATACGACAAGGACATATTGCAATACACCATAATCATGCAATTATTGAGCGCCTCGACTTTGATTACCTTCAAAACAGGCCAGCATCTTATTTTCACGTGTATGACCGCGACTACTATTGTTTCTATCTATGGTAAATTGTCTCTGATGCTTATCCGAATACTGCCAAAACATTATTGTGTTACAATTCACACAATGATTATTCTGTTGCTTTTTCAGCATCATTTAAATTCAACATGAATATCAAAGTCGCAATTTTATTTTCTGGCACTCTGTTTATAACTAACAAAGTTTTTTTTCTTACTATATCATCGTTAACATTTTCGTTGTTGGTGTCAGTAACATTTACAATAACCATCCGCAGCTGAGTTATTTTTCTAACTCATGATACTGTGAGATATACTAAATTTTACCACTCGATACTATCATCAATAATTCAAACAACTGTATCAGAAATAGTTAACCCCTGAGATGAGTTGATTGTCAATGCGTATCCTAGCCTCCACGGAAATTTGTCAGCGCGTAGTGCATCCTCAACAGCACTGATAGGAACTTGAACAATATCATTTAACAAAACATTCTGTTTCCTCCTTGACACTGTCAAGGGTCCTGGTATATCAAGGTCAATATTCTGTCCTCGTGTATCAGCTGGTCTATAACATAACAGTACAGGCAATCAGTACTGAAAATGTTTCTATTTGCAACTGAAGTAATTGATGTTGAAGTGTATCACGAACTTTCTACTTGCCACTATCAAATCATTTGGTCTCGGATTATTCCAAAAATCGTTTATGGAGGTTTCTGAAATTATTTCACGTGCTATTTTAGACTGATTAATTTCTTAAACTTTTAATTTTGGATCAAGCTCTCTATGATCATCAGTTATCTCATTGTAATAATCTACAAAATCCTTCAACCAATCGTGCAGAGACAATCCAACAAATGGTGGTGGTTGACCATGATCGTCACACATGATCACAGCTGTATTCTTTATCAATAACCAATCAAGAAGCATTTTAATATATCTAGCGATACTGTGCATATTTCATCCCAAATTATTATTTCAGGTATATATTTCTCACCCATTCTATCAGGTGTCCATTTATCTCCCTTGTACCGAACAAAACTATGATAAGTACATGACTTTACACCTCTCTCTATTTCATTTCTCTCTCGAGTATGTGGGTAGGATTTAAGACAACTAAATCCGAATTTTGTCTAAATAATTTGATCACTAGTTTTACCGCAACCACCAGGCCCATTAGGCAGGGCTCGAAATTGGCGGTAGTCCGCTAGCCCGAGGCTAGTAGATTTCCTGTCGGGCTAGTAACTATCATAATGTTATTAGTCTGATGAGCTAGTAAATTTGGTTTATCAACAGTCAGCGTTTGTTTACTCAATACCCCAATAAAGACGTGACTTCAGCATATATTCGGTAGAATCAGCGCAGTGACCGTTGTAAACACAGTCATAAAATATTAACATGAGAAGATGAAGCCAATTTCTGCCTCAGAAATGTGTTTCTATTACAAGAAGCCATCTGATTTTGTGCATTTCTCTTAACAGCGCCAATCACGGTCCCGTCATTAACAAACAACGGAAGTTTGGTAATTTATATCCTAATTAATCTGACGGCGAATTAAATGAAAATTTTCACACTTTATTCACGCGACCACATTAACAAACTACAAAACTAGAACACATGGTATCAACTATTCAAATAAATTAGTTTGCACGCTTGCTTGTTTGTTTCCTTTTTATTTTTTAAGCTTTGCTTGCCAAACGCGCTAACAATCACAAACGGGAAACTGCATAATTTACGTTTAATTTAGATCAATTTATTATGATCACATTACTGACACATTATTTCCATACAACTACTTTTTCTATGTCAATAAAACTTTTTTAAACAATATTTTCCCCTTACAAGACTGAACAATTAATTTAGTACACGTGGAGATATCCAAGCAGAATGCCATACATTTGTTGGGAATTAAAATCTCTCAGCATGGGCATCTAAGATTTAAAAAATTTCTGCTTAGTATTAATTTCAACAATACATTGAGGTCCGATTAATTAGGAGCACCTATTAAGCTTATGCTATTAATGATGAGACCGTAATGGGCGATGCAACGCGCCGACTCATGGCTTCGTTTGATGGGAACACATTTTCCAAGGTGAAACTATCTTTTGAGGTTAATATTTTATAAACAGTGTTTACAATAGCCACTGCTATGATCCTGCAGAAGTCCAGACTTTATTAGAGAGAGACCATTTACTTGGGGGGGTGGGGTGCAAAGGTACGTGTTTTGAAATGCGTGTCTTGCTCGGACATTCTTATATTAAGGACACTGCCCTTCCATTTCTTACTTTAAATAATTCGCGTCAGCTATACTGTAACATCTCGTATTTAATAAAGAGGCACAATTCCTGCTATATAAGACAGGCAAAATGTGGCGTTTTGAATCAGGTGTTTAGCCTCCGGAAAAAGAAAAAGTTGAATGAAAATGAAATAAAAGAGAGGGATAATTCTTATGATAGGGAAAAGCGTAATCGGACGTTTCAGAAGACATGGACAAAAGACAGGGAATGGCTGAATTATGATGAGAACAAGAACGTTATGCAGTGTAACTGGTGTATGGAATTCTCAAAAACAAACAGAGAAAACATCCAGTTTTGTTGCGGGTTGTTCGAACTTTAAAATTGAATTGGATATAAAAATGGTGGAGTGACTGGAGATCTTGTTTGAGACCTTGGGTTCTTTCCGACCTACTCATTATAATCTTCCTTACAAATGACATTCCAACAAATGATCCGTCACCAGCAATACGTTTGTGGAATGTTTCAAAAGGACGGGTAAGACGACCAAAACAAACCCCATATAGACCCAGAGTGCAGGTGGAGGACGAAAAATGACATTTGGATCCCTTTCTGGAATTGGATCCAGATTATCTTGAGAAACAAGAAATGTTAATTGATTGATTGATGATTTGAAGTAGGATTTATATTTATGTACCTCTGCATGTCATATGATAATGCTATTTATGAAAAAAAATTGTTAATCTCAATTCAAGTGTGTGACAGTTTTGTGGACAGGACTAGTAAATGTTTGGCAGGACTAGTAAATTTCTTAGTACACTAGTCCTTCTGGCTACCAAGAAATTTGTGATAATTCAAGCCCTGTTAAGGTAAACAGTCTTATGTCTGGATACTGGATCGGACACATATTGCATAGGTGGTAATTCTGATATCTACTTGCTACAATACGTATCTTCGATTTCAACATCTGCGGATTCAGCATAATTATATATATATATATATATATATATATATATATATATATATATATATATATATATATATATATATATATATATATATATATATATATATATATCCGTTGCAACCCTGACTGCAGTGTCAGGGAATCTAGTTATCATCTAACATAATAATTTTGGCCATCTATTCTTAGTGAGACCTCGTTAACTTTGAGTTTGTCAAATATCATATGGTTATGTTGTTTGCGAGTTTAATCGGTACATATTTTGGAACGCAGCAAACATATGTCGTGGCGCAGAAACACCTTGTTGTGAATTGTGATGCTATTTGCCAAGTAAATATACCACCTCGAACAGCACCTTGAAGACTATATGCTATTGTTAGCCATGATAGTAATAATTTACCACCTGTATACATAACTGACAATAATTTATCTTCTTCAGTGATCGATGGGGTCATAACAGGCATCCACAACACAGGCACTTGATTCTGAGTAAATTCATGTATACACTCACCATATATGGTGAGTGTATACATGAATTTACTCAGAATCAAGTGCCTGTGATCCACAATGAGAGTTTTGATAATATTACTTTACCAACATCAGCAACACCTGCACCTCGCCAGATTGCATAATTATCATCACTTTTTCTTACAAGCACTACTGTTGTTTAGCTCCAAAGATAATCTTTCTAACATTTCTGAAAAATCCAAATATATGAGACAGTGGCATTGCACAATAAAATCTTCTACTTTCTCCTTGCAACATAGATTCACGTGTTGCAAATCAAATCCTAAGTTGTCAGTAGCACTAACACCTTTTATAACATCAGCACCAGCTGGTCTATTTTCAAAATCATCTGGTTATGGATCAGTTGCAGTATTTTGTGCTGTCCGTAATTTAACAGTAGTTAATGGGGACGATATAGCGTCAAGGGAAAATCCAGTTAAAAAGGGCTTGGGATACTATGGGGTCAAGATTTATAGCGTCAAGGGAAATCCCAGTCAAAAACAGCTTGGGATACTATGGCGTCAAAACAGCTTGGGATACTATGGCGTCAAGGGGAATTTAACATGGTGGGACTATATAGCGTCAAGGGAAATTGAACATGGTGGGACTGTATAGGGACATGGAAAATTGAACATGTTGGGATTGTATAGGGACAAGAAAAAAAATGGAACATGGTGGGATGGTATAAGGACAAGGGAAATTAAACATGGTGGGACTATATAGGGACAAGGGAAATGGAACATGGGGAATATTATTTGTATATGGGACTGTCTAGCGACAAGGGGAAAATGGAGGCAAAGAAAGCTAATATCTTTTCGAGATATATGAGTGGCCCTAAAAACAAGCCACACAATCTCCTATCAAAACAGAAGGGAAGGAAAATAAAATGGCACAATCTCCTATACACACAGAAGGAAAGGAAAACAAAACAAGGATAATTAAGAACACCATACATTCTATGTGAAATATGTTCATTTTCATTCATTCATCAATTTAGTAAAATGGTAGTGTGATATTTATTGTCGACTGACTTCTTAACATATCTCAAATTTAAGGGATGTCCTGTGTTTCTCAGCACACGCTACAAACAATGTTGCCAAGTTGTAACAAATCTAAGTCGAAGGGGAAAAAGAAGCAGCAGCAAAATATGCTTTGTTCTATCGACAGTCTAAGATGTGTGTTTTGATTTGAAATTGAAAGTTAACCATAGGCAGGGTCATAAAGTGCAATGTCACTCGCGTCAATCATTGTTACATTGTTAAAATTCTTCCGAACGTGTGTTTTGGTTCTGGGTTTTTTATTTCAAAGTTAGCCATACGCAGGGTTATACAGTGCAAGATCACTCGCGTCATTCTTAAAATAGTTTTGTATTTGTTTCCTTTCTATAAAACGGTAGATCTCATGCTTAAAAAAATTTCCGTGACACATTGCAGTGCCAAAAATAAAGATAAGGCTCTGATAACTGAATTGTACAAGTTTGTCAGCTCAAGATTTTATTTCATCCAACGATTTACTGATTGACTATTTGTAAGGGTGTACCGTTTGAAAAACAAATTACATGACAAACGAAAATTATGGTGCCTACTGATTAAAATTTTGGAGAGGTATCTTCAAACGGGAACATCTACCATTAGGATTTCAATCAAACGTATTACAACGGAGAGAGAGAGAGAGAGAGAGAGAGAGAGAGAGAGAGAGAGAGAGAGAGAGAGAGAGAGAGAGAGACTACGTTATACCTACTTTTGAAAAGAATCAGGACACTTACGCTTGTTTTTGTGGTATATTTTCCCTTAGAAAAATTCAAAGAAACACACATCCCACTTAGAAAATCAATTCCATAGGAAAGGTCCACGATTTTAAAATATCACCAGAGTGAACGGATGACAAATACGACTAAAATGTTCTCACAAAGTAGTACATCCAAACATGTTTTGGTGTATTTCGCAATAAGACTAACATTTCAACGATGGTGCGATTATTTGTGCATAAGTTTTATTGTTTGGAAAGTGACTAGTGGACAGGTACAGAAATATACGCCTTATCTTCTCGCTGTGAGAATAACAACTGAAGCCAATTTGAAGCGAAGGCGGTAGAAAATATCGGTTTGCCAATGAAATCACTTACAATGAGTGACACATTGTTGGGTTCGAAATTCAAGGTAGATATTGTAGTGATCAGGCACAGAAAAAAAACACGTCTTATCTTGTCACTGTACTAAGAACGAGTGAGGGCATTTCGAAGCTAAGGGGGTAGAAAAAAGTGTAGCCTATAAATTGCTTCTAACGACTGACGCATTGTTTTGCCTAGGCTCACGCATTGATTCATTTGCAGCGCAGACAGACTGGAGTGTGAACTTGTTGCGCATCGTACCATTTCTTCATGACACATCAACCACTTAACTGTGCAATTATTGTTCGAGTTTTAAAACTGACCAAGAAAATACTTTCTCACTTTGACACTTTGACATAAACACATTCGCCTAGGTAGAGAGAAATAATATAGTACTAAGTGGTAAATTTTGTCAAACTAGTGAATTTGGGGTTTGTATAAAGTAAATAAACTAAATAAAGTACAGTGAACCTCAAGGATGATAACCCAATCTGTCTGTCTATTAATGTGAATATTTACATCAAAAACAATATGACCTGCAAAACACAAAGATATACGGCAAGCATGATTAGAATGAAAACAACAACACCTAACTGTAGTAACAAAGAGATGTTTTTCTTCACGTCCGCGTAACTTAGAGTTTCAATCCTCTTGCAAGACAAACTTGGTATCCTTTTGTGAGCGTGAAATTAAAATACTGAAGAAACTTAAGCGCTTTGCTATAGACTATAGTATAGATAATTTCAGCAACAAACTAAACAACATAAATACCGTTACAACAATAGAAAGCCCGAAATCGGCTATTAAAAAGAAATGCGTTTAAAAAAATAATTAAAGATTAACGATGGCTAAGCAATAGAACCGAATTAAAGAAAGACAATGACATTGGTATATAGGCCTTTCACTTTGATATTGTATGCGGATGTAATCTGCCATGTATTAACAGTTTGAAAAAAGGTATACGCAAAGAGAAACCTCAATTCAAACTGACTTTTTCAGATTTGTTCCTTCTGTTTATTTTCTTGGGAGCAGACCTAAACACTATTCAAGGAAAATACACATCAAAACAAGCCATTTGCTATCCACACACACACACACACACACACACACACACACACACACACACGGGAAGCAGCCAAAAAACTAACCACATCATCTACTCTCCAATACCACACCATCTATCATCCACACACGGGAAGCAGCCAAAACAAACCATATCATCTATTATCCAATATCACACCATCTATCATCCACACACGGGAAGCATCCAAAATAAAACACAATTTTCTATCCACACACCGGTAAGCAGGCAAAACAAACTACACCATTTACTATCCAAAATCACACCATTTACTATCCACACACACGGGGAAGCAGCCAAAACAAAACATACCATTTACTACACACACACACACACACACACACACACACACACACACACACACACACGGGGAAGTTGCCAAAAACAAACCACACCATTTACTATCCAAAATCACACCATTTACTATCCACACACACGGGGAAGCAGCCAAAACAAAACATGCAATTTACTACACACACACACACACACACACACTTGGAAGTAGCCAAAAACAAACCACATCATTTACTATCCAAAATCACTCCAGCAAATCTACTAATCACTCGATAGAAAGAAGTATGTATAAGTGTCAAAAGCTAAAGTCATATAACTTTTGTACGATTTGTAACATCCACTCGGGATAATGTGAAATATCATAAATCATTATCACAAACAGAATTGAAACATAGCAGGCTTGACAGTTGTTGTTTATATAGATTCACTAAACTTCACAACTTGCTTGCGCTGTCTCATACTTTGGTCTCGGGAAGGATACCCTTTGTAGGTGTAGCAACTGTGGTAAGAGTAGAAGTCGTTGTCGCCGCTGTCAAATAAGAGTAGATTATTTTAAAAAATGGATCTAGTATTTTATATTTTTTTAAAAATCAAATAAAGAAATACAGTTGTTGGTAGACATCGTGGTCAGCAACAAAGTAAATGTGACAGAGAGAATGAGACATCGTAGTCGAGAAGCGAATGTCACAGAATTAGGCGAAAATTTGAACTGATTTTTGTTGTTCTTCAATTGCAAACGAAACTCACCATTTTTCTTGATTTCGTCGTACACGCATTACCTGGGGTGATTAAGTGGCGTGTAACGATTTGCATGTGCCAATTTGTAATTTACATGAAATCCGAAATACTCGTTTTACGTGGTGTACGGCAAGCTCGATGTGATTTATGTTCACCTATTGAGAGTATATAAGGCTTAGGATTTATCATAAATTTTTACGGGAACCCAAATATCTAATCGAAGGATAGATAACCTCGTCTTGCAAATCTCCAGCCAAAGGGGTGAGTGTTAAATTTACATTTCGTTTTATTGTGAATTTTATTCAGATTATCATTTCGTATAATGATGCTTTTATTGCAATTAAACGTGGAATATTTGGAATTACTAGTCACTTTTAGACTTTAAATACAATATCGTAATCTACGGCTTAGATTATTTTTGAGACAACTATTATTAGTCTGGTTTTGTTTATTATAGCTAATTCAGTCTGATTCAGTCTGATTCCAGCTGATTCCGTCGTTGATACCGTAGAAGTTCATCACTGATAGCGCATCTAATAACATCGTTGATACCGTCTCTGATACCGTAGCTGCTAACATAGTTGTTACATTGTTTTTGGTACCGTAGCTGCTAATTACATCGTTGATACCGTAGCTGCTAATAACATCGTTGATACCGTAGCTGTTAAACACATCTGATGCCATCTTTTGATAAACGTCTTTGAAATCGTTTGATTTGTTGTGGGACATCTATTGTTTGTTCTGGAACATCTCTGTATAAATATCTGAATGTGATTGTGCCGTTAATTTGTGCAAACGGAATTGAAGTATCTGTCTGTGTGTCGAACTGTCTGTTCGTCAATATCTGTGTAACATGTAAATATCCGGAAAGCTAGAAGTCCGAGTGTCGGAGCTGTCTTAGAGTTGTAAAACGTCCGGGTCGACATCTAGGGTAGTGAGGAACCGTTGGTTCGGGTAGATGTTGTATGCTGTCTGAACGTATAACTGTGGTGGATCCGTGTAGGGAAACGTCCGATAATAGTATTGGTCAACCCTCGGTTCTCGGGGAAACTGGGAGACGATTCAACTGTTGCTGAATCGTGCGGTTATACAGGGGAGACACATAGGTGTATTGAAATTGTGATATAATTTAATACATTGTTGTATTTGCATGTTTATGTCAGATCGCAATAATATTTCAAGTGATCACATAGATATCAATAAAAGCTAGCAACTTGATTGAATACAAGTATATGATCGTGCTAGTTATCGCAATCCATCGTGCGATAGATAGTTTGTCGTTTGTGTTTATTTTTTTCGTGAATCATACTTGCATTTATTTAACTTTCGTAAAGGATTCTTGGATCTGTGTATAATCCAAGAGATCCCTTTACATTTGTGATTCCTTTTGTATTGTTATTTAATTTATTCATGTATTGTGAATGGTTGTGAGTGTAATTGTGGGTTGAGCGCGTGAATTATTGTGTTGTTACATCTGTATTTTTTTCATTTATAATTTATTACATAAATTTATATTTTCTTTCACAAATTGTGTTTGTATTGTTCATTTAATCCACCCTCCTCTCGGTAACAATTCTGTTACAGCGAACTTCTGGAGTACGTACGTGTCCTAACGTCACAGTACCTTCTCAATCACTCTTGATGCAAAAGCAATGCCATCTCCGCGTGAGACCATGCGGCTACTATCCTACGGATGTCATTCAATCCAAAGTAACCTCCTGGTAATTTCACCGTACCTGTATCGAAATGAACTTGTGATAGACGAATATTCGTTCCCTGTGCGCTTGCCTGAATACTTTAACTTTAAAAATTGATTCCAAACTTTTAAAGAAAACTGGTCAACATATCTACCTGGACCAACTCCTGAAGAATTAGCCAGAGCCGGATTTTTCTACTTGGGCGAAGGGGATAAAGTCAAGTGTTTCAGTTGTAGTGTGTCCATTTACGAGTGGGAATAGAAAGATTCCGCCTACCTGGAACATGCTCAATGGTCTCCGAATTGGCAATACGTACCTTTGGTGGGCCCTAGTGATTGAAAGTGACAATACTGGTCCATGTCGTTTAACAAACCAGTTTGGCTTGGAGATAAACCTAGACCAGTATATAAACCCTCTTTAAAACATAATATTCAAGGATCACCACACAAATTGCAAGAGAAGATCTACAATGACGTTTGGCAGGGCCTTGCTAAAGAAAAATCCCAATGGGTGACTGTATAACTTTTGTGTCGTGAAATTAACAAGAGGAAAGTGACAAAATTTAACGAACGTGTCAGATTTCTCTGGATTAAGTCTAGCTTCCACAGATTTGAATTTAGTTCGTTTACATCTGAAGATGTTTTGATCCTTCTTGACTGTTACCCTGAACGGTAGTGGGACGAAATTACACGTTATATTAATCACTTTCGCTTTTGGAGAAGATATTAAATCATTCTGTGCAGAATATACACTTAAGGTCTTCGACATAAAAAGTATAAAATAGAACGACCATGCCACAACCTTTATCACTTTTGATCAAACGGATTCCGTGGAAGGATATCAGTGAGAATATTCACACGGTGAAGGATTACGAACACTTATTACAAGAACTGTATCCCATGAATGGGGTCAATGTGTGGTGTGTGTTTTAATGACATGCTTTCTGGGATTTCGTTTACCTGTTGATTCCTTGTGGACGCTTTACGAACACTACCTACAAAAGAGTCAGTATGATGACTCCTTTAAATGTCCACGAGAGACTCATTCTGTTAAAAGCTTTACGCTTTCATCTGGATACGTCTCGACCTCTACAGGAAAAAAAGATTCGTCAACTTTTACGTACGGAAGCGGTGTACGAAGATGCGTGTGAAGCTTGTGATTTACACCCTCATTGGACAGATGTACGTCACTGGAAAAGTTGGGGTTTTGAGGTTTGGACAAACGAAGTATCCCATTATGCCCAAACATTGTGTTCGTAAAATTCATCGTCGAGTGAAAAAAGTCACTTTTAAACCTGTGTTAGTAACAGTACCAGAAGAAGAAGAAAAAGAATCTGTCACCCAGGACAATCCCTCTGTTCAAGACAGAACTGTCATTGACATTCCCCCACAAAGACCCTTTCGAGAGGACACCTATGTGACTGTACCCCATGTAGAGACTATAAGAACGTTGCACACTACCTCTAGGACACCTTCGTTACCCAAACAATGTTGTACAGTTTATATGCCATTTTGATCGTTTCCCTGTGTATTTTATTATATTTTATTCCTGTATTTATCCATTTGGCTTTTATGTATTTTTGTCTTTCGTGTTGCATTCAAATAAACGTGTCTTGAAAAAAGTATAAAAACCTCTTGTCTTGTCTGATTTTTGTGTCAATCGTGTCATACCACTACACTACTATGGCTCACTCTGCTATTTCTACTACTCCTTCCTCCTCGACATTCAAAGTCATTGACGAACACTTAGATCATGCTAGTTGGGAGGCCTTGTATCTTCGTCATCCTTTTAACATGTTAATTGCAGGACCGAGCGGTTCAGGCAAAACCGAATTTGTCAAACGTTTGATCGAACATAAACATCATTTGATCGATCGTTCACCTCAACGCATCGTGTGGTGTTACAAAGAGTGGCAATCAGCATACAGCCTCTTGCAAGAAAGTCAAGGTGATTACATTGTGTTTGTAGAAGACATTCCTAAAGAAGACGAGGGGATCGTGTCTGACCCTAGTCAAACTCATTGGGTTATTTTTGACGACATGTTAGGAGAAGACGAAGAAGAAATTAAACTGTGGTTTACGCGTAAAGGTCATCATCGTAATGCCAGTGTCATTTACATTACACAAAATTTATTTCAACAAAGTAAAGCTCATCGTACCATTAGTCTCAATGCTCATTACGTGCTCTTGTTTAAAAGTCCTCGAGATAAATCACAAGTGCAAGTCTTAGCCAAACAGTTAGGAACACCTTGGCTGACTCATGCGTACGAAGATGCCACTCAAACGCCACATGCCTATTTGCTCGTAGATTTAAAACCCACTACCCCTGATTATTTGCGATTTCGTACCGATTTGTTTCACGACTGGTGTCAAGACGGAGGACCTGTCGTGTACACGTCCTCGTCGTCGACATAACCATATGAACCACTAAAAAATCTATAAAAACCTTGGGTCACTTTGACCTTGTCTCATACATCGTCAACATGACGTCCCTTCAGTCTCATCTTCCTATCAAATTGATTCGTGCCTTGTACGGTATCAGTCGCGAAAAAAAATCCACAAATACGTGCTCACGTCTTAGAAGCCAGTCTCAAAGAAGTCTTACGATGGTTTACGGTGACAGCACGTCAAATACTGCAAGGTATCATTCACATTCCACATCAAACCAAACGCTTTTTTGACAGAAACAAAGTAGCCTTGACGCAACTGGCCGATCCTCGCATCGACACTCAAATTAAAAAGCAAATCATATTGAAACATGGAGGTAGTGGTTCTCTAGGAGGTGTCATCATTCGTTCCCTTTTAAAATGGGATCCCAATGCTTCCAAAGTTCACCCCAAGAAAACAAAAAAAGCCAAACGAACCCCTAAGAAAAAGAACAAGGGTACCAAGACCAAAACACAGAAAAAGAAAAGTACACAGAAAAAAGCGGTCACCCGCAAAAGAGGCACTTCGGTCAGGACACAACCTTATCTTCGTCAACCACGACTTGTAAGAGAAGATCTACAAGGACGTTTGGCAGGGACTGCGTTTCCAGTAGCCTCAGGTGCTGCCACTTCTCCGTTGTTCGTGATGCCAGCCAAAGCCAATTTGACACCCGTTTTTCCTAATTTGATGAAACATTGGAAATCTGCGTCTCCCAAAACGTCTCCTCCACCGGTGACACCCTCGTCCACATTAGCGTCAGTAGCAGCTGCTCACAAAGTACCTGCCCCCAAAGTCAAAGTCCAAGAAAGATCTGGCATGTTAAAGACTTTACTAGATTTGTCCAAACAAGAACTGTCCCGATTGAGTCCATTACGAACTCTTTCACGACGTGTGTTACCTGCCATGAAGTTGATACGACGGAAAGATAATCAGTGGCGACGCATTCCAGTATAAAAATATGACTTGAGGACAACAACGGGAATCAGTATTTTCTGTGCCACTGCTGAACACTCAAGGATGCTTCCTCAAAAACATGCACACCACCACAACCCTTGTCGTTCTGCCGTCCAAAAAGGAAAAAGAAAAAGACAATCTCGTCATCCCACCAAAGGCTTAAAAACCAAACATCGACGTCATCCCCTCCAAAGACGTAGTCTTTTAAAGAAAACGAAGAGTCACCAAAAAGGAGGATCCTTTGGCAATTTTGGGAAACACATCGTTACTTTTTTGACGAAGCGCTAGTAAATAAAAGAGGGTGTGTACCAAGTCATTGATGTTAGTGATATTGTGGAACGAACAGAAAACATTCTTCTTCACCTCACAAAGGAAAGAAAAGGAAAGGACTACCTTCTCGTTTAGCCAAACATCGACACGTTCGTCGTCCAAAGACCCAAAAGAAAATATCCGTCCGTCAAAAGAAAAAGATGTTAGTGCAACGCGGAGGATTTTTAATGCAAGCTTTTTTAAGAAATCATATGATACCACTTATGAATCAACAAAAAAGATAAAAGAGGGTGTGTACCAAGTCATCGACACCAGTGGCATTGTGGAACAAACAAGCAAAGATGTCACCTCGCACAAAACATTCTTCTTCATCCCACAAAGGAAAGAAAAGGAAAGGACTACCTCTTCGTTTAGTCAAACACGGAGACGTGTTGTCTGTCCTGTCCAAAGCATCTCCACTCATGCGAAAACAAATCATTAAAACTGCTTCCAAAGATGTCATCGATACCGTATGTGAATGTTGTTTGAATGTCTTGAAAGGTACAATACCTTTGTCTCCACACCAGAAAAAAATGCTTAGCCAAACATCGACACGTTCTTCGTCAAATGGTCCAAAAGAAAATACCCGTCCTTCAAAAGAAAAAGATGTTGGTGCAACGCGGAGGATTTTTACCCTTTCTTTTTCCTGTGTTGACAGGATTAGCAAAAGCCGGCATGGGTTTATTGCCAGGTTTGGTACAAGGGATAGCACGAGGGATCTCCCAAAGTTGATCCTTCCAGAAGATAAAAGGAACCCATGGAGAACCACGAACTCAGACGTAATCTTTGGAAGCCCATGGAAGGACGAAAACTGACTTTAGTTCCTTACAAACGATGGATGGAATACCATCGTTGGCAAGAACAACGTACTCCCCATTTACCGCCCAATCCTGATTTGTCTGAGATGTCCCAATTGCAACACGAATTGCAATCTTTGATGCATCGCCACGATTTGTCCGAAACCGAAAAATCGCAAAACTACGGTCAACTTTTGCAACGACTACAACTCTTTCATCGAAAAGCTGTAGAACAAACAGCTCTACCCACACTGTCCGATTTGAAGGCACTGATGAATAGTCCGTCGCTCTCACCCTCTACAGCAGCCAAAACAGACGTCACCCCACCATTACCCAAGGAAGAACAACCCCATGATCTCTTTCAAACACCCACTATCACTCCCATTCCAAGTAAGATTGCCGCTTCCTTATTGACCCCTTCCCCCACTCCCCAACGAGAAGAACTCAAAACTTGGGTTAAAAAGATGATGGCCACTCCTCCTTCAACAGAAGTGAAAAAGAAAGAAAGGAAACCAGAAGTGAGAAAAGAAAAGATGACCAAAGAAGCTATCCCATTACCTCCACCGCCACCACCATCAGTACCCTCGACGTCGACTCCTGTGGCACATCGGACACGTAAAACCGTTTCCAAACAACCCCCATTTCGTCCCACCCAAAGCAATATCCTGGAAGAGTGGGTCACTTATTAAAAAAACATGGAGAAAGTATTAGCCAGCATTTACTACGATCCAGCTCACCCTGCAGGTTACGGAGGTATTCAGAAATTGTATCGTGCTGCAAAAAACTCGCCTGAAAAAGCTCCGTTTACCTGCAGTACAACGATGGTTACAAGAACAAGCGACGTACACTTTACACAAACCCATTCGACGAAAATTTCACAGAAGTCGCACTCAAGTGGAAGGTATCGATCATCAATGGCAAGCCGATTTAGCCGATGTCTCTCATTTAGTCACCTACAATCGTGGCTACAAATATTTGTTTTGTGTCATCGACGTCTTTTCTAAATTTGCCTGGGTCGTACCGTTGACATCCAAATCGAGCGGAGAGTTAGTACGAGCTTTGCAACTGGTGTTGAAACAAAGTGGTCGTCACCCTCTTCGATGGCAAACCGACAAAGGCACCGAATTTCTGAACCAAGCTTTCCAACGAGAATTAAAGAAACGTGACATTCATTTTTTCACCACCAAAAATCCTGAAACCAAAGCCAGTATCGTGGAACGTTTTCAACGTACCTTGAAAGAACGCATGTGGAAATATTTTACGCATCAACACACTCTCAAGTACATCGACGTCTTACCGCACTTAGTCCAAGCCTACAATCAATCTTACCATAAAAGCATTGGACGTGCCCCACAAGAGGTGACACCTGACAACGAAGTAACTGTTTTTGAGCGTCTGTTTGGTACGTCCTGGACGATGGTTGTCCCCAAGAAAGGTGGAGAAGTGTTAACCCCGGGAGATTGGGTACGCATTGGTAAAACCAAACGCACTTTCGACAAAGGTTACTTACCCAATTGGACCACCGAATTGTTTCGTGTTACTGGGCGAGTGCGTGGCTGTCATCCTACCGTCTATAAATTGGAAGACATGAACGGAGAAGTATTAAAAGGAACATTTTACTTGCATGAGTTACAACGTGTCACCAAAAAAGAAGACGACGTGTACGACATTGAAAGCATTCTCGAACGAAGAACCCGTAAAGTAGGAAAACGTCGTGTCAAAGAAGTCAAAGTACGTTGGAAAGGATATCCTCCTAGTTTTGATTCTTGGATTGACGCTGCACAAGTCATCGACTATAAAAAGAAGTGACCATCATGCCCTTCAATACAGCTTCAGCAACCACAGTGACTACTCCTTCACCCACTTCATCTCTGCAAGATTTACAAAAGCAACCCTTTTGGGTGTGGTGTGGAGAACGTGTCCCTAAAACGCAAATCGTCTTTTTCTGTCAAATCGTTGTGGTGTATTGTGTTATCGGTGCAGCCATTGCTAATTTGAGTTTGCAACAAGGAGACAAACAATTGTGGACTATTTTACTCAGCAGTTGCATCGGGTATCTTCTTCCCAATCCTTCCCTGAAATACTCTTACAACGGGAACAACAGTAACACTATTGGGAGTCTTGCATCCAACGTTAGCCTTTCTCCTGACAGTCACCCTTCCAATCACAATCCTCTTTTAGACACTCCTTTAACCTCGAGTGACTCCTCGGACAGAAGAACATTGGAATTATGAACAACACTATTAACCAATTTTACTTAACGTTACCCAGTGACAGTTCCATAGAGGTGTTTCCTAACAACACGTTGTGCTGTTACACGGCTAAATTACCTCAAACCATTCATTTGGATCAAGATGCTCATTGGGAAGTGGCTTTAGTGGAAATGATACACCCGACACAAATCAAAAACATCGTGGAAAATCAAAATAGTTTTTCAGTAGAAGTGTATGACGAGCAATTGCAACAAGTCTTAGACGAACGCATCGCTGTCAGTGACCCGATGAATACACAGGACCCCAAAACTAAACGGTTCACCTATCTGTTAACCATTCCTGCAGGTTATTATTTTAGTGGTCAACATTTAGTGAATACGATTGTAACCAGGTTCAATACTTTGTTTGGTAAAGCCAAGGAGAAAGCCAAAAAAAGTGTTACCTTTGAGTACCATAAAGTGGCTCGTAGACTCATGATCAAATTTTCAGAGGATAAAATAATGGCCATTACCTTTTGTCCTGAATTGTATGCTATTTTGGGTGGAGACTTCAGGTTGGTCAAGAAAAAAGAAATACCAGCCATAAAAAGTAACTCGGATTTTGCGAAATATTTTCGATTCCCTGTAGAAATGAACCAAGGACTCAACTTGATGTTTGTGTACTCCGATGTGGTGGAGTACAACGTTGTAGGACACACCTCTGTACCGTTACTGCGTGTCATTCCTTTCAAAGTGGATACTACTACCGCTGACGAGGAAGGTGGAAATACCTATCACGTTCACCGCAAATTGGTGCATCCTCATTATTTACCCGTCAGTAAGTCGTATTTCGACAGTGTCATCATTACTATAAAAGGAGAACTAGGTCAAAATATTCTATTTACCAAAGGGAAAGTCAGAGCGAAACTCCATTTTCAAAAACGATTCTCGAACAACTGAAAAGGTGATGTATCCTGTGTACCAAGGAGTCACTCGACAACGAGGACATGGTTTAGAAGATATGTTTAAATCAGCCTTCGTTCCGTGGTCCCTGTTTTAAAACCGATGGTGACACGAGGATTGCACGCCTTAAAAGATGCCGCATTGACTCACGGCAAAGATTTTCTTCAAAATGTTCTCATTGACAAACAAAACCCTAAAGAAGCTTTTTTGAGAGCAGGCAAAAATGTCTTGCTTCAAACGGGTAAAGAGATTTTGGGTCGACGAGAAAGTCCTATAAATGCTCTGAACGGTACCGAGTCTGACATTCCTACTTCCCTGAGAACACAGCAAGGACAAGGTAGAAAGCGTCGACGAAGACACCCTTCCAAAAGTCTCCATATCTCTAAAGTTCGAAAGACAAAGAAAAAAGAACCGCTCGAGACTTAGACATTTTTGATTATTAAAAGTAAAACATAGAGACTGAGAAGAAAAAATGATGCACCAAGAATCTTGTGCCTGTTCCAAGTCGGAACTGGATCTCTTTGCCATGCCACCCACGATGATGACCATGCAAGAAGCCCAATGGGTCGAATTTCATCCCGTCTCCTCTTTTGACGGATTCAGCTCCCATTGAGTTTGAAATTAAAGGACAACCCGAAGATTACATCGATCTCAACAACAGTTACTTGTATTTGAAAGTGAAAGTAATGAAAACGGCCAACACCAATCCAGGAGCCAATGATAGAGTAGCTCCTATCAACAATTTCATGCATTCCTTGTTCAGCGATGTGGATTTGTACATGAATAACAAACTGATCAGCAGTAGCATGGATACTTACCCTTACCGAGCGTACCTCGAAAATCTCTTGACGTACGGAAAAGAAGCCAAGAACATTCATATAGATGCTTGCGTGGTATGGAAACCTGACATAGCAGATAAGTTTAACGACACAGCCTTGCCCGTAGCAGCTGAGGGTGAGAATCCTGTCAATCCTCTCAATGTAGGTTTTAACGACCGTCGAAAGAAAATTTTGCAAGGACGTAGTTTAGAACTGTTCGATCGTTTGCATTTGGACATGTGGTTTCAAGAGAAGTATTTGCTGAACGGAGTAGATATTCGCTTGAGACTGAATCGTAGTGGTACTGCTTTCCATTTGATGGCTCATGCCAACGAATACAAAACCATTCTCCAAGAAGCCAGGTTATACGTGCGTCGCGTGGAAGTGTTACCTAAAGTGGGAATGATATCAGTCACACTTTGAGCAGAAGGACAGCCAAGTATCCGATACGACGCGTCCAAGTCAAAACTTTCACCATTGCCGCTGGACTCCGATCTAAGATCGCAGATCATCTGTTCCAAGGACAGTTACCCAAACGTGTATTCATTGGTATCGTCAGCAATGCAGCCTTCAACGGTGCCTACACTCAAAATCCTTTCCAGTTTAAGCACTACAATGTATCCAAAATTGAAGTCAGTCGCGATGGCAAAACTTTGTTTACCCGACCCTTCGAACCCGACTTTGGCGAACAGAAGAATTACTTGAGGTCGTACTTGTCGCTGAAAGAAGCCACAGGACAGTTAGGAACCAACACCAGTCACGGCATTTCCTACGACGACTATGCAAGAGGTTACACTTTGTGGGCTTTTGATTTCACTCCAGACCAAGGCAGCGACGAGGGACATTTCCACCCTATAAAATCGGGGAAACTGCGTGTGAGAACTTCAGTTTGCAAGGCCTCTTGAAGAAACGGTGAATGTCATTCTGTATGCCGAATTCGATAATACCATAGAAATCAACAGTTTGAGAGAAGTCATTTTAGACTATTAAACACTCTGGAAAACTCATGTCCCTCTTTGAATAGTGGAGAATCCATGGAAATGGAATGGGAGGTTACAGAGAAAGCAGACCCCCCAAGACCAAAAAGAAGAAGTAGTGATCATGCAGTCCAGATGGCCAGAACAGGAAGAACAGTTAGTCGCCTGTTCTGCACAACACTTGGAAGATAAAATGAGGGACATGATTAAAAAAGATTGTTATGGATGTCAAATCAATCATCCCAGTCAAATTCAACACGATAAATGTATGATGATGAGTCACGAAGAAAAATTGGACGATTATCTGATCGAAGCTTGGAGTCTCATCTCAGAAGAGGCCGTGTTACTTCAGTGGTATAAAGACTTGTGTGCTCATTCCTCTCCTCCATTGTTTGCTCGAGAAATTGATCACATCAAAGCTCTCTTGGCAAAGAGTAAGGAGACGAAGCAAACAGTTACTTGACAGACTTTTTCAAGCAAAAAGTCTGGATCGAATTGATGACTTATCATCACCTGTGAGGAAAGGAAAAAAACAAGGCTACAAAAAAATGGATACTTGGGAACTTTATTACCAATTGAACTGTAGTTCGTGCACTGCTTATTGGAATCAATATTTGTTAGTTGAAAAAATTGTTTTGTGAGTTGTTTCTTATTTGAATAAACAATGTCTTTTGAAACCAATGAGTTTGTCGTTTGTTTTATATTTTTGTAAAATATATATGCTCTTTGACTTCTTTCTATTCCTCACATCAAACTACCCAACCAATCATTTCCAACACTAAACCGTTTTGATTCGGCTGCTTCCGCGTGTGTGGATAGTATATTGTATGTTTTGACTTCTTGGCCGTGTGTGTGTCTATGGTAGATAGTGTGATTTTGGACAGTAGATTATATTGTTTATTTTGTCTGCTTCCCGTGTGTGGATGATAGATGGTGTGATATTGGATAGTAAATGATATGTTTTGTTTGGCTGCTTCCCCGTGTGTGTGGATAGTAAATGGTGTGATTTTGGATAGTAAATGGTGATTTTGGATAGTAAATGGTGTGGCTTGTTTTTGGCAACTTCCCCGTGTGTGTGTGTGTGTGTGTGTGTGTGTGTGTGTGTGTGTGTGTGTGTGTGTGTGGATAGCAAATGGTGTGATTTTGGATAGTAAATGGTGTGGTTTGTTTTGCCTGCTTACCGGTGTGGATAGAAAATTGTATGTTTTATTTTGGATGCTTCCCGTGTGTGGATGATAGATGGTGTGATATTGGAGAGTAGATGATGTGGTTAGTTTTTTGGCTGCTTCCCGTGTGTGTGTGTGTGTGTGTGTGTGTGTGTGTGTGTGTGGATAGCAAATGGTTTGTTTTGATGTGTATTTTCCTTGAATAGTGTTTAGGTCTGCTCCCAAGAAAATAAACAGAAGGAACAAATCTGAAAAAGTCAGTTTGAATTGAGGTTTCTCTTTGCGTATACCTTTTTTCAAACTGTTAATACATGGCAGATTACATCCGCATACAATATCAAAGTGAAAGGCCTATATACCAATGTCATTGTCTTTCTTTAATCGGTTCTATTGCTTAGCCATCGTTAATCTTTAATTATTTTTTTAAACGCATTTCTTTTTAATAGCCGATTTCGGGCTTTCTATTGTTGTAACGGTATTTATGTTGTTTAGTTTGTTGCTGAAATTATCTATACTATAGTCTATAGCAAAGCGCTTAAGTTTCTTCAGTATTTTAATTTCACGCTCACAAAAGGATACCAAGTTTGTCTTGCAAGAGGATTGAAACTCCTGATTCTTTTCAAAAGTAGGTATAACGTAGTCTCTCTCTCTCTCTCTCTCTCTCTCTCTCTCTCTCTCTCTCTCTCTCTCTCTCCGTTGTAATACGTTTGATTGAAATCCTAATGGTAGATGTTCCCGTTTGAAGATACCTCTCCAAAATTTTAATCAGTAGGCACCATAATTTTCGTTTGTCATGTAATTTGTTTTTCAAACGGTACACCCTTACAAATAGTCAATCAGTAAATCATTGGATGAAATAAAATCTTGAGCTGACAAACTTGTACAATTCAGTTATCAGAGCCTTATCTTTATTTTTGGCACTGCAATGTGTCACGGAAATTTTTTTAAGCATGAGATCTACCGTTTTATAGAAAGGAAACAAATACAAAACTATTTTAAGAATGACGCGAGTGATCTTGCACTGTATAACCCTGCGTATGGCTAACTTTGAAATAAAAAACCCAGAACCAAAACACACGTTCGGAAGAATTTTAACAATGTAACAATGCTTGACGCGAGTGACATTGCACTTTATGACCCTGCCTATGGTTAACTTTCAATTTCAAATCAAAACACACATCTTAGACTGTCGATAGAACAAAGCATATTTTGCTGCTGCTTCTTTTTCCCCTTCGACTTAGATTTGTTACAACTTGGCAACATTGTTTGTAGCGTGTGCTGAGAAACACAGGACATCCCTTAAATTTGAGATATGTTAAGAAGTCAGTCGACAATAAATATCACACTACCATTTTACTAAATTGATGAATAAATGAAAATGAACATATTTCACATAGAATGTATGGTGTTCTTAATTATCCTTGTTTTGTTTTCCTTTCCTTCTGTGTGTATAGGAGATTGTGCCATTTTATTTTCCTTC
Source organism: Unio delphinus (assembly GCA_029339505.1). Lineage (NCBI taxonomy): Eukaryota > Metazoa > Mollusca > Bivalvia > Unionida > Unionidae > Unio > Unio delphinus. Next base: position 4,041,424 of record JAQISU010001252.1, read on the forward strand.
CCTTCTGTTTTGATAGGAGATTGTGTGACTTGTTTTTAGGGCCACTCATATATCTCGAAAAGATATTAGCTTTCTTTGCCTCCATTTTCCCCTTGTCGCTAGACAGTCCCATATACAAATAATATTCCCCATGTTCCATTTCCCTTGTCTCTATACAGTCCCACCATGTTTAATTTCCCTTGTCCTTGTACCATCCCACCATGTTCCATTTTTTTTCTTGTCCCTATACAATCCCAACATGTTCAATTTTCCATGTCCCTATACAGTCCCACCATGTTCAATTTCCCTTGACGCTATATAGTCCCACCATGTTAAATTCCCCTTGACGCCATAGTTTCCCAAGCTGTTTTTGACTGGGATTTCCCTTGACGCTATAAATCTTGACCCCATAGTATCCCAAGCCGTTTTTGACTGGATTTTCCCTTGACGCTATATCGTCCCATATTACTACTTTTAACATACTGAATATGATCAGTAGTATCAGTAATATATTTTGCAAACATAACTGATGGAGCGGCTGATCTTGTAAAATCATCAGAATATCTTGCCAAACCTATTATTGTTGTGGCAGCGTCGACATCCTTATGAATAGATTCAATCTTTCTTCCATCAGTCATATATATATATATATATATATATATATATATATATATATATATATATATATATATATATATATATATATATATATATATATATATATATATATATATAACGCTATTAAACAACGCCATAATCCCGTTGTTAACCAAACCAACTCACACATTCTCTGCATATGGTGTATCATTTGTTTGTATTGAGTTATAAGAATTCCGGAGAATTATTTCCAACCCCTCTCCTCCTATGAGAATTTCTAATCGTGTTATATCGAAAAGAATATTATTAGGAAAGGCAATAAGACCACTTCCCCCAAGTACTTGGAATACCACTAACAGTTGCACCAGGAGGATCATCTTTTGTTTTTAGCTGATCTACTTTTTCAGAAAACTTTTAAAAATCCGGATCATCCCTAATAATACTACTCTTATTACGATGAATTTTAAAGATCATGCTACGATAATCATCTTCGTTAAGTATCTGATATTTTTGGAACATATCAGAAAGATAATTCTAATCATCTGCAAAATATTTAGCTAATTGATCATCCTCCATATCTTTAATTTTTTTCATAAGTTCCTAATTAAAATTTATCAATTAATTTTTGAACAGATGGAATAATTTCTCTGTCTTGTGGTTTCTGTTGTTTTTGTTTCTTTCTTTATCTGTTTTCGTTCTTCGTATTGACCATACACATCATTTACGCATTGATGAATCCTATACAGGATACATTTGTTGTGTCGATTCGACTTGTGTTAGTTTTAATTTTATAAAACACGTCAGCCTAATGTTGAAGACTGGAAATATACTCACCATATGCCGGTCTCAATATTTATTTTTCTATTTCATAAATCATAACAACAAGAGCTTGAAATTCTTTTGGATCAATTTTATCTTCAGTAAATTTATTATGTAATTCTTCGATTATTTCTTCATCAGATTTTTTTCTTCTCTTTAGTAATAGGCTTTGCTAGTTGAAAGATTCGACCGGGAAGATCTTGTAAAAGTCTTGATGTTTCTTCAATTTTTTTTCTCCAGCTATTTTCTCAAGCTGATGAAAAGAGATTTAGTTGTTTCAGTAACAGGTTTGAATAATTGTTCAGAATGTTCTGCATAATCAGCCTGAGATTCCTGACGTTCTTGTACTTTTTGCCTGACAGAATCACGGACCGGTAGAAATTTCTTAAGTACTTACAGCCGCCCATGGCCAACCGAGTGGTTAATGCTTCACCAACCATTATTGATATAACAATGATTTAATTCACAGCAGCAGGGAGGATGTGACCTCAATAAGAGGTCATCGGAGTAAACATCGCGCGGATACCTTTAAATTATTACCAAGACATCAACTAGTAACAAAAAAAAACTAACCCCAAGAGATACTCTTGGAGAGACACTTGGAGAGACTCTTGGAGAGAATCTCTCGAAAGTTAGAGGCTTTGGTATGTCGTTATTGACGTTATTTCTTTCGTTTTGTAAGAAGCCTTAATTTAACAAATGAGACCTTATAAAATTAGATGGGTTCATCCTCCCTTCTGCTCCTGTTTAGGAACATTCTCTAGTATGGTGTGAACGAGCCTTATCTGTTTCGCTTGAAACTCTACCTGTGGACTACAGCTACGAATCATTCTCTACACTCTGCAATTTACGTAGAACGAACTTACATATGTTATTTATTTATTGTGTGTGCAGAAAATTTTCAGAAATCAGTGAGTATACTGTTGGTCGTAGTACCACGGGTTGCACGAAATGTTATGGACAACATTCTGATTTTCTTGTTTTTCGTTTCGTACCTAGGAATTCACGGTGGAGATGTCAATGTGACCATAAAGGAAAAACACCTTCCATCTCCCTTTATGGTAAGTAGACAATAGAGGTAAAGAGCCCAAAAATAGCCAGAAATACATGAATGAGATAGCCAGAAATACATGAATGAGATAGCCAGAAATACATGAATGAGATAGCCAGAAATACACGAATGAGATAGCCAGAAATACATTGAAAATCCAAAAGTGAAAATAGACCTCATTGAAGGGTACCCAATGAATGGACCCCATGATATAATAATATTTTTTTTTTTAAATGAGACTAACATTTGTTCAAAACGAATTCATGAGAAAACATCAACGAAGCCACGAAAATACACAAGAGGGAAAACAACAATTTTTTCATGCAATAAGTGGGTTCTAAAACAGAGCCTCGTATTTTCTTTTGCGTCGTTTTCACTCGTGTCTGGACGTCATTTTCTCTGTTGGATTTTTTTGCGTCATTTTTTCACATCTATGTCCGGTGCCCCTTAGATTGGTTGACCCTATGTGCTGCTCTTTCCGACGGACAAACTGATCAACGCAATCAAAACGAGCTTCGCTACAAAATAAATATAATCGTCTACAGTTTATTTAATCCTCATTTTCATAATGTCTTCAGCAGCTAACAACATCGTGCAAATCGTCCATTGACATGATACCCTATGATCGTCTGTATTTTTATTATGGAGACGCTCCTATTGCACAAGAGTACAGAACGGCACCGCATCGCCAGAAATGGTGGGGTTACATAAGCTGCCGTTGATGTGCTTCCCAATTGTATCCAACTGGAAGTGTCGTAAGTAATGTGTCGAGAGAAGTGATAACGCAATCTTGGGAGCAGTTTGTGAACCTATATGGAATAGTTAACAAAGCAGTTGAAAACATTCTAGCTGAGAAATAAACTATTAAATGAATTATCTTTTCGGATACATTTCTTTAAATGATTCAGTACTTTAACTTTATGAGGAATCAATAATTCACTTTCACACACAAATGTCTTTATATTTTGACATGTGAAATTTCTAATGAATTACCTAAAATTGGCAACCACTTTTTGTCATTGGAGAAAATCAAAACGTATCAGATTGACATAAAGCAACCCCAAAATTCATAACATAAAAATTGTAACTTAGCGGCGATGGTGCAGAGGGAAGCAGATCGTCAAAGGGCGATCAGAACAATCGCTCGGCCACTTCCGTGAAGTTGTGAAAGAACCTAAGAACTGGTAATAGGAATACAAATAAATTGTATGTGTTCGGTGATTATATGGTGCAGTGCATCACATATATTATATCTGCAAAGGCCAAACATGTTCCGATTGGTACTTTGTCTCTTTTAGCATAGAACCTTGCCCACCCCGCATGATGCTGACTCCACAAACGAGGCCTGGCAAACACCGACAAACGCCCAGTACCAGTGGAGAAATTCAAGATGGCTTGAACAAGAATGCGTTGCATCTTGCACCCCTCCAAAAAAAAAAAATAAATAAATAAATAAAATAAATTGTCAATAAATCAGTTATATTGTTGTACATCTGTGTCAGTTGAGTTTTCGTTTATTGTGTTACTATTCAGTACTGTCAGTTAGGGGTGGGGTACGGTGAGGGATAGTGTAAAATTGTTTGGTTCTGATTTACTAGTGTCAGACATGCTTTATTTAAAAGAAAAGTTGTATGGTTACGTTTTATAGTTATTTTAAATTAAGTATCGACACTTTCAAATATACCGACTTTCCTAGCATCCATCATAATTACATTTTAAAATGCATTAATAGAACAGACAAGAGAGTCGGGATGGGTGGCATTAGGTTTGCTATGCAATATATACCTTTCTATGCAGTGCAGTTTTTTGGAGCTTTAGAAATTTTCCAGTTCTGTCTATCCTATTAAGAAAAATAATATTTTGCAAGTTACGAAGTGATAGCCACGATTGAAAATCTGGGTAGATCACATATTAATATTAGTGCTAAATTAAATACATGCTCAGAGAGTAGACCTAATTCTTGAGTCAACGATTCTATTTGAGACTGAATTTATTCGATTTATATAGATTTTATTTTCTTTTTATTTTTCTTTCTAATGTATGTAAGCATTGGGGATGTGGACTTCAGGATAGATATTACTTGGTGTAAGCATTATTGCCAGCTTTAATTTTCTGTTTATTTATAACTTATAACTGGTCAGATGTGTAAGAATATTATGGATGTATAAATAAATGGATGTATACGACCAAATAAAACTAATCACAGCGTGACAACACAAGAGTATTTCACAATGCTATTTGTGCAGCGCTCAGAATTTCAGAAACGTGCGACGGGTGTCTAACGCTTAGCTTAATTCGCAGTGTCGGATTTTGCTTCTTATTAAAACACGTCGTTGCTTATCTTTATGGAGCTATTGATAAATATATGTAGCAATAAAAAGACATCAACGGATGGCTATCAATGCGCCATTCCTGCCAACTGGAGTACTTGTTCATCATTATGATGCTGAAATTTTTTTTTATCAAGGTCATCAAAATTAAATTACATGAACCAAGCGTTTCATTTAGCAGGTGCATCAGGTACAACTTTCATTCAAATAAAACATCTCTCTCTCTCTCTCTCTCTCTCTCTCTCTCTCTCTCTCTCTCTCTCTCTCTCTCTCTCTCTCTCACACACACACACACACACACATTGTTATGTATATTTAATTATATGTATATTAGTTTTGTTTTCTTAAAAACTTACTTCCATTTCATGCTATTGTAATGTAACATTGTTTACTGGAATTGGCCTTGTACAGAATTTATTTCAGTTCTGTTTGCCTAGATTGTTTTTTTATGAAAAAAAAATTATTTCAGTAATGTAAATATTTTTTTAAAAATCTTTGTCAGAGTAAGAATCATTAAATTGATTCAAGGTCATACCTGGACTACATGTCATGGAGCATGTGTCAATTGGTAAACGAACTTTTTATTTTTTCCAGAAGGATGAACTATTGACCCCCATCCGGCCATCTGTTTTGCCTTTTAGTTAGTCTGAAAACCGATAATATGATAAAGGATTGCCAGTCGTGCTTTAACATCTGATACGTTAAGTTGTATTATGTTGTGACCAGTTCGGGCTGAATTTTATGTTTCTTTTAAATTATTAATTTAAAGTGATTATTTTCTTTGGAAATACAAAAGTGCTCTATAATTCTTGTGTCCCATTCACCCCCTCGTGGAATAGAGTTGCTGTTTCAATCCTAATATATGGCTAAGTCTGAGGTGTCATGTACATATATATATATATATATATATATATATATATATATATATATATATATATATATATATATATATATATATATATATATATATATATATATATTTCAATGTTAAATTAACTAGAATATTTTAGATGACATGGTGTAAAATGTGCAATATTTTAAAAGCAATCGTTACCCTCACCTCCGAAAAAGAGGGGTGATATTTTCGTCCTTATCATTGTCTATATCTAGGTTATCGTACATCACCTCATATCAGTTTGGATTTAAAATTTATCAAGGAATCGATTGGAGAAGGAATCTCTGGGATGACCTGTTTAAAATGTGCAATATTATTAAAATATCGTTGTGTATATTCTTTTCCTTCATATTCACCTACTAGTAAAAAATATTTGTAAAAATTACTCACATGGAATCGCATCACAATTATTTCCAGTTCAGTACCCACGAATGTCGTTCTAGTCTATTCTTGGAACATTTTTTCCTCTCATTTTGGTGGTGATGTAATAGTTATATTGATGCATTTTTGGTAGGAATTTAAAGGTAATTGTTTGTTCTTGAGAATATGAGCTCAGAGTGGTCTATGTGCAATTTGGCGACAGTGCACATTGTGTAATAAGGCCGAACTTCACCGTGAAGTCATCTTTGGAGGTATTTTAGATTAAAATATGATTTGTATTGATTGTCACACAGTGGAAAGGTCAGTACTGAGAAATATATTTAGAGAACATATAGTAAAATTAATTGTCATGTATGTGCACGTGCAAATACGTAAGCCTAGTTGGCTGCTCATTTGTAGCACATGTTACGCATTTGATCTCCGATGCTCGTCTCTTACAGGCTGTCATCATCAAGTTAACCTGTTTCCAAACTTAACTCAACATAAATGTAAGCCACATTACATATTTAGCTAATGTGTGAATTTAAAGTTGCTAGGATTGTGATAATTAGGCTCATGCATTCTACGAAACTATCCAGTGAGACCTTGGTATAGCGGAGTGCGATGCAGGGAGAATACCAAGCAGGGAACCAGACTATGATGTTATTGGTTCAGTTGCATAAGGATGAAAGCCGTTTCGAATATGACTCGCGGAACGTGTCAGACGATATAAATTGCACCATTTGATGTGTTGTTTTTTTTTTTCTTCAGTGGGGGTGTAAAATGGAACGGTGATACAGAACAAGTAAGTCGTTGGTGTTAAATAAGTTTTAAAGCGATCGCGATTTTCTTAAACAATTTCATCCATCTTGTGTTTGTGATGTTGTATAGACCACCTTGATGATTGGGTTGAGTTACTATATTATCATTCCTGCCTTTTTCATCAGGTAAAATCATTGTTTATTTACGTCGCAGAGGTTGTCGGCATTGTTGAGATGATGAAACATCTTTATTTATAGTATTATGTTAGTGCTAAGTGTAGGGCAGTGTGTTGAGGCTTCCACGTCATGGCTGATTTACTATTAGACCAACAAATTATTCTCCGCCTTTTTTTTTTTTTTTGACTCTGCCGCACAGTCAAAATTGTAAAAAAAAAAAAAAAAAAAAAAAAAAAAAAGGCGGAGAACAATATGTTGGTCTAATTTACTATATGGTCAGCCCTACAAAATAAGGCGCATCACATTATTTTTTTCAAAGTGCACCAAAACGTAAATAACATGTGATACATCTTACATTGTAGGGCATGACATGTTACCGAGACTGTCAGCATCATGAATGTTAAACTCAATATTTAGTGTTCTACTAGTGCTAACATTACTATCCTGCCAAAGTGCACCAAAACATAAATAATATGAGGTATATCTTACATTGTAGGACTATTTTAGGTATGATATGTTATTGAGACTGTTTCGTCTGCATCGTGGTGTTAAACTCGATATTTAGTGTTCTTTTAGTTCTAAAATTAGTATCCAGCCAACTTGTTGAGAATGTACACCATGACCTTTTCACGCTGTCCATTTTGCTTTTGTCAGCTGACACCCCAATTTCTTGCATCGATTTATTACCTGCAAATGCACCCACTTGCTAAATAGTTAAGTTTTTTTGCACCCCATTTATGTGTTTTGGACATTTATGTTGGGGTGTATTGTCCCTAAACATGGAATGGAAAGGGTCAGCAAAGAACAGCAAGTAACATGTAAAGTTAGTCTCCAGTGCAGCGGATTTGATGCTGATGGATTGTTCTTGTATTCAAATTATTTTTAATTTATATATTCATTTAAATCAACTTTGCACCATTGCCGCTGAGTAAGCATCTTTGCTGTCTGGTCATCCACAAGACTATTTTATATTTTAATCCATGATCAGTCCTCAACAGGACATATAAGTGTATGTTGGAAGTTTTATACATAGTCCCACAATTCACCGCATTACTTTATTTGATGTGATGGTTTGCTAATTTTAACTTAATGTATGTCTTGATTATGATTTAAAGTAAGAATTTTTTTTCCTTAAAATATATTGACATTGTTAACATGTCCCTGCTCATTGAAACAGTTTTTCATCTCTTCAGTTTTTGGAAATGAATAGTTCATGCACATTGTCAGTCTCTTCAGTTTTGGAGGTAAGCAGTTCATGAATGTAGACCATACTCTGATAATGCCTGAATGGATTTTGGAAGCTTTTAGTTAGAGTCTAATTGACTTATATTGATCTCACACAGTTTTGTTTCCTTATTTTTTCAAAGGTCATGTGTGGAAAAGCTAGAAATGGGTATGGTACCAGGACATTTAGTGGAGGTAAATTAATAATAATTGTAAAAATAATTAACAAAATGAATCAAAAATGCATATTGTTTAGTTTGAACAATACTTCCAGAGAATTAGTAATATCTATCTAATGATAAGACAATTTAAAGAAAAACTAATTTTTTATATATATTTGCAATACACAGTTATCTATGGGTCAGTGAATCTATCTCAAAGGCTGTCAAATGAGGCCCTCACTCACGATGATATTGATTTGGCATTGAAATAATAGATAGCACATATTCATTAAAACCTGCAAAAATCTACAGCAGACTTTCGCTGCATACATGTATATATTGTATACACTTGCCAGTATTTCTCATGGCTTTGGAGCTGCTGTCAGCTGAAGGGTTCTTTTGGTGGCATGTACCGTATATTTCCAAAGCAATTCCTATTTTTGGTGACTTGTTAATTCATGTGGAATCCCTCAACCCTCTGTCCTATGGCCATTTTGAATTTTGCACAAGAAACAGCTGTTACCAATTACTGTTATGTATCTAAAGTGTATGCAGTTTTGTTCCGGAAAGTTTTGCATAAAGCAAAATATAATATTTTAATAAACAGGATGCATCAGATGCATTTTTTTTTTAAGTTGTGGGTTTTATATATATATATATATATATATATATATATATATATATATATATATATATATATATATATATATATATATATATATATATATATATATATATATATAATAGAGGACTTTGCATAGCGCCTAATCTTACGAAGCTCTAAGCGCTTTACACCATCAATAATGATATGACTACACTACAGAACAACAAATGACAAAAACAATGAAATTGGAAAACATAAAAACATGCTGAAAACATACAAGATACAACACATGATTAGGTTGCTAAATTTGTCCCTGCAGTCGAAACAGGTGAGTCTTAAGAGCACTCTTAAAAAGTATATATATGTAAATGATTGATAAGATGAGCCACAATGCAAGAACAGAGACCAATATATTGCCCAATATATTGCCTTGATGCTCGTAGATGTAAATAACTTATGGGATGGTGTGGCGTTCTGCAAAGGTTGGGGTGGGGTACTTCCAAGGTATTAATTAAAATATTATGAAAGTTCCACGTGGCTCGTGAATTTAAATTTAAATTAAAGACCAAATAGGTATACGGCTCTGAGCCCCCAGTCAGCACTGCCGACGGTTAAATTATATATATATATATATATATATATATATATATATATATATATATATATATATATATATATATATATATATAAAACACGAAGATGAAATTCAACAATAACAATTTAATGAAGCCTATAAATTTAAATGTCACACAATCACTCGTCCTTTAAGTGATAGCCTATTTCATCTTATGATTTTCAGTGTGAGTTCGATTTTCCACCTGGCCTTTGGTTGTACTCATCTATTTATTCGATCCTCTCACTCCTCCTGGATTCCACCTCTCCCGACTCCTCTCCTCCCTTCACTTTCCTTCCGTTCTTTATCACTACTATTGGGACCACTTTCCCTGGTCTGTTCCCTGAACTTCCTCTCCAGATTTCCCTCTTTCCTTCTCTTCCTTCCGTCTATAACGGAGATACTGGGACCACTCACTAGTCTGTCCCTCGAATCTTCCTGTGAAAATCACAAGGCGTTAACATAGGGTCTATCACATCTCACCTCACACTAAATCATCAATTAACCATCAGATAAGGCTATTACCTTTTAGGACACACATACATACACATCGAAATTCCCACACACTCTTACAGGGAAACAATGGCGTAATAGCACAATATCATATATCCATACATCATATCACATAAGTATATCTAATATATATTTAATCTCATTGTACTTACAATATTACGACAGCCAGACGTATGTCTGTACACTACACTCCCACACGCGTACACAAATGTTCATATCATTAATTTCTCAGTGAAATCATTTCAAAGATACCATTCAGTTTCTATAATTACATGGATAATGTGCTATTGTACTATAAAATAACCACATAGCGAATTATAATAGTATTAATTCTTAATACGGCTAGCAAGCAATACGATTCTTTACAAATAGGAACCCATTCTTCAAATATACAAACATATCAACATCACAAAATATTTATTCCTACTAAGATTTTAGTAATAATACGTATATACCCGATCTACAATTAAATGCAGTCGCAGACAGCAAAGATCGACAAATAGCTCACTGACCTTTTTAGAAGCTTCACTTAGAATCCTGTTCCTAAGGTTTTCCCGGCAATTAACGTATGGCCGCCGGAGTTCCAATTCACGGTGCGTTCAAAACGACTATGGTAACTAACGCTCGATGGCCGGGTTAAAGATATATATATTTTAGAATAAATCAGGGTCCCACCCCTATCTTGATTCTGATTGGGTAGCGCTGGGACCCTATCCACTCGACTTATTCAATCTGGCGGTCCGTCAGCGTATCCAGAAGATAAGGCACGCCCACTCCTTCTGGCAGCTTCTTTGATGTACAAAACATCCTTCCAGCCCAAGGTGCTAATTACACTTCTGACGGGCCTTGGTCAGCTTCCTCTCTTAACTATGGCAAACTTACGTAAGGGATGGTGTTAGCCTGCGGTCATGTGTAACAATAAATAGTGGCTTGTCCGACTTACTTGATACCACATGGTTCTAATTTAATTTTTGGGTCGGGCAACGCCACAGATGGTCTGTTGTCTGCTTTCTCTCTATGAATTGGCATAAGTTTGTTAACACTGTTCATCCTAAACTTCTTGGAGTATTGCCATCAAACTTTACACACAATCATCCCAAGATCTTGTTGTTGTAAATGAAAATGTTGCTGCTCATACATTCAGTATGGCTACCTTAGCATCCATCTGGTTGGTCATATCAGCATGTGATTTTTGTAGAAAGATTTTTTTTTATAATGTCCAGCAGTTCTGAAACAAGCATACAGTTTACGATAAAATTCTTTGTTGCCAGGACTTGTACATTGAGACATTTACTAGTCCTTTCCACAAAATTCAGACATATGTCAAGATTATTTTAGCCATTGCACTGTTGAAATTATAAAAACTACTAGTCCTACAGGAAATTGGCTAGCCTCAGGATAGCATACTACCACAAATTTCAAGTCTTGCTAATTAAAAATGGTTTTTCAAATGATTTCTAATCATTGCCATGGTAGCCATCTTGAATATCTTGATAGTACCTCTCCTAAATGGATTGTCATATTTAGGGCTGTCAAAAACCATGGAAAATTTACCCAGGTACCCATTGCGCCGTTTAACAGGTACCCGGGTACTCGTTACAACATGAAAGACATGTACAACCCTTGAACAACAAATTTTTTTTCAAACTAAATTACGCATTACGCGTAAACATATATGGATTATGCTTTTTTGGTATATCCACCTTCCAGAAATATCGTTTCTATAAACATTCCATTAATCTCACAGATCTTATTTAAGAAAAGACAGCTTTACGTAACTACAATATAAGAGTACACTTGTCCATGGACTTGTACTTTCCTTCAGTAACATGTTCTATTTATAGCAAACCTTTTTCTACTTTCCCTCGAATTATATTTATAGCATCTGTATGGCTTAGTAAGGAGAGAACAGACTATATTTATTTATGTGGCTACTATATAATATGCCCAAATTAAATGTACAACAACTTTTGGAAAATTGCTTATTGTCAATATCACGTGACTGTATGACCTAGGTTGCTAGATTTGTGTAGTCACGTGACTAAGAATGCAAATAGCCAGATCCGAGAGAAATTTCAGCAATGAGGTACTTTCGTCTAGTCTTTCAGCGGATTAAAGGCATAACAAATGCTATGCTCACGATATTTGAGAAAATAAATCATATTTCTATCGATTTCATGCAGGTATATCTCGATGAAAGATCGTTCAAGTTTGCTGGGCCGGCATGTAAGCAGCTACCCCATGCCAACATAAATGGTGTTGGCAAATTCCAACTTTTCAGTAGGAAATGCATTCTGACCCTACACCCCAACATGAATGTTCAAATATCAAAAATGGGGTGGCAAGGGTCAGAGGAAACTCAGACTACCCAGACCAACGTGCTGCTGATGATATATGATATTTTGATAGTGTTGTCTGCAACTTATTTTTGTGAACGTGTACTCATCATTAATTTTCAATGCCCGGGTTTTTGGCTCCGTTTGGGTACCTGATTATCCAGTTACCCGTTGACAGCCCTAGCCATATTGACATGGGCTTTCACCTGAAGACTTGTGACGTCAAGTTGTCCTTGATGGAAATGGTGCCACTCAGACATCCAATATCACCAACATAATGTCCAGCTTGAACATATTGCTGCTGCTTCTTTTAAGTGGATGGTCATATCAGCATGGGATTTGCACCAAAGAAGTTCTTATGATGTTGGTTCCAAATGAAAATAATGCTGCTCTGATGTCCAGTAATGTTACCATGGCAACCATCTTCAAAATTGTACTGGTGGCCATCTTAAATTATACTATCATATATTTCTCCTGAACAGAAAGTCATATTGGGGGTTTCAACTGAAAACTTATGAAGTCTAATTGGTCCTAAATTAAAATTGTACAGCTCTGGCATCCAATATGGCTAAAATATTGTTATTGTTACTCTTCTCAATGTTGTATAAAATTACTGTAAAAATTATGATGACAAATTTGCCCAAAATTAAAATAGTGCTGATCAAATATCTGAAAAGACTGTCACATCAGTCATCTTGAAAATCTATAGAAAGTTTTATTTCATTTATTTTTAATGCTTTCTTTCTTGTAAAATAAAGCTTATTATGTTCTGTCCCAAAGTACATTCCATCTTTTACCAAATTGTTCCACTTAGTTTTATAAATTGTGTATTACAGTATATTGTATCTACAGTACCAGTCTATGATGCCTCTCTTGTTTTTTTTAAAGCACCCAAAAACCAGTACTCCATTTCTTGGCCTTGGTCAGCTTCCTCTCTTAACTATGGCAAACTTACGTAAGGGATGGTGTTAGCCTGCGGTCATGTGTAACAATAAATAGTGGCTTGTCCGACTTACTTGATACCACATGGTTCTAATTTAATTTTTGGGTCGGGCAACGCCACAGATGGTCTGTTGTCTGCTTTCTCTCTATGAATTGGCATAAGTTTGTTAACACTGTTCATCCTAAACTTCTTGGAGTATTGCCATCAAACTTTACACACAATCATCCCAAGATCTTGTTGTTGTAAATGAAAATGTTGCTGCTCATACATTCAGTATGGCTACCTTAGCATCCATCTGGTTGGTCATATCAGCATGTGATTTTTGTAGAAAGATTTTTTTTTATAATGTCCAGCAGTTCTGAAACAAGCATACAGTTTACGATAAAATTCTTTGTTGCCAGGACTTGTACATTGAGACATTTACTAGTCCTTTCCACAAAATTCAGACATATGTCAAGATTATTTTAGCCATCGCACTGTTGAAATTATAAAAACTACTAGTCCTACAGGAAATTGGCTAGCCTCAGGATAGCATACTACCACAAATTTCAAGTCTTGCTAATTAAAAATGGTTTTTCAAATGATTTCTAATCATTGCCATGGTAGCCATCTTGAATATCTTGATAGTACCTCTCCTAAATGGATTGTCATATTTAGGGCTGTCAAAAACCATGGAAAATTTACCCAGGTACCCATTGCGCCGTTTAACAGGTACCCGGGTACTCGTTACAACATGAAAGACATGTACAACCCTTGAACAACAAATTTTTTTTCAAACTAAATTACGCATTACGCGTAAACATATATGGATTAAGCTTTTTTGGTATATCCACCTTCCAGAAATATCGTTTCTATAAACATTCCATTAATCTCACAGATCGTATTTAAGAAAAGACAGCTTTACGTAACTACAATATAAGAGTACACTTGTCCATGGACTTGTACTTTCCTTCAGTAACATGTTCTATTTATAGCAAACCTTTTTCTACTTTCCCTCGAATTATATTTATAGCATCTGTATGGCTTAGTAAGGAGAGAACAGACTATATTTATTTATGTGGCTACTATATAATATGCCCAAATTAAATGTACAACAACTTTTGGAAAATTGCTTATTGTCAATATCACGTGACTGTATGACCTAGGTTGCTAGATTTGTGTAGTCACGTGACTGAGAATGCAAATAGCCAGATCCGAGAGAAATTTCAGCAATGAGGTACTTTCGTCTAGTCTTTCAGCGGATTAAAGGCATAACAAATGCTATGCTCACGATATTTGAGAAAATAAATCATATTTCTATCGATTTCATGCAGGTATATCTCGATGAAAGATCGTTCAAGTTTGCTGGGCCGGCATGTAAGCAGCTACCCCATGCCAACATAAATGGTGTTGGCAAATTCCAACTTTTCGATAGGAAATGCATTCTGACCCTACACCCCAACATGAATGTTCAAATATCAAAAATGGGGTGGCAAGGGTCAGAGGAAACTCAGACTACCCAGACCAACGTGCTGCTGATGATATATGATATTTTGATAGTGTTGTCGGCAACTTATTTTTGTGAACGTGTACTCATCATTAATTTTCAATGCCCGGGTTTTTGGCTCCGTTTGCCGTTTGGGTACCTGATTATCCAGGTACCCGTTGACAGCCCTAGCCATATTGACATGGGCTTTCACCTGAAGACTTGTGATGTCAAGTTGTCCTTGATGGAAATGGTGCCACTCAGACATCCAATATCACCAACATAATGTCCAGCTTGAACATATTGCTGTTGCTTCTTTTAAGTGGATGGTCATATCAGCATGGGATTTGCACCAAAGAAGTTCTTATGATGTTGGTTCCAAATGAAAATAATGCTGCTCTGATGTCCAGTAATGTTACCATGGCAACCATCTTCAAAATTGTACTGGTGGCCATCTTAAATTATACTATCATATATTTCTCCTGAACAGAAAGTCATATTGGGGGTTTCAACTGAAAACTTATGAAGTCTAATTGGTCCTAAATTAAAATTGTACAGCTCTGGCATCCAATATGGCTAAAATATTGTTATTGTTACTCTTCTCAATGTTGTATAAAATTACTGTAAAAATTATGATGACAAATTTGCCCAAAATTAAAATAGTGCTGATCAAATATCTGAAAAGACTGTCACATCAGTCATCTTGAAAATCTATAGAAAGTTTTATTTCATTTATTTTTAATGCTTTCTTTCTTGTAAAATAAAGCTTATTATGTTCTGTCCCAAAGTACATTCCATCTTTTACCAAATTGTTCCACTTAGTTTTATAAATTGTGTATTACAGTATATTGTATCTACAGTACCAGTCTATGAGGCCTCTCTTGTTTTTAAAGCACCCAAAAACCAGTACTCCATTTCGTATACATGGTTATTACATCTATTCTTTCCTGGTAACAAAAGTAAGCTCAAAACTGCATGTAACATGTTTAGTTCATCTGTTCCTAAGATACTATTTTTAGATAAAATCAAACTTTTGTGTGAATAATAATACCAATATCTTAACTGACCACTCTAGTGGTTAGAGTGTCCGCTTTGATGCAGAAGGCTGCAAGTTTGAAGCCTGACTGAGTTAAACCAAAATATAAAAATGGTACTAGCAGTTGCCTCACATGGTACTCAGCATCAAGAGATTAGTGCTACTACTGGTCAGCCTGGTGTCAGGATAATGTGACTGGGTGAGACATGATGATACATATCTGCCGCATGATGTCCCACATAATAATATGACTGAAAATTGTTTAAAGCTGGGTCAAAAATCCAAATCACACACACATATTGTTACAGTTTATAGTCATGAATAAAAACTACACATAATACAATGTATAGAACACAGTGAGTTACAAAAGATATAGATATACATAACAATGTGTTGTGTCTTAACCCAAAACCATTCCTGAAGTCTAGAAATAATATGCATATTAGGGTCTCCATATTGATTTCCTGCATTCAACAGTCTGGGAGTTTTGTCAAAGCTATTTGGCATGAATGACCTTTGTGAAAACCTGATAGACCAGAGATGGGCAAACTACGGCCCACTGGCCACATGTGGCCCACCAAGGGCTTTAATGCAGCCTATGCAGTACTATGTTAATGCTATTTAATTTTCTCAAGGGTAAAATTTCTTTCTAATTTTGAGAGAAATGTAACCACGCAATGCCAAATACCCACCCAGTGGGTAAAGCCATACAAATTTCTATAGAACTGTGATTGGCTTGTTTTGCATTCTATTCATATATCCATGAATTTTTTCCACCAGGCAGTGGGGAAAACCATAGAAATTTCAATAGAATTTTCTTTGGCTTGTTTCACAATCTATTCATATATCTATGAATTTTTTTCCACTGGTTGGGTTGATTGAAGTGCGCTCACGCATGCATTGTCTTTCACTGTTCACACACTCATAATTGGCTGAGTGCGTCGTCAGTGTGTCTTGACTGTCTATCATTGGAACCAGCTATTTAGCTACACGCTAAAAAGATTTTTTAAACAGTGTATGCACCCACCATGGCAGACGAGTGGCTTGCAGTTAACACGAAGTTGTTGACATGAAGACTTTACCGAGATTGACAGTTTCATCTTGATCCATACATTTAAGAAAGCTTTTATTATCTGCCAAAGTTTACCCAAAATGAGTTGTTCAAGAATATTTAGAAAGCAAAAAATTGAAGATGAATGACCTGCGTTTAACAGTGAGTGGACTGACAAGTATTTCTTTACTGATGATGGAGTTAAAGCTGTGTGTTTGATTTGTCAAGACACTATTGCCGTTTTCAAGGAGTTCAATTTGAAACATCACTTTCAAACTAAGCACGGTAACTTAGGAAACAAATTATCAAAACAAGAACTGCAAAAGAAAGAATTGGAAAGAATTTGCCAGAAAGATGGTTGTGTTGTTTGCATCAACCTACATTTGTGAGCAGACTTTCTCAACTATGAAAGTCAACATATCAAAGAACATATCGCTTTTCACAGATTAAAATATTCACTCAGTGTTTTAGATCAGCATGAGCAGTTTGTCACCACATTTTGACAAACTGATCAATGAATGTGATCAGCTGTATCATTCACAATGTTACTCTGTTTATCAAATAAATGTGCTTCTTTTGAAGTTTAAGTTTTCAAATATTAACAACATATTAACAACTGAAAATTAATTATGATATTAGTTATAAAAACATTTTGTTTTTTGTTTTTGCTATTTCAAATACTAATTTTTTTACTTATTGAACTATGCAGCCCGCTAAAGTTGTAAATTTGTGAATGCGGCCCTTGCACTGATAAGTTCGCCCACCTCTGCGATAGACCTTTGTGAATGAATTAAAATGTTTTGAAATAATCATTTACCAGTTTCTCAAAGATATTTGCTAAGTTATTGGTAGATAGAATAAAAGTAGGTATGTAATATCTTGGTTCCAACCTAGAACCATTTTTACATATAGTTGTTACTTTGGCTCGTTATTGTTAAAACACTAGAATGGATACTCATAGTAATGAGATAAGCTATACAGTAGCAGTCACGTCATTTTTTTGGGCTAAATGTCATCATTTTGTTTTACAGTTGGTGTCAGGAGCAACGTTCCCTCTAAGCGAATGGTAGATGTGCGCACAGTGCTTGCTGCATTGTGCAAGCATTATGGAGACGAGCAAAATTTAACGTTGGATTGAGCAAAATTTAACGTTGAATTGACAATTCATTTGCGTGGGGATGCCTGAGCAGCTGCATGTGTAGCTTAGAGGGAGCGTTGGTCAGGAGGGTACCTTACATCATTTTTTAGGGTTGTATGTCCTGTTTCATCAAGCTAATCAATTTTTTTTTAATACATTTGGTGCCAGGTGGGTACATTACATCATATTCGCATACAATAACTACTGGTATAGAAAAAGAATCTATTGGAACTTCAGCTTTCACTAGTTTCAGCGTTCTGAGACATAGATACTTGTTATGTTTGTAAAGTAATGGTTTAATGTACATCATAAATTAAAAAACCATTGTCTAAACATGTAGGCACAAGATTTTTGAGTGGAGGAAAATTCATTTAGGCATTTGACATAATATGCTTGAATTGGTAATGTTCCCATTAGCTCATTGATAAATTTTTCTTTGGCATAATTCTCTTTTGCCACTCACTTCAAGAGATGGCACAGTCTCCAATGGACAAAGTTTATGTTTGTGCCTGTGTGTTCCATATGCATGAGACAATATGGGCTTCCCATGATGACCTGCCTCAGAAAGGTTGTCAGTTTAACCACAGTTTTAGCTGCAGTCTTGAGTTACTTTCTTAATTTCCAGGCATATATATGTTAACAAGTTTATCTGCATCAATTTGGATGTGATTTTCTATTTGTGCAGTTCAGTCTCTACTTTTAGGTGAGTACATATGGTGTGCACTGATATAGACCTCTCCTGCCAAAATATATATCGACTTTACATGCCACATACTTCTTCAGTTTTGCTCACATCATTTTCAAGTTTACACATCTTCTGTTGCATTTTGGACTGGTGTGTATTGTAGTACTAACTACATGTTGCATACTTTCTTTTTCTTTATTTAGTGCACTATTCAGGTTTGTTTTTACAGTATTTAGCAAAGTTACAAGTTTTCTTTTACTTCTCTCTCAATACTGAGATTATATTGTCAGAGATATTGTTACTCATCAGTGAAGGTGAATTGATGCCCTGAAAGGTGAATCCTTTGAAAGAGCCAGATGTGTTTTGAAAGAGCCAGATGTGTTGGCATTCATTAGAAATTTAGAAATCCAATTTAGGGTTGTGTCAAGTATAGCCATTTTTGGAAACTCCAGTGTTTGATTCTCATGGATATTTTACACTATTTATTTAAGGCAGCAAAGAATGTTGTCAAGACCCTCTTGTAGAGATATATTACCTAACGTGAAATTTCAGTTGTACACAATTTTAGGGCATTATCACAGGTATAAAGTTGAGCTCAGAATAGCTGAACTTACATGGCAGCCATCTTTTTAAGCCTCCAATGTGAAAACAAGGCAAACTAAAAACATATGCTTAGAGTGAAGATTTTAAGGAAGATAAACACAAAGCACATCCATGCTGGTTGATGTGATGCAGTCAGACATTCTCCTTGACATAATCTGGGCTCAAAATTATGTATGATTTTATCTTTAATTCACATGGTCAGCAAATAAAATTGTTACTATTCCTGCCTACATTTTACTGATCCATCTAAATCATACATGAGCTAATTTAGTCTCTAATTTAGAATTTACCATTCATTTACATGATCTCAAAACATTAAAAACTATTTCTCCAACAAGATTCATGGATGAAATACTATGCACACTTATATATTTCTCTCTCTCTCTCTCTCTCTCTCTCTCTATATATATATATATATATATATATATATATATATATATATATATATATATATATATATATATATATATATATATATATTGGTCATGTTTCAGAGGGTAAAGTTTTGGCCTACTTGTTTGTTTGAATTTGAACTCTTGACTTAGCTTTAGTTTTGGCCTTTTAGTGTACTAGAAATTTCCCACATCCATGGCGTTTTCTTTTGCTTCATAGGTCAGGTGACAGTTTGTATATAAATAGAGGCTGTAAATGATGTCTTCATTCCTATTGCAAGTTCACTCTGTGGAATCATTCACTGTTGTGTTCAGGTATAATTTGATGGAAATATTTATTCAAATTATTCATTGAAGTTACACAATTCTAATTAACTTTTTTGGACTACAACACTACTTTGTGATTATTGAGGACTCATTCAGAGACATTCTGGATGATATTGTGGTACATCAACATATTCAAAACCATCAGATTGCATTTGGGATATTCTGTAATTTTTTACTTGTCATTGAACTTGTAGTATTATTTAGAATTTATTTCAAAATACTGTTAGTTTCTCTAAAATTTTCATTTTGTAATTTGTGAAAATAGATGATTATTTTAAATTTGTTTCAAAAATTAATTATTGCTTTTATTTCTTTATGTTGCTTAGTTTTAGAACGTATTAATATGTGAAATACAAAATGGTGTTATCTATCAAAGTAAAAAAAAATATATTTCTTATTAAAGTAAACCAGAAGTCCATGGTATGTATGTCAAGCTCATTAGCACAGTTAAAGCACTGCTGTCAGATGCAATCTTAAGCACAAAAAGTTTTCACTGAAAGACTTCTTGTAATGTCTGGTTGGTTCTAAATGAAAATGATGAGCTCTGACTTTCATCATGGCACACATAGCAGCCATCTTAAAAATATTATTGTGCCTCTCTATGAACTGAAAGTCATTTTACTATGGAGATTTCACCAGAAAACTTATTATAACGCCTAGTTAGTCTCAAATGAAAATGATGCTACCCAGTCATACAGTATGGCCATGGTGACCATCTTTGAAACTACTCCACCTTAATAGATCGTTACATGTATATTACCTACGGGTTTTCATGAAGAGACTTCTTATGATATCTAGTTGGTCTTGAATGAAAAGTTTGTACATGTACCGGTAAATCTGACCTTAAATATAATGGTTCTTAAAAATCTGCTTTTTGCTACTCCTCCTAAATTTAAACATGCTGAAGACATTGTGTCTAATGGCTCCTGAATGAAAATAATGCTGATCTGATTTCTAATATAATCACCATGGCTGTTATCTTGGGGAGAAAACAAATTTCATTATGACTGTTATGATGCTCTTTAAGAAATATCAATAACTTTTACATGAGAAGTTTGCAAATCTTTTCTCTAAATTAATGGTCATATTGGCATCTGGTTTTCACCAAAAATCTTCTAATTGTATTTAGTTTGTCCCAAATGAAAATGGTGCTGATTGTACATTCAATATGGCCACCACAGCAGCTACTATTGATTTGTTGTTGCTCATAAACAGGATACATGTTTTCAGCATTCAGCAATTTACAACAGGCTATTCTTGTTTGACATATATACCCCTTAAAATGATTTTTTGCAAAACTTAATATACAGAACAAAAACAATGCTAGGCTATTCAAATTTTTTTTTTACATTTTTGGTTGCATTGGGAAGAATATACCAAGGTTAAGTATGATGCAAAATGAAAACAAGAAAATTTGAATGTAGTGGCTACATGCAAAGGAAAATATCTCAAATGAAAGAAAAGACTTCTTTGTTAACAGAATAGATGAAAGTAATTAGTTCCATAGGAGTCTGACGTTTTATCAATAAAGTACGGCTTAATCTCTGACAACATTAATTCCTCTTATTGGTAATATATATAATATTTATATTACCGATAAGGGGAATTAATGTTGTCAGAGATTTCGCCGTACTTTATTGATAAAACGTCAGGCTCCTGTGTTAATTCCGACTAAAAACAAAATACAAATGCTAATCTTGGTGGATCTTTCAGTATGTTTTTAAACAAGTCACATATATGTGTATACTTGTAAATACAGTTCTACTAAATATTCTACAGAAGAAAGACAAAATCAATCACAAGTTATAAAACTTGATACATCTATTGGAGTTAAGTGAATACAAATTATATATGCACCATCATTCTTAATAGAGTTGAACCACTGTAAAGAAATCAATAAACCTGTCATCTCTGATAATCATGCACATCAGGAGTATTTTGTACATGTGAAGTCCCATAATATACCAGCATATAATCCAAGTCCAACTGCACACAACATAGGACCTGATGTGCTGTTGTATGGTGTGCCAGCGGATCAGGGTCAATGTTGTTTATTCCACTAAACAGTTCTTACAAACTACATAGACCTAGATCTACCAGTCCATTATGCAACATCAGTTCTGGGTTTGTGCAGTTTGCAATGGGATCTGACTTGTATGCGAGTAAGTATGGTCCATAAAAACAGCTCTACACAGTAAGCCAATCAGGTGCCACAAAAGTTGAGGGTGAGCTAAAATTATGGAATAAAAATAAAATACAATATTGTAAATATATGGAAGGTTCCATCTCCATTGTAAGTATACAAGTTAAGAATTTGGGTTATGCCTGTTCACTCTAGATACTGACTAGACTTGATTTACTGCAGTCTGCACATGCTTGTACAAGCAACAAATTGTATGGGTGTCTCAGCTTACCGGCACTCAGTATTGAATTTCATACGATGCAGGTAACAACAATTAAATCTTGCCATTGGGAATGGCCGGTATCAGATATACATGTATTATGCATGTTTATAAAAGTAATAGTGATTAGTAACTAGATATATTTTATTGACTAGAGAATATATAACACTAAATACACATCATTTCTTGTAATAGTTTTCTATAACGTCAGGTAAGTAGTATCAGTATTTTTACTTTCTTCACTATTTGTCCTCTGATACTCAATTTTGTTCCTTCACTTCAATCCAAATATTGAGTCTCTAGTTTCCATTTACTTTTGTAGTATGTTCTTGTATCTGCTTTGTATGCTATTTTTTCAGTATTGTGGAGGAGTAATTTTTTGTTATGGGATTGTCATTTGTAATCAGTCCATTAGCACATGTTTGTTATCACTATCCTTAACTGCTATGAGGATAGCCATGACACTTTACAGACTCATTAATTCCATGATATAGTTGGTACTAAATGAAAATGGTGAGACGATGTGGCCATATTGAAATTGTGTTGTCACCACTTCTCTTAACTGGATGGTCATATATCAACATGGGGTTTTCAATGAAGGACTTTTTGTGATATCTAGTTAAATTTAAATGTAATAGGTACAGCTCATATGTCCATTAGAGCTATAATAGCAGCTGTCTTAAAAATCTTGT
The DNA here is from genome assembly GCA_029339505.1 of Unio delphinus. Lineage (NCBI taxonomy): Eukaryota > Metazoa > Mollusca > Bivalvia > Unionida > Unionidae > Unio > Unio delphinus. The sequence continues at coordinate 4,064,578 of JAQISU010001252.1, forward strand.
GACAACACAATCTCTGAAAGTCATACTGACATGGGGTTTTCAGCAGAATACATGTACTGTATGTCGTATGTCTAGGTTGTCCTGAATGAAAATGGTGCCATTTGTACAGCTAATACGGCCACCAAGATTGCAATCTTGAAAGTCTTGTTAGTGTTACTCCACCAGAATAAAAAGGCATAATCATATCATAATCATGTCTGGTTGGTTTATAGATTAAAATGGTGCCAATCTGATATCCTGTATGACAACCACAGCAGCTACTGTGAAGAAGAGCACAATTGTTATCACTTCTTCTGAATGGGAACTGCTCCAGTGGCCTAGTGGTTAAGGCATCCGCCACAGAAGCTGGAGGTTGTGGGTTCGATCCATGGCCAAGTCATACCAAAGACTTATAAAAATGGTACTTACAACTGCCTCGCTTGATGCTCAGCATTAAGAGGTTAGTGTTAGGACTGGTCAGCTTGGTGTCAAGATAACGTGACTGGGTGGGACATCATGCTATATGTCTGCGGCATGATGCCCCAGTGCTAGACATCACTATAAACTGCCTCACTGCAGACATTATAGTGATATATATGATTGAATTTTTGTTAAAGTTATGTTAAAAATCCTAATCAAACAAACAAACAAAACGAAATGTCAACATGGGGTTTTAACTAAAGGATATGATGTCAGCTTGATTTGCAAGATTGAAAATGTTGTGATCAGAAAGACATGTTGAAATGAGGATTTGACCAGAAGACTTCTTAGGTCTAGTTGGCCCAGGATGAAAATGTTACCACTTGAATACTAATATGGTCACCATCGTGGCAATCTTGAAAATCTTGTTATCACTACTCCTCAATGGATGGTCATTTCAGTATGGAGTCTAGTTGGTCTCAAATGAAAATGGTGCCACTCATATATCTGATATGGCTGCCACTGTGTCAATCTTGAAAATATTGTCACCACATCTTTTAAAGAAATGGTCATATCAACACAAGTGTTTTTTTTTTACTGAAAGATTTTTTTATGATGTCTAATTGGTCCTAAATGGAAAATGATGCTGATGTGAATTTGTCAATCACAATGATCAAGTTCATTTTCTAGACATTTTGACTTGACTCCAGATATAATTTATTAGGACTCGTTTATTACAAAGTGCTCATAGATATTTTGCATAAAATCACTATTTTGGGATTATTGTAAATTCATTCAAGGACATTCTGGATTTATATCATTGTGATGCAACAAGACTGTTGACAGATAAACCTATTTAAGACTTGGTACATAAACATAATTGATATTGAAATTCATTTGGAAAACAGGATACTTTTGGACTTGTGATAGAATTTTTTTATTTATTCACAATACTGTTAGTTCATCTTAAATCTTCACTTTATAACTTGGTGAAATTTTTTTTTTGTGATTTTACTAAATTGGTTGGTATTGCTTCTTTCTGTTACTCAGTTTAAGATAATAGTCATAACATCATGTGACTGCCCTGGTGGCCTAGTGGTTCCAGCATCTGCCTCAGATGCAGAAGGGAGTTGGTTCAAACCCTGGCTAAGTTATACCAACGACTTATAAAAAAAAAAGATACTACCTGATGCCTCACATTCAGCCTTAAGAGGTTAGTGTTGGAACTGGTTGGCCTGTTGTCAGGATAATGTGACTAGGTGGGACCGTGATGCTATGTCATATATAACATGGTGACCCAGTGCTTGACATCACTATAAACTGCCACACTGCAGACATCTAAGTGATATGCCTGAACATTTTCAAAGCTTCGTTAAAAATTTAAATCACACACACACTCATTACATCATACAATCTGGAAATAGTATACTGTACTGTTGACTGCCTCATAACATTGGTATTAAATGTAATGATAGGGCAGATAAGGCAGTCAAACTGCCCAGCAAGTCACCAATTTCCAAGATTCCATATATGCTGTCTTTAAATGTTATATAAATCAGCATGTACTATATTCATGGCAAAATGTGTATAATGAAGATTCTATAAACAAATTTCCAAACATCAAAGTCATTTTTGGAGAGATGCATCCCTTACATAGAGCAAATCAAAGATTAAAGCTGGTACTGTTCTAAGTATGTAGTGGGCACAAAAACTGGCTTATGCATACCTCCTGAGGATTGAACCAGGTCCAGAATGTTTAGCCTGATGGTGGAATACATTTTTTTTTGTCAAATGTGGCTGCTACAGCCTTGTCAAACAGAAGTATTTTATGTGAACTCAGTAATGAAACTTTATGATAATATATCACAGAATAAAATCTTTTTTGGGAATGTGGTTTATTAAATTTATTTGACACATTTTACCTTTATCTTTTTTTATTGGTACATAATTCTAACAACTTTATCTTTTTTATTGGTACATAATTCTAACAACCTTATCTTTATATCTTGTAATGTATACATTTGAAGAGCTTGCAACAGAATTTCAGGACAATTCCTGGACTCTTCACATATAGAACTCATGAGTGTTCAGCCTATTTCTGAAAGTTCTAGCATACACTTAGTAGCCCCTCCCTTTCATAGGGCTAGAATGTAAAATGAAAAGCACATGCTCATTATTTTAATATCAGATTTTATTACTTTGACATCAGTGGGAAAGAAAAATATTTTTCGGTATACAGTATTCAATGCCCTACAAGTCGACCCTCAGAAATAAAGATGGGATATATTGTGGGCTTCTAAGAAAAGATGAATTAATCATTTACATGTACAGTACCTAAACATGTGTTGCAAAGGCCACAGACAGGATTTGTGGACCCTAGGAAATTTGCTCCATTAGAACAGTATGCATAAAAAAAAAAATTGTGATGACAGAGGGCTTACTGACCATTGTGGGCCCTAGAAATTTTGTCCTACCCTGTCCACAACCCAGCACATAGCTTGAGAACACGGATTTTAACTATTGTCAACATGAATTCTCACAAGCTTTAGGTACTGATACTCAGTTATCACCAGTAAATTGGAATTTTTACATATGGTTTCTTTTAGTTTTCAATGGTAAAGTGGAATTTTCACCTATTTTTTCTTTTCTTTTTTAAACAGTAAAATGGAATTTTCTTTTCTTTTTCTTTCTAAAACAGTATAGTGGAATTTTCTTGTCTTCTTTTACTAGTAAGGTGGAAATTTCTTCTTTTTCAGTGGAGTTTTCTTTTCTGTATTTTTTTACCAGTAAAGAGACATTTTCTTCTTTTTTTTTTCTTCTCCATATTTTTTTTTTTTTTGCATTAGTGTCATATGTGACATCACCTGTCCGCTTCCCTAAAAATAAATTCAGATTTTGTCTAAATGTTAAGAGTCAACGTTCGTTAATTGGCTCTTTAAAAAAAAAATATAGAAATAATGCAAAGCTGTGTCAACAGAAATCAGATATAGGCCTTTTATTAAGCTGTTATTTTTTTATGGCATATGGATGGTTGCACAGTACTTTCCAAATCAAGACTTTGGGGGAACACTTTGATTTCATGGTTTATATTTGCGTCATCACGAATTTAGTATAAACACCGTTACAACCAAATAGAGCATCCACAGGCACTTGATTCTGAGTAAATTCATGTATACACTCACCATATAACATATATTATATGGTGAGTGTATACATGAATTTACTCAGAATCAAGTGCCTGTGAGAGCATCGCTTATTTGCCAATCAATTCACGCAACAGAGTGGTTACATTGAATTACGTCAGAGTAGCCTTCGGAGGGGAAGTCCTTCTTGACGGTTTTATTCAGGTCAATTCTGCTGGTCGGACAAGGCATGCTGACCAGAATATGAAATGGGGAAGTGTCCGGGGAAAGTAAGACGCGTTTCATAAAGTTTATGTGCGAACCTCGTTAGATTTTTGAGAACTTCGTTCGCATCATTGAGCCTTTGTGTGCACAGGTGCTCGACGCGAGCTTGATGTGAAATAAAAAAACAGTAATCTAAAGAGAAAAAAATCATGCAGAGTGATAAAAATACCATAGATTACCCCCATGACACATTGTGACATAGGACCCTCTCTATCATACTATATAAAAAGAGTATTTTTATATAGTATATAGAGAGGGTCATATGTCACAATGGGTCATTGGGGGTAATCTTAGGTATTTTTCTCACTGTATTTTTTTCCTTTAGATTATTTTTTTTTTCTTCTTCACGTCAAGCTCGCGTCGAGCATCTGTGAAATGAATGTACATATAATTTTCAATATCAACAAATCTAGTTAAATAAGAATATTTTGTCGAACTGTACTTTCCGTTATTGTTTCAACGTGTCTCCTTGTCAGCTGCAAATGCCATGGGGACTGCTATTTACTTGACCTCGTCTGTATTCATCAGTTTAAGGACGTGTTTGTTACTCGAGTGTATTCACAACAATACCGTATAAAGAACGTTTTGACACGAGGCTCAATTTGACATTCAAAATGTCTGCCATGGTGGAAATCTTGAAAATCTTGAAAATCTTAAATATCTCTTCCAAAACAGATATTCATATTGGCATTGGGCTTTCACATCTTATGCTGTTAAGGAAAATGTTGTTACTCAGATATCAAAATCTTATCATATTTTCACAATGGATGGTCATATCAACATGAGGCTTTTCACTTACAGACTTTTTATAATGTCTAGTTGGTTCTAAATAAAAACTGGTGCTGGTCTGACATCCATTATAGCCAACATCTTATTGATCATTTTAAAATCTTATCATGACTCTTCCTGAATAGGTGGTTTTATTGACATGACTGTTCAGTAAAAGGCATCATATGATGTCTAGTTGGTCCTAAAGAAAATAAAGCTCTTCAGACAGTCATTCACACCGTGATGGTAGTCATCTTTGTGTTACTGCTTGTTTTGAGTAGATGGTCATATTGACATGGAGTTTGCTTTAAAACAGCTTATGTTTATTTGGTCTTAAATGAAAATGCTGCGGACTTTCTATCCCAAATGATCACCCCAAAAAATTCATTATTGCTACCTTTTTCTGAATGGATTGTTTTATCAGTCTGAGGTATTGCTGTAAAAGACTTCTCATGATGTCTAGGTGGATGTAAATGAAAACTGTGTCTCTTGGGCACCCATTATGTTACCAATGTAATGACATTGGCCAAATTTAAGTGTTTGTTAAGCTAATTTTGAATGGTTGGTCATATTGATATGGGGTAGTCACTGAAAGCCTTTCTTCAAAATAGTTGGTCCTAAATCAAAACAATGCTGATCTGATAGCTTGTCAGTTTTGTTATTGTTGCTACACTAGAACATATATTATAACATTATCTTACATGTGGTTTTCACCAAAACTGCTTCTTATAATATCAAGTTGGGCCTCTGTGAAGAAGGGTACTCATTAGATATAAAATTTTATGGCCTTTGTGGCCATTTAAAAAATCTAGTTATTTCTTCTTTTCCAACAATTAATAGGATTAAAAAATATGTTTTCATTACACAACTTTTGATGATATATAGTCCATCTGATTAAAATCAGATCTCCAACATCCTCTGAAGTTCTGACATTGAGCTCATAGTGGTCATGTTCTGGTGACTTTTCAATGAAAATAGTGCTCATCTGACCAGTACTGTACATAGTATCAAGTGACAATTTCATAAAGTTTTTAAATGTTATCTTGAATGAATGGTGATGTTGACATCTGAAATCTCTCTTATGATATTTTATTGATTCCATAAACATATTTGCAGCTTTATGAAGGAATTTTGCAAACCAGACCTAATTGACCTTGGGATAATTTCAAAGGTAATTAATCTTTTGAACACATTGGTGTGTACGTGTGCACCATATTATTTTTCCCGAACTAAAGTCACATCTCAAAATAATTAAACATTTTGATCTTCGGATAAAATTAACTTGAATTATTATACATGTATAGCAAATATTTGAATTGGTTTCTTGCTTGAAAGTATTTTTCCTATATAAAATTGAAGCAAGCTCTGAAATTAGACATTTTAATATCAAAGAAAGAAATATTGCTATAAAAAAAGTAATCCCCCAGACACTTGTGATATACCTGGATGATACAATTCTTAAAGGTAAGTCCTATTGCTAAGTTATGTAACGTTGGTACCATGTTGAATGTTATGAAAGTAATGTTGGCCATGATCTGCCATCAAATAATGCACCAGCAGATCAAGGTTTATGTAGTTTGCTAAACTGATTAGTCCTACAAAACTACATAAACTCAAGTCTACTTGCACATTATGCAGTTGCAATTCTGGCTGCAGTTTATAGTTGGACTTGTGTGTGTGTTTTGGATTATTAACATAGCTTTTTTTTAAAAAAATTCAGTCATATCACTATGATGCTTGCTGGTGATGGGAATCAAGTCAGAAATTCATAATCGATAATCGGTTACCATTAACCAACTGATCATCGATTATAATCGGTTACTAAGAGCAAATTTAAATTTTTGTTACACAGTTATATCTTTGATCACGAGTTCAATATGTTTATAAATGTACAGTACTCACAGTTATTACATTGTGTGTTACTTTTGTTCTACAACTTTGCTAAATAAACGCAACTTTTTATGGCCGATCAGTCATATGTAACTGAAATACTGCTGGAATTCCCCAAAATTATTTTGTTCATATGTGATGTGTCTATAATTTAAAGTATAGGACATGATTTTCTTGTTTGTCATTGTTCATAAATACTACAAAAGATGTTGCAATTTAACTGAAACAAATCAACAAAATGTGTTTAAGTTTATTAACTCAACAATTTAACAATTTGACCATATAATAATGACTATATGTTCCAAATTATTAATCATAAGGTTTTTTATTTGTAGTTGTGAAAGGACTAATACATTTCAGGTGAACTTTAGTGGCTAGGAGTTTTACTAACCATTTTGCTTTGCATACACGTAAAAAGTAGTCTCCCTTTACACACAATCGATTATGGAGTTCACAATCGATTATCTTATTGGTTTGCTCAACCAACTGATGATCGATTATAATCGATAATCGGAACAACACTAATGCTTTCAGTGCTGCAGTTTATAGTGATGTCTGGCACTGGATCATCATACTGCAGACATGTAGCATGATGTCCCATACAGTCACATTATCCTGACACCATGCCCACTAGTCATACATTGGCAGCTAGTAAGTACTAGAAACTTGAAGGGCAATTTGTCCTACAGAAGCTTTATTGAATTCAGTCATCTAAGGTTTGGTTATAAGTTAGCTATGCAGTTCAAGAACACTGAGTAAAATACACTGAATTCTTATAGCATGGCCAATGTTGGACATTAAGTTAATATAACTACATACCTGATTATGATATAATGATGATGCTGTATTTCTATTTTGCAGGCAGATTATATTATACCATCAACATCTTCAGCATTATGCAGAGAATACTGTAGTAACAGCTCCTAAAGATCATCTGTACAATTCCAAAAATGAAACTCCTGACTGTATTCCATAGATTCCTTAGGTCAGCTTTCACAAAATGTACAAACAGAACCTCTACAAAAATTGGCGTTTTGACCTGCCTGATGTTCAGTTTGTATGCATTTGTAATGTACATTCCAGATTTCCAGAAGGAACTAACACCCTTGGTTCACCCGTTTAGTAAAACTTTGAAATTTCTCCGGAGTAATGGAGCTGTTCATCCCGATGATCTTGGTGTGATGGAAGGAATGTCACATGAAGAGAAACTTAAAGCCATGTTCTCACTCAGAGAGGGAATTAATCAGATTTTTAATGAATGTCTGACATCATCAAAGTATGACCACTGCAGTTCTCCTCAGCCTAATAATGTCATTAATGACCAACCCATACTCACATTTTTTACAACTTGGATATATGATGAGGACAAATTTTTTGTCAACAACAATACTTTATACAACTGGAGAAAATTATCAGGTGTGAACTTAGTTGTCTTTACCAATGATGCAAAGGTGAAATATTACAGTGAAAAGGCAGGCTGGTTGGTCTTGCCAATTTTGACCACTGTTGCTGGTGATGCACCTGTTCTGAAGCAGATGTTCCATACAGTCCAGCAACAATTTAAAACTGATTTTTATGGCTATTCAAATGGAGATTTGTTATTTGAGGAAGGTCTTCATAAGACATTGCAAAAAATTGCGTGTCAAATGAATGAAACAATTCGTACAAAGCCTCTGTTGATAGTAGGAAAAAGAACAAACATTAACGCTGAGATTCTTGATTCTGGAGTTGTGTCATCGGGTCGGAAGATGCAGGAGTATGCAATGTCATTTGGGAGTCTTTTTCATGCTGATGCTTTAGATTTCTTTATAACAAACTCTGTGTTTCCTTGGCAAGATTTTCTTCCATTAGCAATTGGACGAAGAGGATATGACAACTGGGTGGTTTCAGTTGCACGTTATCAGAATTCAACTGTAATAGATGTGACAGATTCTGTTCTTGCATTGCATCAAACTTTGCAAGAAAGGGGAAATTTTGAAGGTCTCAACAAACCTTTCAATAACTACAACCTGGATATGATAGCAGGTCAAGATATTTCTATTAGATATGGATTGTGGGGACAGACTCATTGTGCTGAATGGCATACTTGGTATGATATGTGTGGCAGAGTAGCTTTGACTCTACGAAAAAATATTAAAAGTGACTGCTTCTTGAAAAAGACATTTTTCCAAAAACTTTTTGATTTCAGAGAACCTCTTTGATATTGTCTTTATACTGAGATTTATGATCTCGTATCCTTGAAATAACATCACTTTATACATCGTAGAAAAGTTAGCTTTCAAATTAAATTGTTTGAAAATATGTAAAGCTTTTGCAGCACCTACACCATTATAGTTATCATAGTTTTACTTGTATTAAAAATGTGTTTATTCCATTATTGTTTAATATTCAGTTTTAAACTTGTATGATGGGCCTGTTTTGTTAATACTCATATACTCCACCAATAAAGGTCATGAGATCTGTAGAAAAAATAACATCTGTTGACAAGAGTTTCCATTTAAAATTGACAAAGGGGAAATGGAATTCTACTGTGTGCATTTGTGATTTAAAAGGCTATAGATGTTTTTGGTTTACTTGCACCTTAATAGAAAAAAAGGAATGCATTGTCATTTCACTTATCATAAGTAGATGAAAATTGATTTGCCTGAACCAACATAAACCAGTACTGAAGTTAGCTGTGTTACCATAATCTCCTTGTAACTAGCATAAACCTAACACAGTAAAAAACAGCAGAACTTATTAGCCTGTGCCAGCAATCGGGTTATTTTGTTATCTAGATGTCCTTACCTTCTATCCTGGGTCATGATAACATAGAAAGTGGACACAGATTAAATTGGATGGACATGTTTAAATTCATTTACATGACCTAAGTTTATGGGGAAATTACAACTGGATATTATGTATTGTTTTTTGTTTTTTTGCTGTAAATATTGATTATTTGACCAAAGAGAAAATGTCTTAACAATATGAATCTGTTTTTGTGTGTAAGTGACCTGATTTCATATTTTAATATCATATTAAGTTTGGGGGGAGGGGCTTTTTATTTATTTACATTTTCAGGACTTTTTAGTAAAAACCTTGTTTTAATAATTGCTCATAAACCAGTTGATCTAGTTAACTGGTGTTCTAGAAAGCATAGTTTTATACATGTATGTTTAGATCTGATTTTTCTTGCTTGATCAAATATCTTTGAGATTTTCAGACATGTTTGAAACCATTGCATGCATGCTCTTCTATAAGCAAGCTTTGTTTTCTGCCATGCCTCATATGCAAAAATGAATGAGACTGAATAGTAAAAGATTGATTGGTCCTAAATGAAAATGATGCCACTCTGATATCTAATTTGGCTACAACAGTAGTCATCATGAAAATTGTTATTGCCACTCGACATGGGGATTCTTATGATGTTTAGTTGGTCCTAATGAAAATGGCTCAGATTTTATATATATCATATTTATATCATAGTGTGTTGTTCATCATCTGTCATCTATCCATCCATTTGCATAGTTTTTTTTAATTCACTTATCTTTCTACTTCCGGTATTTGGAGGATTTACAATTACCATAAAACGTTACTCATACAGTCATTCCATGGTCTAGTTGGTCATAAATGAAAATGGTGCCATCATGATATCCAGTATGGCTACAACAGACATGAAAATATTGTTATAACTATTTCTGGATGGTTGGACATAACAAAATGGAGGAGGGGGGGGGTCACTAAACAAATTCTTATGAGGTCTGATTGGTCCTAAATTAAAATTTCTAATATTAAAAATCTTATCACTACTCTATAAAGGTTGTATTGACATGAGGTTTTCACCAGAAAACTCCTTAAGATTTTCTTGGGCCTAAATGAAACTGTTGATCAGATGTCACAATGGGCAGCCATCTTAGAATTATTATCATCACTACTCATTCTGAATGTATGTTTTTATCAGTAAATAGTTTTTGCTAAACAACTTCTTACAATGTCTGCCTGTCAGAATGACCATATTGAAACTTTATCACCATTTCTCCTGAGTGAATGGTTATATAAGAATGGAATTTTAACTTCAGTACTTTGTATGATATCTGCTTCATCATAAATGAAAATGGTGCTGATTCAGATTTTAATATGGCTGACACAATTGCCATCTTGTTAATACTGATTCTCCTGGATGACTGGACATCTTAACATTGTGCTTTAAGCAAAACACTTCAATAATGTCTGGTTGGTACTAAATACAAATGGTGCCAATTGGATATTGAATATGGCCACCATGGCTTCCATCTTAAAAATATTTTTATATTTACTTCTCAAAAATAGAGAGTCGTATCAAGAAGTTTTTTTTTACCAAGACAATGCCTTGTTGGGCATAAAGAAAAAGTGCCAAGTTGACCTCCAGAATTTTAATCGCTGTAGCTAATTAAAAAATCTTGTTATTGCTGATGCTGAATAATATCAAATATAGTTTTATTCTCAACAGTTAAAAGATAGAAATGGTCTTATCTTAAAATCCAGGAAATTCTTTTAAGGAAGTATTGCATTGGTCCCTTGGAGGGACTCTTATTTCGAAATGTCAGATACAAATTTTACTTGTGCTTGTGATTTTCTCACTTTTAATCATTGTCATATAGTTACACTATCATTTTTTTTTTTTTTTGGTGAGGCAGACTATGTTATGATTTCAATCTGTCTGTTACCTATTTCATGTATGCACAATAATTCAGGTTGTCCACCATATACAGTTACCAGATGTTGTTGATGGATTGCACATGGGACCTGGATGAACCCTTTCAGTTTGAGATTAAAGTAATCAAGACTGAAAGAGATAAATAGTTCCTGGACAATAACTCAAGTTTTCACCACCTTATTCAGATGACAAAAAAAATATAAATTTGCTAAATCCTATTTCTACTAGAACTGTTTTTTAAGAACCACTACTATTTTTATTTTGCGGGGAAAAAGAAGAACCTACCAATATAATACATTCTCTGATCTTCAGTATTTTAAATGGCAATGTGACTAGTCATCTGGCACAAAGATATGGTTTTGGAAGGGGTTGGGGGGAATATTTGCTGAAATATAGTGTACTTATATTTTCCGCTTTTCTGAGGGGTTGAAATAAAGCTAAAGTAGGGTTTCAAATACACTGCCCACCAAGCCATTTCCTGTGGCCTGCAAAATTATTTACATCACAAGGTGTCATGAGAGATGACAAAGGTGTTGCTGCCCTTGAGCCATCGAAAATGCCCTCATGCTGTCCTCAGGGTGGTTTGAGTTTGAGACCCCTTAGCTAATGAATCAATTTTTGACAATTTCATGAAAAATATGTGACATTTTACCATGTTATTTTTATTTTAAAAAATTTTAATTTCTCACTGCCCACCACTGCTTTCACATCTTTTGCCACTTGTACAGCTATGTCATCTCAGTTACTTTGTTTGTTTATGATTTTTAATGCAGCTTTAACAATTTTTCAGTCATATCGCTACAATGTCTGTAGTGAGGCAGTTTATAGTGATGTCCCACCCAGTTACATTATCCTGATACCAGGTCAACCGGTCTTAACACTAAACTCATAAAGCTGAGCGTCAAGCAAGGCAGCCATTAGTGCCATTTTTGCAAGTCTTTGGTATGACTTGGTCAGGGATTGAACCCATTACCTCCAGCTTCTGTAGCAGATACTCTAACCACTAGGCCACCAGAGCGGTTTATCTCAGTTAATTTAAAAAGAAATAAAAGAAAGACTGCATGTACAGCAAATTTTTTGTTTGTTTATAACTGAAGTCTGATTTATACATGTCTGGCGTGTATTTTTGGACCACTGATAAATTCACGAACAATCAGCCTCACCGGAATTAACAGAAATATATTAGGCACAACCATATAATTTTTAGAGTATAGTCGGTGATAATATGCAACACAAATATCTTCTATTGGCCTTCAAAAAATATATATACTTGCAAAACATGTCATCAAACGAGATAGAGCAACGGATGTTTTCCTAATATGTGACTAAGATAGTTCAGCACAAAAGAGGTATCATGCTTTGCATTGAAGATATAATGGTTGTGCCTGAATGCACAGTTTATTATTCGTTGGTTCATGTGTGGCGACAGTTTTATGAAACATACTAAACCTTGTGAACAGCCGAGACTTTAGGTCTTATGTCAAGGTCATTGTGGCTGTATAAAGAAAATGGTATTTGCATACTAGTTTTAGATCCAATCACCTACATTTATTAAGGTTTGTGGAAGCTTGCACAAAAGATATTGAAAAGATCTGTTGATTTGGGGCTCAACAGGTCAAAGTTCAAGATCCTTGCAGTTAAAAGAAATTGGTTTTACAGATTAGCGTATGTTTGAAAGTAAGTTCATTGATCAAACTGTGGATGGCTTGCAGTTGGGGTAATAAAGAAACCAATATATTATGTAATCTGAAGGTCAGAGGTCATGTAAATCTAAATTTTTTTTAAAAAAAAGTAATGGTTTCTGTACATTAAGTACACTTGGGCATCATGTTGTTGAAGTATTCTCATTATGATTATACAACTACTCATTAATTTTTTTTCCTCTTATATGTACAATTATTATTATACTGTTTATCTATTTTACAAACAACTTGTATGTAAATCATTACTGAGGCAAATTATATTTCAGTGTCAAAACCAAACGAGTTATGATATGGCCCTGCAGTCATTGTTCTTCAGTTTGTCATCATCCCTCAACATCCATACATTTTGTGAACAATCACTTGGCTTCATTTGTTATGTATGCTTATATCATCATCATTTCAGATGGGTTCTGTTACAAGCAACATTCATGCATATCAGGGATGAGAACTAATAGCTGATTAGTTGAGGTTGTGAACCCTCTAAAGCTTATTTTGGTAGGCATACATCATCAAGATCTCAAATGAATTTGAATTTGGGAGACAGTCATACATGTCAGTGAGTAGAGCTGAACAAATACCAAATTTTATTTTTTGAACATCTGTTGAATGTATTTTCAAAAGGATTTGAATATTTGTTGATATTAATAAAGATATAAATCCTTGATCTATTGGTTACTTTGTTCTTTATGCACACACACACACCAAGCTGCATCAAAAACACTTGAAAGAATGGCTTTTAGGTGATCTTGAAACAAATTTTTTGTGTGGATTTCAACTAAAAATGGAATTAATGTTGGTGTTAATTTGTTTATTTTCAAACTAACCATAAATACATGTTTAATATTCACAATAAAAATCACACAGATATGTGGACAACTGAAATTAATTTGAATACATTGATTGCATGACTATAATTTGTATCATATTTACTTGAGTAGGCCAATGGGACTGACAGTATGACTGACTTTAAAAATATCCAAATCAAACGTATATATGTTGTGCTAAACTCGTATTCAAACTTGTTAAATAATTCGGGGGGGGAGGGGGGGCACCAGACAGATGCCATTTCCCCCTAATTAAATAGTTCTCTAACTGGAACCACAGTCTGATTAAATCTAATCCCCACGTAAAGTTCTGACAGCGACCACTTCATTGTCATGTTCTGATAACCTATGTTATTACCTAATCGCTAATTTTATCAACTAATTTGATTAAGTCTTACATATTCGCGTCTGGAGACTAAGCAGCGTGGATGAAGAGCACGAGTGTTTGTCAAACGATTTGATTCACTTTCAAATTTTTGACAGTTGCGGTTCTATTGGTTTAATTCAAAGGTTACTAGAACAAGACCCTTAAACGATTGTCGTCAGATCTTCGTGTAGGATAGCATAGATTTCATTTTAATCAGATCGAATGAAACCCGTACGTAGGCATCGACCTCATATGTATGCCATACGTTCCCTCTACAGCCTTTTTTGGTAGGCGTATATTATCAAGATCTCAGATGAGTTTGATTTTGAGTGACAGTCACACATATCAGTGAGTAGAGCTGAAAAAATATGATTTTTTTAAAAAAAAACATCTGTTGAATGTGAAATGGACTGGTTGCCTCTGTACAATGTAAAATATAATCCAACGAGGGTCAGTTACCAGAGAACTAGCTGCAAGCCAGAACCAAGTTTGGGAGTATGTTTAATAGAAAAAGAATTCCAAGCCTTTTCAGAAAGGCATATGAAAGAAATGGGGAAATAATCTCCGCACAGTTTAAATTATATTATGATAACTTTGTTTTGTACTAATAGTGAAATAAAGAGTAAGAAGCTTTGTTGTAACAGCACACTCCTCGACCTCAACAAATGTATTAATTCTTTTACAAGGTCGTGTAAATTGGCCCATTAGATTTATAAGTAGGTCTCGGCTTTTTATCCCCCAGACATTACTAGTATTGGAGTAATGTCAGAAGAAGAAAAAGCGGAGACCTACTGTTGGTCTACTGGCCTATGTACATACATATCCATGATAGAAAACTGACAGGAACATAAGCTATTTTTAAGAATATATGAAAAGGATAGTGGAAACTTTTCAGCAGTTTGGTAATTACATAGTTATGTCACGACTTGCGCATTTGAATACGAGACCAAATGTGGAAATATAATGCAAGTAACACTCCAAGGTTAGATATACGGGAAGGACAGCGCCGGATTAAGTACCGTGGACGCCCATAGGCAGTCAAACTTTTGGGGCCCCAGACCCACGGTCACGGTCTCATGGGGGCCCATAAGGGTCGCGGGGTCCATAGGCAGTTGCCTACACTGCCTAATGGGTAATCCAGGACTGGGGAAGGAAAGATCGTGATAATATACAGGTATTACTATAACTCCTGAATGACAATGAATATAAAAAATTATGTGAAAAATGTAACTACAAGTATTCAGAATTTGGAGAGCACAGTTGTTCCTATAAATGATTGCAAACAAAATCCTTATAATCAGATTATGCATCTTCGCTAGCCCAGGTTCCTATCTACACCTTGGCGGATCGGGCATGTATTTTAGTGCTTTATCCAAGCGACATCTACTGGATTTCATGAGTTTCCTTCCCTAGTATGTAATGCCAACTAACCAATACCGTGTAATAGCGGTGCATTGTACATCAGCCGGAAATTGAGTCAAAGGATATTTTGTAAGTTTAATTTCGAAAGAAAGTATGACTATGCACCAGAGGGAAGCCATTACAGATATATTTATGTGAAAAGTATTTGTACAAATACTGACACGGACTAGCAGTGGAAAATTGCTTTTTACCAGTCCATTCAAAATATGCTTCGATCATGTAGAAACAGTGTTCAAATCTGAACAATTTAATTATGACTGAATGCGGCGTTGCATCCAATGAAATTCACAGACCCGATGGGGTATCATATCGGAACCTTGGCTAGAGAAGATGCAGAATATGGACAGTTGAAACGACTATGCATGCACCATCAGGATGTGTATACACATCAAGTCTGTTATAAGTCACTTTGAGTTAATTGTTTACATATAAGCTTGTATGGCAAACTTTTATGAAAAATTGCAATTAAGGACAGAACTCTAACTTATATGCAGAATAAACCTAAAATAGAGAAAAAATTAAAAAGATTGTAAACAGATGAAGCTTCAACACATTATATGCAAATAATATTTCTTACATTTGTAATACTTGGAGTATATCTGCCAAAGTTATCAAGCTAGTCGTGGAATCACAACGTTAAACAGGACAAACATGCAAAACTGAAATTCGCTCAAACTTTTTATATAATTTGCTATATGTATATGGTTCATTTTCTGAAAATTTGTATCTTTCATTCTTACTCGTTTGTAAGAAATTAGTGAAAAACCGATCATATCTCCCGATCCGTTTGGATAAAAGAACGCGGTACCCTCTGCCCCCACTCCCACAAATAGCGGAAGTGACGTCATATGAGACACTGTACACCGGCATTGTTGATAATGAACAATGGAGAACTTGCCCCATTGAGAATTCGCCCTGGGAGAAGGATCCTATATACTAATTGTGAGATGTCGCCACATGGATGTTAAGGCTTTTTTATTTTTGTTTTTCTTCAACTTAATAACTTATTAAATCTATAAAAATGTGAAACTTTTGAACTTTTCTATTTGATCAACTCCGCTTCTATACTAAACGAAAAAGAAGTGGTATCTTGACCTATTTGCTCTGCTCATCAAATCATTAGATAAATTTTAAATGGAAAAAATAGAGCGGGTGTAAGCATGATGTGACGTCTGGAGTTTTATATATGAAAGGGCTCCAACATAATAATGAATGTATATTGTATGAAATGTATGAATGTATAAAAATATAAAAACAGCATTGACACCTACTCAGGAAATGCGGTCGATACTGAGTTCAACATAGTTTAGTTTATTTTCTTCTTATTTGTTAGTGTTCGTAATTTTATTTTTTCTCAATAAAACAAACTATTTAAAGTTAAACGAGAAGTTATAAAAAAAAAAATATTTCACTACTAATTGCTGATGCAAAATAATCAGGTTTATGTTATTTTATTATATATAACAACACCATGATCACGCGTACTAACAGGATTTTTTACCTTAAATAGTTGAACTGCTCGACGTACTTGGGACATAATGAGAAAATTTTCTTGAACAACAAATTAAAATGTCACGTTTAAATCCTGTTCAAAACTGAATAATATTTCATATGGTCCGAATCAACAGCAGACAGATGCCCCACCCCCATTTTCTGAAAGTTGAACATTGTTCTAAATTAAGTTATAGAAAGGTACAATTTACTAACTTTGTGTTTGAGGTCAAGTTTCTTGGACAAAATAAAATATTTAAATAAATTTTAAATATAGACTAATGAGCCAATGTATCCTATATAAATAAAGCCCATTTACTAAGTATTTGCATAACGAAAATAGGTCATGTTATTATTCGCAATATTACGAATCCATAAATTATGCATTTTTCATTTAATAGGTTGCTAAAATCACTAATAATTATTTACACAAAGGATAATTTATTTTATACACAAGGGAGTATAAATTCCTCAGATAAATTCTCCGCGTTATAATTTTATTGAGTTTAAATTTTGAACATTTGTTACACACTTACCCTTCCCCGCAACAAAAAATGTTGAAACTCAAACACATGTAGCTCAAACACTGAGTCAAGGTATCCACCAAATATTGATGGGTGAAACTGTTCTCAGAAAACTATTCCAGTTGATATATTATCAATGAATTATGTCTCTTCGACGTGAGATAAAAAGCAACCTTATCCCTAGGGAAGTATTTAAATAGTCCTCCAATTACGTCATCTTCCGGAAGGAATGTGTTCACTACCTCACTGTACGCTCCTTTTCTAGTTAGGCGATGAACCAATGTAGGGTTGGCATCAAGAAAGAACAAATCTCCGGTTCTTTGAACGACTGCCCCCACTGGACTTTGCAAATGTTTGTAATTGTAAGTGAAGATCTTCTTACCATTGATGTCCAGGGCAACCAGACTGTTCTCTGATTGGCAACAGATATACAATATACCACCTTCCATTGAGGAAGTGACTCGGACTGGATAAGAGAGTTGTCTGCGCATGATACCGGCTGTCTTTATTTCCCTAATCTCATTACCTCTTTTATCTAGCAAGAGAACAGAATGTCCACTTTTGTTCGTTGTCACGGCTAGCATATTCCCAACTTTTGCTACACCCCAGCATTCAAGTCGACTTTTAATAGACACCTGAATAGTAACCAGCCCCGCATCGTCAACCTCGAAGAATAAAAGAGTACGATTTTCAGGAAGGGTGACCACTATACGGGTTTCTAAAACACCATCCATATCCCATGGTTCGCAAGGTAACTCTTTCGTGGAGCTAAGCCTTGAATCCGTGAACACCTTCAGTTTCTTGTTTCCTCTGTCGGCTAGAATAACCCTATTTTCTGATACACAGACCGCAGCTGAGATAAGGCTTGGCGAATTATCATCTGATGAATTTGGATCTATTTCTCCAACTTTCACAGCAGAATAATTATGTTTCAGAAGAGGTTTATCGTCATGGTTCCCAAACAGCTTTTTAGATACCGAGTCTTTGCCATTCTTGCGTGCCTTCTGAAACAGAAGACTCGGAAGCTTTGGGCATTTTATCAGCTCAGGTGTGAAAGAATGAGACACAAGTGTCCCCAACTGCTTAATGTTCGCCTCAAAATTCCAGAGTACCTGATCTTTAAGAAAAGAAATTCTCTGATCGATAATAGAACCGTGTTCACTAATCGTCGTCTGAGCGTATTCCTGAAGGTTTTGCTCTATGATTTGTAAAGCCACCAATCTCTCGAACCGAGATACGTTTTCAAGAATCTGCAGATGCTTAAGGTCACTGTCGATAGCATCCACAACAGACTCATTATCTTCTTGGTGCTTTTCGATCTCTCTTAGTTTTTCTTTTATTTCTCCTTCTATCTTCTCAATAATTCCCTTTTCCAGTGCTTTCAGCAAAGACCGAAGTTCAGAAGTCAGTGATTTTACTTCGTCTATGAGTTCACACTTTCGATCATTAAGCTCTTCTACACTTTTCATCCAATATGAACCAAGATACTTGAGGTGACTTTTGAAAAGAAGAAGATTGTCCTGTATTATCTTCTCTTTTTTATTTATGTTTAGAGCTATAAGATAATCTCCAATTTTCTGAACACCACGACACTTTTTATGATGATGCTGTTTGCATTTGCCGCAGCAGAATACTTCGTGTTCCTTGCAGAATGAGTCAAAAACCTGCCTGTGTTCTGAGCATATGCCATTCTTCTGATCGTGTCCTGTCTCATCAGTTATTTCATCCCCCAAGGCGCTTGCATTTTCAGAAGCTGCATACGTACTCCCGTTCTTTTGCTGACCGGTTGAAGAAGTCACTTGACTCATGAGTTTCTTTTGACATTTAGGACAGGAAAATAATCGCTCTTTCAGAGATTCTACAGCAATTTTTCCATTCTCCATCAGGAATTCTAGACATTCTTCACATAAAGTGTGGCCACAAGGTAGTGACCTTGGATTTTTGATGGTTTTATGACAATGTGGGCATTCGTCAAACCCAGCAAGTGATGCCTCTGTGGACGCCATGGATCTTGAAAACAAAAAATTAATAATCATAAAATTACATATAGCTTCATTAGCACTCACTTTGACATAAATATTTCACCTAAATATAAATG
Source organism: Unio delphinus (assembly GCA_029339505.1). Lineage (NCBI taxonomy): Eukaryota > Metazoa > Mollusca > Bivalvia > Unionida > Unionidae > Unio > Unio delphinus. The sequence goes on from JAQISU010001252.1 coordinate 4,084,146, forward strand.
ATACTTGCTCCTTATGAAATAAGGACCTAAGAACAACTTTTGTTATCCATGCCGAGAAAATGTCATGATTATATCAGCCTATCACAAGAGTTCAGAACACAGTACTTCACAAGTAAAAACATTTCTTTTAAGTTAGATTTCGTTACTTCTGAATTCAACAAAATTGACATTGCTAAATATTTTTTATCATAAAAGATGGATTTGTTAACAGCACTATAATTATAGTATGGGTTTTCTGTGGCAAAATTTAGTGTCACATATTCTGTCAGATGTACGTGAAAAATAATCTTAGGTATCTCAGTTTTCTCATTTGTCAAAACTGTGCTGCAGAGAGAGTTTTGGTATTCTTATGTGATGGTTTCTTGAACCAAATATTCTCCCCCAATCCCCCACCCCAAACACACATAGTACAATAATATTTTCTAGTCAATAAAAAGAATAAAGTACAACTTCCTTCTTCACTTCCTGCTTCGTTAATTATACCTGACTCGAGTTCATTAAAGTTCTTGATTACGCACATCTATCACTAAGATCAAATACATTTTTGGGGACTACCTGGCCTTTTACGAAAGTCTCTTTACATCTACCTCACACGAGGCGCCTCAGTCCATAACTGAAATCGTAATGAGAAATATAATATATGCTCTATAATTATTTGGATAATCTGAAGATAGCTTAGTGACCTACGACAGACAGATAGACAAATATAGACTATTACACAAGTTTTCATAATGATTTGCAACAACAACAACAAAAACGCGTGTGAGTGGCGTGTTGAATTAGTCTTTAAATGATAATAAAACATTTCAGATCAAAATACTTTAAAGACTTTATTTATATTACTATTCACTGTCTCGTGCGTCCTGTGTAAAGCTGACTGTCATATACATTAAACATATATTTTTTTTTTAAAAAGTCAATACAAACAGAAACCAAAGATATATAAATAATATTTGAAAATTTTATTTTAATGTTTCATTTACTTTTAAAAGGGACATCATTTCAATTTTTTCGAGGGGGTGGGAGGCAAAACTTGATTCAATGGATGGAGGCAAAACTTAACGGGCTTGTTAATTTTCGTACATAGGTTACAACATATGCAAATTTGTTGGGGGGTGGGGGGCAAAAAAAAGAGAGAGAGAGAGAGAGAGAGAGAGAGAGAGAGAGAGAGAACGGTGCAAAATCAAAAAGGTTTACGTACATTTCAGCTTCGAGCTAAATAATCTCTTTATCAGAGAATAAACAGCTTAAATACTCAAAACAAAGACAACTTAAATCTAAGAAAAATTATGTACATGTAAGCTATATCCTTGAACCAATACAAGAGGACAAAAAGAAAAACTTTTGTAACAATAAGGGGTTACTGTGACTTCTACGTACAGAATCATCATATTTTGACCTAAATCTAGGTTGTGATTAAAGGACGGAAACACTGCGCGACGTAAATTCAACGCCATCTACAATATTTGCCAAAGAAATTATATCTCAGTAGAGATATGCATGGAGGTTTTAAAGGACAGATGTCGGGATAATTGTGAAGCGGATAATAATAATAATAATAATAATAATAATAATAATAATAATAATAATAATAATAATATAATAACAATAATAATAACAATTGTGTAGAATTGAAAAACTGATCACTGGCCTTATTTGTTTAAGATTGCAATATGATGGATATATTTTCTCATTTAGGCTGGGACTTCATTTCAATTTCTGGGAGGGTGGGGCAACGTAAATAGTCTACAGCAATTTTACAGCACATGCAGATTGGGGTGGGGGCATATTCCCCTCCTCCTCCTCCCCCTTATGTCCCTGAATTTTAGCCGAACTCCCTTGAATTTTCAACTTTAGTATCATGTATCGTTCCTTAGATGTGTGTTCTATATCGGTCCACCCAGGTTTGATTCAATCGGAAGCATCTCGAAAGACTAAACTGAATGTGCAGTGGGTTTGTTGTGATTGGCGAGTTTTGCGTTCATTTTTGTTGCGAATGTGGCTTTTTATGATTATTCGTTTGTTTTCTTTAATCAAGGGTTTTTGTGATTATTCGTTCACTTTCTGAAATCAACGGTTTTGCGAACATACAGAGATATATGCAATATATAAAGGTGTCAGTATTCTTTTTTATACCAAAAAAACTGAGTACTTCTATCTAGGCAATATTCCGGAACTTATTAAGTTTGCGAGAGAAATATCCACACTTGTAGCCATGGGTACCTAACAACTGTTCCGGATTATTTCCTAAACCTTGCAACGATGATGCAGAACCGGCCACGGGTTATTAAGGAGTGAAGAAGCTTTCGTACATCGACAAAAGCACCATGATGCATGATATACGACTTTAAACAACTTTAACACAACAATACACAAAAATTGTTGCCGTCACTACGAAAAAAAGTTAGTCATAGTTATGTAACGCGAAAAACTAATGCGGGTAAGACACAATGTGTGTTCTTCGTCGTAGTCGAGCGCTATATCCTTCATGTACATTTTACATTGACCATTTCTCTAAACCTTACATGTAAGTAAGTGAAAAGAAAAACCAAAGCTATTCGCAAACATATACGGTCGCCAAAGATTGAATTGAAATAAATATGAAATATTTCTTGTAATTACTACTTTGTAAACAAACTTACCATAACTTATTATTAAATCTGTGTTGCGTTTTCTGTCTATGACTGCAACTAGGAAGTCATTTGTGCAATATTTGTCTACTGTATTGTGTTTTTCAACAAGGACTAAAAATAAGAAATGTAACGGTTCGTCAGGTGTCTCCCCGTTTCGTGGATCGAGTTTCATGGTCTTCTTTATTCACGAACCACTAGAGTGCTAAGGTCTATATCACTTAAAACAACAACGAAAAAAAAATACAACACAGGTTAATATTCAATTCCGATTTTAAAGGTCGAATTTCCACTTCTTTGAAAAAGGACATAAATCACGATTATTCAAGTAGCGTTTCTCTCTCTCTCTCTCTCTCTCTCTCTCTCTCTCTCTCTCTCTCTCTCTCTCTCTCTCTCTCTCTCTCTCTCTCTGCGAATGCACTGTAATTGGAGCACATTCAGAACTTGTTAGCAATTATACTTTATATTTCACTACTGTTGTCAGGCCCAGCCCTAGGATGCACGGGGCCCAAGGCAGCAATAATGGGCACGGGGTCCCAAGCAAAAATAATTGCATTGCGAGGTACATTGCATAGCACGGGGCCCAAGGCAGTTGCTTCGTTCGCCCAACCCTAGGGCCCATTTTGATTGTTGTAATCACTCTTACTATTGACTCATTGGAATTATTTTAACACTAGAGTGGGGTGGGATGTAATAAATATGAGATATTTATGCTTGGAACATTATACACCGAGGATGTTATAAAATACGAGATAGTACAACTTGGAACATTATACATTGAGAGTGTTATCAAATGTGAGATAGCACTGCTTAGAACATTATACAGTGAGGATCTTTGTATTAACTTCCTGCAGTTTCTTAACTATAATTCACATCCTATTGAAAATATGTAGGACCAGATCTACCGTCTCATCTGAGTTCGTGTTATCCCTAAAACTTAGTCCGCTATGGCACCGTGCAGATCAAAAGGTTAGCAAGAATGATATATAGACAAAACCGTAACCTTGTCTGTCAGTGTACTTGGCTACGGCAGATCAAGATCTATACTGCGATGTTTGATGGCGTCTGTCCCAGCGGATAGCGTATGTGATTTTAACAAAGTTATATATATATATATATATATATATATATATATATATATATATATATATATATATATATATATATATATATATATATATATATATATATATATATATATATATATATATATATATGGCGTTTGCCACTGCATAGTTTAATAAAAGTATTTTTAAAGCTAGGAGACTAAAATCCTCTAGCTAGACACTAACGAAGAGAAATATAAATGTTGTTTGAGATTTGAGTGTACCACATCTGATTTCCTTTCCTATGTGCCTCTGTCCGCTTGCTCTTTTGTATGATGGAAATAACGTTGCTTATTGTATCATCACATGATTTATACAAATAAAAAAATTAAAATAACGACAGCAAAAAAGTTGTTTGTCCTTATGGCACTTAGAGGGTTGAATTCACAGTAATGAATGATCATCATCATCAGTCTATTGACCTAGTGTGGTCGTCGAGGCGCTATACTGCTGATCTGATCAGTTCCGTCCACTTGTCTCAGTCATGTGCCAATATCTATGTTTCCGCAAAACTTTTCCTGGTGCATTCTGTGATGTTGTCAGTTCGCTGTTTTCTGTATCTATCTCTCCTTCTTCCACACTGGACGTTTCCCTGCAGTAATGTTGTGGATAGAATGTTGGCTCTAGTGACATGACCATACCATGACAATTTTCCCTTTTTGACAGCTGTGAGGAGGTCTTCATACTGGCATACTTTGCGCCTTATGGTGTTACGCACTTCTTCATTTATGATGTGGTCCATGTAAAAGATGCCAATGATGGTTCTGTAACATCTCATTTCAAATGCCTGGATTCTTCGTTGTAATTCTGCTGTCAGGGTCCAGGCCTCACATGAAGACAAAAAGATTGAGATGACTAGTGCTCTCAATAGTTCGAATTTAGTTACAGACAGATATTCTTGTCTCTCCAGATGGGTTTTAGCTTTGACATATCTGCCGTTGCTTGTGCTGCTCGTGACAAAATTCGTGCTCTTGATCCCTCTTCGGTGATTATGGAACCAAGCTATTTGAACTGGCTCACTGTTTACAGTTCAGCCCTCTTGACTTTAATCTTGGCTGAGATTTGTTTGCTATTATTTGTCATCAGCTTTGTCATCTCAGCGCTTTTCTCCATGTCAAATCTAGATGTTTCATCCATGTTCTTCACTAAGGTGGCAAGTTCGTCTTCACTGCCTCCAAGCCCATCAATGTCGTCTGCAAAGCGTAGGTTGGTGATATTACGAACTCCAATGCTGACTGTCCCATAGTGGTTTTCCAGGGCATCGCTAATGATGCGCTCTAAGTAAATGTTGAAAAGCGTGGGTGACAGGAGGCAGTCTTGTCGTACTCCGACTGTTGTCTGGAACCAATCCCACGCATAACCTTGAGCAATTTCTGCACTCGTAACCTTGGCGTATAGCTGCTTGATGTTATTCGTCAATTTTCAACCCATGTTGTACTTCTTCATTGTGGCCCACAATGCCTCTTGCCACATTCTGTAAAAGGCCTTTTTGACATCTATGAACACATGCTAGATATCTTGTTGATCATGCAAGTACTTTTCACACAGAACCATGAGATTGAATATTTATTCTGTTGTTCTGTAATTTGGCACAGCTGGAGAGTGCCTTTTTTGGAAGTGTTATAACCAGTGTCTGGGTCCACTGTGTTGGCCATTCACCTGTCTGCCATGTCTTGTTGCATATTTTTGTTACTAGCTCTATCGCTGACCCCCCCCTCTCTCTCTCTCTCTCTCTCTCTCTGTCTCTCTCTCTCTCTCTCTCTCTCTCTCTCTCTCTCTCTCTCACACACACACACACACACACATTCTTGATAAGTTCAGCTGTGATGTTGTCTACACCAGCTGCCTTTACATTATTCAGTGCTCTTATTGCTGACTCAACCTCTTCTTTGAGAATAGGGAAATCATCATCATTTGTGGAGTTTGGAACTTCAAGCACATCTAAGTCTCCTGTGGATTGATGATTATAGAGTTCTTTACAATACTCAGTCCATCTTTTTGCAATGTCACTCGCTTTTGTGAGGCATTTTCCATTCTCGTCTTGAATGGTACTGACTCTTGGTTGTTCCTGTCTGATAGGTCTTTCACAATTTGGAAAGCGATTTTGGTGTTATTCTTTATCAGACTGCTCTCTATTTCTGTGCACCTTTATCCCATCCAATCTTCTTTTGCTTTATTCAAGTTGTTTTCTAATATTTTTTTGTTTATATATCGGTACTACATACATTGCCTTTGTTTTGTGTCTGGTGTTTTTAAGGTCTCTTCGGGCTTGACACAACTTCAAAATTTCGTCTGTAATCCAGGTTTGTTTTCTTTGGGCGATGAAGGCCAATGGTGTCCTTGGCAACTGTTGTCATGACTGTGTTAAAAGTGTGTCATCACTTGAACATCAACATCAATCACAAGGAGTGGAGGAATTTTTTTCCAATTGTGGCTTGGAATGACTTGCAGATATTATAGTCCTTCAGTTGTTCAAGGTTGAATTTGAGTCTGATGTTCTTTGGCTTGTTAATTGTCTTCAGGCTTACTCGGAAGTTCATTATCACGAGGCCATGATCATTCCCAACATCAGCACCTGGAAACGTTCTTGTTTTTGTTCTATTGATGCCAGATCGGTGCGTCCATTTCCCGAGCAGATAAATCATCTGCTACTTGAACGATATGATAATTTATATCCACCAACCATCTTCTATTTGTTCAACGTTTGTGTTCATTAATTTGCAACACGTTCGGTTAGCATGCCTTTGGTCAATCATCCTACCTATATTGATCACACCCTTCAATATTATATTCGCCTAAAACATTCTATATTACAGTATATACTACATGTCAGACAGAAGCCTAAGTTTCGATCTGTTCTCGTGGCAAAGGAATAAAGGTCACTGGAGTAAGCACTATAATCCCCTACAATGTTTGGTGTAAGTTAATAATGAATTTAAGTTCCAGCTCACCTGTGAATTGAAAATTTTAAACTCTTTTCCCATATCTTTAAGTCACTATCTACTTTAGGTTATCCACCGTCGCGCTCATCCTCACTACTCCACCCACCAGCGTGATGAAAGGTTCTAGCTCATCCTTCCTACTCTACCGACACCCACTATCATGATGGGAGTTCTGTCTCTCATATTTAATGTATCAGTTTATACATTTAAATTCCATCTTCCTCATATTGAAAATGCAAGATACATTAAAATATAAGAAAAAGAAAAATGAGAGAAATAAACATGATCAAGCCAACCATCAAAACAGCAAAATGACCCTGAAAAAGAGAGAGAAAATGCACCTCAGTACTCGAGCGACTTTTTTTTGTTCTTTTTCCAAATAAATAAAATCTTCTATTCGCTACAGTGAGATCATTTTTGTAATTTTCTCTGTCATTTATGATATTTCTTGGGAACCCTTCACGGGCATTATTTCTTTGTATGGCATTGTATGCTTTTCTGTATTTACTGGTAACAGTGGACAGAAATAGAGGTGGAACATTAAAAAAGATTTAATATGGCTAAATATGCAAACTGCAACTCAAACTGCATTAGATGATGGGTTGTCAATGAAGACAATACATGCAGAATCTGAGATCAGTGCGCAAAAGTCAAGTTGGAAACGGTTTGTACCGAACAGTTTGTTACAACTATCGCGTGCTAAAGAAAGATCCAGGAAGTGGTCTTCAAAAGATGAGAATGCTTTTCGCCTTAACGCAGACGTCGCCGAAGTAGCTAACATTTGATTTCACAGTCACTTAAGATTAAGATGCCGATCAAGAAAAAGGAATGACATTTTCTTGCACTGTAGCCCCCTTCTCCACACCACGACTGTATAAATAATGTCGCCAGTTTGACATGGTTCACTTCAAGTACTGGAAATACCGATAAGGTATGGCGGCTCACTGGGACCAGTCATGAACAGCCTTTCGGTGTTCGTACACCCTGATATTGACACTGGTGATCCATCCCTCAATAGTTAATATCAAGCCTCATGACCTGGCGTCAGTCAGCCTTGTACTACGCCAGACTTTCGACAAACGCTTAGGCAAACACATGGAAGCTACTACGTTCAAATATGGACGGGCTTTCAGTCTAGTTTCTCGTCCGTGGCTGCCTTCTTCACCTTCAAATGCATTACCTGGTCATAATACTTTATTAATATATAAAATACATTACAGATCCAGCTCACTCACGCTGTCAAAGAAGTTCTTTTACGTCTTTTGGCTTAAGAAACATAAGTACTAAAACGTCGCCTTCTTGGCAAAATGAGACATACCTGAAATTTATTTATCTTTGGTTAAAAAGTACTGGTGTCAAATTCGTCAATTTACAAGTTAATATTTCAACTCGTGACGGTAAGCACGCTTTCAGTTTCTCACACAGCGCCAGCGCTGTCGTCACCCCCCCCCCCCCCCCATCGAAAATCAGGAACACTGCTTGAAGTACCGACAACATATGCATACTATGGTACTGGCTATGGTGATCTTTATCGAGATAGCTAGTACCAGATCTCGGCACCTGACACCAACCCGCCATGGAAGAAACAGCTCTGACAAGTCTTCGATTTCTGGGACCGGTTACGGTGATTTCTTTTCCAGATAGACTCAGTCTGGCTTTAAGACACGGATAGCGATCAACATTCGTATGTACCTACCCCATCCCCTGATCTGACGCAGATGTATCAAATAATCGACACCAAAATAAGTGAACCCTCTCACTTCCTAGAAATAAATTAATAAATGAACTCTCAATTGGTAAAGACGTCACTATTTCCAATTCACATGGGACCTGAGACTGTCTGATGGTAACTTTACACAATAACATTAACAAAGCCGCATTCTATTCCCTTAATTAAAACACTTCATTCGAGGGAGACTCATCAAAAAGGCAAAATACCCTATAATAAAAGACTCAGGGAAGCTCATGTTAGAATTGTAACAGAAATAGAATTGGCAGAATCACGCATAATTGATTCAGAAACCTTCGACATGAATGGTTCATAATTCTCTATCATAAAAACAAACTTGGGTTTGTTTAACTCAACAAATGTATCGTTTTAAATGCACGACCATGACCTCGATCTCTTAGAATTAAAGGCATTTGGAATATGTCTGTCTTAATTCTCTTGCTTATTTTTTAATCTGTATCAATCAGAAATAACGTGCTCATTTTGTATTTGGTGCACAGAGTAAGATATAAAAATTATTGATACGTCTTGTAAGAAACTTGATTCCTAAAATTAGTGTCTCTTTGAGATTTGAAGTGCTCGTAAGAGACTCTCGCAAAAGTACATAATAACTGGTGAGAGAACATGCATATTATTATTGCATAATTTAATTTTGATTGCATGCGTGGTGGCCACCGTGGTATGTCTGCTATTATCGTTGGGGGTGGGTTGCCCTCAATATTTTTATTTAAACTATTATCGAAGTCCCACCCAGGCTAGATTTTGTAGGAAGTGAAATTAGTGATAGAGATAGGTAAAGCTCCGAACCCTTAATCAACAATGTCAACAGTTAATTTACTGAGTACACAAAAGGTGAAGTTCAAATGAATAACCAATTTAATACAGTTAAATAATCAAATGATAATAATTCTCCGATCACTCTTCTTCCTCTCGACCTTGTAACAGCCTATTGCATCACTTGATAAGCAGCAGAGGGGGTGAATCCTACAACTTTTTTCGAAAAAATCGATAAACCCCTCAAAACGGCAAATAGAACCTTCCTACGAAATCTCATGTTTTAACCACAAAAAAATAAAGTCTCTGTTTGGCAAATGGAGACTTAGCGATTTTTCAATCATCAGGGTCGCAGCGATGTTGTCATCACCCCCTCTGCTGCTATGGGTTAATAATTCTTTTACGATTTCAACCGAATATTTGATCAAGTCCGATACGATATCGTGTTCGAGGCTCATGTAAATTTATTGTTAAAAATCCGTGTGGGGTCGACTGAGCATGACTAAAGAAATTTCGAAATTGATTGAAGTCCATATCAGAGCACCATGTCTGCCATATATTTCGTAGCGTATGTGTATCAACGCCGTTAAACACAGCAAGAATATTACAGTTATCTCTGATCACTTTTGGAATCTGAGTGTAGCGTTGAGTGACATATATCACGTCAGTGTTTTTGTGCCTGCCTCGGGAAAATATTCTAGCTGGTTTATTTTGTTTATCTAACATTATATCATCGTATACAACTAAATTGTTGATACTTCCATCGAGGTCTTCTACTGATGGTGCCTCGTCAATATCGGTTATAAATTCGATAATACACTCGCCGGCAATCTCTGAAGCGTTTTCAGTAAAATCTTTTAGCACTTCATAGCATCGTTGATCATCTACGCTAGGAGCAACTAAATACAACTTATCCCACTTCATCCATCTCATTATTAAATTGAGCAACAATTGAGTCTTGCCGGATCCAGATGGCCCGATTATAATTGCGCGGATAGAGTTTGGTAGCGCCGCATGATGCTTAACTGGTTCTCTTGTTTTAGTCGCTGAAAAATCAATTATATTCATATCTCTATACATAAATTATGGATCTATATTGTGTGAAGTGTAAAACGCGTACTGGCACAAATGATGTGACGACGATTACAACTAAAAATAACAGATCAGCACTTACTGGTAGATGTGCAACATGTGGTATAAAAAAGTTTAATTTGTTTCTATGAAATCCGGAGATGTTTTAAAAAAAAAACGAGGAGGTGATATCGCAGCCAAATTGGCAAAACTCCCTGGAACCCCATGGGCAAAGTACCCTGGAGAAAAGCACCTTCCAGGATATAGCTACTGTGGCCCCGGAACACGATTAGACATCAGACTTGATTATCAAAATCAGCCCCGACCCGGTGAGTATCCGATAAATGCTATTGATAAGGCGTGTCATGCTCATGATGTTGCATATAAAAGCAGCAATTTGCAACACAGGCATCTCGCGGATGTGAAATTAATCATGCATTAAATGCTATTCCTGATAAATCTTTCAAAGAAAAATTGGCTTCATGGTTGGTAAAATCAGCTATGAAAGGCAAATTGATGTTAGGTGTCGGTAATTAATAACAACATGGAATCTATTTATTATTCTCCGAAAGGATACTGGAGGGGTAACGCTGCAATCAATAAACTCGCCAACGCCGCAAAAGTGAAAAAGGCCACTGCGGCTAATTGGTTATCTAAACAGGCTATATGGCAAATTTATCTACCGCGTCCTAAACAAATCAATTTCTCGCATTTTGATGTAACCGGATCCAATGAAGTTCATCAAGCTGATTTATTGTTTTTACCACATGACAACGGTTACAAATACGCGCTAACCGTAGTTGACGTTGCGAGTCGATACAAACAAGCAGAACCGCTAAAAACAAAATCATCACCTGAAGTTGCTTCAGCATTTGAAAAGATTTATCGACGAGGTCCTCTGCAGTGGCCAAATCTATTACAAGTTGATCCTGGCAAGGAATTTCAAGGCGCTGTTTTATCTACAATGAAACATTACAATGTCACAATACGACGAGGACATACTGCACTACATCGCGATCAGGCAATTGTTGAACGATTCAATCGGACTCTTGCTGAGCGGTTATTTGGATATCAGTACGCAAAAGAATTCATCCAAGAAAAAAGATCTCGTGAATGGGTCAAAAGGTTACCAGGGGTAGTTGCAGCGCTAAATAACGAGATTACCAGAGCAATCAATATGAAACCTAACAACGCAATAAAAAAAAGTATATACCACAACCACAGCGGGATAGCGTTTCTCAGCCAATTCTTGGCAATGTCACCGTGAGATATTTATATGAACCATGAGAGCTTGAAGGTGGTAAAAAAAGGGCTACTGATCCTATTTGGAGTGTCACTACGCATAAAATATCTACTATAACACGATCAACTGGTAGACCTCCAATCTATAAATTGGATTCAACTGCCCCTCAGCGGGGTTTTACACGCGAACAATTACAAGTGATTCCTGACGATACTCAATTGCCACCGTATGGTCTTAACTAGCGCCGTTGCGTCTATTGCACTCAAGACAAGTCAACATCACATTGTTTCTGACATAACCGAGATTGTTATTTTTTCTGTCTACGGTAAATTGGCGAGGATCTTTATCCGAATACTGCCAACGCATTATACAATTGCAACTTGCGCAGTGATTATTCTGTTGTTTCTTCAAAGTGATTATTAATTCAGCATCAATGTCAAATTCTCGTTGTTTTTTTTTTGTTTTGTTGTTTGTAACCGGAGAGTTTTTTATCAATAATTTTAACATCAATATCATCCATTGTTGTGTCGTTATCATCGAAAACAATTCTTCGAAGTTGATTTATTCGCCGTACTCTGGACACTGCAAGATAGACTAAATTTGACCACTCAATGCGATTATCGACTATCCAAACAATTGTATCCGCGATGGTAAATCCCTGTGAGGAATGTATTGTTGTTACATAACCCAGTGTCCATGGCGATTTATCAGCACGCAATGCGTCTTCGACAACACTGATATCAACCAGCACAATATCATTTAATACGAGAATTTGCTTTTCATTTTGTCCTGGAATATCAACTTCGATATTTTGTTTTCGTGTTTCACAGGGTCTATAACACAGCGGCACTGGGCGCGTTGGAAATTTTTCTTTGTGTAATTCAAACAACTTTCTCTGAAGTGTGTCTCTGACTATCTTTCTACTTGCCACTACAAAATCATTTGGTCTCCATGCTTCCCAAAATTCCTCCATCGGAGTTTCAGGAATTATTTCTCTGATTATTTCACATTGGATTCTATCTGGTTGTAATCTAATTAATTTCTTGACCTCACGCAATTGTTCATCAAGTGCTCTATAATCAGTATCAATTTCTTCATAATAGTCAACAAACCCTTTCAACCAATCATGCGGGGATAAACCGACAAATGGTGGTGTTTGGCCATGATCGCCACACATTATTACTTTCTTATTCGCGCGCAGTAACCAATCAAGAAACATTTTTAATACATCTACCGAAACCGTACATATCTCATCCCAAATAATAACCCTAGGGATAAATTTCTCACCCATTCTTTCAGGGGTCCATTCATCACCCTTGTATCGAAAAAATCTGTGATAAGTGCAAGCGTCGACGTTTCGTTGTTTTATTTCTCGCGCTAATCTATGTGTTGGTGTCAGCACAATCATATTTGTGAAATCCGTAGGATTTTTCCCTCGATATAATTCAATTGCCCGAGTCGTCTTTCCTGACCCGCCACAGCCGTTTAAATAAACTGTTTTATATCGACAAATCGGATCTGATATCGGTGGTGCATTAGACCGTTCTGATAAATTATCTCCTTGTAAGTAACTGTTTTTAATCTCAACATCTGCTGATTCAGAATAATCACGCAGTGTTTCCTTTTTAATTCTCCATGTACCCCAGTATTCGTTGCTAGCGCTAGTAAATTTAGTCACCTCGTTGATGTACTTTTTGTCAATATAAAATGAATCAACTGCAACTCTAACTGCAGTGTAAGAAAATCTATTTATCATTGAAAATAAATTGATACAAGCATAACCCAGCATAGACGACCTCAAATGTGTATACGGAGAACTGTAACCGTCGCTGTAAGTAACAATTGTACCCAATTTTGTTCCATTGGACAACAAAGCGTCCTTGCGATCCACATATATGTTTTTAGATACTGCATCTGCAATTACAAAGTCATATTCGGTTTTATCTATAATCAACCGTGAAGAATATCTTTTATAGTCACATTTGCCACCTTGAGTGAATTTTCCAATTATTCTTCTGCCGAGATCCTTTGCTTCACTATTTCGTTGATTAAATACACGTTTGGACCATTCAATGATATATTTTTCATCTGCCTGAATATGTTTTCTGGATTCGTCAATTATACTATCAAGACTTTCTGGTTCTGGTAACCAGACATTAGTTTGTTTCCGATATGATATAATTGCTTCACTGACTGTCAACGAAATTAACATTTTTGTATCAATCATGAACGTAATAACGCTATTGGCAGCCACTTCTTTTCAGACATGTGTCTACCAATCCAAATATAACAAGCGCGGTGAAGTCCTGTTGCGAATTCAAATGATACTACACGAGCGAAACCGGTTAAATCAAAATCAGGCAGTGGTCCATTAATCGCAACACGAGTCATTTCATGGGTGGGGTGTCCAAATCGTTTAAAATACTCAGTACACTCTCCATAACTAAGAAAACTCGCTGGATAACAAGCAACCATATCAACTGAAATGATACTTTCACGGTCGTATTTGTTATTGTATAAACCGCCATGATTAAATTCGAGGCAACTAGCCTCAATATCTGGCAAGAATTCAGTTCGTGTTGGTTTCCATGTGTTTTTCTTTCTTGCAAAATGAGCTGCAACCGATGGAATTGTAAAACAGTTTGTCAATAATTGTTCATCGGTGGCTTCCCCTATTGTTAAAAACCCACTAGCTGTTTTTTTTTCATCTTGTTGTGAAACGCTTCAGTGCGGTATAATTCACCATTTGGTCTTACAAACTGATCAAAAATATCCGTTTGATTTTCAGCGCTGCGAAGTAACCACACTGACACAGGGTCGTTTTTACTCAAATGTGCAATAGCATCGAATAGTTTCTCTTCAACGAGAAAACCATCCCTGGAAAATTCTTCTCCCAAGAATTCCTCGGGTATATACTTTATTGTTCTGTTCCGTGGAAATATTGTGACCGCGGACGTCCATGCGTGTTCGTTATGATCAATAATTTTTATTTGGGCTCCATTTTTATTATATTTTGATTCATATAATACTTTTCCGGTTATCGTCATAACAGTTATTGAAAATCTCAGTGAAGTTTCTAATTTCGCTATATCGCTAATAGTTGCTCCGTTCTTCCTAACTGTTAATTCCCAGTCATTTATTTTTTTGCGTCTTAGATCGGTCAGTTTATTTCCACGCAACGCATTAGTGAAGTGTTCTATTATTCGTTCTGCTGCACAATTGAGTGGCAAAGCCACTGATGAGGAGTATTTCATTGGTTTTAGTTTTCCTATATCAGGTTTTTCATTTAACGGATATATCCCATAAACAACTGCTGTTTCAGGGTATGCTTGTTCATAGTATGGTTTGTCAATTCCAGTTAACAGACCCGGCTTAGAATCACGGCTAACAACGACTGTTTTCTTGTCTTTGAGAATTGGTTCAAATTTGTCTCGTATAATCCAACCGGATGATTCTACACGGATAATGAATTTCACTCTAAAAAGATACCTTTTGTTGTCAAGTTGTGATATTATCGTAGCTGTGTTTTCATCGTTCATGGGGGCATCAACAACACCATCAATTCGAAATGTTGACCAGCTATCAGATGCTCCATCACGCTTAAATTCAACAACACAGTCACGAATTTTTTTTATCAAGCTGTTATCATTTATTGCCCGTTTTGGCACATCTTTGAGGGTTCTATCGAGATTGAATTTAATATTTTTGTAGGGCTTAATTGCTGATAATCTCTCGAATTCCTCAGTCATATAACTAAAACAAGTATTTAAATAAGAAATTTATATATAATGAATCACTGCAAATGGCTTATGATTGGATCAACAACCCCGTGTAACAAATCATGCAGAAGCGAATCCTGTGGGTATCATTTACAGAGCGTTCGCAACGGTTCCCTTGGCCCCCTTCGTGCCTCCGATGTGGGGTGGGGGTAAGGGGAAAATCACAATTATGTCTCAGTTGTGACGGCAAACGATACAGGGAACTAAAACGCTATTATGACAAATGAATAAAAAATACCGTCATTGGCCCCAACGATGACAAAATCATAAAGACCCCTCAAGATTATATACAGAGACTTATAATTAAATTAGAAAAATAGTATTATGAAGCCGGTAGATGTACGAGCAGCAGAGGCAATTTATCGTCGATTAAGGGAGATAATTCGTTTAGGTATATCGGCGAGTACGAAGTTATGTTATCACGTGATTGTACTGGTTTTTTCTCACGGTTTGTAAACAAATCAAAATAAACTCACTGATGGCCACCACTAGTCTATAAACTCACTGATAATACTCTATTGTTTCATTTTTCAAAAATAAATGCAGAATTCATTCTGTATATAAATATATTTTTTTTTAAATAAATGCAGAATTCGTTCTGTATATAATATATTTTTTTAAAATAAATGAAGAATTCATTCTGTATGTAAATATATATATTTTTTCATTCTGTATATAAAAATAAATATATTTTTCAAAATATACTATAATATTTTCAGAATTCATTCTGTATATAAATATATTTTTTCAAAAATAAATGTAGAATTCATTCTGTATATAAATATATTTTTCAAAAATAAATGTAGAATTCATTCTGTATATAAATATATTTTTCAAAAATAAATGAGCGGTTAATATTTCAGAATTCATTCTGTATATAAATATACTTTTCAAAAATAAATGAGCCGTTAATATTTTCAGAATTCATTCTGTATATAAATATAAATATATTTTTCAAAAATATTTTCAAAATTCATTCTGTATATAAAAATAACTATATTTTTCAAAAATATTTTCAAAATTCATTCTGTATATAAATATATTTTTCAAAAATAAATGCAGAATTCATTCTGTATATAAATATATTTTTTTTTAAATAAATGCAGAATTCATTCTGTATATAAATATATTTTTTTAAAAATTAATGCAGAATTCATTCTGTATATAAATATATTTTTTTAAAATAAAGGCAGGATTCATTCTGTATATAAATATATTTTTCAAAAATAAATGCAGAATTCATTCTGTATATAAATATATTTTTTTAAAATAAATGCAGTCTTTAACATTGAGTGAGCTACACCAAACAATGTATATGGCTGACCTAGATTTAGAACGTGATCGTATTTCATTGACGCGTGGCACACGCGTGACTGTGAGTCGATCTGTTAGATACCAGAAACACGTCTTGTGATTTATTAAAAACTCTCTCATTGGTATTTTGTTCACCGTACGTCTGATAGAGCAATATCAAGTGCGGTTTGTAAATGCGAGGAACGTATTTTACTTTCATGTACAATTTACAGTGGACTAGACTTATAAGTGAACATTGTTGTGGTTCAGGCGGTTTCGAATGGCATGTAAACGTTAATAAAGGTACTGATAATGAATTGATAAATAGTACAGCCACTGTTGTGTAAAATACTCAATTCTTTCTATTTATTACCCATGCGCAAGTACGTTGAATCTTCGATTTTTAATTTCAGGTGAATATTTACAACATATATATGTTAAAAACTATCATTATTATAGACGTGAACAGTGGTCTAACTGTATCGTGTTTGGCTTGTGCACCCAGACAATTTGTACATCACATGTTCGCGCCCCATAGCGCCCCTATATCAAGGGGGCCAAATGACTGACAATCGCTCATCATGGTTGTTATTTATTTTTGAAAAATATATTTATATTTATATACAGAATGAATTCTGCATTTATTTTTGAAAAATATATTTATATACAGAATGAATTCTACATTTATTTTTATATTTATATACAGAATGAATTCTGAAATATTATTTTTGAAAAATATATTTATATACAGAATGAATTTTGAAAATATTTTTGAAAAATTATATATAGAATGAATTCTGCATTTACTTTATATTTATATACAGAATGAATTCTACATTTATTTTTGAAAAAATATATTTATATTTATATACAGAATGAATTCTGTATTTATTTTTCATTCATATTTATATACAGAATGAATTTTGCATTTATTTTTGAAAAATATATTTATATACAGAATGAATTCTGAAAATATTAACGGCTCATTTATTTTTGAAAAGTATATTTATATACAGAATGAATTCTGCATTTATTTTTGAAAAATATATTTATATTTACATACAGAATGAATTCTGCATTATTTTTGAAAGATATATTTATATACAGAATGAATTCTGCATTTATTTTTGAAAAATATATTTATATACAGAATGAATTCTGCATTTATTTTAAAAAAATATATTTATATACAGAATGAATTCTGCATTTATTTTTCATTTATATTTATATTTATATACAGAATCAATTCTGCATTTATTTTTTATTTATATTTATATACAGAATGAATTCTGCATTTATTTTAAAAATATATTTATATACAGAATGAATTCTGCATTTATTTTTGATTTATATTTATATACAGAATGAATTCTGCATTTATTTTTGAAAAATATATTTATATACAGAATGAATTCTGCATTTATTTTTGAAAAATATATTTATATACAGAAAGAATTCTGCATTTATTTTTGAAAAATATATTTATATACAGAATGAATTCTGCATTTATTTTTGAAAAATATATTTATATACAGAATGAATTCTGAAAATATTATAGTATATTTTGAAAAATATATTTTTATATACAGAATGAATTCTGAAAAATATTAACGGCTCATTTATTTTTGAAAAGTATATTTATATACAGAATGAATTCTGCATTTATTTTTGAAAAATATATTTATATACAGAATATTAACCGCTCATTTATTTTTCAAATATATTTATTTTTATAATTGTAATTACAATTAAAGGTATAATAATTATATACAAAATGAATTCTGAAAATATTAACCGTATTATAAATGAAATAAATAAATTAAAAAATCAAAGAATTCAATTATCGGAAGGTTTGGATTCTGATCAAATTTTGTCAGACTTTGAAGACATAAATTTTGCACAAATAAATAATAAATATACACTTTCGAAAAAATATTCTCTGACAAAGCGGATACAGAACTCTATCCGTGAGAGTTTAGTTTATCATGAAGATGTTAGTATGTTTGTACCATTATGTACGGTCGTAGAAGCTGTTAGAAAACAATTAGGGGCCGAATATGAACAAAAAAAACTAATTAATTCCAAGGCGAAACAGATAAAAAATCTAATTGAGCAAGCTGAGAATTCCTAACGCGGTCTAGGTAAGTTTCTATACCATGAATATTTATTTATTTTTTCACAGATGGTGGGATAGTTTTTTTTGACCAAAACGGTTGTTTTTGTTTTTTTTTACCAAAATGGTAATTCAAGAATTCATTGAAAATTGTAAAACAATTTTTTTCATCTGCAATTGAAATTGCTTTGCAATTTAACAATAGTGATACTCTTTCAATATGATAAGAAATCCTTAACTACTCGAAACGCGAAAGAGAGATTATCCGCGCTTAATAAACTCATCCCAATTCGTGATCGTGTCCGTGAAAAATTACAACAACGACAGCTCCTTCAGACTGATTTTACAGAAAGCTCTGAACAACTTTTTTCCCCTATAACTAGAACAACGAAACAGATAGTGTCAACAATCTCTGAAGAAGGTAAAAACAAAAAGAGACTTTTCTCCCTGTGTTAGAAAAAATAGCAAAAAGAACTAAACAAACAAAAAAATCATTAAAAACATTTCCTCAGGATATATCAACCGCTTCAGAACAAAAATTTGAAGAACAACGACTAGTTAGTGGACCACCTAAATCAATTATATTTACCGATAGCGCTAAAAAAACTAATTCTCAACGAGGATATAGACAATTTAGGTGAATTTGCTGCTAACAGCTATGATTCACAAGAGAAGTTTTTCACGGACAATTATACGAATTATAGAATGTCAAATAATGAATGGGCTAATATAGTGTATGAAATAAATACTGGGAGTTTAGATAGAAGGATGAAGGAATACAGAGACTTCAAGAGAAAATTTCAACTCCAAATAAGACAGCCATACGATGAGAAGGAATTTTCCCAGAGAGACTCTGGGGAGTGGAATTTCAGGGGAAAATCGTCTAGTTGAAAACGCTAGCGTTTCATGTCCTGGTAATATTCTCAGCGATATAATACGATTAGAAGTTCTCATCGGAGGAAAACGAGCTGGAAATAACTCTCAAGAAATAATTAATGAAGCAGCTGATATCTGTAGACGGTTATTTCAAGGTGGTATCATGGATATCAGCACATATCGAGATTTCATTGGCGAGTTAGTGGAAAGTGGGTATCATAGTGACTGAAAACGCTAGCAATTGAAAACACTAGTGTTTTAATAATAAGAATGATCATACACTACAATGATGATAAACCAACCAGCGTCTATGTAGTTAATTCACGGTTTCCAGTTTATAGCGCGTACTATGGTGATGGTTTCGGTAATACAATTGCTGGGTTATTTGCAAGAATGGCTCCAAAAGTGGCGCCGTTAGCAAAACAATTAGGAATGAAAGCAATTGATGTTATTCGTGATAAGGGTATTAGTGCTGTTGGAGATCTTGCCGGGAAAGCGTTTTCAGCCGCGAAGAATAAATTAACAGCGCTAGTTCGGCGGAGAAAGAAACCGGGACCACTGCCATCTACAGAGGAAATGCCTGCAAGTGTCAGCAGAGCAATAAATAGCGCAGTGGAAGAAAAATTAGTATCATTAGTGGCTACACCGGTGACTCCATCACTTGATGTACAAAATAGCGCTATCTTGAACGCGATAACAGGAAGTGGTTTGAAACCAAAAAGAAATTCGAAAAATTTTCAACGACGATGATGATTACAAAGTTTCACAATTGAAAACACTAATGTGAATAATAATAATAATGTTAAAAAAAACCCAGCTGATCCGGCTTTTGATTTAGATGCCTCAGTGCGCAAAGGTGATTCTGTCCGCGATTATCAATACTATTCCTATCATGCAATACAACCCAACCTAAGATCGCGAATTGAACTTCAAGTTCAAGATACCAGTAAATACTTTTTACCGTGTGAGGCGTTTATTGAAATTGAGGGAGAACTCGTAACAAATGTTGCAGCTGATACACCATATGCAGATGACCCAAATATCCGAGTTGGTTTCGTCAACAATGGCATCATGGCGTTATTTGAAAGTGCAAGATATCTTATTCATGGAAAGGAAATTTAATCAATAGACCGTGAGGTTGATGTTGCAACAACAATAATCGGGCTAGCAAGATATTCTGATGATTATACAAGGTCGGCTGGCCCGTCTATGATGTTTGCAAAAGATATTAATAATCACGCTGATCACATTAATCATACTAGGGTAAAAGCAACACGAGATACCGCAGTTGATCCAGCACCAGCCGGATATACTAGACCGGCTGGTACCTTTGATGTCGTAGATATTAATCGCAATTTCAATCTAGGGTTTGCAACACGAGTAGCAACGTTGCAAGGACAGCGTCGACAATTTTCATTCGGAATTCCACTGCATCATATATTTGGATTCTGCAGAAATGTCAGAAAAGTCATCTATGGAGCCAAACACACAATCGCGTTAGTGCGAAAAGGCAATGACAACGATGCAATCTGGCGTGCTAATGGTGTTGCTGATGGTAAAGTTGTTTTGAGTAAAATAGTATTGTGGATGCCAGTAATGACCCCATCAATTACCACGGAAGAGCGGCTACTTTCATTTATGGACACAGGTGGCAAATCATTGATAAGTTGGCTAACAACAACAACTGATGCCAAAGAGGATAATGTTACTGATACATTTACATGGCACCTGGCATCAAAACAAGGCGTTTCAGCTCCACGTCATATATTTATAGCGCTGCAGAATCGGAATCGATTAGGCTCCCAAGAACACAGTCATATGATATTTGATCGATTAGGAGTCAAGGAGGTTTCACTGAGAATAAACGGACAACAAGAACCATCTGAGGATATACAGCTTGATTACGACACTAACCATATAGCACGTGTGTATCATAGAATGCTGTCATATATGGGCCGTGATCAAAATGTTGATACTGGTTTACAAATATCGCAACTTGATTTTAAAAGCCTCTATCCGATTTATTACTTTTCGCTGGAACATCTTGATTTAACAAGGCAATCCGTCGTTGATATACATTTTAGGGCTCGTATAGCTCCTGGTGGTGTTGATTATAGAGCGGTTGCTGTCATTCTCAGTGAAAAATCGATGTTGTTAGAAGGAGTTGGCGGACAAATGAGACTTATTGATGCACCAGTGGAAAATATGTAGTGTTTTCCAAAAACATGTAATTAAAATCCTTCGGATTTTTCCATTAGAATCAATCTGTTATTGTATAATGTTATACAGTGTTCTTAGTGTTGCGTTAACTCCTGGTCAAGTCAAAAAATTGCAATCTGAATCAGCTAAAAAATGTGGAACCACTATCACGCTGAAACCCAATCAAATGACTGGCGGGGCGAATAAATTGTCGCTGACAACTCGTCAAGTAAAACACTTCAATGATGCTTTCAAGGATAAAAAAAAGGCGTTCAGATCACTCTCTCTGCGGCTGCTATCAAAAATATGATTAAAACCGGCGGTATATTCCCGTTGTTTGCTGCGATTCCGGCCTTGATTGCAGCAGCAGCCCCAGCGGTGGCTAAAGCAGCGGCGTTACGAGCCGTTGGTACTGCAGCAGGAATGGCACTAAAGAAGGCAACTGGACAGGGATATAAAAAAAGGGAAAGGGTCTAAGACTACCAGGAACCCCGTATTCATGGTACAGCGGAAAGGGTCTAAGACTAGGACCGGTTTACTAACTCGGGAATCTTCGATTGAAGAACCGATGGTTCCTATGTCCAATTTTGATTTACTCGATGCTGCTAAAAAACTAGCGATAAAAAACTTCAGAGGTGTCTTTATGAAAGATCAATTGCCGGCACAACCCAACAGCGTTGAAACCGGTATTATTAATCTCGATAACAGCACCGGACCTGGAACTCACTGGGTTGCATACGCTATTGATCCACGTGCGATTGTTTATTTCGATTCATATGGATTAGCGCCGCCTAAGGAATTTATGCGTTATATCCTTGATTTATCAAGGCGCTTATAAACTCCTCACTGGTATTCTACGCTACCAACACAACAAATGAATGACCCACCAATATGCGGCAGCGAAGTATTAAATGTCCTTGACGCTATTTCAACATCTGGAAAACCACCACATGTTGTCGTAAATGAATACACTAGCAGTCGCTTTTTAGAGAAAGATGTATAAAATAACATGCTTGATATTTGGGGGAGATCTTTATCAGCGACAAAGAAACCCGGTGCCGATGGCACTGCAGAAATATCTGCAACCGGTGATATAAAAAAATAATCGAAGATGAAATAGCTGAGACGTTGAACTTAGCAAGTGTTGACCCCGGGAAAATAGTTGTATTTCAAGATCGTCAGGATAAATTGAAAACTAGTAATGTGTCGTTGGATGATATTTTGGTTAAACAGCGAAACGCAATCGAGGATACTATCGCGTTATTTTCCGATCAGGGTAAACTCAAACCGGGTGTACTTATTTCGACGATTACAGATAGATTAAAAACTCTCAACGATGAGTTAAAACATTCTGTGTTGGAACTAGCAACACTTCAATCTAAAACTGAAGAACACGGAAAACAGTTTACAAATTTTCGTAGAAACATCGTGGATAAATTTATTGGAACCACGTTGGATAAAATTGAAATAAAACTCCCTGATATTAAAAAATCCATCGATGAGACAAAAAACTTCATCGAAGCAATCAAAGGTGATGCAACGAGGATGATAACAATCATTGAAAAAACAAAAATTCCTCATGAGAAAACCAACAACGTAGTATACACGATCCAACACGGATCATTTGCGTGGACACCTACAAACAACAAATTAAATATCACTGCAACCGTTAAAGGTATTTATCGATTAACACTAGTGACAACGACTCAATTTAATATTTCATCGTCGAGTTCATCCGGGGACAACAATACAATTTCAACGATCATCGACAAGGATACAACTGAAAAGTTCACGATAACATCTACTGATAAAAATTTGGTTAGGGTTTCAACAACGTGGTATGTGGAATTCGTAACGGATTTAAGTAAATAACGGTTTCAATTGAAATCGTAAACGATTTAAAAATAAAATGTCATCACAAATGACATCGCCGACGGTACCTTCGGTATCTCAATATCGCTATGATCAGGTCAGAGAATTTCAAACTAGACTCAAAACCCTTGCCGAGGTGTATCAAATAAAAAAAAATACCGACGAAGAATCACCGCAGTTGATGTTACCATGTACTCGGTGTCAGGCGTTCTCGCTGGCGCCGGAATAATACTTGCATCGGTTACAATGATTGCCCCGGTCGTTGTTCCAATTTGCATTTCTGCAGCGGCTACAATCGCGGGTATATCAACCGGGATAACAAAAAAAGTATCATCATGCAGCCAGAGTAAACTGCAAGATTACTTAATTCAATTTCATGTTGTATCAACCGCATACTCGCAATTATCCTCGATGATATCGTCGTCACTCGATGATACATTAATATCAGATAGTGAGTTCTCAGCGATGATCAGTATTTATAATTCCGCGATGTCAAAATTAGAAATACAACAACAGTATAATAACAATGACAACACCGCAGGAATTACTTCAACGAATAGTGGAGAACACAAACCCAGTACAAACAAGCATGATCTCAATAACATCAACGAATCCAGAATTCAGTGTGAATTTCCCTATCCCAGTCCCCGTGAAGGAGATAGCGCTAGCAAAACTACGAGTGTATCACAGTTGGCCTAATATCAGATCAAAATCATTTGGTGGTCAACAACCCAATAATTCACTGGTGTTCTCGTATAAGAATAAAGACGACGGTACCCCAGACTGGAACGTTGTTTCGATACCAACCGGATCATACCAAATTGAACAAATCAATGCTGAATTGCAACGTAGAATAAAATCGATTACTGGAAAAGAATCAAAAATCGCTATAACGGTTCACGAGCCGACGCTATCATCTGCCATTGAGATAAACTCGCCTGGTTACGTCGTAGATATTTATCAGAGTTCTATTAGAACCGTACTAGGATGGCCTGAATTACCACCCCGGGGAGAAACCGTTAATTTACCACCTGAACCACAAAAAAACTGATTATATCACCGACAGGAGAAAATCTGATAATCCAGTAAAAAGCTATAGCGATTACACCAAATTGATTTTTTTCACTGAAATAGATAGTCAAGGTATTAGATATATTACAACTCGATAGGATAAAATTACTGAAAATTTCACAGCGTTCAATAACGATATTTCACTGTTGTTAATATCTCTTAAATCCGGTACTCTCACCCGAGATGAATTTATCAGCGTAGTAGAAACATGTAATAGAATCCTCAGTGACATGGAGGATTTCAATGTGCAAATCATGCAAGAGGTATTCCTTGACAGAGATCCTGATACGAAAATAGAATTGGTAAAGAAGTATAATATACGCAGAGAAGATATTTCCACATTCGATCTACCAGGATATAACGTACCAGAACTAAAAAAATCTCTCAATGATGCCATCGATATTGGTTTCAAAAAAATCCATGACGCATGGAAAAAATTAAAAAAACCACAAACAACTATCCTGACACATAATAATGACCCAGATGGTGGCGGCAGGCATATTGCTGCTCAAAATGTGAATATATCCTCGGTGATAGCGCTCAATTTAGTATGTGATGTTATCGAAGAAAGCTATCAAATAAATCTCGAACGATCAAATCAAGCTCAGCATGGATATATTTTGTATTCATTTGCACCAACAGCTCCTCCAGGATTTCTAATAATCGAGGATCCAACTAATCCAGTCTATATGCGATGTCATAATAATTCATTAACCAGAATCAATTTTAAACTCACTGACCAGTCCAATACTCTGATTGATTTACAAGGTGAGGTTTTACAAATTAGTCTGTTTGTGAAATCCTAAAAGGATTTTTGTCCTAAGGACTTTCATCGTAGTGATTTTCATCGTAGTGATTTTCATTATTAACCCATAGCAGCAGAGGGGGTGATGACAACATCGCTGCGACCCTGATGATTGAAAAATCGCTAAGTCTCCATTTGCCAAACAGAGACTTTATTTTTTTTTTGGTTAAAACATGAGATTTCGTAGGAAGGTTCTATTTGCCGTTTTGAGGGGTTTATCGATTTTTTCGAAAAAA
Source organism: Unio delphinus (assembly GCA_029339505.1). Lineage (NCBI taxonomy): Eukaryota > Metazoa > Mollusca > Bivalvia > Unionida > Unionidae > Unio > Unio delphinus. Next base: position 4,109,885 of record JAQISU010001252.1, read on the forward strand.
GTTGTAGGATTCACCCGCTCTGCTGCTGCTTGATATGTAGTGTAAGATAGATTGCCACCTGCCCGAGTATTCTACTCTTCTGCGTACTCTATCATATTCGTATTCTATCATATTCTTACAATTCTTTCTCCCCCCCTCCACCTCATCAAATCTCTCCTGACTATTTTGTCGACTCTGTTCTGTTAGTCTCACTTCCGTCTCTCTGCTTAGAGACTCGGGACTAATTGTACCGTAAGTCTGTCCTCTGAAAGCTTCCTGTGAAAACACAAGGACGTTAGCATATTTCCTTAGCTATCTCGTCTCACACTAACCAACAATCAAACATCAGATAAAAGCTATTATGGTACATTTTTCGGTCACGCATTCGTGGACATCGAAATACCCATACGTACTTATATGGTAAACAACGTAGTAATAAAAGCGGTATCACCTACTTAAAAGGCTTTCCTTACTGGTTATACTGGCTAATTAAAAAGGACCTTGCATATCTTAGGTATAGTTCAAATGTGGTGTATGATTGATGGGTGTAATATGGGTTATACTTTATAGAGTATACATCTTGGTCTTACTCCAGAAGTGCACCTTTCAAAAAATTGCTCTCTCCGCTGTGCATGTTTTAAACGCAAACAGCTTCACTCTACACAGGCCACTCTCTCAAAAGTACATTATATATATATATATATATATATATATATATATATATATATATATATATATATATATATATATATATATATATATATATATATATATATATATATATATATTGTAACCTCAAGGGGTCTGGAAAATTACTCCGGATTAGCAGCAGAGAGGGTGAGCCGGACAACATTTTTAGACAAGTTTTCACTGAAATCACGCTTAAAAACAATGAAACCAATGACATCAGGCCCCAATGTGTGTGTGAATCATGAATTAGGATCAAATAAAAAAAAACAACATTTTCAATGAAATCAGGTCCAAAAAAATCAATGAAATTAATGAAATCCTCCATCGATTTTGGGAAAAGGGACTACAATATCGTTGTCACTTACCCTCTGCTGCTGCTAGAACTTTCAGTTGGGGTTAACCGAATATTTGATCCAGTCCGATACGATATCGTGTTCGAGGGTCATGTAAATTTATTGTTACAAATCCGTGTGGGGCAGACTGAGCATGACTAAAGAAATTTCTAAATTGATTGAAGTCCATATCAGAACACCATGTCTGCCAAATATTTCGTAGCGTATGTGTATCAACGCCGTTGAATACAGCAAGCATATTACAGTTATCTCTAATCACTTTTGGAATCTGAGTGTAGCGTTGAGTGACATAGATCACATCAGTGTTTTTATGCCTGCCTCGGGAAAATATTCTAGCAGGATTTTTTTGTTTATCTAACATGACATCGTCGTATACAACTAAATTGTTGATACTTCCATCGAGGTCATTCACGGATGGCGCCTCGTCAATATCGGTTATAAATTCAATAACATCCTCGCCGGCAATCTCTGAAGCGTTTTCATTAAAATCTTTTAGCACTTCATAGCATCGTTGGTCATCGACGCTAGGGGCAATTAAATACAACTTATCCCACTTCATCCATCTCATTATTAAATTGAGCAACAATTGCGTTTTACCGGATCCAGATGACCCGATTATAATTGCGCGGATAGAGTTTGGTAGCGCTGCATGATGCTTCACTGGTTCTCTTGTTTTAGTCGCTGAAAAATCAATTATATTCATATCTCTATACATAAATTATGGATCTATATTGCGTGAAGTGTAAGGCGCGTACTGGCACAGATGACTTGACGACGATTACAACTAAAAATAACCGATCAGCGCTTTCTGGTAAATGCGTACAGTGTAGTACAAAGAAATTTAGATTTGTTTCTAAACCCAAGGAACCCAAGGAACCTTTAAAAAAAAACGAGGAGGTGATATCGCTGCCAAATTAGCAAAACTCCCTGGAACCCCATGGGCAAAGTACCCCGGAGAAAAACACCTTCCAGGGTATAGTTATTGTGGACCGGGAACAAGACTTGATATCAGACTCAATTATCAAAATCAGCCCCGACCCGGTGAGGAACCAATAAACGCTATTGATAAGGCCTGTCACCTTCATGATGTTGCTTATAAAAGTAGCAATTTGCAACACAGGCATCTAGCAGATGTGAAATTAATTCATGCGTTGAATTCTATCACTGATAAATCCTTCAAAGAAAAATTGGCTTCCTTTTTGATAAAATCGGCAATGAAAAGCAAATTGATGTTAGGTGCTGGTAATTAATAACAACATGGAATCTATTTATTATTCCCCAAGAGGATACTGGAAGGGTAACGCTGCAATCAGTAAACTCGCTAGCGCCGCAAAAGTGAAAAAAAAACCACTGCGGCTCATTGGTTATCCAAACAGGCACTATGGCAAATTTATCTACCACCGCCTAAACAAATTCAATTCTCGCATTTTGATGTGACCTTTCCTAATGAAGTTCATCAGGCTGATATATTATTTCTGCCACATGATCGTGGTTACAAATATGCGTTAACTGTAGTTGATATTGCAAGTCGATACAAAGAAACAGAACCGTTAAAAACAAAATCGGCCACTGAAGTGGCTTCTGCATTTGAAAGGATTTATCGAAGGAGTCCTCTGCACTGGCCAAATCTGTTACAAGTTGACCCGGGCAAGGAATTTCAGGGTGCAGTGTTATCTACAATGAAATATCACAATGTCGCTATCAGACGAGGGCATACTGCACTGCATCGTGATCAGGCAATTGTAGAACGGTTTAATAAAACCCTTGCTGAGCGGTTATTTGGATATCAATACGCAAAAGAATTCATCCAAGAGAAAAGATCCCGTGAATGGGTTAAGAGATTACCAGGTGTAGTTACCGCACTGAATAACGAGATTACTAGAACCATCAACATGAAACCTATCAACGCGATTAAAAAGAAGTCGATACCTGAAAAACCACAAAAGGATTTTAGCGTTTCCCAACCAATTCTTGGTAGTAGTGTCATTGTGAGGTACTTATACGAACCAGGAGAGCTTGAAGGGGGTAGAAAAAGGGCTACTGATCCTATTTGGATCGTCACTACGCATAAGATATCTAGTATAACACGATCTACGGGTAGACCTCCAATCTATAAACTGGATTCAACTGCCCCTCAGCGGGTTTTTACTAGACAACAATTACAAGTGATTCCTGACGATACTCAATTGCCACCGCATGGTCTTAACTAGCACCGTTGCGTCTATTGCACTCAAGACAAGTCAACATCACATTATTTCTGACATGACCGAGATTGTTATTTTTTCTGTCAACGGTGAATTGGCGAGGATCCTTATCCGAATACTGCCAACGCATTATACAATTGCAACTCGCGCAGTGATTATTCTGTTGTTTCTTCAAAGTGATTATTAATTCAGCATCAATATCAAATTCTCGTTGTTTTTTTTTTGTCTTGTTGTTTGTAACCGGAGAGTTTTTTTTATCAATAATATCATTATCATCGCCAATGATTTCATCATCGCCACCAATGATTTCATCATCGCCTGACTCTGTCAGGACAATTCTTCGAAGCTGATTTATTTTTCGTACTCTGGATACTGAAAGATAGACTAAATTTGACCATTCGATGCGATTATCCACCATCCAAACAATTGTATCCGATATAGTCAATCCCTGTGAAGAGTGTATTGTTGCTGCATAACCTAGCGTCCATGGGGATTTATTAGCACGCAATGCATCTTCAACGACATTGATATCAACCAGCACAATATCATTTAATACGAGAATTTGTTTTTCACTCTGTCCTGGAATATCAACTTCGATGTTCTGTTTTCGTGTATCCGATGGCCTATAACAGAGGGGCACTGGAAGCGTTGCAAATTTTTGTTTATGCAATTCAAATAACTTCATCTGAAGTGTGTCCCTGACTATTTTTCTACTTGCAATGATTAAATCATTTGGTCTCCACGCTTCCCAAAACTCATTCATGGGAGTTTCCGAAATTATTTCACGGGTTATTTCACACTGGATTCTATCCGGTTGTAATCTAATTAGTTTCTTCAATTCTTTTAATTCATTATCAAGTGATCTATGATCGGTATCAATTTCTTCATAATAGTCTACAAAACCCTTTAGCCATTCATGGGGGGATGCACCGACAAATGGTGGTGGTTGCCCGTGATCACCGCACATGACGACTTTTGTATTCTTCAATAACAACCACTCAAGAAATATTTTTAAGACATCTTCTGACACTGTGTCTATTTCATCCCAAATCATGATTTCAGGAATAAATTTCTCTCCCATGCGCTCAGGAGTCCATTTATCTCCCTTCCATCTAAAGAAACTATGATAAGTGCAGGCATTTACCCCTCTCTGTATCATTTCTCTTGCAAGTCTGTGAGTCGGTGTTAGTACAATCATGTTTGGATTGGAAACGCTAGCGTTTCTACGGAATAACTCAATTGCCCGGGTTGTTTTTCCTGACCCACCACAGCCGTTTAAATAAACTGTTTTATACAGGCATATTGGATCAGAAATCGGTGGTGCACTAGAAAATTCTGAACACTGATTGCTTTCTAAGTAATTATTTTCAATGGTAACATCTGCTGATGGAATATAATCATGAATCATTTCTTTCTTAATTCTCCATGTTCCCCATTTCTCGTTGCCAGTAGCCTTAAAATCAGCCATTTTGCTATTTATGTAAAATGAATCAGTAGCAACTCTAACTGCGGTGGTAGGAAATCTATTGATCATTGAAAACAGATTGATAGAAGCATAACCGAGCATAGAAGCTCTTAAGTGTGTGTACTGCGGATGGTATCCATCATTGTAGGTAACAATTGTACCCAATTTGGTTCCATCGGACAGAAATGCGTCCTTACGATTGACATATAGGCCCCTATTCGTTAGATCCGCGATTACAAAATCGTATTCAGCGTTGTCTATAATCAATCGTGAAGAATATTTCGTATTATCATCTTTGCCACCTTGGGTAAATTTACCGATTATTCTTCGTCCAAGATTTTTTGCTTCATTGTTTCTGATTTCAAATAACTGTTGGGACCAATCCATGATTTGTTGTTCATTAAAATCAGGAAACAGTTTTCGCTCTTCGCTAATTATTTTTTCTAGATCAGGTTGGGGTAACCAGACTGATTTCTGTGCTCGATAGGATATAATTGCTTCACTGACAATTAATGATTTTAACATCTTACAATCAAGCATATACCGTAATAACACTATTGGCATCCAGTGTTTTTCAGACATGTGTTTACCAATCCAAAGATAACTACACGGATGAAGTCCTGTAGCCATTTCAAATGATACCACACAAGCGAATCCGGTTAAATCAAAATCAGGAAGTGGTCCATTAATAGCAACACGGGTCATTTCGTGTGTGGGGTGTCCAAATCGTTTGAAATATTTCTCGCATTCTCCATACCCAAGAAAACTTCCTGGATAACACGCAATCATATCAACTGAAATAACGGTATCAGCGGTGTATTTTGTGTTCCATAATCCGCCGTGGCTGTATTCAAGACAGGACAATTTGACATCTGATAAAAACTCACTTCGTGTTGGTTTCCACGCGTTTTTCTTTCTAGCAAAATGTGCTGCAATGGATGGTACTGTGAAACAGTTTGCTAATAATTGATCTTCGATTTCCCCCTCAGAAAACTCACTAGCTAGTTGTTTCATTTGATTCTGCAGTTCTTCAGTACGGTATAATTCTCCGTTAGGCCTTACAAACTGATCAAATCTGCATTCCTCGTCTGAATTACTATGAAATAGCCACGCTGACACAGGATCGTTTTTACTCAAATGGTAAATAGCATCAAATAATTTCTGCTCTGAAAAAAACTCTTCGGTTTGGGATAGATATTTTACGGTTCTATCCCGTGGGAATATTGTTACTGCAGATGACCACGCGTGCGCGTTATGATCAATAATTTCAATGGGGGCTCCTTTTGATTTATATTTCGATTCGTATAATACTTCTCCGGTGATTGTCCTTACCGATATTGGAAATCTTAATGATTTTTCTAATTTAGTTATATCCTGAATTGTTGCTCCATGCTCTTTTACCGTGAACTCCCACTCGGTTATTTTTTTTCGTCTTAGATCAGTTAGTTTATTTCCCCGGGACGCATTTGTGAAGTGTTCTATTATTCGTTCTGCTACACAATTGAGCCCTGTCGAATATTTCATGGGTGCTAGTTTTGAAATATCAGGTTTTTCATTGAGCGGATAGATCCCGTAAACAACTGCTGTGACAGGATAAGATCTTTCGTAGTAGGGTTTATCAATTCCAGTCAAAATTCCCGGTTTGGAATCCTGGTTCACGGTGACAGTTTTTTTGCCCCTGAGAATGGGTTCAAGTTTATCCCTAATGATCCATTTGCCATCCTCACGGATAATGAATTTAATTCGGAAAAAATGACTTTTTTCCCCAATACGTGAAATGATCACTGCTGCCTTTTCATCATTCATGGTAGCGTCAACAACACCATCAATTCGAAATGTTGACCAACAATAAGATGCTCCATCACGCTTGAATTCATTAAAACAGTCTCTGATGGCTTTATCAAGAATTTTATTCTTGGGTGTATTAGAAACTATATCAAGATTGAATTGAGCATCCTTCCATGGTGATCTCATGTTTCCGTCTCTTGGACGTTTGTTACGTTTTTTGGGTCTATCGATATTAAATCTAGGATTGATTTTCAATAATCTCTTAAACTCTTTCATGTTTCCGTCTCTTGGACGTTTGTTACGTTTTTTGGGTCTATCGATATTAAATTTAGGATTGATTTTCAATAATCTCTTAAACTCTTTCATGTTTCCGTCTTTTAAACGTTTGTTACGTTTGTTTCCGTCTATTGGACGTTTTTTGGGTCTATCGCGATTAAATCTAGGATTGATTTTCAATAATCTCTTAAACTCTTTCATGTTTCCGTCTACTATACGTTTTTTGGGTCTATCGCGATTAAATCTAGGATTGATTTTCAATAATCTCTTGAACTCTCTATCAGCATTGAATTTAGCATTTTTCGAAGTCAATCTCTTGAACTCCTTCATGCTATATATAAAACAGGTGTCTAAATGAAAGATTTATGTATAATCAATCACTGCAAAATGAGTCAGTCATTGAATTAGACAATAGTGTAGTATATAATGACCCAAGAATTCAGACTACACCCAGTGATTAAAAATTACGAAGCATCCAGTGATGGTGTTGTAAGAAACTGTAGACTGAAGAACCCAATTGGGTGGGATAATGGTATGGGGTATTTGGTGTTTAATGTTGGAAGGAAGACATTTCGCAATCATCGTTTCGTATTTGAATGTTTTAATGGATTGATCAAAGATGGTTTTGTTATTGATCACATTGATTCTAATCCAAGGAACAATTCTTTATCCAATCTGCAAGCTATCACACAGAGTGAGAATTCCAAACGAGGAAGGACTGACACTTGTTCAAAAGCGAGACCAGTGAAATCTTTGAATACAACAACTAACGAAGAGAAAATATTTCAATCATTATATGAAGCCGGCAAGTATTTCAATATTTGTAGAACTTCAGTACGATTCGTTGCAGAGGGGATAACCAAAACGGCTATTTAAAAAAAGACGGGACAAAAAGTTCAATTTAGTTATGTCTAATGCGTCATAATTTCCAATTAGAGATATGTCATTCTTATAGAATAATGAATTCTGAAAACATGAATAGCATCATAGTTAAAATAGCAAAATTGAAAAATCAGGATATCAAACTATCAGATGGATTAAATCCTGATCAAATTGTGTCTGATTTTCAGGATATAGAATACGGGGTTAGCACTAACAAGTATATGCTACCCAAGAAATATGCACTCATCAAAAGAATTCAGAATTCTATTAAGGACTCTCTTTCTTTTTCCAGTGACATCAGTGTGTTCGTCCCGTTGTATACTATCGTAGAAGGAATACGAAAAGAATTGGGGTACGAATACGAATTGAAAAAAGAAGTAAACTCTAAAATTAGAAACCTACGAGCATTAATTCAGGAAAATTGATTACCCGACCATTGATTGCCCGACCATTTATCATTCCGACCCTCAAGAGATTTTCATTTTTTTAGCATTTTTTGATTGAAAATGTCAAAATCAGTGAATAAAAAATCTATGGACCTTTAATGGATGGTCAATGGAAAAGTGAGGAAAGTCACAGTATTATTAATTTTATATACAATTATGTGACTTTCCTCATCACTGATAGAAGGAGTCTCACGATGAAATAACACTTCCATGACCATATCAAAAATCATCCGACATGTCAAAAAAGTGGGGAAATTGTTTTACAATTGAAAAATGGTTTCTGATTTCAAATAATGGTCAATGAAGCATTAACAACCCGATTGGCTCGTGAACGACTGGATGCAATCAGGAGATTTGTACCAATTCGTGACTCTGTAAGAAATAAACTGCAACAACGACAGAGTTTACAAACTGATTTTGCTCTGGGGTCTGAAGAGTTGTTTAAACCAGTAACCACAGCAACGAAAGGGGTAGAGCGTGCTATACTGGGAGATGGTCCCGAGACGGGAAAATCTGTTATTGGTGAACTTGAAAAAATAGCAGCGAAAACTGAACAAACAAAACAAATAGAATCAAAGAGAACAGTAGATGATTTACGCATGAGATTTAACGAAGAAGGGTTAGCAGCAATTGATGAGACTGATCCAACAGAAATTCCTACGCTTGTTGTTACTTCTTATGAAAACAGAAAAAAAATGTTGAAACCAGAACATCATAAGTTTGTTAAGAATTTCACACACTGGGCTGATATATTCTACAAAATCAAAACTGGAAAAAGTCAAAAAAAGACAAATAGTGCATCATACATTGAATATATCAGGATGGTGGATCACGTGTATAATCAATATGAAGAACTAAAACAACAACAAAAACCGCCAAAATTGCAAAGAAAGCGAGAGCAACCTGCAAAGAAAATATCTTTCTCTCCTAAAAAACAACAACTACCACCTGATGATGATGATGATGATGATGATGATGATGATGATTATTTACAAGAAACGGATGTAGAAAAACTAGATGAAGCAACTGGTTATAGCGGAAGTGGATTGCAAGATTCCAGTGGACCCCAAAGTGGGGTATGTCCTGATAGTGTTATCAATGATATATCACGATTAGATGTTCTTGTAGGAGGATTCCGAGCTGGAAATAATTCACCGGAAATAATTAATGAAGCAGCTGATATCTGTAGACGGTTATTTGCCGGCGGTATCATGGATATCAAAACCTATCGAGATTTCATTGACGAGTTAGCAAATGGGTATCATAGTGATTAAATAACAATTGAAAACACTATTGTTTTTATAATAATGATCATCCATTACAATCATGATAAACCAACCCACGTCTATGTAGTTAATTCACGGTTTCCAGTTTATAGAGCATACTATGGAGATGGCCTCGGCAATACCATTTTAGGATTCTTTTCAAGAATGGCCCCAAAAGTGATGCCGTTAGCTAAACAGTTATCAATGAAAGCCATTGATGTTATTCGTGATAAGGGTATTAGTACTGTTGGAGATCTTGCCGGGAAAGCGTTTTCAACTGCGAAGGATAAAATAACATCGTTAGTAAAATCACGAAAAAAGAAACCGTTACCGTCTACAGAAGAAATGCCTGCAAGTGTTAGTAAAATTATAAATAACGCAGTAGATGAAAAACTAGCGTCGATGGTAAATCAAGGGAACCAAAGCAATATTGCAAACATGATAGCGGGAAGTGGCTTTAAAAAACCACGTCGATGAAATTCTATGGATTTTCACGCTAGCGTTTTTCACGATGAAAATCACGATTTAGACTCTGATAAATAGAATAAAATGTTCAAAAAATCACATGATCCGGCGTTTGATATAGACGCCCCAGTTGGCAAGGATGATTCTGTACGTGATTATCAATATTACGCCTATCATGCCATAAACCCAAATAGTCGAGCAAGAATTGATCTTCAAGTCCATGATACCAGTAAATACTTTTTACCCTGTGAAGCATTTATTGAAGTAGAAGGAGAAATTGTAACAGCTGCTGATACTACTGCTGTACCAGCACCGTATCCAGCTGGTACTCAAGTCGGTTTTGTCAATAATGGTATTATGACGCTATTTGAGAGTGCTAGATATCTCATTGATGGAAAAGAAATTGAGTCCATAGATCGTGATGTTGATGTGGCCACAACAATAATCGGGTTAGCGAGATATTCTGATGATTATACAAGATCAGCAGGACCTTCTATGATGTTTGCAAAAGATGGTAGGAATACCGCTGGAGGAAATCCATTTGTTGTAAGACGACCAAAAAAACGTGATAATAGTGATTCTGATGTCGAGAATATGATTATAAACAACGATGCTAATTTCAATCTAGGAGCTGCAACACGAAACACAATGTTGCAAGGAGAGCGTAAATCATTTTCATGCGCGATTCCACTGCATCACATATTTGGATTCTGTAGAAACGTCAGAAAAGTTTTCTACGGGGCGAAGCATACAGTATCGCTTGTACGAAAGGGTGATGATAATGATGCAATTTGGAGGATTCCAGCAGATGCTGCAGCCCCCAATGCTGATGCCGGTAGAGTCGATTTAACAAAAATATCATTGTGGATGCCAGTGTTGACTCCAGCAATCACCGCAGAAGGACGATTACTATCATTTATGGACCAAGGAGGAAAGTCGTTGTTGAGTTGGCTAACCGTGAGTACAGATGTGAAACAATCAAATATCAACGGGTTATTCACTTGGAACCTATCATCAAAACAAGGCGTTTCTGCACCACGTCATATATTTATTGCGTTACAGGATAACGCACGAGTTGGCAATCAACTCTCCAGTCATATGATATTTGATCAATTAGGTGTGAAAGACGTCTCACTGAGAATAAACGGCCAACAGGAACCATCTGAGGATATACAACTTAATTACACAGAAAATCATATTGCACGAGTTTATCATCGTCTGTTGTCATTTATGGCACGCGATCAAAATGTGGATACTGGTTTGCAAATATCACAATATGATTTTAAAAATCTGTATCCGATCTATTACTTCTCACTGGAACATCTCGATTTGACAAGACAGTCAGTTGTTGATATACACTTTAGAGCTAATGTGACTCGTGGTGCTGTTATTGCTGATTATAGAGCGGTTGCTGTCATTCTCAGTGATAAATCAATGCTACTTGAAGGTGTTGGAGGAAGAATGAGAGTGGTAGATGCCCCAGTAGAAAATCTTTGAACGATTTTTCTCGATTTTTCATTGAATTAGAATCAATCAATTATATATAATGTCATATAGTGTTATTAGTGTTACGTTAACTCCTGGTCAAATCAAAAAATTGCAATCAGAATCGGCTACAAAATGTGGAACCACAATCACGTTGAAACCTAATAAAATGACTGGTGGTGTAAATAAATTATCGCTGACAACTCGTCAAATAAAACATTTCAATGATGCACTTGCAGCCAAAAAAGGGGTTCAGGTTACTCTTTCTGCGGCTGCTATCAAAAATATGATTAAATCAGGTGGTATATTCCCGTTGTTAGCTGCGATTCCAGCATTGATTGCAGCAGCAGCCCCAGCGGTGGCTAAAGCGGCTGCGTTAGGAGCCGTTGGTACTGCAGCAGGAATGGCACTTAAGAAGGCAGCTGGACAAGGATATAAAAAAAGGGACGATCCGTTCACGGATTGGGTCTAAGACTACCAGGAACCCCGTATTCATGGTACAGCGGAAAGGGTCTAAGACTACCAGGAACCCCGTATTCATGGTACAGCGGGAGATCCGTTCACGGATCAGGCCTGAGACTACCAGGAACGATTTATTAATTGAGGAACCTATGATTCCCAAATCTTCGATGATTCCAATGTCCAATTTTGATTTAATGGATGCTGCTAAAAAACTAGTGATTAAAAATTTCAGAGGTGTTTTTATGAAAGATCAATTACCACATCAACCAAACAAAACTGAAACAGGTATTATTAATCTCGATAACAGCACCGGACCTGGAACTCACTGGGTTGCATACGCTATTGATCCACGTGGGATTGTCTATTTTGATTCATATGGATTAGCCCCACCAAAAGAGTTTATGCGTTACATAAAACCATTTCGAATGAAGACTTGGTATTCTACGCTACCAACACAACAAATCAATGACCCACCAATATGCGGCAGCGAAGTATTAAATGTCCTTGATGCTATTTCTAACTCCTTGGGTAACCCAAGGGGAAAACCACCCGATATTGTCGTAAATGACTACACCAGCAATCGCTTTTTAGAGAGAGAGAGAGTTTTACAATAACATGATTGATATTTGGGGGAGATCTTTGAAACCCAAACCCGATGGCACTGCAACCCCTGATTCTATCAAGGATATAACAAAAAAAATTAAAGATGAAATAGCTGAGACGTTGAACTTAACAAGTGTTGACCCCGGGGAAATAGTTGTATTTCAGGACAAACAGGGTAAATTGAAATCTAGTAATATTTCTCTGGATGATATTTTAGTTAAACAACAAAACGCAATCGAGAACACCGTTGCGCTATTTTCCGATCAGGGTAAACTCAAACCGGGTGTACTCGTTTCGACGATTACAGATCGATTAAAAATTCTCAACGATGAGTTAAACAATTCTGTGGTTGTACTAACAACACTTGAATCTAGAATTGAAGAACACATAAAACAGTTTACCGCATTTCGTAGAAATATCATTGATAAATTTATTGGAACTACATTCGATAAAATTGAACTAAAACTCCCTGATATTAAAAAATCCATCGATGAGACGAAAACTTTCATCGAAGCCGTCAAAGGTGATTTTTCGAGGATGATAACAGTCATTGAAAAAACAAAAATTCCTCATGAGAAAACCAACAACATAGTATATACAATCCAACACGGATCATTTGTGTGGATACCTACAAACAATAAATTAGATATCACTGCAACCGTCAAGGGTATTTATCGATTAACACTGGTGACAACGGTTCAATTTAATATATCATCGTCGAGTTCATCCGGGGTCAATAATACGATTTCAACGATCATCGACAAGGGTACAATTGAAAAGTTCACTATAACAGCTACTGATAAACATTTGGCTAGAGCTCTGGTATCATGGTATGTGGAATTCGTAGTGGATTTAAGTTGAAAATTGAAAGGATTTCACAATTGAAAACGCTAGCGTTGTTAAAATAAAAAATGATTTCATCATCGCAATATCGCTATGATCAGGTCAGAGAATATCAAACTAGACTCAAAACCCTGTCTGAGGAGTATGCAATGAAAATTAAAAAATATCGCAGGAGAATTACCGCAATTGATGTTACTGTGTATTCAGTGAGTGGTGTAATCACCGGAGCCGGTATTATACTGTCTTCAGTGACAATGATGGCCCCGATAGCTGTTCCAATTTGCATTTCTGCGGCAACAACAATCGCTGGAATTATTTCAATAATCACAAAAAAAATATCCTCATGCAGCCAACGGAAACTACAAGACTACATAATTCAATTTCATGTTGTGTCCACTGCATACTCGCAATTATCCTCATTGATATCGTCATCGCTCGATGATACAATTATATCAGAGAGTGAGTTTTCAGCGATGGTAGATATATATGATTCTGCGATGTCAAAATTAGAAATACAAAAACATGAGTATAATAACAATGACAACACAGATGGAATTACTTCAACAAATAGTGGAGAACACAAACCCAGTACAAACAAGCATGATCTCAATAACCTCAACGAATCCAGAATTCAGTGTGAATTTCCCCTCTCCGGTCCCAGTGAAGGAGATAGCGCTAGCAAAGTTACGAGTATACCACAGTTGGCCAAATATTAGGTCAAAATCATTTGGTGGTCAACAACCCAATAATTCACTGGTATTTGCAAATAAGAATAAACCCGACGGTACCCCAGACTGGAATGTTGTTTCCATACCAACCGGATCATATCAAATTGAACAAATCAATGATGAATTCGCGCGTAGAATAAAATCGATTACTGGAGTAGAGTCAAAAATAGCTATAACAGTTCATGTGCCGACACTATCATCTGCCATTGAAATAAGCACAGAAGGATACGTCGTAGATATCTATCAGAGTTCTATTAGAACCGTACTAGGATGGCCTGAATTACCACCCGGTGGAAAAACCGTTAAATTACCAGAACCACAAAAAACTGATTATATCACCGACAGGACAAAATCTGATAATCCAGTAAAGAGTTATAGAGATTATGACAAATTGAATTTTTTCACTGAAAAGATAGATAAGGGAGGGGAGAAATACTACATAACTCGACAGGATAAAATCACTGAAAACTTCACAGCGTTCAATAACGATATTTCGTTGTTGTTAATATCCCTTAAATCCGGCTCTCTCACCCGAGATGAATTTATCAGCGTCATAGAAACATGTAACAGAATCCTCAGTGACATTTATATATTTCATTCACTAATTATACGAGAGGTAGCCCTTGCCAGACACCCTAACACGAAAATAGAATTTACGACAAAATATCATATAAGCGTAGAAAATATTTCCGAATTCAATCTACCAGGATATAATCTCTTAGAACTACAAAAATCTCTCAGTGATGCCATAGATGTCGGTTTTAAAATAATTCATGATACGTGGAAAAAAACAACATCACCGGAAACAACTATCCTGACACACAATAATGACCCAGATGGTGGTGGCAGGCATATTGCTCCGTTCAATGTGAATATTTCAACGGTGATTGCGCTCAATTTAGTATGTGATGTGATCGAAGGAAGCTATCAAATAAATTTAGAACGATCAAATCAAGCTCAGCAGGGATATATTTTGTATTCATTTGCACCAACAGCTCCTCCAGGGTTTTTAATAATTGAGTCCCCGGTGAATCCAGTCTATATGCGATGTCATAATAATTCATTAACCAGAATTAATTTCAAACTCACTGACCAGTCTAATAATCTGATTGATTTACAAGAGGAGGTTTTACAAATTAGTCTGTTTGTGAAATCCTAAGGATTTTCGTCCTAAGGGGATTTTCGTCGTAGTGATTTACATGACCCTCGAACACGATATCGTATCGGACTGGATCAAATATTCGGTTGAAATCATTTATGATTTTTGTTAACCAGAACTGAAAGTTCCAACAGCAGAGAGGGTGAGTGACAACGATGTTGTAGTCCCTTTTCCCAAAATCGATGGAGGATTTCATTAATTTCATTGATTTTTTTGGACCTGATTTCATTGAAAATGTTGTTTTTTTTTATTTGATCCTAATTCATGATTCACACACACATTGGGGCCTGATGTCATTGGTTTCATTGTTTTTAAGCGTGATTTCAGTGAAAACTTGTCTAAAAATGTTGTCCGGCTCACCCTCTCTGCTGCTGGATTTGAGCTTTCATTTTCAGACCTTGAAGCTACAAGGGTTCGTCTGACTCTAGCATTAGAGATAAAACAACAATGTAGAAAGATTAAAAATTCAGGACATCTTTATTCAATCATTTCTCATTTGTTAAACAAATTACATCCTTTTTACCAGATTACATATTCAAATTTTACGTAGTGAAATATATCAGTATATAGAACCACAGTGGACATATCTCGATCATCTAAAAACACTTCATAAATTACTAAAACCAAGCCCGAGTGTTAAAAATTATTTAGTGGACATATTATATTCTTTTAAATTTATAATATCTGAATTTCAGAATCCTACTTTGGGTTCTGAAATTCGGGTGTAGAAAATTCGTCTGCTTATGAGAACTTGTATTTTAAAATCTAAGTTCCAAATTACTTTTCTAAATTTCATACAATAAATCTTTTCTCTTTAAACAATTACATCTCTCATTTTCTCTCTTGATTTACTAATCCTTATTCTAGCTATCAAGCTTCACCAGTCCTTTTTCTACCTGTCTTCTGTCTTTTTCTTTCTACTCCTATCTGTCCTATCACTATCTGGCCTTATCTCTATCTGGCCTTATTCTTATCTGGCACCGATTTGAAGCAGCGACGCTCCTCTTATATAAGTTTGGCACGTGTAAACATTCTGGTAAACAAAGCATGGATCGGTGGGTATTGCAATCGATCTATCTATCCATCCCTTAGTCTTGCTGACCGTTGGGGCACCACTGATGACCTGACAATCAGCTTCCTCCATTCCTCCATTCCAATCTGTTGTTTGATACTCTCACTGTGTCACTCAGCTTCAGTCCTGTCCACTCTGAGATGTTATCCTCCCATCTTTTCCTCTGTCTGCAATCGATCGGCCAATCTAAATCGACCATGCAGACGGAACATGACGTCACGACAGAAGTACACACAACTCCGTGTTTGAATTCTCCTCATTCAACATAATGTTAGACAATATAATCAGTCATGACAAATCTATCGGAATATATTATTCTCATCTTCGAATATTTGTGCAGGTACTTTAATATTAAAATCTTGTATTGTACAAACTACGCGAATGGGTAACGAGCATATCGATGTACGAGGGGATATCTCATATATATATATATATACATATATATATACATATATATATATGTGTGTGTGTGTGTGTGTGTGTGTGTGTGTGTGTGTGTGTGTGCTGCACATTTTATGTGACGAGATTTATTAAAAAAATTGATTGAAAGGAAACGAGGCTTGCCGAGATGAAGAAACGAAAAATGTATACGAGTGGTCTATCAAAGACACAACGTACATAATATACATATATTTTGTTTATATCACATGCAAATATATATGCCAAAGTCACATAAATCAAATATCAAAACACAACTGCTCAGATCAGCCTTAAAGGACCACGATCAGAGGTCAGCGGCGTAGCGATGATATTTTGCGCCCGGGGACAAACTATAAAATTGGCGCCCCAGCGATCTTGTGACAGATTTATTACCCTTGTTTTCTTATTATAATGTAACGTTGCAAGCCTCATTTTGGCGCCCCTGTACCTTGGCGCCCGGGGACATATGTACACCCGCCTTCCCCCCTCGCTACGCCTCTGTCAGAGGTGATCGCATAGAGGAGAAACTGCCAAATTGCCCATCGTCCAGGTAAAATGGGCAAAATATCGTCAGCTAGTGACCTTATCAAGAAATCATGCTACGTGTTATGTTTATGAGTATAGTATCTTAAATTAGCAAAGCCAAAATACGTTTTTCCTGTACATCATATATTGGTGTGTGTATGGTAGTGGTGGGGTGTCTGTAGATGTCAAGAACAGAATGAGTTCATCCATAGCAACTACAGGTTGGCAAGGTTCATATTGCTCACGTAGTCGCTGTTTATTTTATAATGAATGAAAAATGGATGAAAGATTAAATGAATGAACAACCGACTAAGATAAACAGGTGTGTTTGTTTTTTTAGATAGAAAGTCGAGGTGGGGGGGGGAAGGTAATTTATGCATTACCATAACGAAGAGATTCAAGGAAAACAAAGTTCAACAAAAACATCCCATGGTGACTCAGTATATTTAGTAAGTTTCTAAAATAACATTAGGATTTGCAAAAATTTACTTAAATCAATCTTTCATTCATTTGAAAGGATTCAATAAACTTCGCAAATTGCTGAAACTAAAAGTTCCAATTGGATTTTTTATTTTAATTTTAGATCGTTTTAAATGGCTTGAATCTTTTGGTTGTGGATTACGTTTTAAGATGATTTTTCAAAGAGAGTAAGCCTGGAAAGAGAAAAATAGTTTTATAGCAGGAAAGTCAAAATTTACTATAAAGCATCTGTTGTGTGACGTTTTTAGAAACAAACAAATGGCTTGATGCCAAATACCAAACTTAATGTATTGATAGACTAGGATAGATCACATATTAATTGACACAGACCCAGTTTCAAGATAGCAAGGAAGGAAACAGTTTAAAAATGGGGATACTGTCACATTTGGAACTCATAAATTAATAATTGGTGATTTTTTGCTAAAACAGACCTTCATGATCTTACAGAGGAAATAATAGCAGGTAATCCGTTTACAAACTGGAGGAGGACGGTATGCTTTACAAAGTTATCATTCTGCAATAGATACGAAAAATCACCAAGTAAAAAACAGTCCCACCCAACCATCTTTTTACACAAGTTTAGTTTTTGATGTTACCAGACATATTAAGTTGGTACCTCCTTTTACAGAAGGAGAAGTAGATAAATATGAAATCATTTTGAAAAAAGGTTGCTGACAATTTTAAATGGCCAAATGGAGCATTGTACTCTATTATTACAAAGTGTACAGATTGTCATATCTCTTGAAGTCTGAGTACAGAGTGCTGATTATAATGTGGTTAATGAATTTATCTTTGAGGGTTATGAATTGCTACCTGAGGCATATCGACAGCGGTTTTTAAACTGTAGACAATAAACTGGACAGACCCAAGTCGAATTTAAAAGAGAGAAAAAAAAGGAACAATTATTTGATAGGTAATGCTCAGCCAAGACGTTTGGACAAGTCTACTGTAACCTTAGACAACTCATTAATTGAAGAGTTCAATAATTGCATGCACAGTGAGTCAAGACCTACCTTAATGAGGAAAATGTAGAAACTTCAGAAAATGCTGCTCCTACAGCTGACGATTATTACTTGGTTCACAAAGGTTTTTTTTTTTTTTGTCTTAATTCTTCCATTCAGCAGTTTATTGGTAAAAAGCTATTTCGGTGACGTATGTTAGGTGACGTTGTTTATATTTAAAACATGCACAGTGGGGAGAATGTTGAAATACTTCTATACTATTTTAATGTAATATGACTGACATTTCTAAGGATACTGTACTTTTTGAAACTGTAAATGAGTTAAGCACACTGTTGACTAAAATGACTGACCCCTTGTCCAAAAATCAGCCTGAATTTCTCTTTAAAAAAAACACTATCCGTAGCAGCTATTAAAATAGGGAAAATGAATGTTGCCATACTAGACAATAGCAGCTTCTGAAAGTGCAATGAATGAATTACCAAGTATATAAACGTTAAAAACAAAGTTATCGGTTCTGTTTGTATACAATTTACTTCTAAGTTTATGAAATGAAAAGACCATGTGAAGCTAGCAGTTTTTGAAAGATGTATATCTGGAATAAGGCCATGCTGTATACTCGTCAACCTAAATTACACATTTCAATCATATACAAAAATAAAGGAAATTAAAGGTTCTTTGAACTATACCTAAGATAATCAATGTCGTTTTTAAACAGACAGTATAACCAGTGAGGAAAGCCTGGGAAATTCGTTTTCTTTTTAAAAAAAATATAAAGTCAAACCTATGCAAAATACGAACTTATAGAGCGCCACCATAGAAGTACGATGGGGGACCAATCTAGGGCATCTTTTATACAGTCAACGAGGTGTTCCGATTACAAATTTTGTTTACATGTGCACGTGCTTCCTGATATAGCAGACGATGTCTTCTTAAGTTAGAAGACCCTTTGTCTTTCAACCGGATTGTTTAAGCAATATAATGATCATATCTAAAAATTAGGTTAAAAAAATATGACAGAACAAACCTACAGGAACAACAGATGTCGGATGACTCCTGGCGCTGTGTACATCCGTCATGTGTTGCCTACTAAACGTGCAAGAGACAAACTCCAACGAGAAAGGATGAAATCGATTCTGAAATCGAGGGGCCATACTGGTGGCATAAAAAAGCCACAAAGATGGCAACCTGGGTCTCGAGCTCTGAATGAAATTAGAAAGTTTCAAAAGACAACAAATTTAATCATCAACAAGCTACCTTTTCAGCGTCTGGTGCGTGATATAGCTTCGGAGACATTTGGAGTAGAGAAGATTCGGTTCCAGTCTGAAGCCCTTGGCGTTTTACAGGTTTACATCATCAAATGCACACTTTTTAAGTTTTGTCTTTAAAGGTTATGTTTTTGTATGAGAACTATTGTTCTGTGTCTGCCAAACTGACAACGATGCTTATTAAGTATTATCGTTATGTCACAAATACAATTTAACCACACATTCAAAAATGTATTCCATTAATATTTTTATCTAATTTAATTTCAGACCTTTTTTTATATGCTAATAAAATATATCCTCATAAAACGATACCCTTCTAGGTGTGTTTGCAACTATGCAAACCCTATTTTGAAATGTAAGTTACACCATGTCTTTTTGTTACCCATTTACACACAGGGGCTTGTATCATTGCATACAGTTTAACTATCAGCTATATTACGTAAAAATAAAAATAAAAAAAATAATAACAAAATCTGGGTAAATGAAGATGATAATATACTTTAAAGTAAAAAGTACATGTATTAAACAAGGGTTTTGACCTATTTTTCATAAATAAATGTAGTTTGGCAAACAGAACATCTAACTCTTGAAAATGCATTTGGGAACTTCAAAACTTAAGGACATGTTTCATACACTTTTTTTTTAGTACAAAACTTCTTGGACAACAAAAACATGAAGTTACAGGGAAACGGTTTTATATTTAATTTCCTATAATTTTTATTACTGTCTACAATAAAGAAACGCGAGTTTTAAAAATATACAACACAATATAAAGACTCAGCTAAATTTAGAAAATGAAATACAACAAAAGCCATTTGAAGGGACTTACACTCTATATGCAGGTGTATTTTAACACCGGATATAATTGTAGAGAGTAGAATCTATTCATGCAAAATGATTTTCCTTGCATTGATTAATAATGTATAAATTATAAATGTGGGTAGGAGTATGTATGTAGCAATAACAAACTTGTAATTGCATGATGGTCAACATGCCATCTCATACGATCTTAGTATGCAACTATTTGAGCTACAAATTACTCTTAAAGTACAATTGCTAATTTCCCATCATGTATAATAGAGTAATGATTTGATAGAAATCAGAAGGCCTTGAAAAATATGGTAAAAATGTTTTTCTAGTAAACAGGTTATAGCAAAGATCTACTCTCAGTGAAAACAGGAAGGAAAATACTTTATAACTGCATTATATTATTCCAGTGTTACTGATGTCCACTGTGATTTTCTTTTCACAACTTGCCCAGACCCTCCATTCTCAATCACCCAAGAAAATTCCCTGACAATATATATACTCTAAAGTATCATTTGACCTGGCAGATTTATCAGACAAATTTTATTACATGTATATGTATTATATTAGCTAAGTGATTTATTTGTAATTAAATGAAGTTTCCAAGTGTCAAGCATATTCTTAGGTAAACAATATCAGTGAGTTTTTATACCTGTAAACAACACATAAGGCACCACACATTTTTGTCCCTTCATGAACACATCTTTTACACAGAGATGAAATACAAAGGTGCATTTGAGAAATGGGGATTGATTAATGTTTCCTTTAATTTAAGCAGTTTTCAGGATAATGGGTTAATTATACTGAAACTTGCCTTGGCAGGCATCTTTGTAACAATGTAGGACAAATTTATATGGTTTCTTGAATGTCCTTGATAGACAAATTTGATTACCGGTAAAGTGTTATAATCTCACATATGGCAAAGAGAATGATATAACTGATGACTTAGTATAATATGCATAAGAAGACTTGATATACTTATGCAAGTGATATGCAAAGAAAAATTAACTACTTGTAAAATATTGAATCTTCAAAGTGTTTGCATATCTGTAACATTTTCCAAGGTGTTTGCTGATGATATTATACATGAGATATCACTTACATACATGCAGTTGATTATATAACAAAATTATAGTACTGTCCAACTAAGGTCAATGCTTTCATTTGGATTTTTTTTAGTCTCCCTCACCTACAATGCCATATACAGAACCATAATGAGTAGTTGTGATAACATAGAATAAATAAAGTTTAAACTTAAATTTAAATTTATTGTCTATTAAAAATGTACTTATTGTCTCAACTAGGAGGCAGCAGAGAGTTACCTGGTGGGACTTTTTCATGACACAAACCTGTGCACCACCCATGCAAAGAGAGTGACAATTATGAGGAAAGACCTACAACTGGCCATGAGGATACGAGGGGATCAAGCTATAGCAAAAATAAATGCTTCCTGAAGAAACATACATGTGCATGTCAAATTGGAAATGAAGTTGTTCTACAAGTCTTTCATGTTCAGCAAAACTCATCAGTTGAGATCTACTGTTTTGAAGGTTTACAGAGCAGAAAAGAGACAGCTGACATAACTTTTAAGTCACATTCATCAGATTGTTCCCAGGCATATAATATTTGATATAATGCATCATCCACAAACGTTATTGAATCTGATGCACACATAAACTAGAATCCCCTTGCAACAAACTCCAGCAACAGTAAAATTATTTTTATTATGAACTAAATTCTTAAAAAATGTAATTGAATTTGTACATTAAGGACAGTATTTGGGCAGATTGTTTACTTTATTTGAAAAAATGTGGTAATTCTCAGTTTATTATAAACAGGTGTTTAAGAAACTATATATTTCATGACCCATTTACCAGTGCAGTTATTTATTTAATGTAGTATCTTTAAAAATCGATTCAGTTTGTTTTGATTTCTTTATCATATTTTCTGGATCAAAGCTATGCCATGGTATTAAACTTTTACTGAGAACTCTGTGTTAATGCTTTTACTCTTGCAATAATAGTAAATAGGATCTGAATGCTGGAAAGCAGCATTGCTAACACTAACCCTATATAAAAGTATTACAAATACAGGATTCCGATTTTTGCTTCTATCTTAACTACAAGTAGAATAAGAGGACCAAGTGATATCACACTAATAAAACCTGTGATACATGTAGTAGGATGCTTTCTCTAACACAATTTACAGTGCTATGGATTGCATGCATTATGAAAACAATTATTTATAGGTGTCTAAATTTTTTTTATCATCATCCATATTTCAATGCACATCAGCATCATTTTGTCTGCTATTGATGTTTTCTGAAAACTTGGTCAAAATCTGTTTAAATGGGTTTTTAAAAAGAATTACTTTAATGCTTTTCTATTTTTAGTAATGCTGCCACATTTGATGCTAGATAGCATCACTTGTAAAAACATAGTAAGTGATTCATGCCAGGCCAGAGTGCTTTCTGTAGAATTTGGTTGAATTCTGTTGATTGTTTTTTTGTGAAGTAATAATGGTCATTTTTGGTAGCAGATTGGCATCATTACCAAAAGCTGTAAGCCCTTTATGCAATCTTACTTTCTGTCAATTTGGTCAAACTCTAGTTTTTAGGATTTTTTTTGTCATTAAAAGTTTTTTTTAGCAATGGCAGAAATATTTTATGGTGGATTGACATCATTTGTACAAATATGCAAATTCTTTATGCAAAGATATCTTCTGTCAAATTTGGTTTCATTGTGTTATATTGACCAGTTTTTGATAATGCTTAAAGGTTCTTTTTATGTAAGAACAGCAGCCATATTTAATGGCAAATTGGCATAATTTGTATAAGCTTGAAAGTTCTGTATACCAGAATGCTTTCTGCCAAATATGAAGAAAAAAATATGTCCAATATATTTGAAAAGAATTTTTAAAAAACTGATTTGGATGGATGCACAATATACAACAACATATGCATTGAAAGCAAGACCATACCGTAATCTCACTTAACAGAAAATTTAAGGTTTTCTAGTGATATTTGTAGAATGGTTGGGACAAATACTCCAGTGGGCAACTGGGGGGGGGGGGGTTTGGGGGTTGGGGGGGGGGTAGTGAGGAGGGTAAAAATTGACCATTTCTTAATTGACAATTTCTTAAGAGAACATTACAAATGCAAGTCAGTGGGATTCTGGAATTATATCTAGGTGCTTTCCAGTGAAGGATTTGACTTATTCATCTATACTATGTACCATAGGCATTCCATCTTAGTATGGTGTTACATGCTTAACATAGAAAGAGTGAAAATAACAAGCTTGTAAAAACTTAATAAATAATTTATTGAGCACAAATATTTTTTAGAAAAGAAAAATAAACTTACGGTTTTAAGAATCAATTCCAAAATTAATCCAAAAATAATTCAAAATATTATCCACTAGAGAAATTGCAAAAGTCCTGGTAATAAAATGTCCAAATAATTCCAAGTTCGAATCCCAGCGAAGTATCCAAGATGGAAGACGATGTCACTTGATGAAGTCAGTTCTTGGTAATAAAATTCTATGAGCACAATTCTTTTCCAGATAAATAACAAAATATTTCCTCTTGATCCAAACAAATTGACATAATTTCCAGTACAAGGTAATTTAAAATAACTCAAAACGACACAACTTAATATTCTAAAAGCCCAAGTTCTACTCAATAGTTCGCTCCAAAACGTAATTTATATACCTGTTTTTACGTAAACAAGAAAGGGGTCACATGATCTTCTAGAATCTTTTAGAACAAATTTACGTTAAAAAAAAACGTACACACCATATGACCCAACTAAAAATAGAAAGATGTTTATACAAAGCTCCATAATGTCCTTGGAACCAACCAATCATTTTAAAAGCTTGTTTACAACTCTAAAGCCAGGTCAGAAATTAGGTCAACACCTGGTGTTTATTTGTAAAGTACAGGTCATCTCCCAATGAATAAATCTTAAACTTAAAATGCCAAATTTGAATCTGACAAACAAACAAATTTAAAAATAAATAACTTAAATAAAATAGACATAACAATGGGCATAATTGTATGGTCTTCACACCTGTCACAAACCACATGGTATTGCACCCACATACATTGTAAGAGGGACAAAATGAAACTAAGTACTTACATTGAATTTTATGAAAATGAACATCTGTTGTCATGAATATGAATCAGGTGGATTCTAAAATGAGTTTTTGCAATTTGATCAATTTTTTATGGTGAACTTATTCATCGTTACAGTATAAAGGAATTCATTGACATTTTAAATATTATGAGATAAATTAACTGTTTTTATTGGTTTAACTTAGGTGATTTTAGCTCACCTGGAAATAAGATCAGGAGTTCAAGAGAATTTGACCATGGCATCCTTGCATGAAGGAAATTTAACAGAAAACATCCTATCATGAAAGTCTGTCAAGTTTGTTAGAGTGAATCAAAACTACCATCAAATATGGGCATGGCAAACCACATTTAATATTATATCAACATTTTAAATAGGGCAGATAGAAATAATAAGTTTTTAATGGAAACCCCATATTGATATGACCATCCATTCAGGAGGAGTAAATTATAATTTTTAAAAAAATGGCCATTGTGGTGGCCATATTAGATGTTAGTGCAGCACCCTTTTCAAATGTGACCTACCATAGAATGAATGAGTCAAGATTTATGGCAATCCTCCAGGTAGTTTAGGGGTAACAATATTAAACATGTGATAACAGACCAGATATTGGACAATGGACAAAAGTCCTTCCTATAAGATCTTCTGTCCACGACCATGACAACTTAAACATTCATGAACAATATTTACCAACTTTGAAACAAAGCATGATTCAAATATGGATGAAAAAAAATAATAAAGAAATCTCAAAACAATTCTTTTCATAAGATATATAAAATCAACAGAATTGGAAGAAATTTCAACACTAAGCATCTAACTGACCAAGATTTCTTGTGATAGTAAAGCAAGTGAAGTATCCTGTATCAGGACTAGTGGAATCACAGGTTTGGAATTATGTCTTCTTCCTCATGCAGCAGAAACGAAATTCAAAATTATATTTAGTATAGGAGATGCATACATTTCAAGATTATAAGTTTTAAAATATAGCAAAATATTAAAAATTAGGAATTATCTTGAATTATTTATAATTTACACTCTAGACAAATATAACATACCAACATAAGTGGTGTTAGTCCAACAAAACCACAAATGTCGGAGATGCACAATTTTAAAAAAATACTAATGTGAAATAGCTGGCAGAAATTTATTGATGATACAGTGTAGTATCAAGGCTTAAAAACTAACAGCATATCTGATGCACAGCAGTAAATGTTTCTAAATATGGAAATTTCTTTATAAATTTTGAATGCTCAGTGAAAAGAATGTAAGAAAAATATATTTCTTGCAATGATTATGTTAACCTTATTAATGTACTCACATAAAATTATTGATAAAAACTTGATAATTGCAATTGTTGAAAATTTTGAAGCATCATTGAAAAGTTTGATAAAAGAAAGTTTGGCAGTTGCTAGTATTACTATATTAAAGTGCTGGAAACTTTTGTTATTCATGTTATTTCGTGTATGGTGCATTATTTTAAAGCATTTCATGTATTTTGTGCTATTATACTTTCCTTGTTATCCAGAAGCATGGTGATTTACCCCAGAAACTAGATAAAAAATTTTGTGAGTCAAATTTACAGATTAGTTAAGTATGTCAACACCAGTCTTCATCTTCCATGTGGTGCTTTTTTGGGGTCTTCAAGGCAGACTGCACAATTATGCAATGTTTGGTATACTAGCACATCAATGAGCAGTAAAATGGTTGCTAAAAGGCAATATATGCAGACGTTTTTCATCAGGACCATAAATATTTATAATAAAAAAAAGAATTGCACTACAAATCAACAGACATGGATTATATATATCTAATTTAAAATTTGATGATGGTTGTAACTGGCATTATAGTAAATTCATGAAAATATTTTGATGATCTGAAATGTTTTCTGACACTACCATGGATATGGAGGTTCCCCAAATGAATCTCCCACCTTTCAACTTTTAATTTTATCAAAGGTCCTGCCTGCTAACTTGTATGATGTAGAGGCATTTCTAATTGAAAATCAGACCCACCGGGGCGGGGGGGGGGGGGGGGGGAGGGGGCTTCTTGCTAGTCACTTATGGCAAGGCAGGGATAAATTTTACAAGGTACTTTTGTTACATCAAATGGATTTTCTTTTATATATGTTTAAAATGGTAAACAGATAAGAAAACATTTGTTTTTGTTTGAAACAAGTTTATTTAAATAATACTTTTTAATTTTAAAAATAGATATTCAAGTAACATTAAATTTCAACTTTATATGCAGAAAATGTTCAAAAATAACAATGAAAACAATCACTAAGCAATGAAGTTCTTGTACAGGTGTGTAAAACATCAACAAAGAAATATATTTTACCAATTGATGTTGTGAAGAAAAGCCAACAAATTATGAATATGAGTCAGCTGTAGAGTTTCATACTAATTTCTCGCAGGATTTATTCTAGATATCTATTTTATCCAACTATTGCAAACATATTCTTTTCCTTGACTTAGAATGACCATTTTGTCATTAGAGAATGTCAACTGTTACTGCATTTTAATACAATATTTACACTGATCGATGTTACTTATATTCTTCAGCTTCTCTTGCCAATATACATGAAAACAAATAGTATTAGTTCTGTTCATGGAATTGTTCTGGGATTAAAGGATTGTGTAGATGAACTAGGATTTAGCAAGAATAACATTTATCTAAAATATGTTAAAGTTTATAATCTTGTAGAATAATGGTGATGTTTACATATGGTATCACGGTACCAATTGTTTTTCCATAGACCTCAATGCTAATGTTTTGTGAAATAAATATACTTTCTATCCTATATCAGAATGCATGTCACACACTGTCATAGAGAACAATGTTAGACTGTCAATTTGACAATGATAGAACCAGGTACTCCATTGCATTTAAGAGAGATAACTCTGCTGGAACTAGACAGGAGTATGAGTTATCTAGTCACAACATACCTATTTTCAGTCATGTGTATCACATTTTCAAAATAATCATAAAAAATAAAAAATATGATCTATATAGGAATTAGCATAAATTCACAACTCTTACATAATCCACCAATCATAGCTTGTGTTGTTGTTTATTTCTGAATGCAATGGACCCTACACTTTAAGCTCCACCCATCTGGATTTGTGCAATTGGTACCGTTATATCTATAGCAAACCTTGGTTTTTCCAATAATCTGTGAAATAGTTGGGACTATATAAGTAACAAATGTACCTAGTCTCGCTTGTCAAAAACAATTTTATGAGGTACTAAGCTATGTTTTATATGATTGTCTATAGAAATGTTATTGAGCTGTTTGAACTCTTGTTTTCATACCTTTGCTTCACTATCAAACTCATCTTTTGAAATAAAATGAATTCTTTTAAATATGACTTGTGTCTTATTCATATTAGCACTTAACAAACTTCACTTTGGTGATATGGGATAAATCACATTATGTCATATTGTTTAATAGTAAGGTCAAAGGTCAATACACTAGTTAGCATGTACCAGTTCTACTCTTAAAGAGACATTTTGATCTAAAATAAAGAACTGATATTTGTTTCATGAACACAGAAAGTAACAACAGGGACAGGTGGACATGGCCCAATCTAATTATAAAGTCTTAGCTTTGAACACTTTACACTGTCAGCATATGAATGAGGTCAGTAACCCCAAGTCCTCACACAAAGGTCAAGCTACCCAGCCTCTTTGTCATACAAATAGAAAGCTTCCCTCCTTTGTGTAGTGAATACAATTAATGTAATAAGCCAATCTGACACCAAATAAAGTAGATAACAGCTTTCTAAGTGGTTATGTTGGATTTGGGGGTGAAAATGGGGACTAAAATACAGAAAAAGGCTCAAGTTTAACAATGAGTATAGTGAGTCCAATGGATTTAAAAACAGGAGGAAAGTGTGTATCTAAATGGGAGATGTAGCTAATGATAATGGAATTAAAGGAGACAAAAGCAGCAATGAGAAAAATGAGAAGCGAGAGGTTGATGACATTACCTTGGACAATATTTGGAGGCAGTGGACCATAGGTGCAGGGACAATAAAAAAAGGCACCTGTGTTATAATATCCCTTACATGCACCAAATTTCAGGTGAAATGGTGTTCATTCCCAGCTAATATAAAAGGGTGAAAAATGTAGATAATACAGATGCATGTAATTCATATTTCTTCTACATATGAAATTAACAATAATGGGCATCAGTTAGGCAGAAAAAAATACCGAAACCAAACAAAGCATGTTTGATCAGTTTTCAAACTTGTAAACTTTACTGGGAGAAATTATTGAAGTACTTCTAGTTCAATTTGCATCAAGACCAAGGGCTAATATGATACTTCAAAAATCTTCTCTTTATTTTCCTACACAATAATTTAAAATGTGGGGTTTTATTTCTTGAAATGTTATGTCTGGTGTAAGGGAGATAACTGAATGATATACATAAGGTGTGGTCTTTTTATTTCCTCCAA
This sequence comes from Unio delphinus, assembly GCA_029339505.1. Lineage (NCBI taxonomy): Eukaryota > Metazoa > Mollusca > Bivalvia > Unionida > Unionidae > Unio > Unio delphinus. Next base: position 4,139,095 of record JAQISU010001252.1, read on the forward strand.
TATATTATCCATGTAATATAGATGAGTTCAAGAACACATGTATTAACTTCAATGCAATTAAATTATCCAAAAATGCATTACTGATAAAGTGAGAACCTAAAATCCAGGCTTCTATATGTACTGGAGACCTCAAAAATGATTATCTAACTAACTAAGGAATCGCATTTTCAATTTCAAGGTACAAAAGTTTACCCCCAAAAAAATGGACAATTAGAGCAGGACAATTAAAATCAAAATAGGAAGGAAATGTAAGTATAGTGCACAACTGTCATATAAGAATATTTTGGCAATGTTTTGAGGGTGTATTACCTACAGTGGTGTTGGAAATCTAACCCCAGTGAAGAGCAACTAATGAGTATATCTGCATTTTTTATTAAATGTTTCTTCTTGAGCTCAGAGTCTCTCTCAAACACTATATGATTTTATTCCTAAGCAATTACAAACTGTGATAAGAACCAATGGTTTATTTACAAAGTATGAGATGTGTAAGTACTATTTTATTTAAAAATTTTGTCAGGAGATTGATGGGAATTTAAGTGAAATCAGTTTTCCTCCTATAATGTAAACATTGTGGTTAGTCAAAGTTGCTAACTTTATGTAGGACCTGTGGGATCATCCTGATGGGTGGGAAGGTATATGCAAACAGACAATCCCACTTCAGGCTAAAGGCATCCACTGCCCAGGCCGTCTAGCTGGGGTTAGGGGAAACATAAAAGTTTTCAAAAAGATGGAGTGACCATTTTATAAGAAATCCCTTTCCTTGAACAGATTGTGCACCATGAATTTCTTCCATACCAGGAATGAATGAGTACACTTTAAGAAATATTCCTTCTGAAGCTGTACAGCAAAGGAGGCTCCAAATCTCTACTCAGAGAGAATGGACAGGTGTGCCTTCTTGTCTTCTAAGTATGCTACCACCAATGTGTTGCCTTTCGAGATGATCAAACTGCGTTCTAAAGTTCTAAAGCCCTCTCTCTGTTAGTTCTAAAAGCCCTCTCTGTTACAGATCACTGCCATCACACTACTGTCTGCGTGGGTCCAAGTCAAAGATTCGACTAATGTAGTTATGTGAGAAAGCTTGCCAGTAGCTTCTTGTGGGTCGGTGGTTCTTTCTAGGGATTTTCCTGGGTTCTTCCTCCACCAATAATACTGGCTGCCATGTATAGCCTATTGTGTGCTGAAAAATGGTGTTGAACCCTACTACAACAACAACAACTATAACAGAAATCCATTTAAATGACATCTCAACAATTGCTCAACAGAAAGTCTGATTATGATCTGATGACAAAATCAGCAAGAAGACAATAAATTAAATTATGTGGATAATGGTGAAACTTGTTTTGTGACCTATTTGATGTATCACACACGAATGCATTTTATTGGAGTTTAAAACACACTGTCCTACTCCTAGAATTATAAAACTCTTCTTCCCCTTCTCTGTTTTCTTCTTCATCATGTAAGGAGATTGAGTCAAACCCATCATGGTCATGATGGCCATGTGGTCCTAAGTAAGACTCCTCTGCCTGTAAGCAGTGTGGAATTGTGATTATGGCAGATTTTCTAGGCTTTGCCATGGCCAGTCTGTATAACCTGAGACTTGCTAGGATACTCTGGGCCAGGGTGGTCAGCGTCATCAGCCAGCTTGTTATCTGAAAATAACAACAATAATACAACAATAATAATAATATACATCAAAACCATGACAAAAGACATCCACTAATACTACATTTGGTAGATAACTCTTACTCCAGTAACCCAGTATGCAGCTAAGCATGACAATGTCATTGATGTCACGGAGATGGTTGCTATAAGAAATAAAGATTAGATTGCCTTTCATTAGCAAAACATGTTGAGTGCATTTATGTAATTTGTTTGGATATTTAAGCAAAGGTTTTGTAAACTTCTTATGAGGTTTGAATGCAAAATTGTCATTATTTATCATAGAATTTTTAAAAAATACTTACCTATCAACTTTAAACAGCCAAGTAGGGAGATTGAATAAAAAGAAAGGGAGATTAGGACCTAAAGTAAGGAGGCATTGTCACAGCATTTATTTAAAATCATTTTCACTTAATTTAACCCATTTTCAAAAAAACATGACAAAACAGTTTATTTTTTGTGTGCTTCTTGACTTTAGTTTGTCTGCCATCCTTCTAATGACATATGCAAAAATGTTTAAATGGCAATCAGTGCCATAAATATATACTCTGCCATGTGCTAATTACTCCTTCACTTAAACACACTTCATATTACCACAAGCCAATTAATGATTAATTATATTAGTTAACTTTCATTTTAAAAAAATGACATAAAAGTTGTCTTAACTATGTGAGTAAATGCAACCTAATTAAATCTATTGTACTTACAAATTTGTCATAAAGTGAGATCAAGGAGGTAAGTGTGAAATAACCCCAAAAACTTGGGAGGTTATTTTCTTCTGACATGAGAATTGACATGAATGAAAATATATCAGAATGGAGTAAAATATTGTAAGTATGTTTCTTTTGGTACTAATTTCTGCAACATAATTAATTTTAATTCAAACAACAAAAGGTGGAAAATATAAATAGCTTTCCAAATGAACACTGTTACACATAACTACAACTTGTCACATAGGTAATCTCATCTTGGTATCTAGCATGTGGGCTAGCCTCTGATTTTTGTTTTAAGATAGCTTAAAACATTTGACTGTTGATGTTTCCATATCACAAAATGTTACCTTGGCAGTCAACAATAATGAGTAAAAGTTGTGTATTTCTGGTCCTCTTGCACTAGGCACTATTTTCCATGGTAGCATTTGACTTTCTGCACAAGTGTACCTGCAGCAATAAAGAAAACAAAATTTAAAGATTTCATGACTAAAACCAAATCTGTTCTTATCAAGTATTTGTTATACCTAAGGGATGATATCTGTACTTGTCAAATATTTGTTATACCCAACAGATGCTGTCCCTAACTGACCATTATCTGTTATAAACATGGGATGCTGTCTGTACCTGACAAATATGTTATACCCAAGGAATACTGTCTGTAACTAACAAGTGCTTACCATGACACACTGTCTGTACCTAAAAAAAGTATTTGCTATACCCAAGAGATCTGTCTCTGATTCATAAATATATCATTCAGTCATTAATGATCAAGTAGATCCATATATAATACATTAGTCGAAAAGAATATAGTTAGCTGTAAAGTCGCTAATTTTTAAATCCCAATTACATAATGACAAGTGCGTCAGAAAAAATATTATGACTAATAATATAGTTTTCTAATCTGTAAGATTCACTTTCCCTAAAATTAAAATTTAAGACATTGTTTGAAATCTAGTACCGGTATGATTGGACATGACAAGCTGCTCATGAGATTCATAGAATATCATAACGCATATGCATACAAGCACCTGTGAACTCACAAATTTCTCACATATATTTGGACTAACTCACAGTCCAACTTCCTGGCTTCAATTATTCAAAGATTTTTAAATTCCTTATACAAAGATTTTTTTCCCCTTGCATGTGTAATAAGCTGCATGACTGAATAAAACTGAATTCGCTGTAATGATTATCATAACAGTAATTACTGTATACATATTAAATACAGTCTCTAACTTACTAACATAATGGGGAAAGTAACTTGTGTTTTCCTGGGCTTTAATGACCCTTGTAACACATTACTGGCTATATGATACTGAAGAAATAGGAGTTAAGTGCCTTTCCTATGGACACATTAAAGCAGCTGATCCAGACTGGCTTGGGTGAATACTGAACACATGATCATATGATTACAAGTTTTATGCTCCACTAATCTGTGGCTTCCCATGTGTACCCATATGACATTCTATTTGTACTTCACACCACCTGAGAAAAAACGAAATCACACAGAATGTGTTTAATACATATATAAACATTTAAACTGGTATTGATGGATGATACTTAAAAACATATTTGTGAAGTACTGAATTTTGAATAAACATTGAACTTTAAAGTTGAATGCACTGATCATTAAGATTTTATCACATTTAGACTGCCGAGTCTTTGTGTAGGGTCATTTCGACCGTTATTTTTAATTTCTTACATATCAGTATTAAACGTACAAAGGGGAAAGTGTTACAATTCAATGAAATTGACTGGACATCTTAATATGGGTTTGAGAAAAGAGATAGCTGAACTTCCAATTCATGTCAAATAGTCATTCTTCAAAGGCAAAAGTTATATAATAATAATGAGGACTTTGTATAGTGCTTAATCTCTAGAAGCTCTAAGAGCTTTACAACATTAGAAAACACCTATAACATACAAAACATATATAATTATATGATTTGATTACAAAAAAAAACAACAATCCCAGTGAAATTAGAAAACATGAAACACGCTGAAAATATTAAGGTACGAAACATTATTAGGTCTTTTAGTTTTTTCTTGCAGTCGAAATAGGTGAGTTTTATGAGCACTTTTGAAAGGGATCACTATGTCTTTGTGTCTAAGTTCAGTGGGCAATTCATTCCATTTTGCAGGGCCCTGGTATGCAAAAGAATGTTGTCCATATGAATTTGTTTTTCATAGTGGGAATAATGAGTATATGATTGTCAGAAAAGGAGCATAAGTATCAAGGGTGAGGTTGGAAATATAGCACATAGAACAAATTTTGTGTTTGATTCTGGGTCTAATTGATAGCCAGTGTTGGGTACTGAGCAGTGGGGAGGTGTGCTCTGATCGTGGTACTCCAAGGATGATCTGAGCAGCTGTGTTTTGAACTTATTGAATTTTCTGGAGAACATCTTGAGATGAACCAGACAGAAATGAGTTACAATAGTCCAGTCTTGAAAGTTCTAATGAACACACAAGTGTTTTAGTGGCATCAACTGAAAGATATTTGGAAATGGAGCTGATGCTGATGTGCCTCAACTCAAGATATGCAGCCTTGCATATGTTCATGACATGTTGGTGCAATATGAGAGTACTGTGCAGAGTAACACCTAGGTTTCATACTGAGCATGTGAAATAAATGTTGGTATTGCTGATATTTATTGTCTGAGATAAAGAATGTGAATGAGAAAGTTGTGGTCAGAATTGCCTCAGTTTTATCATCATTCATCTGCAGCTTTTTACATGTCATCCATGATTTCACATCAGAAATGCACCTCTCTACACTTTGGATGGTAGCATCAACTTCAGTTGGCTGGCTAGATTTGTATATTTGGGTGTCACCAGCGTACAATTGGTGAGACTGGGTGATGATCTATGACACTTACAAACAGTTGAGTGTACAGAATGAAGAGAACAGGTCCAAGAACAAACTCCTGTGGAACACCACAACATAGATCAATTGGGCTAGAGTGTATTCCATTTGCAGATACAATTTGCATCCTGTTCACCAAGTAGAAATTTAACCACGGTAAGGCTGTATCATTAATGCCAAATACATGCTAAAGACAGTGAAGTAATATATCATGTTATTTTGTGTCAAATGCTGCAAATCAAGGAGGGTGAGGACTATAATCTTTCCACTATCCAAAGCGGAGAGAATGTCATAAACTACTTTTAGAAGAGTAGTTTCAGTTCTGTGGCAGGGGGATATGCAGACTACTGTTATACCATGGAGAACACATTTGAATTGATACTCTGTGGCTGGGGTATGTTTTTCAAGCAATTGATGCAGGCAGTAATCGAGTTGTTCTGTTGTAGGAGGTAAGCAAGTTGTTAGGTTTGCTTGGGTGTCATACATTAGTTTGGTTCTATTTATCATACAGAGGTTTCTTTTAGTAGCAAGTTGGAGGGTTAGGGACTGATATGTCAAAATGGCATAAAATGTAGAGGTGATATGATGCAAGTTGATGGGATACCAGGGAGGACTGTAGAATAATATCATCAGGTCTAAGAAGAATCCAGTCTAAAATGTGACCATGTTTATGGGTGGGTTGGTTAACTGGACTGTTTGCGGCTGAAAGCATTAATGAAACTGAGGAGTTTTGATGTGTACGGGTGGGTGTCCAGGACAGTCAACGTGAAAGATGAAGTGTCCAAGAATAATAAGGTTGCTACCTATTGAATTTACATACTCCCAGAGATTAGTAAATTGCCCCAAAAAAAGGAGATTCAGTCAGTTTATATTTTCTACAAGGAGGAGGGTTGTAGAGGCAGAAACATGGATTTCACTTGTCACTTCTTCTTTTTCTTTTTTTTGACTCTGTCTTTGGACTGTCGAGCCTTTCTCTACTTCGGAAAACTGTCTCCTTAAAGAACAAAATTATCCCTAAATCACAATACGTACCACTTACTAGATGTACATAAAATACCTTCACTCAGAACACATTAACTATTCAGACACTACGTAAAGCCTACCTACAGTAGTACCTTGCCATAAATTATGTGAGTTCTCTTTTGAAAATTTACTGTATGCTACTACATATTCTATTACTGTTGCATAAAATTCACATATCCTTAGTCACTTCCAGATTATTTAAACATTACAAAAGCAAATATAATAGGTAGTTATCATTAACTCACAATAATCAGTATCGTCCTAACAAAGGAAATCATTTCATTTTGGTCATTTTAAACCAAATGTTTATTTAAGATAGAAAGAGTGTAATTATTAAAATTTCCTGTGCATTCCTTAGGTTTGAATGTCTGAACTATCCTTCCCCTGTACTGGTATCAGATACTGAGGCAACATCCCCATTAGCATTCCATGCTAGTGGTATCAGAAGCTGATGTAAAGTCCCCATTTTCACTCCATGCTGCTTTTATCAGATGCTGAGGGAAACTCCCCATTTTCACTCCCTGGTAATAGCATTAGATGGTCATGAAAAATTCCCATGGTCAGATCCAGCACTGGAATCTCATACTGAGGAGAAATCCCAATTATCACTGTCATTAGTTTCATTTCAAGCATTTCTGACACTCTTAAAATTCATAATACTTCCATTTACATCAAATCAGCAGCTGTTATTGCTTTCAGTCACTAAAGTATTCATCATGAAAACAGACAAGATTATTTAATTCTTTACAATTTGCTTGCTTTTAAGTACTGAAGGCATTCAACAGTTTCATATGATTGACCATGTCTTGCACCAATGGTAGAAAATATGGACTTCCAATGAACAAAATTAACAATATTCTCGACATACCATTTTCATTAAAGAGAAACAATGCTCACATGTAAATTAGCACCTTTCTTTTTGGGAAAATGATTTGAAACTTAACTCAGTTTGAAAATTTTTCACTTGCCATGTTGAGTTGGGCCAGTGATTTTCAGTTCTTGTTCAAAGATGATGAAAACTGCCACTTTTTTTAAGGAATTTTAAAACATTCTGGTGCAGGGTGAGGTGATTCTAATGGGAATATTAATTATTAGATTATTGTGTCATTATTTTCCTGGCTGTATGTACCAAAGTACTTTTCACTGTACTAGTACATCAGGAGTTTCAGAATAAATCCGTAAGCTATGAAGAGAAATTCACGAGTAATCTTCATATGAACTTAATGATAATAACAGCATGTTTTTGTCTTCCATGACAAAATAGTTTTAAAAATTATTTATTTATTTTTGCAGAAGAGTTTTTTCTCCACAAATTCTGAAAATTAAAAAGTTATATGTTGTATTTGATTTATAAGTGAGTATATAGAGTGGTACTAAACTCGAATGGTAAATATGTTAAAATTCTTTAAAAGTTAAAAATAAAATTGTAAAAAATATTAAATCCTTAAAATCAAGGGTCAAAATTTATACAGCATTACCTCAAAAGGTCTAAGACTTTGGCTGGTTATATGTCAGCATCAATAATGTTTCCTAACATGCTGACCTGGCTATGATGATAGAGATTGGTCTCACCAGTGGTGATTTCTGATTCTGATAGCATGATTTCACCAAAAATGAGCTTAAGAAATGATGTGTTTGGATGGAATTTGCTCAATCAGCTGATAAATTTTCCATAATGCAAAATTTTATTTCAAATCTCCTTAAATATCAACAGGTGAGACTGAGGATGGAAGGGCAATTTCTTGGCACCATTGGAATATAATGTTATTGTTTTTTGTAAAGTAGCAGCATTAGAGATAGTTGTGATTTTGGCATTCTTATTTATTTCTGGAAAATGTGACAAGGAATAAAAGTTGAATTTTATCCATGAGTACCTATTTTTATTTATATGTCCAAGTAACAAAAGGAGTAATTTAATCTTCCAAATTTACTTGTTTTGAAAACATGTAAATAAAATTGCCAGCTTATTATTTCATTAATAGTTTTAATATTTTTCAAAACAATAATTGGAATATTTTACATGCTAATTTAACTGATGATATTTTGTTTAGTAGAATGGGTTCACATATCGACTACCACTGGTCAGTAACAGTTATAGTATATATGGAAACAAATACATTTAGTAATTACACCTAAGTTGCTACATTACAGCAACACCTCTTCTGAGTATTGTTGCATAATGTTTGTCCCGAAATTCACTGCTGTACAGTCCATGGGAAGAATGAAGGTAACAACTGCTGATGTTACTTGTAGAAAGCATGTCAAACATGTGTTGAGTGATCAATTAAATGACAGAAAAGACACAATTATCCAGATATCTCTGAGAAATTGTGTGTGTGAACAAGAGAGAGAGAGAGTACCCCAAATGTCCATCCTTTTCCACGCTATTGCACCATATGTCCATTCCGGAACCAATCATGCTACTGGCAACTAACAGGATGAAAAACATGACCCCATTTGTATGTATTGTGGGAACCAAAAGATAATCATCATGCCTGAAAGAAATAAAGAACAAATACATTAAGCCAACAAATGACTCAATTAAGTGTGTTGTAAAATGAATGCCTGTAGTCTCTGCTCAGATTTTGTATTATAAAAACAAAATGTATGGTGCTGTCTATAGGGCAATACAAGTGATATAACAATCCTGGAACTTGTTATTTCCAAACATAGTAAAAACTAAAAAAGCGTAATCACTACATTGAATATGGATATTCAGATACCTTGACCTATTTAAACAATGTAATGATGATGATTATGATTAGTATTATTATCAACAGACTCTGAAAATATATTGTTTTATGATTCCTGCATGAAGTCTTGATTGTAGACTGCATATCATTACATAGCTAAAATTACTTGCGTTACCAAGGACCTTTTCATCTTTCATGTTTTAAATTCTGGTAACTTACTACTAGGCTATTTTTGTGGGGGTTTTCTTATAGTTTAACTGGTATTCCAGTACAGGTGTTACCAAGTGCAATATTTATCAAGGACATCAGATTGCCAATATACAGTTGAATATTCTGACAGATCGTCTTACAATGTGTGTGTGTGTGTGTGAGAGAGAACTGGTATTCCAGTACAGGTGTAACCAAGTGCAATGTTTATCAAGGACATCAGATTGCCAATATACAGTTGAATATTCTGACAGATCGTCTTACAATGTGTGTGAGAGAGAGAGAGAAAGAGAGAGAGAGAGAGAGAGAGAGAGAATTTAAAAAAAACTGTATAACATTAGGTCTTACTTAAAGTTGATTGTTGCATGATTTGGAAAACCTTTGATTGTGAAATACTTAGGTGCTTTTGCTAATGCTCTGGGAACTGAGGTTCTGCATATTCACACTGCGAATTAACTTTAAAACAATTGGTTATGCTCTAAATCTAATATAATTTCATTACAAGTTAACAATTTTATTGTGATACAAATACGATTATCCTCATTTTAGTTAACTTATTTTAGCTTTCGCGATAAAATTCAGTCTCGAAATCAAAATTATAATTAATATAATCCTAGTTTTATGAATACTAAAGTCAATGTAAGTTTATGTAATTTTCCTGAAAATTTTGACTTTTCTATGTTTTATTGATTTACAACTTTCTCACGAGCTTAAGCAGACGCATGGGAATTGCATCAAAACAAGTGACACAACACAAAATCTTTCCAACAAGGGGTTTTGTCTAAAGCAAGCTAAGTAGAATACGTGAGAAGATAGCTACGATGTTGTAGCCTCAACACGACGTAGGAGTAAGGGTACTAATATTAGTACTAGTGGGAAGATAACAATTTAATTTAAAATAAATGCTTTTATTAAAAAAAAAATTAGTGTTTCGAATTAAATGAAATGATATCTGTCATTATGAAAGGAGTATATCTCTGAAAGATAATAGCAAATGTTTAAATACAGAGGACTGAATCATTTATGACATGCAATAAAAAGAACGCAAACCTGGTTTTCTGAAATTCTGTCCATCTCTATACTGGTTATTTATAGATTGATTTTACCTCAACGTTTTTTGTTGAAAATGGAAGAAGAAAAAAACATAGGACGCATATAGGTGAAACTGCAAGGTTGCCCATCAATCACGTAAAATTGGCAGATGATCGCTTGCTATTTTGGCCCTTATAATTTTTTGAAAAGATGCCTTATCCGTACTCTACTTGCAATGGGCCAGTTCTCACCGCGTAGGCCTACCAATTGTAACAAAAAGCTGACATTGCTAGTATTATCACATGATCGGACGTAAATAATTACGTATTATGCTCAAGTTTTAAAGCTCATTTTTTTTTTATAAAAAAAAGGTATTTAAAAATTATGCATAACATCAAAAGTTATGTCCGTTCATGAGATGTCACTATGGTAACAACTCGCACGCGGAAATAACTGGTCGTCTGTCATGATAGTTTTGTTTTAACACGTAATTTTCTGTAATATTCACAAAATACTAACGTACTTGTTTTCTTCTTTTTTTTAAATTAAATTTAAAAGCATAATTTTCTTAAACACTTGTTTTGTAAACGTAAGTTATATTCCATAAATATGATTCAGGCTTTACTGTCTCTGTTCGTTTCAAATTTGCAAAGTTTACTTACTTTTCTCCGTCGAAGTCAGACTTCATCAGAAAATAATACCAGCACCAAATGAAGGCATGTATAACACCAAGAACTGGAGCAAACGTTGTAAAATGACACTGCTTTACATCTGACCATTTTGTTTGAACCGAATCCAGAATCACTGTGTCATTATTTAAAAGTCGTACCACGGCATTAGTGTACAGTACACATTGTCCCAGGAAAATGTTGGTGACGGACCCCAGTGGCAAACACGTACACATTCCTGTCACAATGCATCCTAGGTTGATCAAAATTTGAATATACTGAAATGGAACTTTTCTGAATCGCATTGTTACTGACTGTATTCGACAATTGTTGAAGAAGCTGTCATACTTTTAACCCCAGATTCATGGCCGATTTCTTCTAAGCTGTGGAATTTCCAGTACAAGAACCTCTATGATGTACTTTTTAAACTCCGCGCGACGAACGCAATCAAGTTCGGTCATTAGCAAGCTTAAAGTGATACGTATTGGTTACTTTTCTACCGAGTTTCTACGACTACCAACTGACTGAGAACAGTTTTCGGTTACTTGTACTTTATTTTCTTGTTTTCTATTTCTCGCCTGAATAAGTAAATAGTAAGCATATAATGGCGTCTGTTTCCGTACTTACGTCATCAATTTTAAGGTTAATTTTAATAAGTTTTTGAAAGTCTAAGTTTTAACGAATTCCTTTACAACATGGATTAGCATGTTAACAGTGTTTTCATGTTCAGTATTATTTAAATCCAGTCCCTGAGCGATTCCAAGAAATTGGACCGACATTACCTCCTACTTTAAACAGAATCTCCTGTAATTTATTTACTTAGATTTATTTGTTTTACATTAAAGATAAGATGATTTGGGGAATTCCTTTTAACTCCAACTGACAGTATTTTGGGAATAAAAATAGTGTGCTGCTCAAATTGGAAAATGTTACGTATAAATATACAACAGTATTTATACAATGTTTAGCCGTAGCATTCAACAAGCTTAAAAAATATGTAAAATTGTCCACTTTTCAAGCATGTACATTTTATTACCCAAGTTAGCAAAATAAATACTGTTTTCTTATGTATAAACATGACTTTGGGTTACCTGTCAAATTTGTTTATTTTCTTCAAGCTCAACGAAACCTATACATTGGATTTTTTTGCATTCAAAATTGTAAAACAATTACATCACCAAACTTGGCATTTGGTCACAAATTGTTTTAACCTCTTTTTAAATGATAACATTTAGTGTATTCTTTCTACAACATGCAGCAAAGGATTTTATAAATTTTAATTCTCCTAGTTTTATTAAATTTTTCTCAATTCAGATCGACAAGCTTATTCCTATAATGTCATCAAAAGTGTAAATCTTTCTTTCAAATCCTATCCAGGAACAATTAGCCTTTTTTTAAAAAAAAAAAAAAAGATGAATTAATTCAACCAGAAAATACGACCTTTCCGAAGCGAAAGCATCCTTAAAGATACAAGAAAGAAGAACTAGTTTGGTTCAGTATTTGACAGAAAAGAATGTTTTAGATAAAAGTGCCTCGGTTTCGATCAGTAAGTCTGTATCAGACTCTGATTTAAAAGTCAAAGAATCAAAATAAAAATAAAAAATTGAATTGCGGTTAAGGAAGCTCGAACTTTAGGAAAGAAAGGAAGAAAAACAAATACAAATGCAGTTACCAGAAGAAAAAAATACAAATGCAGTTACAAAAAAAACAAATTCAAATGTAATTAGACCCACAAAAAAGAGAAAGAAAGACAAATGCAGTTATAAGCAGAACAAATGCATATGAAGTTACATAAGGGAGAAAAACATAAAATTGAGAAATAAGAGAGGCAGACAGACAGATACGGATTCAAAGGTTAAGGAAGGGAGGGAATATCATTATATAAGTAAAGAGATAGAGCTGGGAATCGAAAAGCACATTTATACTTCAAACCCAAATTTAAATTTTGATTTCGCAAAGAACATTAGAGTAGTGCCCCCTTTCGGAGAGAGAGAGAGAAGTAGACAAATATTTCATTCGTTTTGAAAAAGTTGCTGAAAATTCGAAATGGCCAAGGGTGCACTGGACTTAATTATTACAATGTGTACTCACTGCTAATTCTAGTTATATTCATCAATTCACTGTCAGTTCACAAAATACTGTAAAAAGTACATCTTAAAGGGTTATCAGTTAGTCCCAGAAGCTTATCGGCAAAAATTCTGAAATTATCAAAAAGAAGCTGGACAAACGTATGTCGACTTTGCTATAGAAAAGAGCAGTTATTTGATAGATGGTGCTTAGCCAAGAAAGTTGAAACGATAATCAAAGTGGCAAGCAACGTGTATTACTTGAAGAACTGTGTCCAAAGTGACATTAAGACTTATCTTGATGAGTACACTTTAACTCATAGAGATCCTTTTGTAAATAAGACTTCTACTCAACAGTCTTCTGGCAGAAACGTATTCCAGCCTAATAAAAGTCCTTATAAAACTCAAACTGGCACAACCTCTTGATCCTTGTCTCTTCCTACATGTACCTATTGCAAGAACAAAAAGGACACGCTATTTCTAATTGCTACAAAATGAAAAATAAGCATCAGAATCAAGACAGACCAGTTCCAAATGCTCTTGTTTCTAAGAGGTCAAGGTACTGGTCATGTGTTGAAAGCAATACATTTGTTGGGTCTAATAAACCCCAGTCTGATTTTATTATGGAGAATTATGAACCATTTATAGCGAATGGTTCTATATCACTCTTCGGTGATTCTTCCAATCCCACACGTATTAAAATTATAAGGGACACAGCAGCTTCTCAGTCTTTCATAGTCAGGTACTTTCCCGTTTTCTGCGAAGTCTTCTGATGAGTATTCTTATTCAGGGAGTAGAGTACGGCTTTGTTAATGTTCCTCTCTGTTGTGTAAATTTGTAACCAGACCTAGTCTCAGGGCCCGTGACAGTTGGAACAGTCTCTGTTTTGCCTGTAGAGGGCATTCATTCATTACTAGGCAACGACCTAGCTGGAGACATGGTTGGGGTTAATCCACTTGTAACTGACAAGCCTTGTTTGGAGCAGAAAGTCGATCCAATTGAAAAAGAATTCCCTGATTTATTCCCAGCAGTAACTAGAACTATGACAAAGAAAACTCTTGAGAATGATTTTGATAAGGAAAGTATTTCTTTAGCTGACACATGTACTGGTCAGGATTTGGATGAGGTCACTTTCACTCCTTGTTTGGATCAATCAGAAGATATTGAGCATAGTGATCCTCTTTTAACTACTCATTCTCTTTATTCAAAGCAAAGTGATAAACGACAAGCACTTGTCGTCGAACAGAAGAAAAGATCCTGGGATGTCTTGTTTGTTTCAGTGGGCCATTACTGAAATCAAAGCCTCTGAAGTACCTGTCTGTTGTCTCATTATAAATGAAATTATTTAGAAATGGAGACCTCTCGAGGTACCGGCTGGTGATATGTGGTCAGTGAACTATAAAATTGTTGTTCCAAAACATTACAGAAAGAAAATACTTAGTCTGACCCATGATATTTCTTTTGCTGGTCATTTAGGGATTAATAAAATTTTCACAAGATCCAAACTCACTTATGTTGGCCAAAAATCAACAATGATGTTGTCAAGTAGTGTAGATCCTGTCATACTTGTCAATGGTAGGAAAACCCAATCAGAAGATACATAAGGCACATCTGCAGTCTATTCCTGCATTTGAAGAATCATTTAGCAGAATTTGGTAGATTGTGTTGGATCATTACCTAGAACTCAGTCAAGTCAACCAATACCTGTTGATCATTATGTGTGCTTGAGGAATTTTAAATCTTAAACATTAGTAAAGTGTCTTATACTCAATCTGGCCTTCCTAAATCTGTCCGATCGGGTCAAATTACAAAGTTAAGAAGAAAGTAAATGGGTTAAATGATAATATTAATGCTCCTGGAATCTAAATAAATTATAAGAGTACCTGTATATTGAAAGAGTTAGCCAGATTAAATATACAATATACAATTAATTTAATTTTACCTGTCACACTAATTAAAGATTTAAGTGAAGGAATATCATCTGATATTGGAGTGACATATCTTCGGAATTCAGAAATTATCAAAGATCTGCAAATGAAACTTTCACTTTGGAAGAGCGAGAAAGAGATTAACTCAAACCGCTATTAATTGAATAAGAGCACTTATTTCCAGATGTTCCTACAAGAAAACAAATTTGTTTCCCGTGACTTTGACATTGCAGATTCCAAACCTGTGAAACAACACCCGTACAGGATTAGCCCTCTCAAATTGGAATATGTGAAAAAAAGAAAATCCTGTATTTGTTGGAGAATGATTTCATAGAGCCATGTAAAAGTGACCGGAGTTCCCTATGCATACTTGTTCCAAAACCAGATAAAACTTTCTGTATGTGTACTGATTATAGAAAAGTGAATAGTGTGACAAAGACAGATAAAACTTTCTGTATGTGTACTGATTATAGAAAAGTGAATAGTGTGACAAAGACAGATAAAACTTTCTATATGTGTACTGATTATAGAAAAGTGAATAGTGTGACAAAGACAGATAACACTTTCTGTATGTGTACTGATTATAGAAAAGTGAATAGTGTGACAAAGACAGATAAAACTTTCTGTATGTGTACTGATTATAGAAAAGTGAATAGTGTGACAAAGACAGATAAAACTTTCTGTATGTGTACTGATTATAGAAAAGTGAATAGTGTGACAAAGACAGATTCATTTCCATTACTAAGAATCGATTACTGTGTTTGGTAAGATCGGAAATGCCAAGTATGTCAACAAATTCAACCTTTTGCAAATTCCGCTAAAGTAATGCCGTTTGGGATGAAATGGTCACCGTGTATATTTCAACGTCTTATGAAAATCATCACCTCTTGTTTAGATAATTTTGATACTTATATCGATGATGTCATCATCTACAACGACTCCTGAAAAGAACATTTAGCAACAATTCGGATATTCTTTGATAGACTCACCGATACGAATTTGACAATTAATTTATTTAAAGGGAGTTCTGCCGTGCTAGTGTAGCTTTTCTAGGACATATCGTGGAACATGGACAAGTTAAACCTAGATATGCTAAGGTGGAGACTAACTCTGATTTTCCTGTTCAAGTTAATAAAAAGCAATTGATGCGATTTTTAGGTATGGTTAGGTACTAGTGAAAATTGTGTTCCAATTATTCTATAATTGCTGAACATATGACAAATTTATTGAGTAAGAAAAACAAGTTCCTTTGGACTTAAAACTGTCAGGCTTTTGATAAATTAAAATCCATACTTAGAGGCGCTCCAGTTCTTACTGCTCCAAATTTCAACCAATCATTTTAATTATCTATTGAAGCAAGTTATGTTGGGGTTGGAGCAGCTTTGACTCAAGAAGACGAAAGTGGTATGTCCAGTGTGTTATTTTTCTTTTAAAAAAAAATAAACATTCATTAAAAGAAATTATTCGACAATCGAGAAGGAATATTTGGCTTTGATATTGGCATTACAACATTTTGAAGTCTACCGTAGTTTAGCTCCTTCCTCTATCACTGTACTTAGTAACCACAACCCCCTTACTTTCATCGGCAAGATGAAAATAAAAATCAAAGATTACCAAAGTGGACTTTATTGTTACAGGAATATATCTTGAAATCAATCACATGAAGGGAAAAGATAATTCAATAGCATATGCACTTTTCCGCGGCTAAAAATGTCTTGTTTCATGTACACTGTTTGTAATTATAAAAGTACTCCTTATATTTTTCTTAAAGGCCATGTATACTTAATCTAATGCTATTGTAATGTAAGTTTATTCACTAGAGATGATGCTTTTCAGAAAATTGGTCGGCCTGTATTATTCTTTTGTAAACAAGTAATGTTGACTTAGGTTCTTACATTGATTCAAGGTTAGTGCAAACCAAGTAAGCGGGTTTTATTTTAATTTAAAAATAATTGGTTGTTGTCAAAGTCAAGATGGAACTAGTGAATTAAGAAGTAAATAACTTTTTCTTTTTCTTTTAAAATGATCGGTCAGGGTCATGTTATGAGTACGTGATATAAATGATCATGCGACTCCTCCGCCTCCACCCCAACCCCCCTCGTGATTTCGCAATTTTAGGATTTATTTTCGAAACTGCGTATTAGAATACAAAATAATCTTTGTTTTAGTGAAGAAATGTTCTTAGTTTTTGGCTTTTACATCTCACGTTAAGTCATTTTCTTTGTTGTAGTCACTTTTTACATCCATGTTTACTTTCCTTCGGTTTAGTTGCAGTTTAATGGATTAACTCTTATATCTTGACATTGTTCATGTGCTCATACAGAATCCTTGAACAAAAGACAATTTATCAAAATTGTATTCGGATTTCCAACACCGGAGTGTTAAATATTGTGTTTCTAGAAGAAACTGCATATAAATACAAAACAGACTTCAGCATACATTATCGTTTTCAATCTTGGATTTTCCAACATGACTCGAACTTGAATCTATTAGAACATTTCATTACTAAGACTTTTTTAATTTAATACGTGAATTATTCTTGAATTAGTCCTGGATTTGTTTATTTTTTCAGTTCTTTTTCCATTTTTCCGATCTTTTGCAAGGGCAATAAATTGTTTGTTAAATTTTACAAAGCTAGTTTTTGTCTCTCATTTTTTCTGTGTTACCGATTATTAGAGTAAAAACACGTAACACAAGTATCCATCCACTGGGAGATCTCCATTTTCCATGTTGCTAAAGCAAGGAAGACATCTTGACAAACGTTATGACTAATACATTTACTAATCTCTGTTAATCTTGTCTCCTCTAATTTTAATATATCAACGCCTCGAAATTTTCCTTTCTTAACCATGTTCTGCCAAAGTTCCTCTTTATTTGCAATATGGCATTATATCCAAGTGATCTCGGTCTGCTGATTCAGTATTTTATTTTGATATGATAATTATATGTTAAACCTTCCCCATAATCGAATATAGATTCCATCATTATTTTGTCAAGGCAATTTATTTTTTCCAAGTTAAGCAAGTATTTGAATTCCTTCCATTAAATTCATACCATCATGCTTTTGATATGAACATTACTATTGTAGTTTTATTTCCTCCAATTATTTCTTCTAATTCGGTGCGTTTTATTATTGATTTGTGCTGCACTCTTTGTATAATTTGTACACGATTTGTTTAAAATAACAATTTTCATTTGGTGCGTTGTTTTTCTTGTTTTTCTTTTACTCGTGAATATTCCGTTGAATCCGTTTTAATTTCGTTTAGAGAATTTTTAAAATGTGTTGATTACTACATGTCACCTTTATCTGTGTTGTGGATCATTTTTAAAACCTTAAAGATGATGCCCTTCAACTGTATTTTCAAACAATTTTTTAGTTAGTGTTGCCTTAACAGTTTACATTGAATTTCGATAACTATTACCCCTAGGTAGTGTAAATAATGATACGGTTATGGTTAAAACATCGTGATAAATTTTGTACATTGGAAAAATTGCTAAATCTGTAAAACATTAAAACATATCATCATAAACAGGAAATAACATAATCGTCTGTGTTTTATGTGAGTGGCTGAATCCAGAAAATACTGCAGCATCTGGATTGAGTACTCTCCGTGGATCTAGTAAATCTATTTAATTTTTGATATCCTGGATTTTTGTTCGGACAATAGGATTTCTATCATGAATAATATTATATGTATGAAGTTCCATGGCCTGAACAACATTCCAGATAAATAATCTTGGGCAATTTATATGGTCGTAATCAGGATAATCCCGACTTATTTAAAATTCTGAGATAAGATATTGTCATCCAAACTATCTTTGAATTTATGCGACTTTAGGGTTTTAAAAGAAGTAACAGAAAAGAGCGGGAAACAAGTTTGTTTTTTTAAAATATATATTCAACAAATAGTTTTTTCCTTTTAATACAAAACGAACATTTAAAAAGAACCGATATCATTGAAAAATAAATCCATAAGAGTCCTAAGAGTTCAATTATAATCCAAATGTATAAAGTTCCATCTGAATTTCAATGGTATTCCAAATAAATTTCAATACTGAACGTGTTCATGTGCCTGTAGTCTCAAACGTGTTGATGTCCCAGCGTCCTGGAGTGTGGCGACATACTAACAGTCTTTTGGAGTATCACAATAATATAATCTAAAATATTCTTGTCTGAATTCACTATAATTCTAAATTATTGTTTCTTTGCAACAATACTATTAAGCACTTTGCAATTCCAGAGAAAAATATTTTAATAAATCATTGTACTAAAACAAAAAACTGAACACAACTATAAGACAGGGGCCCCCGAATGGCCGAGTGCTTTCCGTTAGGGATCACTGTCATCTCACCTTTATCTGCGTGGGTTCGAGTCTCAGATTCGGCCAATGTGGGAATGTGAGAAAGCTTGCCACTAGCGTCTCGTGGGTCGTTCGTTCTTTCCGAGGTTTTACCGGGTTCTTCCTCCACCAATAATACTGCCCGCCATGTATAGCCTATCGTGTGCTGAAAAATGGCGTTAAACCCAACAACAACTATAAGACTGATTCTGTTTCGGATGGTAAGGCAAAAATTAATCATTTTTCAAGTAAACAAAATTATATAAAAAGAGAAGACACAAATGGAGTCAGGATGCAGATCAGTTGCACAATATTCAAAGTTGTCAACATGTTTTGAATTTCTGAGTGGACAACTGATATTCTAGACGCAGATTCAAATAAACATGTTTACCTCCCTTCATAATAAACTGGATACTGTATTTATTATTTAATTTAAGAAAAATATTAGTTATGTATGTTACTGGTCAAGTTAACATGAACTTGATTTTGGACCAGATCAAGTACAAAATACAGACGTACATTAACACATTCATTAAGAAAAGTCAACACACACACACACACACACACACACACACACACACACACACACACACACACACACACACACACACACACACACACACACACACACACATATATATATATATATATATATATATATATATATATAAAGAGGATTTTGAATTAATAGACTGAGATTAGAATACATATATATAGTTATAACAGCAAAAGTGTGTAGATAGAAGCTGTGATAAAAGGGGCTTTCTGGCTATTTTAAAATTAATGAAATATTTTTTGCGTTCTATAGGCTAAGGAATGATATATTTTCGAATTGAATACGGTCAAGAATTAAATATTTTCGTGTATTAGTGGGTAAAGAATAATGTTTTCACGTTTCGAAATATATGTTAGCGTTTTATAGGTTCAGGAGTGATATATTTTGCGTTTTAGTTCGTAATAGATTGTATATTGAAGCATTTTAGGGGTATGGATTCTAATCTTGCCAATTTAACTTTTATAATTACTGCTTCTTTTAGTTAATTTGAACTTTTAGAATTTTATTTTTAACTTTTGTTTTTGAAAATGTAACATTTGAATTTTGGTGATCATTTTTAATGATCATTCTTTTATTTTGGTTTTGCCTTTGTTAATATCTTTTAATTTGAATTTTGAAAAAATAAAATAAAAAGTTTAATTTGATTTTTTTAATTTTTTAAAAATGTTAATTTTTCTGATTACAAACAAAATTTATTTTTATTTTGCTTTAAAAAATTATTTTTTAAAAAAATTTGAATTTTGATGATTTAAAATCTTTTTCTAATATTTAAATGTGTACATTTGGAGAATGTTTTCAATTTCGATTTGTAAGATTTTAAAATTATTATGCTTCAAATTGTTGGGAATTTTCAATAAAAAAGAATTAAGTATGTATGATAAATAAACATTAAAATAGTTTATCTTCTTTATAAATATATCATATTAATATATTTATAAGAAGATTCACTAAAAAATTAGAACATTTTTTGTATACCTTATTACTGTTATGTGTTTTTGATATTTGTAATTATATAGATTTTGTGGATAGATATTTTAAGGGTTTGTCACAAGTTTTTTTTTTATTCTATCGATTTCAGTAGGCCTTACTAGCTGAATATTAATGAGTTTACCTAAGCTCTCTATCTTCTTTTCGAAAAGAACTATTTATGAACCTAAAAAAAAAGATTTTGATGTTGATTCAGCTCTAGTATCCTACGTACCTTTTTTATTTTCATGCCAAGACTGGTACATCATTTTAGGTTTCAATAATGAATTTTACCTTTACTCTTACTCATTACTAATTTATCAATAAACGTACTATCTAAAATCTAGAGCTAATTTAACAAGATAGTTTCTTAATTATTTGTTGAACTTTTAAAGATTCGGGTGATAAATGATCACATTTATGTTCCTGTATATTTTCATAGTAATCTAAATCAATTTCTAAGATATAATCCTTTTAAGAGTCATCTGAAATACGAGTCGGTAATTAGACCATTGCAATCCGCTTAAATTCAAAGCTTGTGTCATTGTCCAGTCATGCATATATACCATCCCAACTATTTGACTTACTTGTATCACAGTCACTGGTCATAGAATTATTAGCTTTAGCATCAGTTTTTTTTTATAGCATTGAAATGTCGCATTTTAATCCTTTCTTTCTAAACCAATGCATACTAATATGTTCAAAGTTATAATTAAGTCAATGTTTTTTGTGAGGCGTCCCTTAATGCATCCATTTTACTGTAAGAGTGAACTGAATCTGACCCGTAATATCTGATCATCATATTTTTTTAAAATTTCAATGACATCAGTGAATAACAATTCCTGTTTTATATATTGATCACCGAAGTTCTTTACTTTTCATGTTGCAAACCTTTATGTGCATGTTTATAATATTCGTCTGATATTCCTGATTTACTTAATCATGAATGAAACGAGTCCTTTTCTGGTTGTTTATCATTCGTTATATATTTAAAACTTCTCAACATAATACATTAGATCGTACTGTATGGTGATCTGTCCACTGGCCACCGTGATAGAGGGGCACCTCGTAAGAGATATAAAAACTCCTTGAAAAGATCCTCACAACGTGTGGCATCGATCACCGTCAATGTGCATTACAAACTTCTGGCTGTGAACACTTCTGAAGTACAGTTCACCGGGCCACTGCCCCTTTTGAACAAAATAGACGGGCCAGCTTGGAGGGAAAACGATGGCGAAGAAGAAACCTAGAACCATCGGCAGCTCTTCCCACAACCCAGACATCCCCCTGCAGCCTATGTGGACGGACGTGCCTGTCACATATTGGGCTTATCAGCCACCAGCGCGTGTGCAACAGACGTGGACATCCCCCTTTCTAAATCTTCGCAAGCGAAGTCAAGCCAACAATTACCTTAAAAAAAATTAAAATTACCAAAACATTCTCGCAGAATTAAAGTCGATCTTGAAGAACTTCGAGATCTTTTTAAAATTTCAGAACGAACAGATGAGAAAAATAAATATGACCTTATGCAACAGAAAGACAAAATAAAGGAAGAAATATTTAAGTAAACTTAATGGCGTTATGGGACCAGTTGAAAAAAGGAATTTCTGGATAACAATAAAATCAAAGATATTCAATGACGGCAAAGATAACCTTACAAATTGTTCTCTTTTGATTGACCAAGCACTGAAATCTCCACACGACATTCGGAATTTCAGGTATTGATGACGCTAAAAAGAGTTGAGCTAGGCATGTGTAATTATCACTAATTAGTAAATGATGATTGAAATGAATTACAAGATGTTGCAGTTTGCTATTCATCTGATATCGTGCTACGGGATATAAAGACGAATTGAAAGAAGTTGGGAACTTTTAACATTCTCAAAGTTAAAACCAAAGCTTCCAAAATGTACCACTCTCCCAGATGCTCTTCTTACTACAAAGAACCAAGGTAGGTGGGACCATCTTGCTTGGTTGTTGACGGCTGGCAAAGAAATACTCGCTGATATTAGCCAAGCAGTGCAGGATGGCAAATTCGATCCGAGGGACAATTTGTATTCAAGGAGAAAAAATATCAGATTAAGAGAGTGGAAATGAAAAGAAACATCGGTAAAGTAAAGCTTTAAATAGAAAAGCTCATTTTCAATACCTTTTGCAAAATATTTATAGCAAAAGAGCCCAGATTGTTTGACATTTAACATTTTTCGAACAAAATAAACTTTAGAGTACACATTAAGAATATTGAGTCCAAGTTAAAGACAGGTTAACTTTTAAAGAAAGATTGAGACAACACTTTGAAGAAATGGGTATAACAATTGATACGCTTTTTACAGCTGTAGATATAATGGAAGCAATTCTTGTTTTGACCATAGCAACGTTTAGAAAGAAATAATTCCGTCCTAAAAAAAAAAGTATTCATCCATTGCAAACATTTAGTAGGCAACTATCTCTGGCATGCAACTTTCGGCTCCATATTAATACTGGCCGCCATGTATACCCTATCGTGTGCTGAAAAATGGTGTTAAACCCTACAACAACAACAACGACTGTCTAGCATTCTGGACTAACTCGAACCATGAATGCACCAACCTGTTCTCCACAAACCTAAACACGTCATTTAAGTGGATGGTTATTCGATGTCGATGCAGCTGGAGCACATTGTCTTGCCAAAGGTCACACAACTGTAGTCAACTCGCGCTAGTTCGATGATAGGTTTTGAACCCACATCCTTTCGGTCGCGAGTCTATCACCTAACCAGTGCACCACCGCAGCTGCTATAAGCGGTACGACAGATAAGTAATACTATAAAAATATACGCCGTGTAACACATTCATTTAAGACAAGCTTGAAATTGATGAAACTTTAACCCTAATTGTTGGAACATTTGTCAATTCAAAGTATTACAATTAATAGCAATATCGCTGGTGTAAAATCAGCGATGCATATGATCAATATATAACACAATTAACTGACCACTCCAATGGCTTAGTGGTTCGAGCTTTCGGCTTAGCTGCAGGGACTCGCAGGTTCGAACCTGGATCGAATCATGCCAAAGACTTTTAAAACAAATATGGTACTAACAGCTGCCTAGCGTTAGGACTGGTCGGCTTGGTGTCAGGATAATGTGACTAGGTGGGACATCATGCTACATGTCTGAGGCATGATGTCCCTGTGCTAGACATCACTAAACTGTCACACTACAGACATCGTAGCGATGTGACTGGAAAATGGTTGTTGTTGTTGTTGTTTTCGGGTTTAATGACATTTTTCAGCGTACGATAGGTTCTACAAGGATTTTTTTCATGTTTCATTATGCGAGTTGTTTTTATTTGTTTATTTGTTGTTGTTTTCTTTTTCTTCACACGTGTTGTAGAAATACCTCCCACATGTAAATTATATATAATATCTACTGTCTGCTTTATAAAATTATATTTGACTTCATTAAATTCTTTAATTTCTTTACCTGGCATATGGTCATAAATAAATTAATTTTCTCAAATCCAAAGTCATGCTATAGGTAAATTAAGTAAATAAATTCTGGGATGAATGTCTCTGTACAAAGGTAAGTGGCATTTGAGTACTTTTATTGTAACTTTCATCGGAATTAAAAATTCTTTGTTAAAACAACATTATTTGTTTTATATGTTACGAGTCGTGATTTGAAAATCATCAAATATATGGACAACATAATTTTGCAGAAACTTTATAAGTATCCATAGTGAGAAGATGTCACTCCTTAACATACAAAGATTAGTTAGAATTTTATTCTTGTTTATTTTTTTTTATACATAAAATGCAGTCACAGAAAAAGACAAATATTTTCGCAGCTGGGATGTTCATCATGGATCGCATCCATAGGGCAGGCATCTTGCCTCCTTCCACATGCAAGATGACACATTGGGATGATTCTGAATCCCAGCGCTCCAAATCCCTTGAAAAACGGGAATGATATTGGGAAGAGATATCATATACTCTGTGTGAGTATCTGTTTTAACGGTTTGGGTGTTTTACGGCACATGAAGACAAGTGGGTTATTTAGTGCCGACGGAACGGAGTAAAGTGCATTACAATACCCAAACCCAAACTGATCCGATGGTAGGACTGAAACTTGCGCCCATTAGCTTGCGAGTCCCGCACCAATCAGTCATTGTCGTTCTTGAATACACTCTGAAACATTACAGAGTACTCTATAGCCTGTACAAATAATAAAGCCTAAAAACAAGATTACAATATATATATATATATATATATATATATATATATATATATATATATATCCGATCTCAGCCGCCCAGATATCAATTGATAGTTATAATAATAATAATAATAATAATAATAATAATAATAATAATAATAATAATAAATAAATAAATAAATAAATAAATAAATAATGATAACTGACAATTTAAATGTCTACAATACCGATCAGTCTCCCAGATATCCTTCATAATTCATTCCCGCCAAATGGTATCATAGGCCGAGTCATCGATACATTCTCACGTGACAGTCACCAAGGTGCAGTAATTTGCATAAACTTGTTTAGATATGGAGGACGAGCGTGACTGGATTTAAGCTGAAAGGATTATAGCTGCCAGTCATCCTCAAATATTTTGCTTTTATGTTGTAAAAATGGCAGTCACAGGATCGTATCAGTTAGACCTTGATCATCAGAAAAAGAACGTTTTTGTCACTCAATTACACGAAAGGTGAGACCCATATGTCTTTCAATTATGTGACACAGTAGCGTGCAAGTAATTGGTCACGGCAATGACCTATTCAGAGAATTCATAATTGCACTACCTACTTGAAGTAGTTTTGTCTCATTCTTGTAATACACCAGCTAAAAGGTAAGTTTCAAAAAGATTTTATCTCTACATGACCTTGGTTACAGTTTTCTTTAATCATCATTGAGACGTTGTGTGTATTCCCTTGCACTAATGCCAAACTCATTATGTCAGCCAGATTTGACACATTCTTATCTTTGTAATAAAAAAATATATATGCTCCAAAACATAGCCTCATGCAACACAACAGTGGATCACAGTACAATGAAATATGTGTATAATGATAACTGAGATGAGTGTCTCGTGGGTAGAATTTAATCATAGCTATGTTTTTGATTGATATGGAACTTGACCTTTATATACAGACGGTAGTATATGTCAAGAGTAGTTGTAACAAATTGAACTGTATATTTTACAAGTGGCAACTACCACTTGCAATACATCTGTATTTTTTTCTCACTAACAAGTGCTAATTAAATAGAGAAGCCCAACCCAAGTGCTCCAAAGTGAGCACAACACAGTCACTGATTGTTAAAGGTGAGTTTAACAAAAGAGGTATAAGCAAGGGAATATGTAACATTATCATAATGATGAAATCTAAAGCATTTATTGAAACCAATATGTCATTTCACTATTGATTTATCCTTGTAATCTGCCTAACCATTTCAGAGTTACACATGGTGTCAGATAATGTATCTACATCTTTAGACAAAGTTTCACTATGGGTTAATGTAGATGTTCATTAAATGACACTATTATATAAACCATGATTTCCATCCTTCAAATCAAATATTCACATCCTAAAGCTTAGGACATTATTGGACATTAATGATTGTATCTATCTAGACAGTCTTTTATGGGCAATATGTGAACTGTTACATAAGTTATTTGATAAATGTTGAAATTAGTATGTGGAACTAGAAGAACATTTGCTGTCCTAATGGTAAGACACCTGGACAGATTGTAGAACCAGGTGGACATCTGGTGCCATAATGGTCAGGCATAAGGGAAGACATGAGGACACCTGCTGTCCTAATTGTGATACACTTGGATAGATTGTACTGCATATGTTAAATGTTTACAAACTACAGCATGTTTTATTCAAATTCCATTCATTATCACTGACCAAAAGTATAGTTATATATTAAACAGAAATCAGCTTGCCTGTCTGACTCCAATAAATTTATTGTATGATGAACATAAACTTGAAGTAGCTGACCTTATGGTCAGCTCAGAGCATTGCAAACTTATGAAAAGCTTATCTGGATGACCAGCAAATGTTGTGGAGGACCATGGGCCTTTCCTAGCTGCTGGTTTTGCAATGTAACCTTACCATATTACTCATACATAGGTTAGATTCATCTGCATATTGCACAGACACAGACCTACCATATCATAATGTGGCAGCAGATTTGGGTATGTGCAGTTTGCTAATCAACAAAGAAACAACATAGACCATGATCTTCTGGCATATGATGGTAGATCTAGGTCTATATTATTTGCAGTGATACCAGTCTTATAAGTAAGTATGAATGGTACATGTTTTTACAAAAAGAAGTCTGGTAATTTTGAAGTTTAATTTAAAAGTACATTTGGTATAGTTAGATACCTCTGGTTATAGGTATGAAAACAGGTATAAATTTGATGCGCTTGTCAGTGGCTCCTTCATGTAAACACATTTGTCTTTAAAGTCCAAAATTGTCCTGTTCCTTGGACTGACTTATATAAGCAGGTTTTACTATATATTTAATCTTCCTGACTATATCTTTTAGGGAAGATGAAGATGACGTGGTGGCATTCCCAGTGGTCAAGGAATCTGGTGATAAGCTCATTGAGACTGGGATTAACACATTACAGAGGACGCTGCTACTTAAGAAAGAGGTGGAAGTGGACAAAGTCAATGTGGAACTTGAAGCAAAAAGACATGAATTTAAACAACGAATGGAATATTGTGCTCAGAAACAGATTGAAGTTCAGAAAAAGCAGCAAGAGGTAATTTTCAATAAAAGGCAGGGTTTTGGTGATCTAGTGTATTCCATTTGTTATCAGAATACTTATTTTTCAATACATTATATATATATATATATATATATATATATATATATATATATATATATATATATATATATATATATATATATATATATATATATATATATATATATATATTGCTTATTTGGCTAGTCTAACTACAATCTGCACAGACCCAGATCATATTGCTGTCTTTATGCAGATTGTTAGGAGTAGACCCTAATCTGCATGTACATTTTGCTATGGCAGATAAAGATCTTTGTTGTTTTCAGCTTGACTTGACTTATAACTGAGGATATATAGTAGGAGAGGTAAAACAATGTAGGAATTAACCTTATTATCTTGTGCAAGCTTATGGTTAAGGCTGCCAAATATTTCATATAGAATTCAAGCCAAATCACAGCACATTAGAATTTTTTTTATATAATATTTGATTATCTAATAAAAGTCATTTTAATTTTTCAGATGAAAGACAAAGTGGCCAATTTTGAGAAATTTTTGAAAGAACATGAAGCAAAACGAAGGAGGGCAATACAGAAGTATCAATCAGAAGTAAAGCTTAAGGAACAGAAATCAAGGGAATATGAAACACTTTGTGAACAGATGGAAGAATTAAAAGAAAGGTGAGGTGGTTTTAAGAAGATGATGTGATTTTGTGTTAGCTGTTTTTGTTGCTGAAAGTTTTAGATTTGTTTCCAGTGTGTAGCTTTAGTTTTAATGTCCATAATGTATACCATATATGCCTTTATATAACAGCCTGTAGATTTAATATACATAATGCATACCATATATGCCTTTGTATAACAGCCTGTAGATTTAATATACATAATGCATACATATATGCCTTTATATAACAGCCTGTAGATTTAATATACATAATGCATACCATATATGCCTTTGTATAACACCCTGTGGATTTAATATACATAATGCATACCATATATACCTTTGTATAACAGCCTGTAGATTTAATATACATAATGCATACCATATATACCTTTGTATAACAGCCTGTAGATTTAATATACATAATGCATACCATATATGCCTTTGTATAACACCCTGTAGATTTAATATACATAATGCATACCATATATGCCTTTTGTTACGTGCTTAGGCTCGAATAAGCAGCAACACAGAAAGAGTGAAAACTAACAAGCTTGTATAAATTGAACAATGAATTTATTAAGTACAATTATTTTCATAAAATAAATAAACTTACAGTTTTAGAGAATCAAATCCAACATTAATCCAATATAGAATTCACAAAAATAATCCACTAATGGAATTGCAAGAGTCCTGATAAATAAATGTTCTAATAGTTCCAGGTTCGAATCTTGACGATGTAATCCAAAATGGCTGACAATGTCACATGATGCAGTTCTTGTTTAATTATCATCCAAATGAATTATGAGCACATGTTTTCTCCTCCAAATAGATAATAAATCCTCTTTCTTCAATGAATTGACACAAAGTCCTGAACAAAATAATAAAAATTATAACTCAAACATGAATACACAACTGTTCATTTTAAAGCCCAAAATTCTACTGAATTGTTCTATCCCAAACAAGTCTATATAACTGTTTTTCTTAAGTAAACAAGTGATCACGTGATTTTCTAGAAATTCATGGAAGGTCACTACCTTCAGCAAGTCACGTATTCTAGATATTTCCTACACCCCAAGAACTAAAAATAAAAGTTATCCTTGAAATTAACCAATAGTTTTAAAGGACTGTTTATCAATCTGAAGCAAGGTCAGATATTGAGGTAACCAAGCCAAGGTCAGCCTATTTACCACTAGAATCTAAGTCAGCCTAAACTTTCTAGAAAAAATCTCCCAATTAATGAATATTAAACCCTAAATGACAATCATGGATTTAATAATTATAAATAAATAAAATTAAATCCAATAGCCATAACACCTTCCCCCATAAAATAAAAAGAAAGGTTTATATGATAAAACTTTCTTTTTATCACAAACCAATTTACATCTAAGGTTATAAATTACACAATATAATGAATTATACACGGGAAAGAGCGTCTGCAATTATATTATCAAGAAATAGCCTCAACCTTTTAACTTGTCCATGTCCCACAAAATGTCCTAAGAAAACCACTCTAGCAGGGCAGAACTCACTTTTAAATAAATTAACAGTCAGACATGCATTAGTGAGTCTGTCAAAAAATTTTCTAATTGTTGCTAGAAGTTCTCTCCAGGTGCCGTTGTAGATGATGACATCACAATGTTCTAGACCTGAGATGATCATTTTTATGAGACGTTGAATTGGACTTTCTTTATATTGGTCGAGTCCATTTGGAGTCACAATATTGACATTTCCTTTGCTCTTTCTGTAGTGGAATCTTCCAAAATCCTTTCAGAAGGTCAAAATTTGGTGACATACCTGGCATTCCCAATTTTATCAATACAATTGTCAATTCTTGGTAATGGGAATGAATCTGTTTTTGTCACCCTGTTCACCTTCCTATAATCAGTACACATACAGAAAGTTTTATTTGGTTTTGAAACAAGTATGCATGGTGAACTCCAATCACTTTTACTGGGCTTGATAAAATCATTCTCCAGCAAATATTGAATTTCCTTTTTCAAGAATTCCTGTTTTAGTGGACTCGTCCAGCATGGATGCTGTTTGAAATTTTCAATTTCAACGTCATGATAATTTTGTTTGTCCTTGTAAGAATATCTGGACATAAGTGCTCATATAATAATAATAACTTTCAGTTCATTTCTATCTTGCACTTGCAAATGTGAAAGTTTCTGGTCTAGATTTTTCATAATTTTTGAATTCCATCAATTTGTCGCTCCAATGTCAGTAGAATCCGACGATATTTCTTCACTAAGTGGGACAGGCACAACTAAATTAATTACATATTTAACATGGCTATCTCTTTCAATATACTGGTACTCCTATAATTTATTTAGATCCCAGGAGCACTAATACTATAATTTAACTAATTCATTTTCTTCTTAACTTTGTAAGGGCCGTAATATCTAATTTGAAGAAAAGTAAGAAGAATGAACAAGAGTAACACAACTCCATTATCAGACTCAAAAGTTCTCTCCCTTGTAGTTCTTTCAAACCATAGTTTCATTTTTAACTTGAATTGCTGAATTGGGCATTCATTCATAACTTGCTGGAAAATTCCAGACATGAAGTTTGAACCTTGATCAAACTGAATAGATTTGGGAAGGCCATACTGAGTAAAAAACTTTATCAAAGCTTTTACTGTAGTTTTAAATTTTATATTCCTCAACGGAATAGCCTCTGAAAACCTTGTTGACGCACACATTATGGCCAACAGGTATTGGTTATCTGACTTGGTCTTAGGTAAAGGATCTACACAATCTACCATAATTCTACTAAATGGTTCGTCAAATGCAGGAATAGGTTGCAGATGAGCCTTAGGTATCTTCTGATTGGGTTTTCCTACCATTTGACAAGTATGACAAGATCTACAGTATTTGACAACATCACTTTTGATTTTTGGCCAATAGAAGTGAGTCAAGATCTTGTGTTAAGTTTTATTAATCCCTAAATGACCAGCCAAAGGAGTTTCATGGGCCAAATTATGTATTTCCTGTCTGTAAGGTTTTGGAACTACTATTTGATAGTTCACTGACCACTCATCACCAACAGGTACCTCGGAAGGTCTCCATTTTCTCATAAGAATTTTAATTTTAATGACATAACAGACAGGAACTTCAGTGACTTCATTATGATTTATGACCCATTGAAACAAACAGGAGATCTCAGGATCTTTTTCCTGTTCAACGACAAGTAACTGTCATTTATCACCCTAATTAAAAGAATGAGTTGTTAAAAGAGAATCACTATGATCAATACCTTCTGATTGATCTAAACCAAAAATAAAAGTGACCTCATCAAAAACCTGACCTATACAAGGGTCAGTTGAAGGAATGCTGCCTTCTGTAACATCATTCTCAAAATCATCACCCTGATTAGAATAAAGAGAATGAGTTGTTAAAAGAGGATCACATTGATCAATACTTTCTGATTGATCTAAACAAGAAGTAAATGTGACCTCATCAAAAGCCTGACCTATACATATGTCAGCCAAGGGAATACTGCCCATTTCAACTTCATTCTCAAGAGCTTTCTTTGCCATAGCTCTGGTAACTGTACAAGCTTGACATATATCAGGGATTTCTTTTTCAATTGGATCAACTTTCTGATCCAAATTAGGCTTGTCAGTTACAAGTGGATTAACCACAACCTTGTCCCCAGCTAAGTCGTTGCCTAGCAATAAATCTACACCTTCGACGGGTAAAACCGAGACAGTTCCAATTGTCACAGGTCCTGACACTAAGTCTGATAACAAATTTACACAATGGAGAGGAACATTAACAAAGCCACACTCTACTCCCTGAATAAGAACACTTTCATTAGAAGAAGACTTCTCAGAAAAAGGCAAAGTACCTGATAATAAAAGACTCTGAGAGGCTCCTGTGTCCCTTAAAATTTTAATAGGGGTGGGATTGGCTGAATCACCCAAGAGTGATATAGAACCCTTCGATATGAATGGTTCATAATTCTCCATATCAAAATCAGACTGGGATTTATTAGACCCAACAAATGTATTGCTTTCAATACATGACTGTGACCTTGACCTCTTCTAAATAAGAGCATTCGGAACAGGTCTATCTTGATTCTGATGCCTATTTTTCAATTTGTAGCAATCAGAAATAACGTGTCCTTTTTTTTTGCAAAAGTTACACGTTGGAAGAGACAAGGATCTAGAATCAAACTTCTCTGAAGTCTGATTTTTGAAAGTTGTGTTAGTTTGAGTTTTAGAAGGGCTTGAATTAGGCAGAAATACTTTTCTGCCATTTAATTGTTGAGTAAAAGTCTTGTTAACAAAAGGAACTTTATGTGTCAAAGAATATTCATCAGCAGCTCGAGCAGCATTTTCCAAGGTTTCAATCTGATGCTCATCAAGATAAGTTTTAACATCATTATGGACACAGTTTTTGAACTCTTCAATTAATATAATTTGCTTGAGATTTTGGTAATCTTGCTCGACTTTCTTGGCTAAACACCATCTATCAAACAACTGCTCTTTTTGTCTAGCAAATTCGATATGAGTTTGTCCAGCTTCTTTTCTATAATTTCTGAATTTTTGCCTATAAACTTCAGGGACTAACTCATAACCTCTTAAAATGCATTCTTTAACTACGTCATAATCACCACTTTTCTGAACAGACAGTGAAGTGTAAATCTCACTAGCCTTAGCAGTAATTACACATTGTAGTAACTGAGTCCAATTCTATCTTGGCCACTTTAAATTTTCTGCAACTTATTCAAAAAGAATAAAATATTTGTCTACTTCTTTTTCTTTGAAAGGGGGCACTAATCTAATATTCCTTGCTAAATCAAAATTTTGATTTGAAGTATGATGGTGATTCTCACTTGCCAGCTCTAATTCTTTCATTTTACACTGAAATTCCCTTTCTTCCTCCTCTCTCTCTCTCTCTTGTTCAATTTGTTTTTCTTGTAACCTTTCCTGTCTCTCTCTCTCTCCTCTTTTTCAAATTGTAATTGTTTTTCCTTCTCCCTTTCCTGAAATTCCAGCTTCTTCAACTCTAATTCTCTCTCTCTCTCTCCTCTCTCTCTATCAATCTGCATCTGCTCTTTTTATAATTCAATTTGTTTCTCTTTCTCCTCTTTTTCAATTCGCATCTGCTCTTTTTGTAATTCAGTTTGTTTCTCTTTCTCCTCTTTTTCAATTCGCATTTGCTCTTTTTGTAATTCAATTTGCCTTTCTTTCTCCTCTTTCTCTCTATAATAATTGTAATTGCTTTTCTTTCTCTCTTTCTTCTTTTCCTGAAATTCTATTTTTTTTTAACTCTAATTCACTCTCTCTCTGAAATTCCAGCTTCTTCAACTCTAATTCCATCTTGAATTTTAATTCTAATTCCTTCAGTTTAATGTCAGAAACTGATGCAGACTTACTGACTGGAATCAAAGCACTTTGTTCCAAAAGATCCTGTTCTACCAAATACTGGACCAAAATCTTTTTGATATCTTGTTTCGTTAAAGAAGCCTTCACTTCAAAAAGATCGTATTTTTTGGCAAGTTGAACCAACTCATCTTCTTTGAAAAGATCTAATTGCTCCTGGGTAGGATTAGAAAGAAATATTTCTACCTTAGATGTCATTTTAATACAAGCGTGTCAGT
Source organism: Unio delphinus (assembly GCA_029339505.1). Classification (NCBI taxonomy): domain Eukaryota; kingdom Metazoa; phylum Mollusca; class Bivalvia; order Unionida; family Unionidae; genus Unio; species Unio delphinus. The sequence continues at coordinate 4,172,843 of JAQISU010001252.1, forward strand.
CTCACTAAAGATTTAAAATTTTCCAAAACTAGGGGAAATTCAAATTTAAATTCAAATTTATTTCAATCCCAAGATGAGATCCCAATTTCTATGTTACATGCTTAGGCTCGAATAAGCAGCAACACAGAAAGAGTGAAAACTAACAAGCTTGTATAAATTGAACAATGAATTTATTAAGTACAATTATTTTCATAAAATAAATAAATTTACAGTTTTAGAGAATCAAATCCAACATTAATCCAATATAGAATTAACAAAAATAATCCACTAATGGAATTGCAAGAGTCCTGATAAATAAATGTTCTAATAGTTCCAGGTTCGAATCTTGATGATGTAATCCAAAATGGCTGACAATGTCATGCGATGCAGTTCTTGTTTAATTATCATCCAAATGAATTATGAGCACATGTTTTCTCCTCCAAATAGATAATAAATCCTCTTTCTTCAATGAATTGACACAAAGTCCAGAACAAAATAATAAAAATTATAACTCAAACATGAATACACAACTGTTCATTTTAAAGCCCAAAATTCTACTGAATTGTTCTATCCCAAACAAGTCTATATAACTGTTTTTCTTAAATAAACAAGTGATCACGACATGATTTTCTAGAAATTCATGTTAGGTCACTACCTTCAGCAAGTCACGTATTCTAGATATTTCCTACACCCCAAGAACTAAAAAATAAAAGTTATCCTTGAAATTAACCAATAGTTTTAAAGGACTGTTTATCAATCTGAAGCAAGGTCAGATATTGAGGTAACCAAGCCAAGGTCAGCCTATTTACCACTAGAATCTAAGTCAGCCTGAACTTTCTAGAAAAAATCTCCCAATTAATGAATATTAAACCCTAAATGACAATCATGGATTTAATAATTATAAATAAAAAAAATTAAATCCAATAGCCGTAACACTTTGTATAACAGCCTGTAGATTTAATGTACATAATGCATACCATATATGCCTCTGTATAACAGCCTGTAGATTTAATATACATAATGCATACCATATATGCCTTTGTATAACACCCTGTAGATTTAATGTACATAATGCATACCATATATGCCTTTGTATAACAGCCTGTAGATTTAATGTACATAATGCATACCATATATGCCTTTGTATAACACCCTGTAGATTTAATGTACATAATGCATACCATATATGCCTTTGTATAACACCCTGTAGATTTAATGTACATAATGCATACCATATATGCCTTTGTATAACAGCCTGTAGATTTAATGTACATAATGTATACCATATATGCCTTTGTATAACAGCCTATAGATTTAATATACATAATGCATACCATATATGCCTTTGTATAACACCCTGTAGATTTAATGTACATAATGCATACCATATATGCCTTTGTATAACACCCTGTAGATTTAATGTACATAATGCATACCATATATGCCTTTGTATAACACCCTGTAGATTTAATATACATAATGCATACCATATATGCCTTTGTATAACACCCTTTAGATGTACCGGTAATGTACATAACTTTTAGATGTAATGTACATAATGCATACCATATATGCCTTTGTGGAGCTACAAAGCCTGGACAGTCTAGAATGGAGAATCAGCTGTTGCCCATGCAGCAGATCCCCCCTCTAGACGCAGCTGGTGGACCCAAGGGAACGACAAATGTTGCTACAGCTTGGCACCAACGGCGTCGCAGGAGTTGCCGGAATGACGAAGTCAATGCCAGACCGCCTTAGGGACTCCGTCTCTGGATTTTCTGGGGGGGTTTACTCCCTTAGCCTTCCCGTGAGTGGGTATAGCCGCAAGGCAGCGGAGGTTTGGGATCAGAGTTTTCCTTCTCCTGTCATGAGCAGCAGAAGCCCTTCTACATTGCCTTCATAGACCTGACCAAGGCATTTGACCTGGTCAGCCGGAGCGGACTCTTCAGGATCCTTAAGAAGATAGGCTGCCCCCCACGACTGCTCGCTATCATAACATCGTTCCACGAGAACATGCACAGCACAGTGTGCTTCAGCGGCGCAACATCAGAGGCCTTCCCAGTCAGCAGCGGAGTGAAGCAAGGCTGTGTCCTTGCGCCAACTCTCTTTGCCATCTTCTTTTCCATTCTCCTCCAGTATGCCTTCAAGGACTGCAGCGAGGGTGTGTATATACACACTAGGACTGACAGAAAGCTGTTTAACATCGCCCATCTCCGTGCAAAGACTAAAGTTACAAAGGTTCTCATCCGTGAATTGCTCTTCGCCGACGATGCAGCCTTGACATCACACACAGAAGATGGACTGCAGCAGCTAGTATGCCGCCTCTCCCACGCCTGTAAGGAGTTCGGACTGACCATCAGTCTGAAGAAGACGAATGTAATGGTGCAGGACGCAGACTCCTCTCCCACCATCGCCATTGATGGGTACAACCTGGAAGTTGTTGAAGACTACACATACCTTGGGTCCACCATCTCCAACTCGCTCTCCGTTGATACTGATGTAAATGGCCGGATTGCCAAGGCATCAGCAGTTATGGCGAGACTGAACCAGAGGGTCTGGGACAATCACAACCTCACCGAGAAGACCAAACTGCGCGTCTACCAGGCATGCGTGCTCAGCACATTCCTTTACAGCAGTGAGGCATGGACCACCTATGTGAGTCACGTGAGGAAACTCAACAGCTTCCACATGAGATGCTTGCGGCGCATTCTGCGTATCCAGTGGCAGGACAAAGTTCCCAACACAGAGGTTCTGAAACGCACCGGCATGAACAGCATGTTCTCCATTCTCAGCGAGAGGCGCCTTCACTGGCTAGGCCATGTTAGGAGAATGGATCCAGGTTGCATACCCAAGGACCTGCTGTACGGCGAGCTAGTTGAAGGTGCACGAACGACTGGAAGGCCACGTCTGCGATACAAAGATGTCTGCAAAAAGGACATGAAGACAGCCAACATCAACATAAAAAATTGGGAGAGCTGTGCTGACGACCGCTCCGTGTGGCGTCTTGCTGTCAGACAGGGCACTCAGAAAGCTGAGGAGATGAGAAACACAAACCTCGCTGCAAAGAGAGCCAGGAGGAAGGCGAACCAAAAACATCCTCAGCAAGTATCAGCATACACCTGCAGCAAGTGCAACAGAGACTGTCACTCAAGGGTCGGACTCTTCAGCCACTCACGAAGGTGCAGATAGGACACCCAAATCGGAAGCTACACCATCGTCTCTCGAAGACGGACGGATGCCGACGATGACGATATGCCTTTGTATAACACCCTTTAGATGTAATGTACATAATGCATACCATATATGCCTTTGTATAACACTCTTTCAGACTGTGCACAGCACAGATCCAGATCTGCATTAAAATTACCCAGCAGTGGCAGATCAAAAAACTAAACTGTTTATTTTATTTCTAATTTTAACTTGACTGTATTGACCCCAATTTTCTGGTTCATGATGTGATAAAAGATGTAGATTATTACTGTTCAATTTAATGTGTCCAAGACAAAAGTTTTAAAAAATATTTTGCATTGAAATTAGGTAATTTTGAAAAATAGGATAAATTTCATCAGTGATACCAAACTACCAATGTATTACCTTAAAGTTAAGCTGATTTTGTAAGTGCTATGTACTTTCATAATTATTACAGCATGGGTCACTTCTTTCTAAAGGCAGCTTGGGATATAATCAATGAGGTTTTATTTGTCTGTGATTGAAGCAATTGGTAACAATAGCTTCACACCATATTTGTGTTAATCTGTTATGATATTATTCTTGTGCATGTGACCTGTATAACCAGTTGTTGCGCTCTGTACTGTGTATAACCATGTGAAGTCTAAACCCTTGTTTTGCACTTTACTGTATTTACCCATGTGACATGTGACCTTCAGTTGATTTTTAACTGTATTTACCTATGCAACATGTGACCCTCTGTTTTTCTCTTCACTGTATTTACTATTGACATGTGACCTGTTTTTATCTTCACTTGATTTATGTGTGACATGTGCCCTTCTGTTTTGCTCATCACTGTATTAATGTCTGACATTTGACCTTCCTGCTTGATAAAAAGAAACCAATCTGTTGTTTAGACAGTGAAAGTCTTTATTGACAGTGTCAGTTTTTGGATGGTAGAATTTTTACAAGTAAACTCTTACAGGTCTGGAAAGATTTCCATTTGGCTGCTTGTCATAGCAGGCATTGAGTGACTTGTCTTACATCAGTTTTACTCATCTGACACTGTACATTTCTACTGAAAATGCTACTTGCTCTTTTGCAGCCACTGCTCATCAATACAAGCAGATGAGTGAAATTTTCCAGCCCGGTATTATTGTACGATTTACACACTGCTGTTGATTGCCAGTATATTTATAAACAAAGAAATTTATCTCAATGCAGTTGTTCTCATACATGAAAAGAGGTATTTCAAGGTCATGTATGGAGACTTCTGTGGTTAACACACTTTAACTTCATACCAGTGAACTCCATCTCCACTGTTCTTATAGTATTGTATTGCATAGGTTGTAAATTACTGTGTGTAAAAACGTTACAAAAGCTGTAGCCATTGATGTGTTAAAAATATAACACTTGAATAAAGATTATTGCTGTGATTCAGAATAGTTCTAAAGGCTATTCAGTACTCTGTAAGATTGACACTAAGCATAATTATTTTAAAGGCTATTCAGTACTCTGTCAGATTGACACTAAACATAATTATTTTAAAGGCTATTCAGTACTCTGTCAGATTGACACTAAACATAATTATTTTAAAGGCTATTCAAAACTGTATTTGTATTTGTATATTTATACAGTACATGATACTAGAGACATTTTAATACAATAGCAACTTGCCATTTATGCAGAATTATATCAAAGACTACAAAATAGTTATCAACTTGATATTTGTACAGAACATTCTACTGAAGAATAAATAATACTTGTCAGCGTAACATTGATACAGCATATTACTAAAAGCTATATAATAACCATAAAACAAATTGAGATATTTATAAAATTAGGTTAAGTTTTGACTATAAAAGAGGGTGGAATTTCAATGAGATATGTGAATATTTTTAGTGCAACATATATCTTAAACTTTCTTATCCCAATTAGGACACAAAGCTTGGGTCACTATAAAAGTAGATTTCATACACTTTCATCCATTTGTGTGAGAACTTTGTGTGACTTCCAAGTCAGACAACATTATTTTGACTAGATGTGAAAAAATATATGCTGTTATAAATGGGAGATTTCTTTCAGTAATAAATCTACAAACAATTATTCACATGTTTATCTACAGTTATTAGATTCCAAAAACACTGATTTGAGATATGGTGTATTTTGTTTTTATGTTTAGTATGCTGCATGATGCATAATGTCATTTTTACCTCCATAGCAGATTTAAACATCAGCTTTAAGGAAAGGGCAGAATGCATGTACTTCAAACTTGATTCCAACCATGGTAATTTCAATTTTCATCCATCATTGACTTTTGTGTGACATTTCAGTTAAACATAGATGCCCAAACCAATCCTGTTTAACGCTGATTGAACTCTTTAGTAATCCAACCATAATCTATTAATGTCTTTAAACTTTTTGGAATTATATCATTATTCATGTTGAACACCTACAACACTGAAGCCAATGGACCTTGCCAACTGAAACCAGCTGACCCTGCTGACACAATCAACGGGATGTTAATTATTTGATGCTGCTTGAAGACTTAACAGTACTGTATCAATTTGACATTTATACACAAAATGATACTAAAAACTACACAATACTGTATCAGCTTGACATTTATACATAATTATACTAAACACTTTTCAAAATTATATCAGTTTGACATTTACACATGTTTATAGTAAAACTGAAAATTTCTTTATGTGTTGTAATATTTGTCCTTTAGTATTATAAAAGATTTTTAAAAATGAAAATCATCCCTCTTTTGAAGTGAAAAAAACTGACCAAAGTTTAAAAATCTCCTGATTTGTTGTAAGCTGTCCTCTGTTCTTTTACATGTATGAAGAAGTTAACTTTATCCTTACAATGGTATTAGAATAATAATGTGCTTGCTTTCAGGAGTGATAAAAGGTATTTGTATCAATTGGGTTTTTAAATTGATGACATTACTCATTAAAAAGAATCTTTGAGATGTGATAGAGTAATGAAGATGTAATAACAACATCAGTTACGGTGTACTGGTCTAATAAGGTATAGTAGAAAACTAGAAAGCATGGTGGAATCTGCTAGCAGCTTCCCTATAATTTATTTACTTGGGAAGAATGCTAATTTTTTTTATCAGGCCCAATTTAAATATTACATAAGCAATAACAGGGCCGGGCATTAACTTTTAAAGTTACTTGTTAATTCAGGGCAGTGAAATTCATGCCTGAGACTAGTTATACTTGTCCAAAGAAATGGTCAATATTAATTTCTTTCATTTATATCTCTTTTACAACCAATGGGCTGCAGTTCCCTGGGATGGGGGTGGGAGGGGTTATTGGGGTTATTCAAAGGGTCCATGAATAGATTTTGTCATTATATATTTTCTCAATTAACCGAGTCAAAAGGTACAAATAATAGCACCTGGCATTGGCACATACATTAAAAGTAATCAGTAGAACAAACAACATAGACCCTGATCTGAAGGTGCATTATTCTATAGCAGATCAGGATCTTTGACTTTTTTGTTGTTTGACTTGATCTGTTATTGAGTATATACAGTACATATTATGATTCTTTGATTTTTGTTAGTTATTGCTCCATTGGCCTTGCTTCTGGATGTAGTATTCGATTGAATTATGTGAACATAGCTAGTTCATCAAATTTCAATGAACAACCATGAAACTTTGTACATGCTATGGCCATCATCTGGAAATGTACACTTCAGCAAACCAATGTAATACTTGTGATTTTTGTTAGAGTTATTGCTTTTTTTTGCTATGCAGATGATACAGTATAAGACAGAATCTTGTGAAAGCCATTTTTCTTGTAGTTTTTTAGGGATCACCATTAAGCTTGGTACATAATATAATTTTCATTTCAAGGTGCACATACTGACAAATCTTTCTTTTTGTGAGTTTTGTAAGAGTTATTGCCCATTTTGAATTGCAGCTGGATGCAGTATATTATAGTGACTTGTGAATGCAGTTATTCTCACAGTAAATTGCTATGATACCTATTATGGCCATCATGAGAAGTTTTAAATGTTGAATTGTAATTGTACTTGCATTATATTCAGAGTGTTACACCTTTTTTTCCCAACAAACTGCATCGGTCTGCTGGCATATTAAGTACTGGCAGATTGTGATCTGTGCAGTTTGCAGCTGGACACATCTTAAACATGACTATACATGTATACAGAACCAAGTTTCACAGTGATCCAGCAAAAACTGGGACTAAATGTGTTCACAAGACTGTGGCATCCAATGTAGTCAGCTACATTAAAATAGGCAATAACTTTAACAGAAATTATGGGTGGACAGGGATTGTTTGATGAGTGTTTCGTCTGATGACCATAACATGTACAAAGATTTACAGCGATCAATTAAAAAGATTTACAAGGTTCTGTCACAACAGGAAAAAACAGCAATAACTCTAACAAAAAAATCACAAGAGCTCATGAATTTGTCAGGAATGGATATCCTCAGATGATGATAATATTTCCTAAGTTTCATAGCAGTTGATTCAAATCTGTGATGCTAGTCATGTTCACATTATTCACTCATACATTGAATTCAACTGCAATTCAAAAGAGGCAATAACATTTATGCAAATTATGGAAGCAAACATCATTAGGTATTTTCCAAGTTTAATGGCCAACTGTCAAAAATGTTTAGCCCCGTCACTCTAACAAGAGTATATGCCAGATTGAGCCATGTTGATATGAGAATTGCTTTACATCCCCTTTCTTAATAGAGTAATGCATATAGAAAAGACTCTTAACTTTGATAAAATTTCCAGCAGAATGCATGGTTTGCGACATCTTTAACTTAAAAGTATAATAGACATGAAGAAAAAATATGATTTCATGTTGTCTTACCTTTATGTTTCTGTTTCAGAATACGTTTTTATACTTTGGTTCCAAAATGTAAAGCAATCACACATAATGTTATCCTCATCCAGTCTGTTGTATAATAATATTTCAAAATGTAAAGCAATCACACATGATGTTATTCTCATGAAGTCTGTTATATAATTTTATTTCAAAATGTAAAGCAATCACACATGATGTTATCCTCATGTAGTATGTTATATAATACTATTTCAAAATGTAAAGCAATCACACAGGATGTTATCCTCATGCAGTCTGTCATATAATACTATTTCAAAATGTAAAGCAATCACACATGATGTTATCCTCATGTAGTATGTTATATAATACTATTTCAAAATGTAAAGCAATCACACAGGATGTTATCCTCATGTAGTATGTTATATAATACTATTTCAAAATGTAAAGCAATCACACAGGATGTTATCCTCATGTAGTATGTTATATAATACTATTTCAAAATGTAAAGCAATCACACAGGATGTTATCCTCATGCAGTCTGTCATATCATACTATTTCAAAATGTAAAGCAATCACACAGGATGTTATCCTCATGTAGTATGTTATATAATACTATTTCAAAATATAAAGCAATCACACATGATGTTATCCTCATAAAGTCTGTTATATAATTTATTTCAAAATGTAAAGCAATCACACATGATGTTATCCTCATGCAGTCTGTCATATAATACTATTTCAAAATGTAAAGCAATCACACATGATGTTATCCTCATGCAGTCTATCATATAATACTATTTCAAAATGATTGCTGAAGAAATGCATTTTTTCCCCCTATTTTTCAGGCAAAAATATTTGGAAGATAAGCTTGCAAAATATAAGAAGTTTGAAGAATATTTGTTACAAGTAATTGATGTTATGCCAGAAGGTAGGTGAATTTCAGTAATTGATGTTAAGGTACCCGGTAGGTAATTTCAGTAACTGATTTTTAAAAAAATAATATATACATGTATTGATCATGTGACCAATTCTAGTTAAATACTTATGCAGATTCTATTTTACACATGTATTTACTTGAAAATTATTTAAAGGCTCCTTTGATTTACATTATTAAGGATTTAAAAAGTTTTTGTTAAATATTATCTTGCATGACATCATGAAAACTTTGGTAGAAGTTACCTCCCTTTAAAGTTGAACTCTTGGGTAGATGCTACCTCCCTTTAAAGTATGAACTTTAAAATACATTGTATCTTGAAAACTCCTAATGGATTTTTAAGAAACTTTCACTGTTCTTTATGTTAAGATGCTCTTTTCTATTATCATGTTTCAATATCACTTCAATAATAACATGATGTAAGCATACGATCCAACCATGTGACTGTTTACATTAACACGTTTTATTCACGACCTCAAGATGACAGTACCATATCTAAAGTTTTAAAACAGAAGATTCAACTTAACACTGCTTAGATCTACCTTCACATAGGGCACTCAGATATGGGTTTATGTAGATTGTTGGGACTTAATTCAATAGAGCAAAACAACATAGACTCTAATTGGCAGTCACATACTTTCCTCTTTAATATCATTGGTAATTATCATATCAGTGCTAAGTTCATGGTAAAGATGTTTTATTTTAATTGCTTCATGGAATGTTTAGAGTTCTGTCCCTTGGTTACTGCATTTTGCCTGGTGAATCATCTGAGTTTAGTGTGTGTCATACCTTTCACTGCTTGTGTTTTTATCTTGCAGATTATCTTCCTGTGACAGACGATAAAATCAAGGGTCTTATGATGAGACATAGGACGTTAAGTGAATCTAACAAAGCTTTGATAGATAATCTCGAGTCTATGTCAGATGAGGTAATAAAACACTTTAGGTATAATACTCAATTTTTGCATGCTTATATTTAAGTAGAATTAATGCAGTATGGGGGTGGGGCAGAGTGGTCTAAAGAGTTCACCTTTATTGATCACTGCGACCACACTTTTGTGTGGGTTTGAATCTTAGGCTTGGACATTGGTGGTGTGTGAGAAAGCTTGCTTCCCATGGGTTGGTGGTTTTCACTAGGGCTTTCTTCCTCCTCATGTCATTCTGGCCACCTATCATAAGCTGAAAAATGACATGAAACCCATAGCAGTAACTACTGTACTGGGCTGTCCATTATACTCAACATTTTAAGTACTTAAATATTAATATCGACATGGAAATATGTTTAGATCGTCTAGAAATGCAGTCTTTTGTGAGTTGGAATACATTTAAGAAAGATTTGGAGTGAAGTTTAATGACAGAAAGGCCTAGTAATGTTTTTTGTGGGTATTTAAAAGAGTGTTGATAAATTTCCATGTAGCTTTTTGAAAGGTGTATTTATGAAGCATATTGTCAAAATGCACATTTTTTTTTATTATTTAAGACATGTGAAAATACAAAAATGATTGATTTCTGTCTTTTTAAATAAACCAGATAAAATACTGTATTACTGGGCTAAAAATCAAATAAATTTGTCAGTGAGCTTTAAGTGGCTGAGTGGTCTAAGGCACATTCCTGTACTGTTTAGTGAAACCGGGCCCAGATCATTCACTTATCTAACCTTAGTCTGCATCAGATCGAGTATTGGCTCAACCAATGTGAATGTGTAAGAAAGCTTGTCAGACAGTATCTTCATGTGGTTCAGTGACTCTCTCTGGGGTCTTCTTCCACCATGTACAGCCTATCTTATGCTGAAAAATGGCATTAAAAATACTTTTCATTGTGAAGAATAGCTTTTTAAAAATCCTTTCTTTAGCTTTATTTTGTACAGAATTCATTTACAGTAAGTAGTGTACACACAAAACGGGAAATGAAACATAAATTAGGAAGACTGAACAATTTTCTTATTCAATTTCTTTTTGACTAATGATTTATTAGTGATCCATGCCCCAATGTTTTTAACTTAATTCTGAATTAATAAAGTTGTTGTGTTTTGTAATAGAATAATTAGAGACAAGCAACTAAAAGAATATTGTTTTATTATCTTTTCAGTTGGAGAAGTTAAAAATAGAGTTAGATGAACTAAAACAAGAACACAACAAGCGAACAATATCTATTAATAGCCAGCTTTCCATACTACAACAGACTCATGACAAAGAGCAGGATAAAAACAAAAGATTAGACAACCAGTTTTTAATGAGCAAGGGAGATATACGCAACAGGGTATGTTACATTACCAGACATATATCATGCATAGCAACAAGGTATGTTGCATTACCAGACATATATATATATATATATATATATATATATATATATATATATATATATATATATATATATATATATATATATATATATATATATATATATATATATATATATATACCATGCATAGCAACAAGGTATGTTGCATTACAAGACATATATATATCCATGCATAGCAACAAGGTATGTTGCATTACTAGACATATATATCCATGCATAGTAACAAGGTATGTTGCATTACCAGACATATATATTCATGCATAGCAACAAGGTATGTTGCATTACCAGATATATATATATCCATGCATAGCATTTAGTCCTAAACTTGTGTTGATATCTATAAGTATAAAGTATGGTTATCTTCATGCATTTAGTCCTACCCATTGTGTAAGCATAAAGCTTGGTTATCTCCATGCATTTAATCCTGCACATTGTGTTGACATATGTCAGTATAAAGTATGGTTGTCACCTGCAAATAGAAAGCTTGGTTATCTTCATGCATTTAGTCCTGCCCACTGTAAGTATAAAGCATGGTTATCTCCATGCATTTCATCCTGATCATTGTGTTGTCCCCTGGAAGTATAAAGAGTGAAATGATATCCTTTACAGGTGAATTGAGTCAAATGTTGCATGAACTTCCTGTGAAGAGAATGCTAGTGACAAACACAAATTCAACAACAATTACTTGCCCAACTTGACATTCTATTAGACAGCTGTTAACAGAACTCACATGATAGGTCTAGTACAAAATCATTTGAATGAATGTATGACTGGTAGCCATTAAAGTGTACATTCCTGTCCTTTAAATGAATAGAGTGAAGCATTTACAAAATGATTGATGGAGCATATTTCTCCATTAGAGAAAGCTCTAGACTTAGTCCATACATGAGAAAGACATAAGTAGAAAACAGCTCTGCAAGGTCACCAAAAGAGTGTACTTTCTAGAATGAGAGGAAATGTTTAACTGATTATGAATGGAATTTGCCAACAATCCATCTATCCAAGTGGAGATCACTTTTGTCGGACGTACACCTTGTAGTCAATTGATCTTTAGTTATTTTATTCTTAAAAATTAGGTTGAGTGGCTGGATTTGTGAGGAAGTAGTTGTTACCCTAAGATATTATGATTGGGTAATGTATGTTTTGAAGATGATATTTACCTGTGATTGCCAGGCATCCATATTATTCTGTGGTGAGGGCCATGGTGGGTATCCTAAATGACTTCAGATAATTATTGAATTGCTTTTTGTTTTTTTGTATTAACAATGTTTAAATTGTTTCTGTCAATGATATAATTTTCATCACTATTTTGTACTATTGTTTTCCAGAGAACAGAGTTGGGAATGATATTAATGTCAATAAACAACATGGTAGAGAAGTGTCACACACGACCCTTGGATGAATTGGAGAGCAAACAGGATAGTCTGAAAGTAATAGAATACAAGCTGAATAGGATAAAGGTAGTCATTGAGAGTTATCCACTCATGGGTTATTTTGTTCTCTTTGTAACATAGGATAGAACTTGTGTTGTGCTTTCACCTACATTTGTTGATGTTGTAGTTATGGTTACACTGTAATACCAGAAAGGAGAACATTATTCACATGCGATACAATAGACACAAGTGATAATTATGTTGTTGTTGTATGCTTTAATGCCATTTTGCAGCATATGATAGGCTATACATGGCAGCCAGTATCAATGGTGAAGGAAGAACCCAGGAAGACCTGGAAAGAACCACTGACCCACAAGAAGCTACTGGCAAGCTTTCTCACATACCCACATTAGATAAGCCCAAAACTTAAACCCAAGCAGACGGAGGTGAGATGGCAGTGATCCATAATGGTGAGTGCTTTAGACCACTTGGCCACTCTGGCCACACAGTCCATCACTATAACACTGTTCTGGGAGTTGCATAAGAGTACCATGATACAGTTGAGGTCTTGTTAAACTGGGATACATTACACACAGTACAGAGGTCCATCACTTCAACACTGTTCAGGGAGTACTACAGCACTATTTGCCTCCATTTACCTACAGCACTGCTTGCCTCCTTTTACTTACAGCACTGCTTGCCTCCTTTAACCTACAGCACTGCTTGCCTCCATTTGATTACAGCACTGCTACCTCCTTTTGTTTACAGCACTGCTTGCCTCTATTTTCATACAGCAATGCTTGCCTCCTTGTTGCCTACAGCACTGATACCTGCTGTTACCTACAGCACAACTTGCTTACTTAAGTATATTTATTTTGTTAAGGACTGTACATAATCTAAACTGTTAAATTGTGTTGCTTATTATCAGTTGAAGTTTGTTTATCAGCTTAAAAAAGATAGTACATGTGGGATCTGGTCCCTGTGTAACTAAGGACGGTAAGATTAAACACAAAACATATTATACAGTCCTTTTTCCCTATTAACATTATGTTGTTAAAATTGTGCAATATTTCTCCATACTCCACTGCTTCATCCTTCACAACACTAGGGACTATTTTTTATTGTCAATAAACAATGATGAAGCTTTCTAATTTATGTCTTTGTCTTTGGATGAACTAAACAAGTTGAGACATATGAAAATGAATAGTGTGTTCAATGAGTCACAAAAGAAACTTTTAAAAGCACCATGGAGTTCTAAAAGCAGGATGAGATACATAGAGCATCCTGGTCATCCACTGCACTCAACTTTGTCTCCAGCTGTCTTGACATTGTCGTGCTGCTGGAAAAGATGGTTTTGTGCAAGAGAGTGAGAAGACAAGCTGTGCAACTCTTCCTCACTTGAATAAAGTCACCATGCAAGTCATTCTTGTCATCCACCCATCCCATTTTATCACCCACTAAAGTCTTGTGGCAACAGTCAGGCGACGAAGCAGCAGGTATGGGTACACTGGCAGCCATTGCCAAAAACCTGCACACAGGCAGCTCAGGCCATTAGGGACATTCACAACTGACATGGAGCAGCAGTGGAATCTGGCATCTCCCTCCCCCCCCGAGTACTGATTGGTGAATTGACTGGACCTCCCAAGAGAGTGAATGATAGACTCGTGACCATGAAACTCCCTCTCTTGTTTGGAAGAAAGTACCTTACCATCATTAGTTGCTAAACTTCTACCATCACCAACCCAGATGAAGTGAAGGTCAAGTTCAATGAGGATTTTCACTCCATCACTGCTGACGTTCCATTGGCAGATAAGCTCGTCATTCTTTACGATTTCAATGGAACAGTAGGCTGTGATCACATTGCTTGGGATGTAGTGCTAGGAAAGAATGGAGTGGATTAGTGTAAAAGATATTGGTCTTTCTTTTTCTCCAGACTTGCACTGAGCATAAATTGCTGATCACCAATACAGTCTTCCACCTCCCTACCCATAAGTGATAGTCATGTATGTACCCATGCTGTAAGCTCTGGCACCTCATTGTCAGTAAGTTGGACAGGCAGGATGTGCATGTGACGAAGTCCTTGTGTAGCGCTGACTGCTTGACAAACCACGGTCTCATCATCACCAAGCTCAACATCCACATTCAGCCTAAGATATGCCCACAGGGAAAGAAGGCTCAGAAATGACTGAACATCACCAAGCTGAAATGTACCAGTACCAACAGTCTCTTGTGGATGCCCTGGAATAATGTCTGAAATCCACCCCTCTCGACAATCAGAATGTGGAGACCGACTGGGTGGCATTCAGAGAGCTCGTTTACAGCACACCTTCAGAAATCCTAGGACCCTCACCCAGAAAGCACCAAGACTGTTTTGATGAGAACTGTGTTGACTTGACAAATTTATATATATTGTGCAGTATTTCCACAATGGCATTCAGGCACAAGTCCAGGACAATCGAGAGACATCTGAGCCATTCCCAATAACCAATGGCATCAAGCAAGGTTTTGTTTTGGCACTGACACAGTTCACTCTATTGCTGACTAATGCTTTCAGAGATGGAGAGGTTGGAGTCAGCACCAGGTACCATACAGATAGAAAACTATTCAATCCCAGGATGCTTCAAGCAAAAACCAAGGTCATGACAGACACCATCAGCAAGTTCTTATTTGTTGCTGATGTCTACTCCCTCAATGCTGGATCACAATTTGATCTGCAATGCAGCATTGACAAGTTCTCCAGCTCCTGCACAAGCTTTGGTCTCACCATCAGTACCAAGAAAACTGAAGTCCTGCATCAGCCGGCCCCTGGGAAGCCCTATGTTGAGCCCAACATCACTGTCAATGGCCAAAAACTAAATGTAGTGAACTGCTTCACCTACTTTGGCAGCACACTGTCACAGAGCATCAATATTGAAAAGGTGAACCTTCGCATTGCCAGAGCCAGCACAACTTTTGGCAGATTGTATGCCAACATCTGGAATAGAAGAGGCATCAGCATCCAGACTAAAGTTATACAGGGCAGTTGTGCTCCCCACACTACTTTACACATGTAAAACGTGGACGGTGTACCAACGCCACACCAAGAAGCTGAAGCACTTTCACACCACAAGTCTCTGGAATATCCTCAACATCAAGTGGCAGGACAAGGTTCCAGACACTGAGGTACTCACCCAAGCAGGTCTCAAAAGCATCCCTACCATCCTGATGCAGTGCCACCTATGCTAGGCAGGACATGTATGCATGCCAGACCACCGGCTGCCTAATAGACTCTTCTATGGTGAGCTACAGCAAGGACAGCAATCCCACGGAGGTCAGAAGAAATGGTTCAAAGACAATTTGAAAGCTGCACTGAAAGCATTCAACATAAACCCTGATTCCTGGGAGCAAATAGCAAGCAATCGAGTCACTTGGCATTCTTCTGTGCACAAAGGCTCCAAGTTGTGCGAGTCTAGCAGGACAGCAGCTGCAGAGCTGAAGGGGTAAGCCAGGAACACATGTGCCATCAACCCTACTAGAGATGTCCCACTCATCCCCTGGCCATTATGCAAACAAACATTCCATGCAAGGGTTGGCCTCATCAGCCACCTGCACACATACAGAACAGAACCAGCACCTCCAACCCTCGGATGACTAGGGGAGGTTCTCATCAAATCGATGGATGAACAACACACATTTCCAACAGAAAACACATTCCAAAGTAAATTGTATTACACTCCAAATCAAAATTAATCTGATATTCTTTAACATCTTCTTGAGAATTTCAATTTAAAGAATTTCATATTTTTTCAAGTGTTACGTGTTTAGACTCTAATAAACAGTAACAAGAAAAAGTGAAAACATGTTTTGTAAAATTTAACTAATTTATTTCCCTAGGAAAAAACGGTAAAGATAAGAAAAAAAACCTTAGTTTTAAGAAAAAAATCCGTAATTAATCAATGCTTGAATTAACTTGAGTTCCAGTCCCAACAAAATTCAAGATGGAAGGCGATGACGTTTGCTGTGGTCAGTATAATACTGACGTGTCTACAGTTCTTTACAGAACTACAGTAATTACCACTCTGGTGTCTGAATTCCCAAACAAAATTAAATAAATGTCTTTGTCCAAGATTTAATTCTAAGCACAAGTATTTCCAAGATAAACTAATCTCTTAGAATCCAAATAATTTGAAGAAATATTAAAATATAACTCAAAACTGGTCACAAAGTATTAAAACACTTGATGTCGAAATGTTTTTAAAGCCTAACTAAAATTATATCTCTAATCATCACTATTGAACCTGGCTACTGTGTAAAACAGATGTCCAGATGACAGGTTACAGGAAA
Organism: Unio delphinus; assembly: GCA_029339505.1. Taxonomy (NCBI): domain Eukaryota; kingdom Metazoa; phylum Mollusca; class Bivalvia; order Unionida; family Unionidae; genus Unio; species Unio delphinus. The sequence goes on from JAQISU010001252.1 coordinate 4,189,763, forward strand.
AACCAGAACTTAGCAATTACAATGTAGAAGCTATTTACATCTAAAGTCATGTACTCTAGTACAGCCTTGGTTTCACTCTATATGAAACCTGCACTAAGAACGAATATAAAAAAATTGTTTACATCAAATTAAGAATTAAGGTGAGGAGCAAGGTCAACCTAGATACAACGTTCCTAATTTTAGGTTTTAGAAAAACTAGACTGAATTTCTGGAAATATCTCCAGTAAATTAAATTACATTACAACAGCATCTAATGGAATAATAATAAAAAATTAAAAACCAACCAACCAATAAACAGTTAAATCAAATCAAACTTAAATATATGTAACACCACCTTAAGTTATGATTTTCCACCTTATGCTAATAATATTTCTTGAGTGGAGCTATGTGCGAATGAATACTGTTGCAGCTTTTTTAACTTTGCTCGTGTATGTAGTTTGGAATCTAGCAGAAATTCAATCAATTCATTTTCTGAAGAGGTTTTTCTTTTTGTTTTTCAGCATTTGGTAGAAAAGCAAAATTTGTAGCTTTTAAATTGGTTATTGCATTTATATAGGAACAAATTAAGTTTTTTCTGAGCTATCCTGCACTTATAATGTCATGCAGCCCCAAAAGATTTGTTCATATGTTGCCATAAAAATGCTGTGTATGTGTGATTTGGATTTTTAACATAGCTTTAACAATATTTCAGTCTTGTGCTAGAATGTCTGCAGTATGGCATCATGCCGCAGACAAGTAGCATGATATCCCACCCAGTCACATTATCCTGACATCAGGCCAACCAGTCCTAACACTAACCTCTTAATGCTGAGTGCCAAATGATGCAGCTGTATGTATCATTTTTGTAAGTCTTTGGTATGACATGGACAGGGATCGAACCTATGACCTCCTGCTCTAACCTCTAACCACTAGGCCATTGGAGCATTTTTCAAAATGCTGTAACCTATAAATACTTTTAATACTATAAATGATATGGGCCTGAAAATCGTGGTTGGAACATAAAAATTGATGGCCAAGTTTACATACTGTTTGCCATATCAAGCAATGCAAACTAAGCCAATGTAAATGATCCATAGAACTAGTAGTTGTCCAAGCAAACAAAGTTTAGAGAAACACTGGCCCTACATAACTTTTTGTAAGAGAAACAATTTATAACATTGCAGTTTTGTTTTGTATAAATTTTCTATAATTTTCCCATCTAATTCGATTCATTTCAGGATTATGTAAATGATCGTTCTGATGTTGCTAAAATGGCAGTCCCAAAAGATTCTGTGGGAGATAGCAAGAAAGGAAGTGAAGATCATTCTCGAAGATCTAAACCAAAGAAGACAGTTACCCTAAATGGCTGACCTTCATAATTTCAGAGAAACTCTTCAGGAAAGAGAACAAAACTATTTGCTACTCCAGGTGTCTAACAAGAAGATAGAACCATACAATGATTTATTAAGAATTAGTGCACAGAGGGGTTAAAAGGGAAATAGTGCCATAAATGTAATGCCTGTTCTTTTGGATACAAAATATAATACCGGTTTCCATGGAGAGAGCTATCATGGTAGCTTGTTTGACTGGTTCACTTCCAGCAGAGTTGTTTGGATAAAAGTGATGATGATTGCCATTCTATAGGTGCAGTATTGTTTATTTGATAATCCAGTGTCACAATATGGATATCTTGAGTATATCCATTTAGTTTTTCCTAGCTTATGAATTAATGTCTTTTCAAAAAGAAATAATTTTGAAAATTCACTGGAGCAAATTATGAAAGATAATTTTTTACTTTTTTACTGTGCTTAATAGACATCAATCTATAATAACCTAAAATTTTGATATGTCATTGTGTCACTTGCTTTGTTTAGTGGCAAGTATGGCCACCTGTTATTTAAGAGTGTCAGGCTCAAATTCCAATACATGCATATTTGTCAATTATTTTTTTTTAATAATGTGTTTATGCCTTTAGTTAGGAAAGATAATTATGTTGCTGTTGGACTCACTATACTGCTATGCCCCTTATAATGTAAGTATGGACTCAGAATACTGCTATCTCCTTATAATGTGCATAGAGACACAGCATAATGTTACCCCCTTATAATGCAAGTATGGACACAGCATAATGTTACCCCTTTATAATGCAAGTAATGACACAGCATAATGTTACCCCTTTACAATGCTAGGATGGGCTTATTAAATTGCTTTAATTTATTTATGTTATTGCAACTTATTTCACTTTCATTTATTTATGGGCAGTTGAGAACCAAATTTAAATGGATTTGCATGAATTCTGACATTGCCATGTGGACAAATTTGTGAAATAAATTCTATTTTTAGACTGAGTAAAATCTTACAAGGTCCATTCCATTTATACATACAGAGGAGGCACTAATTGAAATATCTACTTGGATTTTCTAATTGCCTTGAGTTCTAATAAAAACTCTGTATACCATACTGCTAAAATGTTCATCTGCCTCCCTTTGGTCCAATGCATATTATAAGGAATAATTCTCAAGTCATTTTACTTTTTTCATGATGTAATGTTGAAGTTTTGAAATTTACAGAATTTTACATGCTACTGATATTCATAATTAACAAAGGATAAACAGTGAACAATTCCATATATAAATGTAAAAAGGATGAAATATTTGATTATTTTCAGATAGTCTTTTATACTTGTAAAGTTGTTCTGTAGTGTTTGTGCGAATTTTAAGGATGCACTGCCTAAATTAAAGAGTAATGTACATATATATATATATATATATATATATATATATATATATATATATATGTATTATAAATCTTTGAATCTAAATGATTGAGTACCAATTTGAGTGTGAAAGTGTGTACATGTATGAGCAAGAGTATTTATATGTGTGCATGTGCACATATGAGAGAGAGAGAGAGAGAGAGAGAGAGAGAGGACAGTGTTCCTTACATTATATATGTCACACAAACACAGGTCCATGTATGCAATACACACTTACCTACTTTCCATAACTGAAAAGCTCATAAACCTCTGTCATGTTATGGAAAAGTCATTGTGTAGTTGTATCTTGGAAAGTTTGTATAACACTCTCTCTCATAAAAAGTCACTTATTTTTAGTACAAAGTTACATACATTTTCATAAACTGATTCTGTGATAAATTAATTTTATTTTAAATGTATTTTCATGTTCTTGGCACTTTTGTAGGAACATTTTATTCCTGATACTGTACATCATAAATTTTCAAAAAGTGTATTGTACAAAACATGTACATGATAGAATATTCCTATAAAGTTGGAAACTATACACAACAATAAATACATTAGCTATGTTTAAATCACTGACTTCGTTCTCCATTGATTCACAACCATAGTTATCATATCCTGTTTTAAACATATAGAACAACCAGTAGCACATCTGTAAATCAGTTTTCTGTCTGTCAGTCTGTCTGAAAAATCTGCAAATAAGTTACCAAACAACAAATTTGTGAATTTGACTGATGTAATCTGGCCCTGGATTTCCTAAACTTAATTTTTCTCACTCAAATAGAAATTCTTGAATATTTTAAGTATTACTTGTTTGCCAACAACTAATTTTTCCAAGCACATTAGGTAGCATCAAAGTGAAGGAAATAAGAGTCATAATATTTAGAATTCACCTGAAAAAAGCATTGCTTCATCTCTGCAAAGTAAAGGTGAGGATTTTCTCAACTCTGATATATCTCTAATCTCCTTTTTAAAAATAACATCTTGCTGAATGATTTGAAAAATAGTTTTTGTCTCTACAATTGAAATTATCATCCAGTATATCATGAACATGATTTCTGACAAATCTCAATTTTTTAGGGAAAACATTTTGAGAAAATTTAAAAAACTAGTATAAGGTGGGAAAAAGTAATAATTCTTCTTTTCTTATATTTTCTGCTTATTAAAATGATATTCAATACCAAAAGTTACAAAGTATGCAATAATTTAATTTTACATTCTAATCTACAGATTCCTTAAATACCCCTAAAAACAGCCTTAATCATTATACAGACAACTATGCCTATTAAAAATATGTGCTGAACATTCATGCTAAAAATAAACATTGTACTAATACTAAAGTATATATACTTGCTTATAAGTTGAAACTGCTAACAATAAATATCCGGATCTGCAGTAGCATAATGTGCCTGCAGATCAAGGTCTGTGCTATTTGTTCTACTGATTACTCCTAACAAACTGCACAGACTCAGATCTGCCAAATCTGGCAAATCTGGCTCTGTGCAGTTTACACTTAGATTCATCTTATATGCAAGTATATATGGTACTAACTACACACTGAATTTCTTCCCTACAAGGTAAAATAGCTAATATTAAAGTTAATGGCCTAATATTTGATTCCCTGACAGCCAATATGGCCGCCTGTGTGACAAGTCTAACTGAATCTGAAGATGAAGATCAGGAACCAGGTAAAGGATAACATAGTGTCAAACATTTGTAGATACTTTGAATGGCAAATAACTTGCTAATGAAGAAAATTAGAAAGCCTTATCACAGATTTTTTTACCTTTGACCTCTGAATGCATGGCCTTGCACCAAGGTCTGAAAGGTTTCAAAACCTTACAAAATTTTCAGGTGGTTAAGATCTGGAATTTTTTTAATGGAATCTTTAGAATAATTGTTACCATGAAAGAACTTCAAAGCTATCACTTTGAACCATTTGTTGGCACATTCAGCATATGAGCTTGCTAATGAGTACTCATTTATAAGACATGTCCAACTGCAAACTGCACAGACCCACATCTGATGTAGTATAATGTGCTGTCAGATCTGGGTCTGTGCAATTTATTAAGAATCGCCAGAAGAACAAACAGCATAGACCCTGATCTGCTTGTGCATTATCAGGATCTTTATTGTTTACAGTCTGACTCGACTTATAATTGAGTGTATATGGTAATCACAACATCATACTGCAGACAGGATTGTAGGCACTGCCATGCAACCAGATCCTTATCCAACATGACATAAAGAATACAGATGTGACATGAAATTTGTAGAAAACTGCAGAGTTGCTTTGTGGTATACATTAAGTTAATGTCACATCAGAAACATCCTTTTCTGAACAAAAGATCAATAAGATCCTTCATGCTAAGTTCTGAATCAAGAGGTCAAAGATCATAATTAAATATTTAGGCATTTCATGGCTACCTACTTATATACTTCATTGACTAATAGTTAAATCAGATTTATAAAGGTATCAAGTGACATCTAATTTTCCCAAGCAAATATGAAAATGTCAGCCACTGGAATTTTACAACCTAAATATACACCATAATATAGTAAAATAAAAAAAAATGATACGAAAGAAATTTTGTATTTTGAGATCTGGTAGAATATGCATGTTTTTTTTCACAGTTACATGTGCTAGAATATGCACAAGTTTTGATATTATTGTTACAATATAAAACTTGCATAAGTCATTTATTTCTGTTGATCATCTGTACTTTATAAACATAGTAACTAGATCTGTATTAGTATGCTTGCCCATGCAGGCCAACGTGTCTAAGTTCCTACAATTTCCAAAACTCTAAAAATTTTAAAAATTGCTATATTATTATAAAAATCAAGCCATGTACATATGCATATAAACATACCTACCAAACTTATCAAACTCGGTGATATATTTTTCTTAAGCATGGTCAAATGATTGTCAAAAAAGCATATGTCCAAATAGCTCAAAAGCCTGCAACAAATATTAAAATTGCTATAATGGTTTGAAACCCCACCAGACTATGTATATATACAAATATGCCTGCTGGGTTTCATAGTCTTTCTATATAGTGATTTCCTTTTGCTTTATCATGCCAACAAGCTAAAATTGTAAAAAAAAAAAAAAAAAGTAAAATCTCAAAAGTTCATAAATGTGAAAACGGATTTTTCTCTCAAAAACATACTCTAATGCTCTGATAATCTAATTAAACATCATCTACAAATACATACTCTAATGCTCTGATAATCTAATTAAACATCATCTACAAATAATACTAATATTCTGGTACATTTCATTTTCTTAAATTGAGCGGATGGGCAAGTGAAAATAATATTTACACCTACTGCAAGAAGTGGGGACAAATAAATTTTGAAATAAGACCAAAATGAGTGAATTTTGCTGGCACACTCAACAACAATTTGAAATCATATAAATTAAAACACTTTTCAAATAAATCAATGAACCAATTTCATCCAACATCAAATAAATTAATGAACCAATTGCATCCAACAAGCATTCTAATTAATATAGAATAATGAATAAATATATTAATGAGAAACACAATGTAATTTAATCTTGATAAAAATCATGCTATTGATTTATTCTGTGTTTGATAGCTTATTTTAAAAGAAAAAATTATTACTAGAAAAATAGCTTCTCTATTTGGAATTTGACAGATCAACATAATAAAGTCCTGTTCTTGACAATACCTGCCATCATCTTAAAGGTCTTCATTTAGACAGGCTTGTCAAAATTAGCAGTGAGAATTGAATAAAATGTCATAATCAACCAGCAGTTTCTGTTAATCAATCAGTGATTAATTAGGTTGTCTCAGACTGTTGAGCTAACAACCCAGAATAGTTTTCAAATAGCTTGACTTGGAAACTGCAGGAATAGCATAAAATAGAATTTTGGCCACAAATCATATGTAATCAATTGGTTATTTCGATGAAAGTGACCAAAGCTTGACCAAATCCAATAGCTGGAACATCACTGAAATAAGTAACGAGAATGCCTGGCTAAAAATGTTGAAATTCTAACAATATGCAGGAAAAATTAAGAAAAAAAAAGTAAAGTTCATAACTAAATCTTTTACCTTGATACAAATTAGTAAAATGTTATTGCAGTTATCTGTCAAGATAGTTGAGGGATCTTAAAATGTTTACAAGATTTTGATGCATTAACATGAAAGTTTCCTTAAAACTGTAAGCAAACCATTGTTGATCATGTTCGAAAGATACATTCCTTAGAATGTCAGACTCTGCAGCACCTTACAAAGATAACCATCTTAGAATAACATGTTCTAAATGAATTTACTTAGTATAAACAGCATTACCCTCACTATCATACTATCTTAGATGAATTTTATAAATTCTCTCATATTGTGTTCTTAATGATTTGACTTAGTTTATACATTAAATTCTCACTAAAATTTGTTCTGAATGAATTTAGTATATATTATGCCCTCATTATGATGTATTCTGAATAAATTTACTAGTATACACTATTCTCTCACTACGATGCTATTCTGAATGAATTTACTAATACATTATTCCCTCATTATATTGTGATCTGAGTGAAATTACTATTATACACAATATTATCTCGCAATATTGCTATTCTGAATATATTTACTTAGTCTACAGTATTTCATCATAATAACACTCTAAACGAACTTATTTCATATATATATATATATATATATATATATATATATATATATATATATATATATATATAGTATTCCCTCACTATTATGCTCTGAATAAATTTATTTAGAATACACAATATGCCCTCATTATAATGTGTTCTGAATGAAATTACTTAGTATATACAGCATTTCCCATTATGTGTTCTAAATCAATTTACTTAGTATATACAGCATTTCCCCATTATAATGTGTTCTAAATCAATTTACTTAGTATATACAGCATTTCCCCATTATAATGTGTTCTAAATCAATTTACTTAGTATATACAGCATTCCATCATTATGTGTTCTAAAAGTACTTAGTATATACAATATTACCTTAGTATAATGTCATTCAAACAAGCCATATAAGTGCACTGTCTTTTATAGGTAAGTTTGTCTTATATGGTAAATAGTAGATAGACTGTATGTACTTGTTAATAAGCTGGGTCATTTCAATGCATAATGTGCTGGCAGATCAGGATCTATGTTGTTTGTTTTATGGACTACTCCTAATAGCACAGACCCAGATCTGTCTGCAAATTATGTCATGGCACATGTGTTTAGCTAGATTTGACTTACAACTAAGTATATACAGCAGTATTATTCTCTACATAATTTAATGAGATCCACAACTATACCATATAATAATTACCACATTTTACCTTATTATGAGGCACTAATGTAGATGAAAGTGTAATAACAAGGCACTACTGTAGATGAAAGTGTTATACTAAGGCACTACAGTAGATGAAGTGTTATTCTAAGGCACTACAGTAGATGAAGTGTTATTCTAAGGCACTACAGTAGATGAAGTGTTATTCTAAGGCACTACAGTAGATGAAGTGTTATTCTAAGGCACTACAGTAGATGAAGTGTTATTCTAAGGCACTACAGTAGATAAAGTGTTATTCTAAGGCACTACAGTAGATGAAGTGTTATTCTAAGGCACTACAGTAGATGAAGTGATATTCTAAGGCACTACAGTAGATAAAGTGTTATTCTAAGGCACTACAGTAGATAAAGTGTTATTCTAAGGCACTACAGTAGATGAAGTGTTATTCTAAGGCACTACAGTAGATGAAGTGTTATTCTAAGGCACTACAGTAGATGAAGTGTTATTCTAAGGCACTACAGTAGATGAAGTGTTATTTTAAGGCACAACAGAAGATGAAAGTGTTATACTAAGGCACTACATTAGATGAAGTGTTATTCTAAGGCACTACAGTAGATGAAGTGTTATTCTAAGGCAATACAGTAGATAAAGTGTTATTCTAAGGCACTACAGTAGATGAAGTGTTATTCTAAGGCACTACAGTAGATAAAGTGTTATTCTAAGGCACTACAGTAGATGAAATGTTATTCTAAGGCACTACAGTAGATAAAGTGTTATACTAAGGCACTACATTAGATGAAGTGTTATTCTAAGGCACTACAGTAGATGAAGTGTTATTCTAAGGCACTACAGTAGATGAAGTGTTATTCTAAGGCACTACAGTAGATAAAGTGTTATTCTAAGGCATACAGTAGATGAAGTGTTATACTAAGGCACTACAGTAGATGAAAGTGTTAATTCTAAAGCACTACAGTAGCTGAAGTGTTATTCTAAGGCACTACAGTAGATAAAGTGTTATACTAAGGCACTACAGTAGATGAAAGTGTTAATTCTAAAGCACTACAGTAGATGAAGTGTTATTCTAAGGCACTACAGTAGATAAAGTGTTATACTAAGGCACTACAGTAGATGAAAGTGTTATTCTAAGGCACTACAGTAGATGAAGTGTTATACTGAGGCATTACTGTATATCACATTTCAATTGTCTGTCTAGATAATAAAAAATCTAAAGTTTTCATATCATTTCAATAATCATAATACTTAAGCTGTTGAATGAAATGTACATGTATATGATAATTTAGAAAATGTGTGACCTGCTTTATGGACCTTGTGGACTTTGTCTTCAAATTCTGATGTGGGCTCAAAAACTGTCATAATGAAAAAAGTCAATCACCAAAGTAAACTATTTTTCAAATACCCCTTAAACTATTATGTTACAGAGAGTAACATTTTCTATCATTTTATATGCAATGATCCAACATGGAAATAGATATTTTATAAGTGGAACACTTTAATCTTCACATAAATTTTTTTTTTTCTTTTCATGGTTTTGGAATGAGTGAACCCTCAATTATAGAGGGCATTAGGTGCCTGCCTTTACAGCTCACTCAAATCTCACCTCTGTCTGCATGGGCTAAAGTCTTGGCTCAACTAACATGGTTATGTTAGAAAGCTTGCCAGTAGCTTCCCATGGGTCCATGGTTCTTGCAGTGTTCTTCCTTACCAAATATACTGGTCACCAAATAGTCTATGATATGGTGACAAGTGATATTAAACTCATAAAGCCAAAATAAAAACCTTAATTATTAGGAGAAATCCATTTATTAAAAAGTTTTACAAAACAGTCAAACATTTCATCAGCAATCATACCTAAGGCTCAAACAAGGGTTGTGCCAGAAAAGTGATATGTACATCTCACACCTGCATACATACGAATATCAGATAATAAATCAATAATAATTCACTATGAAGATGAAACAAAATGACCCGTCATTTTTACTGTTAAAAACTGCATTATTAGTCTAGTTTATGAATAAAAATTAAAAAATATACAATATTTAACATCAAGTAAAAGCATTCTAAAGATAGCTTTGAATAAATGCCAAAAACAAAAGACATCATTTAATTTCTGAAACAAAAATATAAATCTTAGAAATTGGAAAAAAATCTGATTTGTCTCTGGATCACAACGAAATTCACATAAATCATCTACAATTTGTTAGTTACTTTAGAAATTTGTATCATCTCAAAAAAGAGCACAATAAACTAGATGAAAGAGATCTACAATTTTGTGACTAGTCTTAAAAAAGTGAGCAAAATAAGCTTTCTTCTGTACAAGATATAATTTCATGCTAATAATCAAGTTAGAATCTGCATAGATATTTGCATCAAAAGTACACATTTAAATACAGTATAACAGAACTTCAGTCATATGCAAGAATAACTTTCTATAAATACAGAAAATATTTTTTATTCTATTTTGTGATTGTTTCTTAATTTTCACATTTGAAAAAAATGTTTAAAAAACTGTTTCAATATTAAGTTTAAAGTCCATTTAACATTTAGGTGAATTCCTTTGACATAAATATCTTTTCTTCTCATGCATAACTTGGGGTTTTATTTTGATTTGAAGTTTCTTTAGTCACTACACTGGCAAATGTCAATGGAGGAGATAATACTAATTTTAAAACAATATGTTCACACTACTGATAATGCAAAGTGCTTCAAGATTGTTTGTGCAGTAAAATTCTAAAAGCAATAGAATGGTTAATTTTTGCATCTAGTCGAACACTGTGTCTAAATTGCCAACGTGTTTAATAGCTTTCCTGCTTGCGCAGGTGAGACAGAAATCCTAACACATCATGGTAAAAACTTTTAAGGACACAGTACTATCAAAGTTTCAACAGAGCGCAACAACTAATGTATAACATATAACTTTTAAATACTTTAACATAGAATATTAACATGGGTGATGATGCTGTCACCATCACCTGAAAATTGATAATGTCCAGCCATTCACAGGTGAGTCAATTATTTTCCGCATCTTCTTTATATCAATCTAAGATAAATCATTAGTAATTTATGCACAGCCTACAGGTATCTTTCCGAAACACCTGTTGCAGTTAATAAGATCTAAAGACAAAAGACAAAATATGAATGCAGTTAAATATATATCCTTTAGCTAAGAGAACAAGAATAGAATTTCCTGAATTACTGGATGATAAATCATTAAGTTTAATTTTCCATGTAATGGAAATGTACAAACATGTTGACTGATCTTTATTTTTTTCCAAAAATTCAAGTAATTCCCTGATGGCAAAAAAAATAAAAATCAAGTTTAAAGTTATCAAATGTCATACAGACTTGCTATTATGGCTCAACTATAAACAACACCCTGATCTATTGTTGCATATTGCACCAACATAAATGGGTCTATGTTGATTGTTCTACTACATACTCATATAATAATACATACACCAAGATCTGCTGGTGTATCATGCAAAAGCAGGTCAAGATCTGTACAGTTTGCAGTTGGATACAACTTATAAGCAAGTACATGCATATAAGTACATGTATATAAGTACATGTATATAAGTACATGTATATAAAATATGTCAATTTACTAAATGACATTTAACGCTATAGTGTAAATGTTCTGCAGAGTGAAAAGATTTGCCAGGAATTTAATAAAAGACCATTTCATCTTTTTAACAACTGAATGTTGAAATCATCTTTGATATACCTCAGCAATAAAAAAAAATTCAAATCTGTAGTTGTAGTGGATATACTGAATACCAGATTGGCCCAATTTGTAATTAGGTAAAGCAGACATCATCAAAAGTTCTTAGGTAAAAACCCCTTCTTATAATTATCATCCATTCAGAGAAACTGAATTTTCATTACAACAATCAAGGCAGCCATATTGAATGTATGACTGGCGTGATTTTCATTTAGATATCATAAGAAACCTATTGGTGAAAACCCTATGATGATATAGCCATCCATTTGGGAGTAGAGATAATATATTTAAGATGGTCACCATATTGTGGGTTAGTCATTTTCACTTTGCCAAGCAGACATTATAAAAACTCTTCTTATGAAAACCCTGTGTTAAAATGATTCTCTTTTTAATAGTAAATAAAACAAGAATTTCAGAATGGTCAGATATTTGATGCCAGATCATCACAATTTTAATTTAAAATTAACTAACATAAGAAATCTTGTAGTGAAAACCCTAGGATAAGACCATCCCTTCAGGAGTAGCAATAAAATGATTTTCAAGATGTCCACTGCTATGGCAGCCATAGTAGACTCCAGATCAACACCAGTTTGGGACGGACTAAACATCATATGAAGACTTTTATTGAAAACCCCATGCTGATAAAATAATCCATTCTGGAGTAGAAGAATAAATAGGTTTTCAAGATGGCTGACATGCTGGCCATATTGGACATCAGATTAGCACAATTTAAGATTAAACAGGCATTTTCGACTAAAAACCATGTGGATATCACCATTAAGGTGGAGTAGCAATAACAAGTATTTCAAGATGGCCTCTCTGATGTCCAGATTGGATTTGTGAGCAGTACTTTTTTTAATTAGAACAAACTACAACATGGGATGAATGTGTGTGTAAAGTTTTCTGGTAATCCTCTGCATAGCTTAGGAGAAGTAATGATAAGAAATTTGTGCTAATGGGTATATGGACAATCAACAACATACCATATCTTAAGCTCATCTGGTTTATGACCAGTACAGTAAAAAATAAATTTTTAGATATGGAATCTAATTTTTAAAAAAATTGAACTACCAATGTTATAATAAAAAAAATGTATTCAAATCACAAAAAGTAATTGCTGGTCCATACCAGACTACATGTATATCATGTTAAACGTATAATGCCTATGTAAGACAACAGGCAACACAGTAGGAAACATTAAAAAAAAATAAACAATCTTTTTAATATCACATTGTCTTAAATTTAAAATTATGACTACAAGATAAAATCTGCATAACTGATAAGTAATTTAAAAGAAAGGATATTACTGTTTTTAAAAGAATGGACTGTAGCTTTTTACTTCCACCTACTTGGAAGTACTTCTACATACTTGTTCAATCCTGGAATTAACCTGTGTATGATGCCCAAACAACTTCAAATAAGAGAGATGCAGATCTAAGCAATCTGATTTTAATCAGCTCTCCACTGTCCTATATGAAGATCTGACAGTGACCAATGTTACTACCATAATTGCTAATTTTATCAGTCAATGAGATAAAGTCTTGTATCTTCACATTTTTGACACTGAACTCTATGGCTGAAGAGCAACAATGCATGCCAAACAATATGATTTACTTTCAGATTTCTGAAAGATGCATTTCCTTTGGATGATTCAAAGGTCCATGGAAAACAAAAAGAAGGATATGTGTGATGTGAGAGTAGCTGTTGGTAAAGTTTGAAATGATCGTGAATTTTAACTCCATGGAAAGCCAGACCAACCATACTGTCTCCATACTGAAATTTGGCAGTGATTATATACTTATTCAGCCAGTTACAAGATGGCTTTGAGTACCAGGAAAACTCTGGATTGAGTACCAGGAAAACTCTGGATTAGAAATTCAGCAAGTTCAGTTTGAGAGATAAGCAATCCACGCAATGCTTTTGGGAGAATGGTGAAATAGTGTATAAAAAAATTTGCTACACAGATGGACAAAATGACCAGTAGCTTGGTAAGCAAAGATATCTCCTTTTGCTTAATCTCTATCTTCCCATGATTGGCCAACCCATTAGTCATTGTAATTTAATGCAAGTACATAACAGATACATTAGCCACACATGAAAAATGACATTATTATAAGTACTAAGTCATACACGTAACTTTATCATATTTGCACTTAAAAGGTAAAAATACAGATACAATTCCAATTACTTTTGTATTTCATCTTAATTTTGGCTCTTTTCTCAAGAAAGAATTCAAACATTTTAAATAAAATACTCAACTCTTTAGTGGTTAAACCATCCACACATGTCTGTACCAAAATTATATCCAAATTGTGAAAATCACATGTGGAGAATGTGTAACAGTTAATAAACATCCAGTCCAGAAACTCCACAGTTTAATTTACATCCCTTAAAGACTGCAATAGATGTTCACAAAACTTTGCAATTGTTTCTGTTACATATATTCATTCTAGTATATGTCTGTTTTCTCATGGCCAATTATGAGTTAACACAATCATCTGCAAGTTTGTCATGTGCTTAAAATATTCAGAAATATATCACTTCTCCCTTTTTTGTTCTTTCCATCAATATGATGTTGATAAAAGAAGGATAGCCTTCCATAGCCTACAGCTTTAGTTTTCTCCAGTTCTACATTTAATAAATGAAATATCACTGAATAAGGACTGATTGTCATGCTCTCTGCCCATGTTCAGCCAGCAGATACATCAAATGTGTATGCAACATCATTCTCCAGGCTCAAAGTGACTCATATGTATTTCCAGTAAAAGTTTCCAAGTGGCAGTAATCTCATCCAATTTAATCCATAACTTTTACTGCCAAGCTGAAGTACCTAAATGTGACAATAGTTGTATAAAATTGCATGGCAATCCACAAAGTAGTTTCAAAGAAACAGCAATAACAATGCTACTGGATGGACAGACAAAAAACAGTGCATGGATAATGGAATACAGAGAACAGATCATCCTGCTGGTCTTTGACCAGTTGAGCAAAAAGATCTAAGCCCTTCAGGTCTGTTTTTTTCAAAGCCAAATTATGTTCAGTGTTATTGAGAAGAAGCCATTTCAAGATTTTCTATTTTTAGCAATGCTGGCCATATTTGATGATAGATCAGCATCATCTGTTCCAATCTGAAAGGCCTGTAAACCAGAATGTTCCAGAAATTTGGTTGAAATCAGTGTAGTGGATTTGGAGAAGACATTGGAAACAGCAAACAATAATAGATGCACAATGGAAGATGACAAAAACCAGATGCAGAGCCACAACATAAAGTTCATATGGCCAGGTGAGTTTTAAAAACTGGTTAATTCACAATATTCAAAGTTTTGGGGATTTGAAAGTCAGCAGCAACATAAACTTTACTTAAGGTTGTGAACAATAATATCCATTTATCATTTCTAAAATTCTGTGAGTTACTTAAATAAATGGACGTGAGACATGTAATTGTGAAATTCTGATCAATAGCATCACTTTATGTCAAACTTTTGTCTCTATGTTTTGAGCAAGTCCTTTCTTTTGTGTTGTCTGACTCTGCTGCTGACTCTCATTTGCTACAGGTTGTGGCTGTGAAGACTGTATTTGCTGTTGCTTTTGTGTTTGCTGTTGTGAACTGGGGTGCACATTCTGCTGTAAATTTTGTGGCAATTGAAATTGCTGTTGCATTTGCTGATGTTGCTGCTGTTGCAGTTGATATTGATTTGGATGAGAAAGCTGGTACTGCTGTTGATGGTGCAGCTGTAACTCTTGCTGCTTCTTCTGTAGCTGTTCATACTGCTGCTGCAGTAGCAGCTGTTGTAGATAGATAAAATTTGGATAATTCTGAAGCGGATGGTAAAGCTTCTGTGGCATGGCCCTCTGTGAAAGAAGCATTTCTTCTTGTTGAGCCAACTGTCTCTGGTAGTGCTGTAACATCCCTGGCTGCACATTCTCATACATAGTACCAGCATCCTGGGCAGCCATAATATGTGGTGTCATCTGCTGCGGCTGAAAACTTGTTGTGGCAGGAGACTGGTACATCTGCAGTGGCTGTAAACTTGTTGTGGCAGGAGTCTGGTACATCTGTTGAGCTTCAGACTGGTATCTAGAAAATTATTTGCAAAAATGTTAAAGGCTGAACACTGAAACAATCTTCAATAAGGATATTCTTCATATATTATGTGGATAAATATGCGTAAAAAAATTCTGACTTCCTATATACTTTATTCCCACCAGAATGCAAGTATTTAGCCCCCAAATGCTCAAAATTTGACTGACTTACTTCCCTTGACCAATGCTCTGTTTACATCTATGGGTGATGTCACTGAAGAATAAACTGATCATCTAAGTTGTTTCAACATTAATTTACAATCTATCATTTCAATATATCCTGTATAAAACAATGTACTTCTGTTTGGCCTGAATTCTGATTTATTAACATTTTTTCATGGTCTGAGATATCACAATTCATGATAGACTTAAGCAGGTGGCATTTGGGAAAAGAGGAAATGCATAGTTTTTCAGTGATGCCAAATAATATCAACATTTTACCTGGACAAAACTGAAAAAGTATAATTTTTAGAGACAAAATATTGTTATTTCCAACACCATAGTTTACATCCACTTTCTCAACTCTTGCTCATTAGACTTAAACAAGTCCAAATGACATAAGGACGACAGATGAGCTTTCGCAAAAAGTGAGTTTAGAATTAGGAAAAAAGGGGAACCTGAAGACAAAACACAAAGGTCAAGTAAACAAAAACAAGTATTAATTGTTATTTGTCTGCTACTTCACTCATGTACTCATTTACACGTGAGATAGCAAAATAGTCATTTTGTATTGAAACATCTGTTGATATGAAATTATCTCTGAATCAAACATGCTTGGATTGAATTGGAACAAATAAAACTTTGGTGACTCCTACCCCAACTCAGGTTCACTAAGTTAAAGTTATTTAAATCTCAAACTAATCTGGGTCCATCAAAAAGGCATGGAACTCTCTCACATATTATGAAAATAGCAGCTTCTTGAGACCAAATGGGACTTCAGAACTTTGGTATACTTGCCTTGGTAGATGCCAAAGGAAATTGGGATAAGAAGGATGAAGAGAAGTATGAGAATTTGAGTAGTTAGGTCTGGTCTAAACAGATTGAAAGTTCATGCCTTTTATGAAAAGTCTGCTTGACTGTATGGTTTCCATTTTGAACTTTGCACAACAATATATTTGTTGAGCTGGCTGAGATGTACTAGAAAAATGCTAGTAGAAAAAAGCTTGTAGTAAACCTCAATAGAATAAATTGTTTAATCTATCACTACTGTCTGCTTGTCAAATAATGATCAGAACTCCTAAAATGTTTGCACAAATTTTATAAGTAGTTATCAAGTATCAATGACATATTTTTAATAAATCACAAAGCTACAGCTCCCATTCACAACAAGGATACAATCATCACCGCTAACTATAATGAACTGACACTTGCACAAGTTTTCATTGCTAGGTCAATGGAACTTGAATGTTCTACATAGAAAATCAGCCTGAGAAGGCTATTTTCTATTTATGCAATCAAACTTGAAAATCTTCTAGGGTCATACATTATACAGAAATGTTACTGTCACAACGAAGTTTCATGGACACAAGAAAAACAACATGGAAATTAGACAAGAAACCAGTGACCTGCTAAAATGATAAAGAAGGATAAATGTCTATTTTCAGATTTTCTTCTCAAAAGTAAGATGAAATACAATGACATTTATCTTTTTAAATATTACCTAAGAACTCTATTTAATCATATACACACACACAAATCTTTGATAAAACTAATTATTTCATATGGTTTAATGCGATAATTTTGTATTAATTTATACATGTACACTTATATTAGTTGCAGATATTATTTTTTCAGAATAGAAGATGAATATTAGTAGAAATTATCTTTATCTAAAATGTCAGATTAATAATATTCATTAAATAACAATAAGAGCCATTTCCCTGAACTTCATTTCCTTCATGTGCAGGTACACACAGGAAAAATTGTTTTGCATATTTGCCATTCAACCATGTTATAATGAGGATGTAATGTTTTGGGTTGTGATGAAAAATAGTCTTGTTTTCATAAGTATATTGCAGGTACATCGTTATAATATTTTGTCCTTTCATCAGTTTTTTTATATATAATTCATTACTTTTATTGTAAATCTGATCAAAGAATACTCCAAGTTAATTTTTTAATATTTCTTGACATCACTCTCTTGCAATTGCTGCATGAATACTGATCACATATTGAATACTTGTCAAAGAGAACTTTTTTAGGTAAAGGTAAATATTAACTCACATACCTTTGTGGTGTAGACTGTATAGGTAAAGGTAAATAATAACTCACATACCCTTGTGGTCTAGATTGTATGTATAGGTAAAGGTAAATAGTAACTCACATGCCCTTCTAGTACTGAATGTACAGGTAAAGGTAAATAGTAACTCGCATACACTTCTAATACTAACTGTATAGGCAATGTACATAGTTAATTTACATACCCTTCACATACTGATTGTACAGCTAAATGTAAATAATAATTCACATACCCTTCTAGGACAGACTGTACAGGTAAAGTAAATATTAATTCACATTCCCTTCTACTACAGACTGTATTTATAGGTAAAGGTAAATAATGACTCACATACCCTTCTAGGACTGACTGTACAAGTAAATGTAAATAATAATCCTTCTAGTACTGACTGTACAGGTGAAGGTAAATAATATTATACCCTTCTAGTACTGACTGTACAGGTGAAGGTAAGTAATATTATGCCCTTCTAGTACTACTGTACAGGTGAAGGTAAGTAATATTATACCCTTCTAGTACTGACTGTACAGGTAAAGTAATTAAAAATTCACATACCCCTGCTGTGCAGACTGTATCTGTGAGACAGCTGAGCTGCTTGAGACAGGCATAACTTGCTGACCATCTGAAAGACTCTGATCTTGCTTGGATTGTTGTTCGGCTTTTTTCTGTTTCTTCTGATCAATTTCACGCAGAAGAGCAGCCCGATATGCCTCATAACTCATGACAATCTTTTCAAGTTCCTGCTTATACAGGCGAATCAGCATGGCATCAAAAGTTTCCAACTGGTCTTTTTGAAATAACTCCCACTACAGAGTAAAGAATTTATATAACTGTACACATTCTACTTCCAACCATTCCCAAAATGACATTACTGCTTTAAAACAACCCATTTTTTCCATTTATTAAATATCCTTTGAAAACAAAATATATGCATTCTCAAATTAGATTAATTAATAGTTTTCTAAAATTTCAACATATTTATGTATCAATGAATCGTTTTAGTATAATACTTCATATTCACTGCAAGTAAAATAACTGGATGAGAACAAAAATCAGTTTCATAAACAATTTAATCTTCTTTTGATTGAATGAATCTGAGGTTAAGGCTAGTACAAAAAAGACGTCAAATTATGAGTTAAAATAAAGCCTGAAATGTAAGTATAAAGGTCAAATTTTTCTTCTTGTTCAAGCACACTTCTTTTGACATCAAACACATTTTGCTGGTAGTCTGTCTGTCTGTCTGTCTAACTAACTAACTAACTAACTAACTAACTAACTAACTAACCATCCATCCATCCACCCACCTATCTATACTATACTATACTATACTATACTATACTATACTATACTATACTATACTATACTATACTATACTATACTATACTATACACTGTACTATACTATACTATACTATTAGATATAACTTCTTTGGTAATTTTGATTACTGGCATAACTTTCTAATGTGCTAGAAAGTCACAAGAAAACAAAAAAATAACTTTTTCTTTGTAAAATAAATATAACACAAAAGTATCCCATATTTGGTTTCAGCTTCAAGTGATATTAGTTTGTTTTAGTTTTATTCAAGCCCTGATTTCCCATGAGCAAGTTCAAATTTATGATTAGCTCTGCTAACAATGATTTGAATCACTGATGGTTATTACTCACTAACAACCAAATAATACTAATTAACATAAATATGCCATGTAACATGTAGTGGAACATTTTAAATAATAACTTCAGATTTACCCAGTGTTTGAATGAGCAAAGAATTGATTTAGGTCTTAATTATTATTACAGTTTTGAAGTTTTTCAAACAATTCTATTTTGACAAATATTTATAGTCCCTTGGAATTGGTTTTAAACAGTTTGTACTAAAATGAACTCTGCACTATACCTTTAATTTATGATCATGTTCTGGGGGTGCTTTAGTATAAACTCCCAACCACTCAGGTATTTCTGGAATAAAGGAAATACAGAGTATAAAAAACGTGCATGCAATGGTAAGTCAAACATCAATAGGAAACAGACTATAACTGTGGAAAGCTGTACATAACAAGATCAGTGGCCCAGTCTTCAGACATATATTTGGGTGACTTTGATTAAGACATACACAACAAGATCAGTGGCCCAGTCTTCAGACATATATTTGGGTGACTTTGATTAAGACATACACAACAAGATCAGTGGCCCAGTCTTCAGACATATATTTGGGTGACTTTGATTAAGACATATACAACAAGATCAGTGACCCAGTCTTATGACATATATTTGGGTGACTTTGATTAAGACATACACAACAAGATCAGTGGCCCAGTCTTCAGACATATATTTGGGTGACTTTGATTAAGATATCAAGTAAATGTATTGTGAACTGAATTGATTTGGTATTGCTGAAGGTAGATGGATTAAAGTGGATTGCCTAAGGATACACCATGGTAATCAACCAGGACTGATCCGATGGCAGGATCTGAACCCAGACCCATTCAGTTGCAAGTCAGGCATGCTATCCAATGAGTCATGATAGCTCCAAATTGAAAGGGAAGTGCATAATCTTAATGTTGGGTATATTTTATTCTTATTTAATATACTCTAAACATAAAAAAACTTATAAAAGTACTGAGACCACTAAATATTCATTGAACAGGGTACCAGTTTTAACGTTAGGGAAGACTGGATACCAAGCTCAATATCTATGAATGGGACCATTGGTTGTAATATCAGCATGGAGTTTTCCTTAGTTTTCAGGAACTTTTTTTTTATCATTGTATTCACCTTCTACATAGATCTGTCTGTGCACTTAAATGAATCTAATTTTCTTCTGGCAGGCTACTACAACATTGTGTTTACATTGCCAGCATATGTCTTTGGGGATATTTATCTAAACAAAATGATATGAATAACTGATTTTGTTCAGTAAGTTCATACAAACTTCAATCATGACAACATACAGGTGCTGTGTACTGGCAATCTAGTGCACAAAAAGTTTGTTTCTTATACATTAAAGATTGACATGTATAAAAAATGAGTTTGTAACCTAATCCCTTTTGGCAAAGTGACTGCCATCAATTACATTCTAAAACAGGTACAGCTGCTTTTAAAATCATTAAAAATACATGTAATGATCAATTTATGTACAAATCTCACAACTAGCTCTGTTGTGATTTGGTGAAGGTATTTTTCTATCAAAAATATTGTCAACATCAGTCTAAACATACATGGATATGTGAAAGCATCAAGACTCGTGTGTTATACAGTGAAAGAGGTATTACTGATACAATTTTTTCATATGAACTAAATCTCATAAATCTAAAGAAAACTTGAATATTCTTGTTAAAATATTTTGTCATATGTTTGAAATTAAAATTATAACAATGGGTTGAAAATTATTTTTTTAAATCAAAACATTTGACTAAAGAATCACAGGGGTTATCAACAGTAGTTTAAATATAATTTTAAAAATATTTCCCCAACCCTTATAAAGTTCTTTTGACATGTTTTTTTCCATTGTATTCCAGGTGGATTGTTCTGTTAACTGTGCTTTTACATTTAGGAGAATTACAGCTCATTTGAGAAATAATGACAGTTTACACAATTTGAGAAATAATGACACAACAGTCTTTTGAAAAATCTGCATGGTTTTGCAAATGATGCAGTAATTTACTTTTTGACATATATGAGTAGTTGTATCAATCCCTTTTTTAAAAGCTTATTTTATAAGCAAGTATCTGACACTAATCAAACCATGTACTTCACCTTGATGTGTGATGCACTGATTTTTCTAAAAAGAGCATGTTGAAGACATGGAATACTCCCATAACAATTTTAACAGTATTACATCCTGCTGAGAGTTCTATGTAATGATTTTCGGTTACATCTATTAGTTCAATCACCTACTTATGACATAAACAAATTCATGCCAGAAGCAAAATCCTTGGCTTTACATGTTTAAAACAAATGGAGAGCAAAAATATTCATTTGGAAGCAGGTTTTAAAACTGGTGCTAACAGGGACTAACAGTTACACAAATTAAAATATCTAGAAAATTCTGACTGCATGAAATGGGGTGGTAGCCTTTGGTAGAATCAAATACAAAAGTAGTTTTCTGTGACTGACGGACTCCAATCGAACATACCTATCTGACCTCACCCATGTGTATATAGCAGCAAGATACTTATGCTCCTTTTCTGACAATCGTATACTCATTATTTCCATTATGAAAACAAACGTTCTTTTGCATTCCAGGGCCCAGCAACATGGAATGAATTGCCCACTTAACTTAGACACAAAGACAGTGATCTCATTCAAGAGTGCTCTTAAAACTAACCTGTTTTGACTGCAAGAACACACATAAAGACCTATTTTCAGCATGTTTTATGTTTTATAAATTCATGGTGGTTGTTTTTTGTTTTTGAAATCATAATATTATATATGTTTTTTTTTATGCTATAGGTGTTTTCTAATGTTGTTAAGTGCTTAGAGCTTCTAGAGATTAAGCGCTATGCCCAGTTTTCAAGGTAGGAAACAATATTAGGTCTTTATGTTTGTTCTTCCAGTCAAAACAAGTCCTCATTATTATTATTCCCATCTCTCATCTGTTGCTGATGGTAACAAAGGTTGGCCACAGATGGGCACCCACACTGTGCAACCTAGTGTTGGCACCTATCATTACTTCTGCTTGGAGCTTCTCCAGTGACACAGGATTGATCTAATCTTGGGCATGATCATGACTGTTTGGGATTTGAAAAGGTCTGCATAAAAAGACAGCCAAGTAGGATCATGTCTGCTGCCACATTGAATAAACCAAGGAGTTGCAAGAACTATCTCATTCAAATCCAAGTCTTGTTGGAAATGGACTCAATGAGATCAACGAATTCTGGTGATGTGAACACAAGGAAGATGCACCAGATTCTGGTTGCCTCCATATGCAGATCCATAAAGTTCTGGGATGGACAGAGGTCTGACTTTCCCAGTAAAACAAAAAGCCAAGATGATCTAGAAGAGAAACTAGATCAATCCTGCCTTGGAGTATTTTAGAACTTGCCATGTGTTTTCGTAGGAAATCCAGGTTTGTTGCCATGGATAATGACGAAGACCAGAAAAGGGAGCTGATGCAATCCAGAAACCAAATAAATGGTCATTGGCTGATGTTGAGGGCAAAAGGAATAGATAAACTGACAAAATTGTTGTGTTAAGCAAAAACCAGAGAAAATGTTTGTGACATGAAGTGGATAGGAATGTGAAAAATATGTTAGATTGAAACTGGCAGCATACTGGTCCAATCAAACAGAGAGGTGGAACCAATTCACCATCTATTTCTTGAATTAGCTGAAGCAACTCCAGTTGATTGGTCACAATTAGCTGCATGCTTTCCTAAAGAGAAACAGCTTTGAGTATAACAATGAGGATTGGGACCCTGTACTTGCGCCACTTTTTTCTATTTTTATGAGTGACCATATCTTCTGTTGTAGATCTTATGGTGTAAGAGAGATGAGGGCATAAGTTGAGGGGGTTGAGGAGCTAGTTGATGAACATAACCCTAAGTCCTTTAAAATAACCTGGATTACCCCAACCCCCTTCTGAGGCAATATGGAGATTCAATGAGTTCATAAATCATTTTCTTACCACCTCTGAACAATTGCTTCCTAGAGATTTATGTTGGTGCACATGTGACAGAGAAGATTCCCTGTCTCGATGCCACCTAACATTCCTTTTCACTGAGTGGTTTGAAAATGCCTGTGTGGGTTGAATGGTGAGGCGGAGGGTCAGTTCATGAGTTGCTTGCCTCTGAAATTCTTCCTCCAAATCAACTGTGACCCAAACAGCATCATCCAGAAAGAGAAGGTATGATAAGGTTGGAGAGATGTGGATTGCAAACATGCAACACATCGTATTAGCCAAACCCATCAAAGTATTGGTCATGGTATAGTGATCAGCTCTGGTCACTGACCCTGGCAATACTGGATGTCACCTCTCAAATATGGCTATTCCCAGGTGTCTGCAACAACATCCAAGACCAGGTCTAATGGGATGGAGCAGATTTGTTTCTTTACAAATGAAGTAATTAAGGCAAGTTTTAAATAGGTATTCTGCTGTTTTGTTTTCAGCCACTACGACTGTCCATTGCGGCTGGGTCAGTAACCCGCTAATGCATGGTATTGATGTTTCGCATTTCTTATACAATGGACTATTTGATTTGCTATGTGTGTGGAGGTGTGTTAGTTTTAACCAATAAAATTGGGTTAAACATACAGCTGATGCTATAACCTTTCTGAGAGTATTCGAACTATGAAGAATAATCAAGAGCAAAGAAATGGGTAAGTATTTCTGGATATTTTAAGGAGTGCACTGTCAGATAGATAAAACTTGTCTTTCTGCATTGAATGAGCCCCAAATCATGTTTTTTGCAAGTATTATTATGCCACACTTCGATATAAAGATTCCAAGATAATCGGGTACCCAGAGTAAAATGACTGCTATGGCTTATCACATGTTTACAGTTTGTCAGTGATAACAGGTTGTTACGTTACACATTTTCACTGAGTATGCAATTCAACATGCATTCAATGGAAACAATTCGCACAACTCTTAAAAAGTATGTTAACAATAACGTTTCTCAGCTTTCATTGGGGATGCGACTTTACCAGGAAAATGCAATACGTTTCCAATAAATTGACATAAAATAGAAAAACAATCGGAATGAAGCTTCTTATATTTTGTGCTCTTTTATGATATTTACTGTTAATTTAATTAATATAATCAGTTATTCATTAGTTTATAGTTTTAAAACCCAGTATATATTTACCAATTTCAGTATTTGAAGGTTTGATTACATTTTCCAGACCCTCATCACTCTGCTTTTATCTAATTTCAAGGCAATAGTACGTGTTACTAAGGTTTACTGGTTAGAGTATAATATAAACTAAATTGAAAACGTCCTTGTATTTAGAGCATTTGCAATTATAATAATTATAATGACTTGGCATTTGTCCCCAACCCAGTCCCGAATTTGTCCTTAAATGGCTAAAATAAAGTCAAAGACCACTAGAAATTGAAGAAACATAAACTCAAAGGACACTTTAAATATGCTTTGTAAAAATTTATATTTACTAATTCCATACAGTTTAATTAATGTTTGAGCTAAATTATCTTTCAGATGTTTATGCACAACTAGTGTTTCTAGAAGGCAATTTTCGGTTTGAAGACACAAGTCAACTAATTCCAAACTGGCCATTTCAATCTTTTGAAAGTTTGCTCATACTTGATCTGTCTGTGTCATCTGGAACTTTGGATTATTTAAAGAATCTTACAACAGGACAATTTCTTTGCCTTATACATCCTGCCAAAAACTTTGAAGCAGATAGCCTCACTGTCAAGAAAGAATCTAGTTGTGGGTCATTATGGTATGAAATTATGACAATGTGGCTTTTTTAAGCACCGATTTATGGAAAGATTGGTTGAGAGGGATGCCAAAATTAAAAAACGTAGACTTATGCAAGTGAAACATAAACAAAAACAGAAGGAGCAAATTTTAAAGGCAAGAACACACTTTTGTAAAGACCAATGAGCTTTGAAAAATATGAACGGCAACAGTTGGATCAAATTCAAATATGGAGGGCAGTGAGCTGATTGTGTCGTGTTGAAAATCTTGACTGCATGATAGGTGTTAGTAGTATGTCAAGGTCTAAATAATTTCATGTATGAAGTAAATAATAATCCGAAATTACAAGCTAGACCTGAATACTCTGGCAAATATACATGGTGTAAATCCTGCAGATGAAAGTGACTGGAGTTCAACTGATGAAGAGACATTCAATGTCACAACCTCTTGTGCTAAAATCATCCAGGTACCACAGTGCATGTACAGTTAGTAAAAAAAAGATTCAGAACATGAGTGGAACTCATCAGATGAGGAAACATTAGATATGTCACAACCTTTTGTGTTAAAAATCATCAAAGTCTCACAGTGCATGTAAAGTTGGTGAGAAAGGTTAAAAAAATAAGTAGAATTTTTCAGCTGAGGAGCTCTTGGAGATGAGAACAATTCTGAAATTTTTTTCTTTCTAGTTTTACATTGTGTCAGACTAGTATCGAGAGAGTCTTTTTTATAGTTGCAATTTTAATCCTTATTATTCTAGCAAATTGTTTTTTTTTTGTAAACAAACAAAAATTAATAATGTTTGCTTTTATACATGTATATGCATATGTATAAGATTGTAACAGGCAGCATCTGATGTTATAACCTTTTGGAAAATATAAGATTTTAAATTATTTCACAAAATGCTGCATTGTACATTATATAGAATACATTTTTGAAACTAAATTGAGTGAACTGGCACATGCAGCTTGTTATGCTTGTATTAAGAAAAATAAGTATAATAACTTTTATTATTCAAAGAAAAATATTTAAATTGCTAGAAAAGTTGGGTAAATTTGTTAATTATCTCCTCTTAAAAGTTGGAGAAAACAAATCATTTTTCAGTTAATTATATAGTAAATGTAGATATGTTTTAAACATATTTTTGGTGTTTTATTATTTAGGTCACCTATAGATCACTTTAAAACAGTGTTTACTTTGACTAACAGTCTTTCTATTTTCTGGTGATGGACATTTGGAGTTGGAATTTTTGATAGAACGAAAAATGCATATATTATAATATGGCATTTTTAAGACCATCTTATCTATTTGTTTGCAATACATAAAAAAGTAGTATTTCCTTTAGCATTGTATGCATAGGTGAAACTGTTTAAAGACAACCTACAATGGTGAGAGAATTAGTGAAATATTTTGGTTGATGAACATAAGAAAATGTATGTTTTGACAGATTTTGTCATTTTTCAGATTTTTAACCGAGTTTGTAAATAAAACTAAAGTCATACATGCCAACCCCTGTCGAGGAAATGGTGTAATCCAAGTGGTCAAAAAGCGGAATCCAGGCAGAAAAGGAGTAATCCACATATAACATGCTAAAATTTCAATAAACAACGATTATTTGCCCTGATCATCTTTTAACATCCTTTACTGTTTAAAGTTTTCATATGTAGCACTTTTACCTTTACACACATTGACTAGAAACCATCTTAAGACTTTAACGCTAAATTTTAAAATTCTTTCCACACGGCCGGAAATAGATGTCATGTGATGCTGTACTCTTCTCTTTATATTTAGAGGATTATGTTATATTTATTTTTCAGGTTTTTTTCGGTTGCCTTTTTCTAATTTATCTGGGAAATTTTTTAAAGGGGATATTTTTACTCACATAAATGCATAGACTAAAATAAAATATACTTTTTAAGTGCTAAAATATCTTTAGACTGGTTCTGCAAGAAATATGAATTAGAACATAGTTTCTGCGCGTAAAGATTAAATTTGGAAAACCAGTCTGCTCTCTCCTCACTAAGCATACAGATTCTATAAATAGAATTCAAGATCAACAGTAGAACCAGGTTAGCTATAAATAGAACATGATACTGTTATGAAAGTCCACGGTCAAGTGTACTCTTATATTGTAGTTACATAAAAGCCGTCTTTTCTAAATACGGTCTGTGGGATTAATGGAATGTTAATAATAACAAGAAAACAAATAATTGATTTTTTTGGGAGGTGGATATACCGAAAAAGCGTAATCCATATATGTTTAAGCTTAACGCGTAATTTAGTGAAAAAAAGCGTAATGATTTTGCCAAAAGCGTAATGGTTGTTATGTATGTAAAGTTAACATTGTTCTTTTTCTCAGATACATAGTACTACATATCAAGATCAAACTAAGAGAAATTTATTTTGGATAAAGTGCAAAGATTAAACAAAGCAACAAACACATCAAAAAAGTTAAATTTGGAATATACCTCATATGTTCTGTAATGAAATATGTCACTTTTAGGAAGCATTATCTATAACAGTACAAGAGATAATGCCAAGATTTTTTTTTTACTTAAGTTTTAGAATGTTGCATAGTTTGTGGCTCTTTATACTATTGAAAAGAATGTTTTAAAACTTAAATATGCTTAGTATGCTGTTTTGACTCATGGCGATGGGCCTCCCTAACATGCAGAGGGATTATCTACCTATTCTGATAGAGAAAAGGGGTCTTATCCTTGTACTGACTCCAAAACCTTCTCAGAGACCAGTCAGATTTTAAAAAAACACTCCCTTTACCAGGTGGCTCAATCCCATCATCAACAATGGACCCAGGTGACTGAAAGGGTACACTCCACCACCACTTCTGCCCTTCTGGATGAAATAAGGTACTAGACCTCTCTGAGGGAAGAGTGGAACTTGCTCTGTTTTATTGGAAGAGAGGGCGCTGTTCCATTCTTATGGATGGGGTAAGAATGTTAATGTAAAGTCATACCAAATGTAACCAGGAAAAACAACTGAATAGCGGTCAAGAACTACAAATTAGAGCATACAAATTCTTAAACAAGGGGTAATTCCACACAAAAAAAAATGATGCATATAAAAAGAAATTGTAAATCATGACCTAAAATACAAGGAAGGTGATTTCACTATGATGTAGAATTTATGCAGCACATAATGGATGTGAATGGAAAAGAATAAAGAACAATGCGTATTATCAAGGTATCTACAGGATGGGTCAGGGACAATCTCTTTTCTAGATTCAGCTGGTTCACCATATTGGGAGGCAGAATTCTCGTCTTAGTCAAGGAATTTTCTGCCAGGAAAAGTACCAGCTATGCAACAGCAACAGTTTTTGTATTACTGATGTTAAAATATTGAAACAATTTTTTAATCTGCAATTATCTTGTCTGAAGCCCAAAATATGTTCCCAAATACTAGTGATGGTTATGTTCCTTCCCATTATCCTTCATTCCCATTATGACAGAATTTAAAAGCAAATGTAAAGTAAAGTGAATAAGGCTGTCTCATCAAGAGGTGCACAGCATTAATCCAACAGAAGGGTTGCTCAAAAATGATGAAATCAGATTTAACCTGGATATTATAAATGCCAAACTGTTTTTAATTTCATACCACTCTATTAACTTTTAGAACCATGGTATCTCAGTATTATGAAGGGTGCATGTGTATTTGAAGTCAACATGAAAGGTCAGCTTTGGAGGAAAAAATAAATGCCCAATTGTTATTGTTGTAGGAACATCAAAAAGCTGTAGAACAAAGTATGGATTGGAAACAGCAGCTTGTCGACATAAGCAACTAGAAAACAAAGGATTTGTTCATTTTGGGGCTTCTATCAACATACACATTTATTTGTTATCTCTATGTTGACATAAACAGGACAAATTTGGAAGTAGCAATAGACCATGGGTGCAGGAATTTGCATTTTCATTGACATAGGTAGCTTGTCGACATAAGTCAATTTAAGTGGGTAGGACTGTATGTAAAATGAATGGAGCAATTGATAAGCATTATGAATAGTGGGTAATGTTGTTCTTTCCTCATATCACTTAAGACAAATATGACTATGTATCTTAAGATGCGTGTGATGTTGGGTCATTTTGTTTCTTTTCAAATTATATGCCTCCATAAAATAGCAGAGGACTTAACAATAGAAATTTGAGATGCGCATGAAAATATAGCACAGGAATTAACAATAGAAATGTGAGAGATGCAATGACAAAATAGCAAAAGGATTAACAACAGAAATGAGAGATGTGCATAATTATTTTTACTAGAACAATATCCTAACATCACAAATCTGAACAAGAAATGGTTTGAAACAAGAAGGCTCCCACCCTTCACGCACCCCATCCCCATGATGCTGACCTAAATGTAAAACTTAAACAGGCAGATTTACAAAATGGTTGAATTGACCAGGGAGCTAAAAATGGCTACCAATCATTGTTACCTGTGTTAAGGTAAGGGTTAGCAGGGACTAAGTTTCTGCCCCTCCCCTGATGAATATCATGGCCTGTGGGATGAGGCAGCATGTTCTCCTGCTGTCTGTATCCATAAGTAAACTGGTACTGAGGGATGACAGGGGTGCATGGGTGGTTGTACTGGGCCTGCTTTGTGTAGTGGCTGAAATTGGAATCAGATGCTATTAAAACTAAAATAATACTTTCATTCTCTGAACAAATTTGCATGTTCTTAAAGGTAAATACAGCATAAAGGTAAATATAGAATAAAGGTAAATACAGAATCAAAGAACCTCTGATATTAAAAGAAATTTTAAGTCAGTTTATCACAATACTTATCGACTGCATACATCAATTATTGACTATTTCTTGTTCACTGGCTTTATTTTCAGTCCTATGAAACAATCTTTCTGTCAAAATGTTTTAAATGTGAATGCTACTGCCCAACCTCCATGTCTTGAGTATTGATAAATCTGACAAACAAATACAACAAATGAAATAAAGCAAATGAAATTTACAATATTTTAATTCTATAGCAATTGCAAGTTCCCAGATTTTCATATGCATTTTGAAAAGGGGCAGGGAAAGAGGAGTTATGTACCACAACAATATATTAATATGCTATTGCATTCATGTTTTCCCTTATAAACACAATATCCATTTTTTCTAGGCTCATTTTTCTTTTCTGCCTGAATAATACAAGAAACAAAGTAATCAAAAAGTTCTGCTAGATTCCAAAGTAAATATACAAGTCTAGTTAAAGAAATACACAAAAACAGTATTTATGTGCATATAGCCCTGCCCTGTGACTTTGAACTTGGTAGAAAACTGAATGCTCAGTCATTCAATTAAATAAAGAAATCTCATTTTGGTCTAATTAAAATTGAAATTTATAACACCATAATTGACTGTGCCTTGAAACAACTATAATTTCCAGTTGGTCTGTAATGGAGGGATTTAGTTTTTCTGTAATATCTCCTTTATCTAGTTGTGATGGACTTGAGTTTAGCAGGGTTAATACCATACAATACACCTGTGACTGGAAAGGCTGGTCTTGAAGCAGACTACACATGTATTTCGGTTGTCATTCATAGTTTTTAATCATAAAGTGGAAAAAATATTAAAGTCTTTTATCTGAAATTCTCAAGAAGATGCAGGATTAATATTGTTTGTTAGGGAATATCAAATTCATTTCATTTTGGAGTGCAGTAAATTCTCCTTTGGAATGTGGAAAGTTCAATAAATGTAGTCTTGACTTCCAGTACAATTTTGCTCTGTGGATCAAATTTTGTAATTCTGATTAGCTGAAATAACTAAAACAGTACATTATTATTATTGCTATTGCTATTACTAACTACAGACATACTTTTTGTGCCATCACTTGCAGGCTCTTAACTGGAGGGACCTAGACCAATACAGTTGTAATAATGACCATCAAAATATAAAAATCATCATATGGACAGAACTATTGGTAATGAGAGATACATGACCTCTATGACTTGTACAATAAATCCAAACATTTTCTCAACAACAGAAATAAAACTGGAAAAATGGTAAAGTAGCTGGGTTGTGAGAGCCCATTTTGCCAGTTGGAAAAAGGTGTTTTGTTGTCTTGGGTATTAGCTTTGAAGCTCTTGGTTTTCTAGCAAAGCCAACTTCTTTGATTGCATTTTATTCTCAATTTTAGTGCCTTCTTATGCTATTTTTTAAAATGGACTATGTGAATCATTATTGGCATTTATTTGCTGTCATAAAGCCATCACTAGACATTGTGCATAACATGTCTTTTGCTATGTTAAATGTTTCTATTGTGACTCAATGAACTCATCCACATCATTAACTTTATTATCTCTACTTTCCAAGGAACCAAACAGCTTGCTTCGTCACACCAGACAAATCTAATAAATCAAAATCTCCAGCATCATCTACATGAGGGAACATTGTTTGTTTGCAAAAAAGTAGTCCCCCAACACATGATACTATTTTAGATGTGTTGTGCAGTATGAAGTACTGAAGTATGGAGAAATACTGCATAATTCTGACTATGCAATGATAATGGAGAAAAAAATGAGCTTATAATAAGATACATTGTTAATTCAGGTAAAAACAGCTCATCTGACATTTCACTTTTGTGACCTCCATCACAATGTGCCAGAATATGATCCTGGAATCAAATTAATTAAATTTTTATAAATTTCTAAAAGTCCATATAACAGTGATCTGGGTGCCTAAAGTTATGTTGCAGATCAGTACACCATAATTCTTAGAAATAATATGCGTCATTGCCATTTTACTTGTATTCACTCAACTCTGATTGATTTAAATTGCATCATTCACGTAAAGTGTACCTGTGTACTACCCAAATTCTTAAAAATATATTTGCATTATTCTATAAAAAATAGACTATATATGATTTATTTTTTAAATTTATTATCCCCGTAATAGGTTGACCACTGGGTCGGGGAACCATCCCAAGGTCACCTTAAAATCTAACATTTCTGATAATCTAGGGATAATAAAAATAATCAACACAAAAGGAAAACACTCTCACACACAAATACACACAAGCATATGACACGATCTAGGTGACATTGTGATATTACAGTATTTTGTTCCTGTTTAGCATAAAATCAGATACATATAGGACTATTTATGATTTAGATATATCAGAAAATTTCAAGGTAGCTAAGTGCTTGATACTGCCTATCAATCACTCGACTACCTTGGTTTCTTTTAAAAAGAGTGCTTCTATAGACAGAGTAATCAAAAGAGTAGAATTGTCCCATTGATTCAAATGAAAATGATGTATGTATGAGTAGGTCTGCTGGTTGCACTAAATGTTAAAGTTATTGCCATTGTTCCCTTGATTATAATTCTTGAGTTTAGCATGAGTCCCTTGAAGGAACTAAAGCTCTAATGTCTAACTAATGCTCTAATGTCTAACTAAAGCTCTAATGTCTAACTAAAGCTCTAATGTCTAATGTCTAACTAATCCTCTAATGTCTAACAAGAAATCAGCATAAAATAACTTCTTTTTAACTGCTGAGTGGTGCAACCATCTTTGATATTCTTAAGTGATTTAAAATTAGACACTGTGATACCCATTATTGGATTTAAGTTCAATTTTCATTTAAGGCAAACAAGATACCATCATAAGACTTTTGGTAAAAATCCCATAACTCTCTATTAAGGAGATAAGTGCAGTGACAATATTTTCAATATGTTCATTTTGGTTGTTATATTTGAGATCAGATTGGCACCATTTTCATTCAGGACCAACTAAATATAATCAGTCTTCTAGTGAAAACACCTTTCTGATATGACATTGCAACACGATTTTTAAGATGGATGCTATGGTAGCCATACTGGATGTAATATCAACACCATATTCGTTTCAGACTAACTAGACATCATAAGAAGTCCATGTTGAAATGTCCCTCTATCTAAGGGTAACAATAACAAAATTTTGATATTGGATGACCAAACAGAACTATTTTCATTTTTGACCAACAAGACATCATAATAAGTTTTTGGGTGAAAACACCCATGTGGTGGCCATATTGGATATCATTTTCATTTAGGTTCAACTACACAACATAAGATTTTTTTTTAAAAACTCCAATGTTCATATAATCATCTCATCATAATAAGAAGCAATAACAAAATTGTCATAATGGTTGCTGTGGTGGTCATATTTGATGTCTTTGCAGTACCATTTTCATTCATTAATCCAAATAAACCTTGGGATAAATGTGTGTAAAGGTTATGCCAATCCTCCAAGTAGCTCAAAAGTAGCAACAACAAACTAGTACTATGTAACATGATATGATGGAAGACAGACAATGAAAAAGCAAAAGAATAATGGAAAGTGAAAGCCACCTTGAGTTAAGCATGGGATCTATTATATATTAAAATCTTTTGGCTTGTGATAAATTCCTCTGTGATTCTAGTTTATATTAGTTATGAGATTCAACTTTTATGGTCAAATACATTTTAAAACTTTTTTATTTATTCTCAAAGCTTTTTCTTTCTGTATGCAGTGTGAACAAACATGTAAATGGCCGAGTCATTCTTGCTTTACTAAATGGGGTCAAAACAACTATTATTTGACTCCAACACAAATAGAAAATGTTTTGCAAAACTGAAGAGTGGTTATCTGCAAATATTAAAGGGCACAGAGTGAGTGGTCTTAGGTGCTGGCCTTTGCAGATCATTCACATTTCTCATCTGTTGACTTGGCACCAAGTCTTCATATGTAAGAAAGTTTGACAGAAGCTTTCTGTGGGTTGGCGAATCTTCACATTAGTTTTCCTCAGTTTATCCTCCACTGAATATACAGCAGCCATGTAAAACCTAACATGTGCTGAAAATGGCTTAAAACCCAAACCCCCTCCCAATCCCCAATCAATTTTACAATACTGAAAGCTATGTAAAAAGTATTCTTTTGAAGATGAGAGCAGTTTTTGGACCTACTTCACATAATATACTCCATATTCTTTGGACTCTATTCTCTCCCAGCCTGATGGGAGACTCTCCTTCTCCAGGGGGTGACTCCAGTGAGTTGTCTGAGTGTTGTGGTCAATATAGTACTTTCTACCCCTCACTGTCCAGTCTACTGACCACCCTAGGGGCAATGGAAACTCTTCCTGTCCTACATATCCTGACCCTGCTAAAAAAAAAAAATCACCATTAAAAATTAATCACAACAACATTACAGAAAATACTAACACTTTGAGCATAGATTAAAAATTTGACAAATTTCCTTTAAAAATAGACCAAACACATTTTTGAAGGTCATGCAGTTAAGAGACCCAGTTCAATGAATTAATTTCTGGTTGTTCTGCTTTATCCTTAAACCATGTGAAAGCAAATTTTGTAGTAAATTATGTTTCTCCGAGAATACTTACCCGATTACATTACTTTAGGGATATTAGCCTGCTACCTCGCGAATCCAGCCATACCAAAAGACGAAAATTCGTCTTTCCTGTCTGTCATATAGACAAAGGGCAATAACTCTTGCCCCTTACCTTCCCTTGCTACCCGCTAGGTGTCGCTTCTTTAGTTTTTAAGCTGAGCGGTATATAAAACACGAGGATGCTCGCATGGCGGGGTGGTTGGGAGGGTTTCTTAGTAATGTGATCAGGTAAGTATTCTCGGAGAAACATAATTTACTACAAAATTTGCTTTCTCCTTTGAATACGTTCCCCGATCACATTACTTTAGGAGAATAAGTAATAGGAGGAGGGAATGCGGAGCATCCGACCTCCACCCCGGGTATCCTCTAGGGAATGATGGTTGGATTCCCCATGTGAATGATAACCCGGTCTCCTAATTTTCAATCAGCAACACAGCCCAGGGTCACGTGATATGTGACCCCTTTATACGGTTAAGAAGATAGTTATTGAAATCTTCTTACCTACGAAAATTTATCTGGCGAATCCAGCGAAGCTAATAGGCTGTGCTGATTGTTGCACATGGGTCTGGTAGGCGTCTGGGCTGCCCAACACCGGACCTACTAGAATCAATGTTTGCCTCTGCGAGTACAAACTTGAAGATAAAACTGTAGAAGGTTGACTCTGCATGTCAGCCAACAGCTTCTATAAGGTGACTGATTTGCGAATCCTCAGAGTACGCCGAGCGTATAACCTACTTCAGCCATGAAGCAAGGGCTTGAATGGAGATATCTCATGTCCCAGCTATCACCAGAAGAAAGAGGTGCTTGTATGTGACCTGACTCACCTCTATGCATTGAAATGGTGCTAGAGTGCACAAACAGGATCTTACATGGCTGTTGATCCTGACTTATCTATAAAGAAGTGAGCTAATGACGACTCGTTGATCGCCAATGTATGGTAATCTATTTTGGACTACGAAGCCTGGCTGCGTCAAGAGGACCATCAAACCCTCTGATCGGAACGGAAGAGAGTTCGGGTCACTAGAAAGGACATGTAACTCGCTCACCCTGCATGCTGAAGCTAAGACTATCAAGAAACCCAATTTGTAAGATAGTAGCTTTAACTAATCGTGGGTTAAAGACTCAATACTGTCTGAATTGAGTCATGTTAAAACCCAGGACAGATTCCATTTGGAAACAGGGTGAGGGATATAAGTCGATTGAATTTTTTTTTTTTAAAGTGTCTAAAAGATCTGACAAATCTTTGTCATGGCTGATAGCACATGTAACAGAATGGCGGAATGTGTCTGATATCATGGAGCGGTAGCATTTGATAATAACTGGAGCCAGCTGTTTCTCCTCGAAAAGCCAGAGAAAAGTTGGCCAGTTGAGGGATTGTGACACTCAGAGGAACAATGTGAATGATATGGTACCAGTCCCTGAAAACATGCCACTTGCCCTCGTAAACCTTCAGAGTAGAGGGCCTTCTTGCTCTCGAGATTCTCTCCGCAATCAAAGATTTAAATTGTTTGTCTTGCAAGGCTGTCTGGACAAGAGCCAGGCTTGAACATAAAGACGGTCCGGACAGGGGTGGAACACCCCTGGCCGCGGTTGCTTGCGAATACTTGTGCTGACTGTAATCTTCCTGGGTAGATCTATCGCCTAGATTGAGTAGATCGGAGACCCAGGAGTTGTTCCATCTGAGAAGGGCAATCAGAACCATCTGACAGTTCTGACCCCTTAACTTCTGGATTAATTTCAGTACCAAGACCGTGGGAGGGTAGGAGAATGACCACAACCCTTCCCAGCTGATTGATCGAGCATCCACGACCCAAGCTTCTGGGTCTGGAACCTGTGAGATGAAAGGTGGACAACTTGCGATTTCACCTTGTTGCAAAAGATCAATCATCGGACGTCCCCAAAGTGTGTCAATTGGAAGAAAGTCCGATTGATGCAGTGACCATTCTGTGTGAATGACTAGATAGAGTGTCAGCCAAGACATTGAGTCTGCCAAGAATGTGTCTGAATTGTACATTGAGGTGGAGATTGTCGAACCAATGTAGAAAGTGCCAGCTCAGATTACACAGGTCTGGTGATTGGTGTCCCCTTGTTTTGAGGCAAGGCACCACCACAATGTTGTCTGACATAATGAGGGCAGTTTGTAATAAGAGTTGATCCTGCCCGAAATGAAAGGCATTGATGACAGCCGTTATTTCTGAAAGGTTGATGTGGAAAGGGGCTCGCCCCTGGCACCCACGTGCCACTGACAGTATCGAAGTCCGGCAACAGGTGGGCACCCCAACCGTAGGTACTAGTGGCGGAACATACCGTTATCCCCGCTTGGGGTATCTCCAGAGTAATCCCTGTGGACAGCCCACAGGGGTTGTGCCATTGACTCAAGAATGATCATATCTCTGGCGTGAGCATGACTGTTTTCTGGGATCGAAGGGACTTGAAAAGGGCGCATTTACGCTAGCAACGTCCTTTGTAAAGGGCGCATAAAAGGACGGCTGAGCGGGAACAAGTCTGCTGCCGCATTGAATAATCCGAGGATCTGCAACTCTCTGCGCATCCTGTCGGAAACGGACTCTACGAGTGCAATTATCTGGATGATCGCAAACTCGAGGAAGCCTTACCAGATTCAGATCGGGAGAAACTCCACACCCAGATGGACCAAAAATCCGGATTGGACAGAGATCAGACTTTATCCAGTTCACGAGAAAGCCTATATGATGTAAAGTGATATAAGATCTTTTCTGCCTTTGAGCAGAGTAGAACTTGACAGATGTTTCTGGAGGATGTCGTCCAAATATACTGCCGACGCAATAGATGAAGTCGAGCGGAACAGGGTGACGACGTAATCCATAACCTTGGTACTAGCCCAAGGGCTTAAATTGAGGCCAAAAGGTATGACATGGAACTGATAAACCGAGTCCCGACAAGCACAATAGAGAAATGTCCGCTACTCGTGGGATAGGGATGTGAAATGTGCGTCGGTCATATCTAGCCAGCTTATGATGGGGTTTAAGCGACGTGCCCTTCAGACATGCGTCACGACGTATCAGGTCTAGGTTGGCAGAAGCAGTCAGCGCATTGGCCATGGAATGGTGAGCTGCCCTGTTAAGAACCCTAGCTAACCGGGCCGTCGATTCCCAAGCATGTTCATTGCCAGCGATTCATCGCACTCACTATGTGCATAATCTTGCTCTGGTAAAGCATCCATATCGGGGTAATGCATACCAGGTGGCATAGATGACTCGATTCCGTCATCTCTGATAAAGGCATTCACTCTCCCTTGTGGATGAGCTGTTAGCCTATGGACGGCCGGCAATGCCGAATGAATTGATTGGCATATGTTTGGCCTGAATGACTGCGACGGGCCGGCTATGACCGGCACCGACCGCTCGAATGGTCGGGTTGGATCGAGAGATTCATCGCCAACATCTTTGTCATGGTAGTGATATGTAACCGGTAGTATGGATTGACAGACGGAAACATCACTAGAATCTTCGTGCAGATTGCGGTATGATAAAAGTCCCCGTGCTGGTACAGCGGTACAGTCGGACGGACTGGTATATGACTAAAATCTCCATACGGTTAGACGACCGGTGCCTGTTGGGCTGGACGGCCGGAGCCGGATGGACGGTCAGTGCCGGCAAGTGTCGGCTGGAAGCTTGGCTGGACGACCGGTGCCCTTTGGGCTGAACGGTCATTGCTGGATCGACGCCCGGTGCCGGTTAGTGCCGGCTGGAAGGTCAGCTGGATGACCGGTGCCATATGGGCTGAACGGTCATTGCCGGATGGACGCCCGGTGCCGGTTGGTACCGGCTGTAAGGTAATAATAATTACATAATGCTTATGTAGTGCGGCCAGCACTGTGCGCCCATCTACCATTCGCTCAGAGGGAATGTTGGTTCTGGTACAGCTTGCATATCTGTACAGCATACCAGGTGAGCTAGATGACGCAATTCTGTCATAATTGACACTT
The DNA here is from genome assembly GCA_029339505.1 of Unio delphinus. Classification (NCBI taxonomy): domain Eukaryota; kingdom Metazoa; phylum Mollusca; class Bivalvia; order Unionida; family Unionidae; genus Unio; species Unio delphinus. Next base: position 4,228,563 of record JAQISU010001252.1, read on the forward strand.
TCACTAAATCTCCCTTGTGGAGAAGCCGTGAACATATGGACGGCCGGCACTAACGGCTGATTGAACTGGCGAATGGTCGGCCTGAAAGTCCTGTTCTGGTAAAGCTGCCATATCTGGGTAGCGCATACCAAGTGGCATAGATAACTCAATTCCGTCACCTCTGATAATGTCACTAATTCTCCCTTGTTTTAAAATCACACTGTCACGTATTTGATGTGACGGGAGGTGTACACCGGCAATACCGACTGATTTGTCTGGTATATGGTCGGCTGGAATGTCGGCAAAGGTCCGGCTATGACCGGCACCTGCCTCTCGAATGGTCTGATTGGACGGAGATTCATCTATAACATTTCTCTCATGGTAGTGATATGTAACCAGTAGTGTAGATTGACTGACGGGTACATCACTATAATCTCCGTAAATCCGATGTACAGCCGGTGCAGGTTGATGCCGGCTGGAAGACCGGTGCCATTTGGGCTTAACGGTCGTTGCCGGATGGTCGGCCGGTGCCGGTTGATGCCGGCTGGAAGGTTGGCTGGACGACCGGTGCCATTTGGGCTGAACGGTCGTTGCCGGATAAACGGCCGTTGCAGGTTGATGCCGGCTGGAAGGTTGGCTGGACGACCGGTGCCATTTGGGCTGAACGGTCGTTGCCGGATGGACGGCCGGTGCCGGTTGATGCTGGCTGGAAGGTCGGCTGGACGACCGGTGCCATTTGGGCTGAACGGTCGTTGCCGGATGGACGGCCGGTGCCGGTTGATGCCGGCTGGACGACCGGTGCCATTTGGGCTGAACGGTCGTTGCCGGGTGGACGGCCGGTGCCTGTTGACGCAGGCTGGAAGGTAGGCTGGCCGGCCGGTGCCATTTGGGCTGAATGGCCGGTGCCTGTTGATGCAAGCTGGAAGGTCGGCTGGCCGTCCGGTGCCATTTGGGCTGAACGGACGGTGCCGGATGGACGGCTAATGCCGGTTGGTGCCTGCTGAAGTGCCGGCTGAACTGACGGTGTCGGCTGGACAGACGGCTGGACGGACGGCGAAAGTGCATATTAAAATGGATCCAATTGATCCAGCATTGACTCCATGCATCCGGACTTACAGGCCCAAAAGCCATGCACGGACCTGCGGTGAAATTTACACCCACTGGGCAGCCTAAACCATGTCAACATAATTTCCTCCATTTCCACATTGCCAACACCCATTTTGCCATTCATGCCTTTGTTGTCGACTTTGCTACTGAAACGACAAAAGAAGAGAACAAAGCACAAATTAAAAAATTCAGCATATTATTAATTCGATAATACTATAACCGTTACTAACGGAGTAGTCAAATTATTCCGTGCCATGTTAACTCTTAATGACAACACTAGTTATCACCGTGAGCGTGTTGCAATGGTTCGTTCAAGACAAAGTCTACTGAAACGAAAAAGATGATAAACAAAGCACAATAAGCAATTCAGCACGCTATTAAGTCGCTATTACCATAACCGTAACTAACGGAGGAAGCGAAATGATTTAGTGTCGCGTGAACTCGTGACTACAACACGAATTCTGCCATTAAATAGTCGCAACTGGTCGTTCAGAGACTAAGTCTACTGAAATGAAAAAGAAGATAAACAAAGCACAAATTAACAATTCAGCACGCTATTAAGTCGATATTCCATAACCGTAACTAACGGAGGAAGCGAAATGATTAAGTGTCGCGTGAACTCGTGACTACAACACGAAGTCCGCCATTAAATAGTCGCAACTTGGTTGTTCAAAGACTTTTTTGAAGTCTACTGAAATGACAAAGCAGGTAAATAAAGCACAAATTATCAATGCAGCACGTTATTAAGTCGCTAATATCGTAAACGTTACATACGGAATAAGCGAAATTATTGAGTGCTACATGTATTACATGCTAGTACCGCCATAAGCGTGCTTGACCGCGTTGCAATATGGTCCGAAGTCTAGAAAAGGTGACAAAGTCACTCAAAGTGGAAAATATTGTAAAATAATGTATACAACCTGTAGAGGAATGATTATCCAACACAGTAATTCCAAATTTAACTTCGGATGGTCAGAATTTACACTAAGATGGCTTGGATTCATTGGAGGTCTAATTGTACGTGTTTGCACAGTACAAGCGAAGCTAAAAAACTAAAGAAGCGACACCTAGCGGGTAGCAAGGGGAGGTAAGGGGCAAGAGTTATTGCCCTTTGTCTATATGACATAGACAGGAAAGACGAATTTTCGTCTTTTGGTAGGGCTGGATTCGCGAGGTAGCAGGCTAATATCCCTAAAGTAATGTGATCGGGGAACGTATTCAAAGGAGAAATGCTGATCCAATGCTGTGTGAATTGTAAACAAATTATACAAGGAAATTGGCTGGAAAATTTCTGATATTGATCCTTACCATATAAAGGCTGACACTGATTTATCCAATACACTTATGTTTCTGCTGTCGAAAAACATCAGTTACATTTTGATAAATAACTCTGATCTGCCATTTTGTAACTTGTTTGATGTTGCAATAAGAATGGCTACCTATTACACAAAATAATCAGGCTCAAATCCTAAATATATTTATTTTCAAGTGATTGATAGATACGGCTATCTCGTTAAAAAACCCAATTTCACTTGGCAGCCCTGGGTGGCCAAGTTTAAAGCACTTGCCTTTATCATCTCACCTCTGTCCTTGTGGGTTTGAGTCTTTGACTCTTGGGCTTGGCCAATTTGGTTATACGAGAAAACTTCCCATGGGTTGTTGGTTCTTACCAGGGTTTGCCTATGATGTGCTGAAACATGATGTTAAGCCCAAAACAACGACAAAACCACAATTTCACTGGTACAACTAAAAAGGTTGCTTCCTTGCTCTGGTTGTTGTTGTTGTAGGGTTTAATGCAATTTTTCAGCACATGATAGGCTATACATAGCGACCAGTATTATTGGTGGAGGAAGAACCCGGAAAAAAACCTGGAAAGAACCACCGACCCACGAGAAGCTACTGGCAAGCTTTCTCACATAACCTCATCAGCCGAATCTGAGACTCGAACACAGACAGAGCTGAGATGGCAGTGATCCGTAATGGAAAGCACTTTAGACCACTCGGCCACACGGGGCCCCTCCTTGCTCTGGATAATTATCATTAGTAATTCTCCATACTCTTGATAATTATCATTAGTAATTCCCCATCATCATCATCATCATCATCCATTTTGATTATCCAGGCCTTTTTATTAATCCTCTAACGAGGGTAGGCCTGTCTGTTTCATCATGTGAGTATTCAAAGCTTTCTTCCAGGCTCTACAGTCCTGTGGATTGATTCCGTTCAGCCCCAACGTCTTTCTGTTTCTTTTTGTCAACTCTTCCCATGTTAGCTTAGGTCTGCCTGGAGCTCGACTTCCAGTAACTTTGAAGGAATGGACCTTGGATATCCACCCTATACTACGCTCAACATGGCCCAGCCATCGCATCCTATTTGATTGGATAATGTCAGAAATGTTTCTGATGTTGAGCTGGGTGAGGAGAGACTCAAATGGGATAATTATCATTAGTAATTCCTCATACTCTGAGCATAAATATCTTAAGGTTTCAAAATTTCAGCAATATCACACTGCCTTTATCAGCAACTAATTTTGATCACATGACTTGAACATTGTAGCAATATGGAACATTCCATCATCCCCAATCAAATCAAGGCAATCACATTAGAGGACAATATATTGAAAAGGAGAGTGAAGGAGGCGATCAAAATATGACAGAGGCTAATACCAATCAGCTCAAGTAACTAATGAAAAATGTTTGAAACATGTGGTAAACATGAAATGACCTGTAATTTTCCATTCTGGATCTTGCTCTCTTTTAACTTTATTGGTTGCTCATTATTTACCTGCATTATGTTTATAATACCCATGTTTTCTTGATTACTTTTCTTTCAAAATAATAAATAATTTATTACATGACAAATTGTGTATTTGCATAAATTTACTCTTTTATCAATAATTCCTTTTATTATCAATAATTCAACCTCAAAATAAATTGAATCTTCCTTGCTGTAAATGTGACTTTAATCTTGAAAATACATTACACTAAAGGCTTTCAAAAACCTTACATTGCAACCCTGCCAACTATCATAAATGTTTAATGTTTTCATTGCTATATCCACTGTCTTAAAATAAAATTGCCATCTTAGAGTTTATTTCCCCACTGTATGGATAACCTAAAAGAAAAATTGAAGGCATAAATTAAGTTTGTTTTCCAACATAAAGACATGCTTGGAGTAAGGGGTGCACAGAGTCAACATCGGACAAAAAAATCTGCATGTCTGGAAAACATAAACCATGACAATTGTGCTGTAATATGTCATCTGCAATCAGCAAATGGCATATAATATTGAACTGATCTAGGAAATTGTATAGCTGACAGAAACACTTATGTGATTTTCTGCTATAAACATGAGAATAACCTGATGTAGTTGTCACAGCTGCATCAATGTCTTGTTGTTGGGGTTGAAGGTTGGTTTGATTCGAGACTGTGGTTGTATTTTGCTGGGCATAGTGATTGCGGATTTCCTGGTGGTATTGCTGGATCTGGTAATTGTCATCCGACTGGTTTAAATAGTCACTGTTTATATGCTTAGAACTAAGACCTTCATCTGTAAAGTAAAATCATTGATTACATTAATTGTCTTATGTCTGCATTAGTATAAAGCTGATAGAGAAATACATTTCCGAAGAAAATAAAAAATTTGTTTTTTTTTTAAATCACAAAGATGCATAATTTTATTTTGCAATTAATATATTATATTTGCCTCAAAGTTTATCAAAGTTTTAAAAAAAATAAAGTGAAAACCTAAATAATTAAGTCTGTCACTGCTACACAACTGGTTCAAATGTGAGTCTTTTATTTACAAGTGGTAAAAATCTGAAAACACTTAAGGTTATAAAAAACCACACCATTATCAAATTTAAATTTCTCTCCTTCTCCATGCTTTCAATGCCTGAACTATAAGACTAAAGATCAAGTCATTGCAACCAAGAGGACCACAAAGGCTTGATATTATTGCTAACCTGGCTAAAGTAACTTAACAGCTGACCATTTACTAAGCAAGCTTAAGTGGTATTGCAAGAACACAACCGAATTAAATACAAAACTTTATGCCAATCTGATCTTTCTGTTCTGTTACAAATTCTTTGTAAAGTAGGAACTAATAAGCTCATAACTGAAGTCATCCATGATCTTGATTATAATAAACCCAGCTGATTAAGAAAATGGCTTCAAGAGGGTTTCAGACAATCAGATGTTGTAGGTTTTAATGTTTTACATGGAGGCCATTACATCTGGTGAAGGAAGAACCCTGGAAGACCCAGGGAAGAATCACTTACAAGAAACTACTGACAATCTTTCTCATATACCAACAATAACCAAGCCTGAGACTTGAACCAATGCAAATAGAGGTGAGATGGCAGTGATTTGTAATAGTGAGTGCTTTAGACCACTTGGGGCCTCTCAGACAATCAAATGTAAGATCACCTCATTAATGTCCATGGATCCAACTTACTTCTGAAACTGCCTAAGATCTTGATGATACAACCCATATTCCATATTTGGATCAAATGCATTTCTGAGTGGTATTATATATGGTAAATCAAAACCAAAATCACCACTAAAATATGCATGGATTTCATTCAGGATTGACACTGTCCAAACTCTTCATGATGGAAGCATACATTCCATATTTGCCAAAAAATCAGCCAATCAGAAATATGATTTCTAGAGAAGTAGCGAGATCAGCCAATCAGATGCAAGATTACATTATATATCGTCATATATAATGCTTAATGTCAAATTCATCTAAGATATTACTGATATAAGCATATCACTGTGTTCATAAACTAAATGAAGTATACAAATTCAAGTAATGACCTGAAACTTCAACCCAAGGCCAAAAGATCTGGTTTTCACAAAAGTTCAGATTAGTTGGTAGTAAGTTTTGCACCATTTTCATTCAGAACCAGCTACATAATGCTGTAGTGCTGTGGCAAAAACTCAATGACAGCCATTCTAGACATATAGCCTTATAAAGATTTTCTGGGAGACTGGATAAGAAAAAAAAAACTTCATATAGGTGTTTGTTTTTCTTTAAATGACCTTCTGTTCAGGAAAGTAAATGCTATGAGATTTGTCTAAATTTGGGAAACAGAATTGGCATCATATTCATTTAGGACCAACTACAAATAGACATTTAGTGAAAACTGCAAGCCAATACAATGGTCACTTATGAGGAATAATGATAGCAAATTTGTCAAGACAGCCAATATGTTGTTGCCCAGCACAATTTTTATTTAGTACAAACTATATATCACAAGAAGTCTTTAGTGAAATTCATGTCTATATGACCATCTGTGGAGAAGAAGTAGCTATAACAAGATTTTCAAGATGGCTATCATGACAGCCATTTTGACAATCTTATCTGCACCTATCATTTAGGACCCACTAAATGTCATGTCTTTTAGAGGAAACTGTAGTGCTATAAATCCATTCAGATGAGTAGCTATAATTAGATTTTCAATGTTCCACCATCAAACTGGAGGTCTAATCAGCACCATTTCCATTTAGAACTGACAAGATATTAATGTCTTTTATTGAAAATTTCAAGTCACTACAACTATCTGATCTGTAGAAACAGTAATGTGATTTTCAAAATGAACCTACGGTCTAATCATCACCACTTTCATTTACAACCAACTACAAAATCTTTCTCAAACGAACCAAAACTACTGCCATCTGCTTTGAAGTAGCAGCTATAAAAAATTTCATGATGGCCACCATATTGACTAGACTGGTTGTAAAATTTATTTTAGGATTTTAGGACCAACATCCGATAATAAGAAGCATTTTAGTGAAAACCCTATGTCACCATGACTGTTGATTCTGAAGAAGGAACAGTAAGATTTTCAAGATTTCCACCATGGATTTCAAATTAGAGGTCTGATCAGCAACATTTTCATTTAGGATCATCTTTTATATAATTTATTGAAAATACCATTTCACTACACAATATGCTGGAGGGTTAAATTCAGGACATAGTGGACTTAATTCCTAATGTTAATGTGGTCAAGTAATGTATATGACTTAGAAACAAATGTCCTCTGGAAAGACATCTGATCTGCAATCCATGTATACTTTTTGCCCACATAGTTGGAATCACACAATCTTTACCAGACAATAATAATGCTGACACAAATGTGATACCTACGTTAAGCTCCATTTGTCATAGATAAGACCATGTAATAAATAAAAGATACAGGTAAAACAAAACAAAGCTAACCCTCTTGGACAGCACCGTAATTATTTAGTCTGTTGCTTTGTGTCTGATAATCCTGTTGGTACACTGATGGATGGCTTCCACTGCTACTCTGATACCCAGAACTGGAGGGATTCCTATTCTGATTACTTCCATATGAACCAACAGAGCTTGTGGATCCAGTTGAAATATAGGAGCTCTCTGTAGATGTGTTTGTAACATTAGTTTGAGTCACATATCCTCTCTCAGAATAGCCTCTTCCATCCAAGTTAACATTTTTCATTCCTTGGGAAATGTATGCCAAAGAATTATGAGCATTTGGAGACAGGTAGGGATGAGAAACAGCTAGAGTGTTCTGTGCATGGGAATGGGGTGCGAATGTTTGTCTCCCTGGCAACCTGTTTGGCAAGGCACCAACCTGTGTTACATTGGGAACAAGGTTTAATGGTGGAGGGCGACTGACAAAGGCAATGTTGCTGGTACTTGGTTGAGGAACATATGAGGCTGGGGTTTTTCCTGTCTTGCGCTGTACAGTGGGCTGCCTAACTGGCTGATGATATGCTGAAAGGGATATATCCAGTACATATTCAAAAAGTTTAAGCGTAATTTTAATTAATGTAACAAAGATGAAAAAGATAGCCTACCAAGGCTTGACTACATGATCACACATCATAGATACTTTTTTATATTTTAAAAGTGATGCATCAATGCTGTATGGATGTAATATGATGTCCCTTAGGTATCAATTTTCAACTAACTTTCAGATCAAATATAAGCTAAATTTCAAAAATTTAACCATGATTTATCTTTAATTGACTGGTAAGAGTTCTCAGAAATATGGCATTGTTGAGTGTGTAGACTGACCCATTATATACAAACTCTATATTAAAAAGTATTTTATGTAGGTACTAATATGACATTGTTGAGTTTGTAGACTATTTACTTTTGGTCAAGGTATGCTGTCTTGAAGTAAACTTAATAAGCAGAAACCATTATGTTCTTATTAGACTCACCATAGCTGCACTCCTCTGACCTTCTGACACCAGAATCTAAAGGTTTCCTTATTAGTCTAAGAACAAGTCATCTGCAAAGTTTGGTTTAACAACCATTCTACAAAACAGTTATTCTACAAAATTCTTTTTACTTTGCAACACAATGATCTTGTGCATCTGACATCAAATCAACAGACATATCCTATTGCTTGAGTGCAGGCCCTACACAAACTTTGGTTAAGGTACGTGGTCTTGAATTTAAGATATTATGCAAGAAACTGTATTCTTCTTTCAGTCACAGTGGCCTTTCAACCCCAAAACTGATAGGATTCATCTTTGCCCCAAATGCAAGTCATGCACATATTTTTTTTTTATCCAATAATTGCTTTATAACTTCTTCTGTGTGGCAATGATAATCCAGCAATGATAATCCAGTAATATTCTTTCATTTTCAGAATTTAATTAAAGAGTCAGCAATAATTTGCAAAGCAAACTAACTCTTTTCCCTTTATCTTTATATTTAAAATAATTAGGTTAACATTTTTGTCATTTGCCACCATGTTGCTTATGTAATTTTGGCAAACATATTTCATTCAGGGATGGGACAATGTACCATATCTACACGAGTGTCTTTTTCCTGTATTAAAAGCCAAGTCAAATAGTCTTAACATAGTATTTTCTTGCTTTTCAGCAACATATCAATTTAATAATTGACTGCGGCTATATTTCAATTTACACAATTTCTTCTGAATATTCGCATATCAACTTGAAGAAGCAAGTGAAATTCCAAGCACATGTAGCTCAATAATAAACTTATTACTTTACGGAGGTTTTAGGCTGATTATTAGTAAAGGTAAACAAGTTTACTTCACATTTCATCCTGTAACAGTTAGGAAATGAGGTCTTCTATCCACATATCTGAAACTGATATTCAATAGGAATCTATTAATGCAGTTAGCATACTTCTATATAAACAAAGAAATACAATAAATTAGATGCATCAAATTATGGAAAAATTTAATATTTTCCAAAAGTGCATCGATTATTTTATTTTGTTTCCATGCTATTTGGTGCTAAAGTTAAGATATATAAAATGATGAAAACTATAACGAGAAATTTACAAGCCTCAGGATGGCAGACTACTGCTAATTTCAATCCCTGCTTCTCTTGACTTTCTATAACATCAGCTTCTTCTGATTGGAAAAAGGAGTCAATTTACTTAAATTTTTTAATTCAATGGGGACCCTTATAAAAACTAAAACTAAAATTAGTTATATCAAAATATGCATACTTATCAACTGTAAAAGTTCTAAACAAGCAAAACTTAAACACTTTAAACATGTATAACTTACGCCGCAAAATTGGCGGTGTGTCTCTTTTGACATACTTTCCAGCAATTCCATCATTGAGACCAGAGTCTTTCTTCTTTGATAACATGATAAATTGGATTGCTTAACATTGCTTCCTGGAACCAATCAATAACATCTTGGCTACAATTGCTAACTGTAAATAAAGAGAACATTAAATAATCTGATGAGTAAAACATTTTCTCTGACTCAGTCCAGAATTACCTGTCTGAACTTTTGTACATATTTTAATCATTCTTTTTGGTGTGTACAAAAGACTGTTGATTATAATCTTCAAATGGTAGTTACATACAATTAATTACCAATTTGTAATAAATAATTTTTTTTTTCTGTACAGATGGCATGAAAAAAGTGTTAATTTTTATGGCTTAATGATGTACAAAATATTCATGGATAAAAAATAAACATGAAGGAACATTTTGTACAACTTCAGTCCAGATTATTAGACAAAAATGATGACATCACCAAAATATTTTCTTGTTGTATATACCAATTTAAGAATTTCAATTAGGAACTGAACTTAGCATTTTACAGGATTCATGAGATCGTGTAGCTTAAAAGTGAATTACACATAGCGTGAACAAATGTAGAAAAGGAACAGTAACTCATGCACAGCATGTAATGGGTTTCAAGCTTCATGACTCCTGTAAAATATGAAGTTCAATTCTTTCAACTGCAAATAATTATAAAATAGAGAAAAAAAACTCAGAAAATGAATAAAAGAAATATAATTTCAACCAAATGTTTACAAATCCTGTCAAAGCACACAACAACAGTGCATTAAAACATAAATAGTTCCTTTCTGTTACTATGACTCTTTTATGAACTATTAACTTCCTACTTTACAGCTTAAATGACTGTTAGAATGACTTTGTAAAAATCATAATTATGACTTTCCTATTCCAATGCAAGTGTGATATATAGTATAAAAAGTTCATGTCCTGTAGGTGCAAATATTTGACAAGTTTGCCTGGTATCAAGGTTGTTGGATCAATTTATCTGTGGAAGAAAAAATATGCCTGAAGAAAGTGGAAGCATTCCCTCCAATCTGTTGGGGTGGTCTGGTCATGCCAGAGCCATGATCAGCTTCGTTATCCTTAAAGTTCATCAGAAGGGAAAAGTTATAGTTAATGCACTAGCTGAGCTGATCACTGGACTATATGCTAGTGACTGATCTTTGATTCATCAAAGCTATAGTCTATAGTGTTGTTTCAAATTTGACTAAAATCATTCCATCTCATCTGATTCATTAAACTGCCAGATTAAAAAGGGAAATTTTTTATGGTATACGTTAAATGATTCACAGATAATCCACCATTAAATAGAAATAACTACATACCTAATGGTTGCACAAATAACATGCTAACTATCAGAAATAAACATAGATTGTAGTATGTTCATAAGCCCATGCCTATGTGAGCCCATTACTTTGGACATAACACTGCATGTACAATCTAACAGATGAATGAGTTAACCTGCTGTATAGTCGTCTTTACAGGTATAGTCAGTGTTTCTGTTACTTATGCTGTAAATTAAAGATCATAATCAATATAAGTGCACATAACAATATACTGAGTTTTTAACCCAACTGGAAAGTATACTATATAATTTTCCAACTCAACCCAAGAAAAACACAGTCTACCTATTGAAAATCATTGATACCACCAAGAAGGGATGTACTTATGACTCTACTAAATGATACCCTAAGTATGTTGTGTGTAAGTTTCCAAATAATCTTTGTTCCACAATTAAGGACCTTCTTCAAAAAGACAATCGAGTGAACTAACAATGATACCAGTGAAACTGAATCCACTTGTCCAACAGAGGTAATGACATGCTCCTTAGGAATATAGAACGGTACACATGACTTACAAAAAGGGTTAGGCATGAGTTAGAAAACTGCTTGTATTGTGGAGAGCACAGTCATGTAACACAGCATTGTCTGCATGGAAAACAGATTTGTTGCCATCTTTGTAATGAACTAGGCCATCAGCAAAAGTTGTGCACACACCAATATGTACAAGGCAATGATGTACAGACCTATGCAAAACATATCCAGCAACAAAATGAGTTAGAATATGTGTATACTTTTCAATGTAATAATAATAATTTTATAAACAGGTTTCAGGCACAATCTGATTTATGTACAAAGTGCAACTTGTTAACATGTAAACAACTATGTGATACTGTTCAAGTTACTTCTCCCTCTGAATCTTCTCCAGTGACTAATATATCAATTTCTTTTTGTAGGTATGTAAATCAGTCACATATTGAACATTCTCATGCATCCACTACATGTGGTCATGGTACAACAGATGGATCTTGTATGTTATCTTCTTAATGTATTTATGTAAATATTTAAGGTGATGAAAAGAAATCTGTCTAGTCTAAAAACAATATATTGCATATTAGATTGTCTAAAAATCAATCATTTGATCAAAAATTGTCATGTTTATGGCTTCCTCAAAAGAGATCTGCAAGTTATCAATCTCAATATTCAACACATCCTTTCTAAACTTAATGAAATAAAGTTAATATTACAGCAAACTAGACCAATCAATGATTTGGGTCTATGTGAAACCTTTCTTTTTGATGATACTGATGATTTGGTTCGCCAAATACAGGGGTTCAACTATGAAAAAAAAGATAGAGACTCCATTGGTGGTGGGGGTATTCTTCTCTATGTAGACAGTTCCATTAGTTATAACAGACATATTGATCTAGAGACTATTCAGGAAGAGACTATCTGGATCGAAGTAACCACTGCCCAATCAAAGTCAATACTCTTATGTTCAGTTTACAGGCCACCTAATTCCACAGCTGATTGGATTGATAGATTTGAGGTACAAATTTGAAAGCATTACTAAAGGAAAATTTAGAAACTATCATACTGTATTAGGTGATTTCAACATCGACTACATGGAAATTCCACCATTAACATGAATAAGTAACTTTGAAACTTACAACTTTACTCAATTAATCAACACCCCAACTAGAGAACAGATAAAAGTGCTCATTGATCATGTCTATACTAACAAACCTTGAAACATAGAAATAAATGTGCCAGTGTATGCACTGAGTGACCACTACCCAGTCTGTATAACTAGACATGTTCTGAAATCATCTACATATGGTCAACACACTGAAATACAATACAGGGACTTTAAACATTCTGATGAGGAAATGTTCTTAAATGATTTAGTTTGCAAACCTTCCAATCAGTCTGCAATATAGCTGATGTCAACACTGCCTTAGACAAATGGTATCGGATGTTTAATGCAGTCTTAGACAAGAATGCCCCAAATTAAAACAAAAAGGGACAACAAATTACACCCAAGTGTATTACCCCCAAGGTACCTAAGAGATAATTTCCACAAGAAAAAAAAACATGAAAAGTTATAGAGAATGGAGGAATAAAACTAAGCACCTGATAGATAAGACAAAAGAGAACTACATGTACTATAAACAGGCTATTGATGAAAGTATAAGCACCAAGGCATCGTGGAAGCATCTAAAAGAGCGGAACCCACCCAAGAACATTCGTCTTCACCCAAGACTTAAGCAAGATGATGATATAGCAACATCTGTACAAGACATTGTGGAAATGTTCAACAACTTCTTCATAAGCATCTCAAGTAACAGTATTCAGAACCAGACTAACATCCCAATTGAACTTGATGCTCTTTGTTATTTATAAGAACTAAAATTCCTGATGATAATTATTTTTCAAAAGCTAATGTCAGCAAAGCTGTTATTTTTGGTATGCTAACTAAGGTTAATATTAATAAATTCTCTGGATTGGATGGTATTGGTCCACAAATTCTTAAAATTGCTACACCAGTAATAGCAAAGTCACTAACACATATCATAAACTTAAGTATAATGAGTGATAATTTTCCAGAAACACTGAAATGTGCAAAGGTTACACCTCAAGGCTCAGTTTTGGGCCCTCTCTTTTTAATCTATATCAATGATCAACTATTAATTAATGAATCCACAAATACAGGTTTGTTTGCCAACGATGCAACCTTGTACACATCTAGTTCTGATACTGAAGTTACAAGATTAGACCTTATTAGAGTCCAAAACTAGGCACAACAAAATAGGATGGTAATTAATGAAGGTAAAATAAAATGTAAGATTTTGGGGACATCACAAAAGCTACACGTCATGGAAACAAGAACTCTCTCATGCTATAAATGATTATACATTAGAAAATATCAAACACGAAAGGCTTGTAGGTGTCTCCGTAGATAATAGTTTATTATGGATAAGCTTTGTAAAATACTATCATTGAAAATTTCCCTACTCAGCAGAATCAAGAAATATTTACCAATGGAAATTCACAATCAATACTACAAGTCATATATTCATCCAGCAAAGGATTAGTGTTCAAATGTATTGGGAAACTGCTAATTCTGAGCTTGACAGGATTTAAAAACTTCAGAAACGAGCGTTATGCGTAATTTTAGATGCATCTAATGATCATCACTCAAAAGCATTATTTACAGAACTAAAATGGTTCACAATATATGACAGGATAGATTTTCACAAGTTAGTTCTTTTTTATAAATGTCTACATGGAACAGCACCAAAGTGTCTTCAAGACTTTTTCAGGTCTTTTCAACACAATACCATTTGAGATCAATATAACATGGAAACCTTCGATTACCAAAACCAAGAACAGAGCAATTTTATAAGAGCTTCTAATACTCTGGTACAGTTCTGTCCACGCAAAATCTGCTGAAAATATTTGAGTATTTAAGAAGAGATACCATGAGCTTGTATGTGTTTATAATAGATAATGGAATTCAGTATTTTAATAATAAACATGTTAAAATAAACAGTAATTATTGCTGTGAATAAAGCATTATTATTATTATTATTATTATTATTATTATTATATAATAAGATATCCTGATTGGGGGGGGGGGTATATTTTTTTTTTCGTTTTAGATAAAGATTATTAAGAAAAAGATTGTGAAACCATGACAGTGTGGTGCTTCAGTTATTATATAACCTGTATGTTTGAAATACTCCCTCTGTTATGTTAAAGCTTCGTCTTTTTTACATTTTCGATGCTCGTTTGATTCTCAGGTGAGTAATAAAACCGGATTTTTGACATACAGGAAATGCCTCGATTGGTGGGTCATGAACCGCGGAAACGTCATCAATTTATGAGTAATTAGAAAGGAAGTGATGTTTAACGCATAGTGCAGGTCATGTTTTCCATAGCAACTTCACGAGCAGCATTGTAGTGCAAACTAGCAACAAACGTAAGACTATGTGTCCTATCTGATGGAATAAGTTCATCATACTACGGATATTTTATTCATATGGTATAACTAAAACAAATCATAGCAGAATTGTTTGGAATTTCATCATCTGACTGCTGAAGTTAACAGAAAACTATCAAAATGAGTTCACCGGGACCAGAGATTAACATCAATCCAAAAGAACAAGATTTCACCAATGCAAAATCATATCTTTTGACCACTAGCCTGGAGACAGGAATAAATTTGTAAGTATAATTGACAAATTTATCTTATAATTAAGCCAGTGTCATTTATAAAAAAAAATCATCGGCATTCTGTACTGTGTTATAATTAATTATCTGCTACCCATGGCCCTAAAATGTAAGCCGTCACTCCAAATCTTTATTAAGGGGTAGTGTGGGGTTGACGTTTTACCGTCAAGTGGTGACGAGTTAGGTGTTGCAAAATGAATTATACACGCAACTAAAGGCTAAATTGTCATGAATAGTGCACATACTTGTCAGTAGTCTGACAATGTCAGACATCAACCATGGTATTTATGGTTGTGCCTAATTGTTGAGTATCCCTTGCAGTAAGCTAAGTGCATATTTTGTGCTATGAACTTCTGTTTGATATATGCTTATGTTCGTTACATAGCAATTATATAATGTATGTTTATTTTCTCATCAGTTGCATGCACCTGTTTAAGAAAAGCCCATTACTGAAGTAATGAACAAACTCAGAAATCATAATTACATTGAAGAAAACAAATTGAAGTTAATTTTAGATTACAATAAGTTGCAGAATTACTTCATTTCTGATGCCAAAAAATAGGTCACTGTTGCAGATTGTCAACTTTGTGAAGAAAATAAGATAAGACAAGACTTGAAAAAGGATAGGAATCAAGTTCTTTTGGTGACAAAGATAACTCTTCACATAATGTCCACTGAGTGATTTGTGATTTATAACTTAAAATATAAGAGTAACTGGATGCTAACTAGTACTACTTATTAATAAAATAAAAATCTTTTACAACTTTGACATCCCAATGCATTTGTAGAATCTTTAATTCCAATAATTTGTAAACCAGAAATCATCCCATAAAGGAAGCTGCCAAAAAGCATGGTAAAGATTGTCATAATTAAAAAATGCATGCATTAAAGATAATTAACCATCACTAAAATATATGGATCGAATGGTTCATACTAGCATGCCAAAATGCAATGGAAATATTTAAGAAAAGCATACAATTCTTGAGCAAAAATATTGTGTTTTAAAGTTCATTTGAGCCTCTAATTCATAAGCTTGTTGAGTTGGACATATAAATGGTTTGGATGATTTGGAAATTTTGCTGTTGCTGTATAATAAAGTATATTTTAGATTACATGACTGCTTGATTCAAGTAAATTTCATCTTTATTTCTTCATCAAATCCCTCTTACCAATATATGAAAAGGTTACCCACTACTTCATATGGAATAAAGAATTTTCCCTCTAAGATTTCAGTTCTTGAAATAATCCCTGGTAACAATCTTATTTTTAAGAAAAAGTAGTATATGATGTCCTATATAAAAAGAGCTATAACCATTGAAAACTGCTGATTTTGGGCTTTAGTTATTCAATTTTGTATTTGAGGATCTTTGAATATATAAGACTTGTGTGCTTAAAGAAATTTTTATTTTAGTAAATTTTATTAAGATAAACCTCATCAGAATTATGCACCTAGATGTCATAAGCAATGTTTGATGTAATAGTAATGTTTGATGTAAGAGCAATGTTTGATGCTGAATTGAACAGAAAACTTGAAGTATAACAAGACACCAGACCTGCATAGTAAAGATTTTCAAGACATTCATGATATTCTTTGCTGGTTTAAGAATCTACTTCCTTTCAACAAAGCATGCTGGAATGGAGATATGAGTACTTAGGAGAGATATTTTTATGGAAGTTTTAACCAGAAAGAGGAATGTGCACTTATAATGGTTATATAAAAGTATTGCATCAGATATGGTAAATATGGAGTGAAGTTTTTTTACTTGAAAACTCTTACTTGTGCTTTATAATATTGAATTCCTTTTATTTATTATAGGTATGATCATCTGTCTAAAGTCTTGACAAAGATCTTGGATGAAAGGCCAAATAATGTTGTTGATGTATTTGAGGATATCAGCAAGGACACAAAGAGATCAAAATTTACATCACAAGTGGACACTGTTCAAGATAAGATTGATCAATCCACAGAAGTAGCTCTTGCACAAATTCAGAAGAAATTGTTCTCTGTAAGAAAACATTGATTACTATTCACTAATATCAAGTGAAAAGAAATAGTTCACAATGACAGAAAACTTAAATCTGATACTTGATGTGTTTCTTATGTTCAGCTGTACATTTCTACCAAACCAATTCTATTACATTTCACTTTAGCTCATCAAAGATAATTTGCAACAAGATTAGTATAAATCTTTAATTACATACTTGCATTTCATGCATGTGTTGAAATTGTAATTCCATAGTAATCATATTAGATTATAAACTTTTGTTTGTTACAAATGTAATTTTTTTTTCCTTTTTAAGTTGTATTCTTTATTTTAACAAGTCTTATGATTTAAAGTTACTTGATACGAAACAGAATTACAAAACTTTAGACCATTATCACTAATTTTATTCCAGCTCATAAATTGATAAATAGAATTTAATTGGGCTTTTACTTTTCAATTTTTTTTAAAAACACTTTTTGTATCCTTCCATAATGTGTAGATTATTAAAATGCTAAAACATTTTCAAAGATAATGTATTCATGACAAGAAGGAAATAAAATTTGTTCAGTTCATCTATTTTTGGGAAACTGAACTTATTTGTCAGGATTTCTTTTGTTTCTCATATCGCTGTAAAATGACACATTTATTTTATACTTAATATATTTGATGTGCTGACATTTTTGTAAATTTAAACATTGGGTACGTTTTCTGACTTTTTGTACAACCTTCCCAATTTTGATGGCCATCATTTGTGTTGCAAAAACTCTTCATACTCAAAAAATTCAAGCTTTTACAATTATTCTTTAAGGAAGAAAAATGGCAAATCTCAAAACTGTTTCAGACACATTAGATTTCAAACACTATTATTGCAAAACTAATCCCTTGACACTTATAATTATAATATAAACAGTACTTACTGTAGTGGTAAAAATGTAATGTACTTATTTTAATTATTCAGAAAGGTGAAGGTGAGGAAGCAGAACCTGAACAAGATGAAGATGTGGAAACTCCACTGCCAAATTTGATGGAACTGTGTTTCTTCTTTGAGCAAGCTGGGATAGGCCTAAATCGTGAGGAGATCATTCGAATATGGCTGGCACTCAAGAACCTTGTAGACACTCATCCCCTTCAACATGTCAGATTCTGGGGGAAGATTTTTGGCACAGATCAGAACTACTATGTTGCTGAGGTAGAGTACAGAGATAACGAGGAAGAAGAAGCTGAGGAGGATGAAGAGGTGAGTGGATCCAAAGAGAATATGGTGACATACAGTTATGGATATTGTCCTTATTCACAAGATATCATGAAGTGATCATACAAGTTTCTGCAATGAAGACTAGACAGAATCCATAGGTTTTTTTTTAAAGTGCAATTTACTTTAAATTATAATACTATGTTTTGTAGGTGTGGTGGGTGAATGGAAATACTAGTACATTACAATAAGTTAGATATAATTTAATTGTAAATTTTGTAATTGCAACATATTTATAATAATAATATGTGGCAAATTGGCAATGGCTCCAAAAAGTGAACAGTATATGCTTGTAAAAAAAAATAATGCACAGTAACTGCTGTCAGAGTTTATCATATTTAATTATTGTAGCCTGAGGAACACCAGGAAGAAGAGACAGAGAAGGACGGAGAAGAAGGAGAAGAGGAGGGTGAGCACAATATTAAATTTCTATTCACACTGCATCTATTTCACAAATGTCGTCTTACAGTTTAAATTTAGAAAGAATGTTGTTGAACACTCTAGCTTTTGTGAACTTTTCATGTTGGGATTTAGTTAAGCCACATCTTGCTGACATTCTTCAGATTATCATTCTGTTTAGTAAACACTTCATTAAATTATATGCAACTTCATGACATACAATTTTAGTTCACTGTTTTCATGCAGTTTATGATATACAATTTTAGTCCACTTTTTTCATGCAGCTTATGATATACAATTTTAGTCCATTGTTTTCATGCAGCTAATGATACACAATTTTAGTCCACTATTTTCATGCAGCAAATGACATAATTTTGTTATGCTTTTTTCATGCAGTTTATCATATATAATGTTAGTGGTTTATGAAAGCGTAATATATCACATGTTTTATCAATAAAATGATGTTTAATGTTCAGAAATTAATTTGGAATTGTAAAAAATTCACAATGTTTAATAAGAAATCATACTAAGAAACATATTTTCTCAATTAATAATACAATATATGACAAAATATTTATCAATGAAAATGTTTCCAAATGCCATCTGGTGGCAAGACTGAGAATTAAACACCAATTTTAACAAATGTACAGTAAGTAGTACTATTACTAATAATGTACAGGTGCTCATAAATGTTCGTATCTTTTATCTTTACTCTTCCTTTTGGGTTGATTTATTTATTATCATTATTTAGCATTCTTCGACAGTCAGCTGTCATGTGCCAAGGTGCTTATTAATGCAGTTAAACCCAATTGTTATACAATGTATAAATGACATGGTGTTGTACTCTGCTATTGTCATGTGCTTTCAGCAAAGAAAGTAAAGTATTATGGTGAAAATAATTCTGATTGCAACAGTTAAATTCACTGTCTTAAGGAATTAACTAGTACAAAATATTGATGGGTTGGCTTAAATTTGCTTCTTAACACATTAGTAGAAGTTGATGTATTAGGATGTATTCAGAAATAGTTCCCAAAATGTGTTTACTACTCGCATTTCATGCAAAACAGCACCCCAAAAAACCCAGGGGTTAATGTGTTAAGATATAAAATCCAGTAATAATACAATTTTGACTATATACATTTTGTGTAGGGTAAAAGAAATTATAATTCCCATGTATCAATGAAAGTTACAAAAACAAAAACCTCAACCTTGTACTAACTGTTGTAGATATTACTACACTAAGTTTCATATATTTGCCCTTCATTTTTCAAACTGTGGATGCACCAAGACAATATTACTTATGTAAGATATTAACTTCTATGCAGTTTACCCCTAAAATCAGCAAAAGTTATGTTGCATTTTTTTGGAAGTGATTGAATTAGAATGAGATGACAAGTATTTCTAGTGCAAATGACCTTGCCGGGACTGGCTGAATCACACCTGTTCACTTTTTCATCCTACACAAAAGCCAAGAGGCTTAACTCAGTAAATACTATATTTTCTGTTTACCCTTTAATGTTGCTTTTGATTGAATTCAAATAACATTTTTTTTTACTGGTTAGCTAAATTCTAGGAAAAATAAGAGATATATAATGATTTTCTGAGATACAACAAAAGGATGCAATAAATACAAGCAAAACCATATACAGTAACGTGATGCTCTGGGTCCAATGAATAACATCATGATATAAGTGGGATTGTGTTAACTAATTTTTCAAACATTTCCCATTAGAAAATGTGCATTGAAATTTCAGATGTCATCAGTTTTAACTAACCTCTTGATCATATAATCTGCTAGGGATATGAATAATTAGCTTTTCCGTGAGCATGTATTTAGGATGTTAAAAACAGAGGTCACCTTAACTTAAATAATGGTAGCCATGTTGCCATCATGTTATAAAAAGAATCACATTAAAACAGGTTTTACCCGTATTTTATTGGCCCAACTAGTGTAGTGATACCATAGCATTAGCCAAAACTCAAGTCTCACTTGTTATTCTATGCTCATGCTTATGTTGCCTATTGAGGGAGTAGTATACTTGTAATTTTTATTTGGTTGCAAATTGTTTTGAGAAATTCTTTCCAAATGTATGCATTGTATGATACTGTTGTATGTTGTAGAACAAGAGGAGGATGATACACCTAAGCCAGACTTTAAGCCCCCACCTACCATTCCAAAAGAGGGGCCAAAGCAGGGAACCAACAAGAAAACATACTTTGTATGCAACGATCGTAAGTTTATTTTCAGTAAATTTGTAAAAATTTCGCAAAAGTCATAATTTCACATTTAACAAGAATATACAATTTAGAAAACATTAGTGGCATCCTAAAAGGCATTTCTTTTTCCATGATTTGTCATTAATTTGCAGAATTTACAGAATTCCTGAACAATGTAATGTACTGTAAAATACCTTTTACATTACTTTTTGTTTTTACAATACAAATGTGTGAGAAAATGTTTTGTTTCTGTCTCTAAGACTTCAGTGCTTGGGATAATATAATCTTTAAATTAGAGGATTAAAGTTAAATTAGTTTTATAATTAGTTTTTTAAAATCAGTTGTGTATTACAAGACTGAAAAAGTGAGTTACATCTGAAAGAGAAATGATTGATCATTTCAAGAGTTTTTCATGAAATTTCTTGTCCTGTACATTTAGAAACAACTTGTTGATAACACTATAATCTTTTAATTTGAAAAATGTGCTAAAGTGTATAGATAAATGTTTTTCTTGTCCTCCTAGGCAGGATGAAAAATGAACAAAAAGCATGAATGTCCACCATACATAAATGCTGGTTATTTATTTCAGCTGGCAAACCATGGGTAAAACTGCCAACAGTAACTCCATCACAGATCCAGCTGGCAAGACAATTCAAGAAATTCTTAACTGGAAGACTGGATGCTCCAGTAAGACTATATATTTAATTTTCTAGGCCTGTAAATTCCTTTCTTTTTGAAAGTAGGCAAATTCATAATTCTAAAATTTATTGCTAAGTCTGTAAGTTTGAAAAGTAATGCAGTTGGTTAATGATTTTTTAAATGTAAATTTATATGTTTTTTTTTCTTTTTAAAAAAAACAACTCTAAACCTACATAAAGGTGATTTATCTGATAAAATGAAAAGTAAAGGTTTGAAATAAAGTACAAAGTTTATGAAGTTAGTTATTCATCAGTGATGTATGAAATAGCATATAGTTTGTTCACTGTCCCACAAGGCCATACAATTTAGTTACTCTCATTGACCCAAATATCCATATATTTAGAAAATAATTACTTTTCTCAATGGAAACATCATGTACTAATGAAAATTATAAATTTTCCCAAAGTACTGTCTAGCAAAGATATATATTGAATGTCACATTTATATAATTGACTAGTTGACAATTACTCTGTCTTGGCAGGTAAACCAGTTGCATTATATTCTTACTTGCCAATAAGGAACAGCTGCATGAAAATGCTTAAATGTTCTTTTACAGATAAGAATTTATTATTTTGGGGTTGGTTTTTTTTTTGGTTTTTTTTGTGGGTTTTTTCTTCATGACTATGACAACATCAATCTCCTACATATACTGTTTTGATAAGTTAAGTCTGTGAGGAACTTCGTCTACAAACGTGAACCAATTCACACATTGATTTTGTGTCATAACATAAAGATTGTCTTTGACAACAGAATGTATTCAGACACCATAGCAGTATGACTGAATAATTGTTAAAGCTGTGTTAAAAGTCCAAATCACACACACACACACACACACACACACACACACACACACACACACACACACACACACACACACAGAATGTATTGCTACAGTAATATGTACCTATTCATATTATTTCACCTCCAAAGAATGTGAAAGTTAATAGCTAAAGGCATGAAGCAATCTCAACACTAAAACCCCAAAACTGTATTACTTGCTATAGCCACCACAACAGTTCACTCACAGGAGACACATGGTTACTATTTTAAGGCAGGGAAGTCCCTGTTGTTAAAAGTTTAATTTAAAGATTTTAAAATGTAAATGTCTGATTATATCCTTATAATTCAATGTAAGTAAGCATGAAAATTGTTAGATTTGCCCTGTACTTTTCATGTGTTCATTAATGGACTTCAGGGTACATCAAACAGACTATTCATGAATCCTTTTATTTTGTGCAGGTAGTGAGTTATCCCCCTTTCCCTGGCAATGAAGCGAATTACCTGAGAGCTCAGATAGCACGTATCAGTGCTGGTACACACATTTCTCCATTGGGCTTCTACCAGTTTGATGAGGAAGAAGAGGAGGAAGAAGATGCTGAAGGTAGCATATCATTTGATAAAAATTATTTGATCAATAATTTTTTAAAAATAATCTCATCGTCTATAGTTCTTTCAATAACTCCAGCAGCATTTGCAACAAGAGCAACTAAAAAATTAAACTTAATATTTAATGTCGCATGAACTGACAACTGAAAGTTGAACTTCTTTCCAAGGAAAGTACTAGCAAATATTATGACCATTAACAACAGCAATGATAACATCATGGTAATAATAATAGCAAGTAGCATGATAGTATGGTCTCAGTCTACATAAAGCAGCTAGTCTAGATGGAACAATAAATTTATTTTTCAGCCCGTGATAACTTTGTTGAGAATCTGGATTTTGAGGGAATCCCAATCAGAGATCTTGTTGAGCCATCCCTTGCTAACTGGGTCCACCATGTTCAGCATATTCTTCCTCAGGTAAGTGAGATGACACTGCAAAAAAAATTGCTGATTGAGCAGCAGTGGAATAAAGTTGTTATATACAAAAACATAAGAAAGAAAAATACATCTGATTTATGAACATTGACATCAGAAACAACAATGCTGACAACAACAACAATAACAATTGTGAATATGTAAACTGATTTATTAAAAGAAACTAACAAAATGAAACCAAAGTATTTTCCCTTTATCCCAGTAGTTTGTA
The DNA here is from genome assembly GCA_029339505.1 of Unio delphinus. Lineage (NCBI taxonomy): Eukaryota > Metazoa > Mollusca > Bivalvia > Unionida > Unionidae > Unio > Unio delphinus. Next base: position 4,252,319 of record JAQISU010001252.1, read on the forward strand.
AAGGTACTCAGCTGCTGCCAGTCAGTCTGTCTCTTATTATTTTGCAGTTGATACAGTGATGGTAAAATTTATTGGTTTGTTGTAGAGGCATTAAAAGAGGATCAAAATCCAGTGAACTAAAATACAGAATATGCAAAGACCAGTCAACTGTGATATAGAATACAAAATTTATGATTGGATGTCATTTCTAAATTTGCTTTGGATTTTGTGTTGAACAGGGTTGTTGTGTTGGTGGAGTATATTTAGAAAGGGATTGAATACCACTAATCTATAATATAAAATATGAAAGATATTTCTCAGTGTCATTTCTAAACCTTCCTTGCACTTTGTATTGAACAGGGTCGTTGTGTGTGGTGGAACCCTGTTCAGAAAAATGAAGATGATTATGAAGATGAAGATGAAGAAGAGGAGCGAGAAGAACCAGATGAACCCGAGCCAGAACAAGGGCCACCACTACTAACTCCATTGTCTGAGGATGCAGAAATTGGAAACATTGCACCATGGACTCCAAAACTTTCCTCCAGTCTTGTCCCACAGTATGCTATTGCCCTCATGCATTCCAATTTGTGGCCTGGTGCTCATGCATTTGCCTCAGGAAAGTAAGTCCCATTATCCTTTGAATTTTGTTGATATGTATCCATATCTAGTGTAGTCATACTGTTTTGTCTTCTTACTTTAATACAACATGAATGGAAATTTACTTGCAAGTTACACAAATACTAAAACCATTTATTCACAATGTGCTTTTATTTGCCATGTACCCAACCATAGACAGAATCCCATGATGTATTAGCAGTTAAAGCAGGAGTGGCACTATGGATATTTGAAGCCTAGGCCCCCCCCAAAAAAAAAATACTTCAGATCCACTAAAGCTCAAAAGCAGAGGATATTATTATATTTCTTGATCCTTGGGATCATATACATCTTCCATTTTCATGATTTGGCTTGACACTGGCACATGAAAGTCTGAATTTGTTTGGTAAATGTGGTAAATTGGACAATGTTAATAGCTGCAGTGATTTCCATTACTTTAACCAGCTGGAAAGAAAGTGCCTGTATGACAAGCTCATAATCAAAGAATAACTAAAATTGAGGAAATAAAACACATTACAAATTGCAAGAGTCGCTGTAATGCTTAAGTTAACAGTGTTATGGGGATGGAGCACCACAGTAATTTCTTTTCTTTTATAAATGTTTTGTGCATTAAAAAAACATTACTTCATCTTTTACAGGAAATTTGAGAATGTATACATTGGATATGGGCACAAATACAACCAAGAAAACTACAGTCCACCAGCTGTTCCTGCAGTCCAGGAAGAATTCCCAAGTGGCCCTGAAATCACTGAGGCTGAAGATCCAACACCTGAAGAGGAAGCTGCTCTCCGAGCTGCTAAACAGGAGGCTGCTGAAGCTCAAGAAGAAGTTGAAGAGGCAGAGGAAGATGAGGATGAGGATGATTAAATTTGAAGTCAAGGTCACCTGAAGATCAACTAATCTGTGCATTTTACAAAATATTAATTTGGGCTTTGTTCTGAAAAAGCAAATCATATAAGTGAAAGATATGAATCCATAAGGACATGAATTTGTGTGAGGGTAGATGATCAGAGCAAATAATTCTTGGGAATATCTAAAGAATGTTCAACATTGATGTACCAAATTTGTTGGAGAAGAGTGACAGTTCCATGTGCTTTTAAATATTAAATGTTAAAAACTTCTGATACATATTATTTTTACTTATTCTTTTAGCATTTCGAAGAGTAAGAAAATTAGAGAATTTAAACAATTTAAAACATTCAAGTAGCCAGACTTCACTTCTAAAACAAAATGTTTCTTTTACACAACTACTCATTTTTTAAATGCAATATCATTAGGTATTATTTTCTGAAGATTTTATTTCTTTATTAGTGTTTCCCTTGTAACAGTCAAGGGGGCAGCATCCTGATTTTTCCGTTATTTTCGACTCATAGGCTACAAAGTACTGTTTATATGGTGTTTTTATTTTTATGTACATTAATTATGCAAATAATAAAGAACATATACATTTATAATAGTTTTATGACCTTTCATTTTTAAAAGTTCTGAGTAAATGTACTTAACCTGGCCAAAAGGCTCTGTAAGCTTGTGAAATGAACATGTACCATATTCTATGCCTGATAGTTTGTTTATTGCTGTCTTCTCAAATCTCTCAATCATTTTAAACCCACCTAATAGTTATCTCGTCTTTCCAGAGGAGAATCTCACATGTACACATTTTGGTAACTACAAAGTTTTTCCTCTTGTCCCATTGTATGGAGGTGATTTCAATCTCAAAGATGCAAATATTGGAATAATTGAATCATACATATATACTGGTAAAAATGGACCTGCATGATTTATAAATACATAGGGTGGGGAAGGATATGCTAATTCTGGATTTATCTCCCTTGGATTGTACAACTAATACAATCTAAGGATTCGAGTTGCTTTGTTGCTATATAGTGTACTGTCAGTAATTTAATGACAAACTATGTTCATAACTTTTTTGTATTTACGAAACATTAACTGAATGAAATCTCTTCTGAAGAGGAAATAAAGAAAGTCAGTAAGTCAGACAGACAGAGAGACACACACACATACATAGAAAGAAGTGACTGAATCTATCTCCATGATACCACATAATCTTTCTTAAAAGAAAATGTTACAAAAATTTCTTTCAATGTTTCTTACATGTTTTTTACAGTTTAGACTATATACCACAAATATTCACTGAAAAGTATTGTTCAATTTTAAAAGTCAATTAATTAGAAAATCATCGAACCAATAAATTCATTCTTGTTGATATTGGATCTCACTATAATGTCCCTTATGCTTGTCTTTTAACTGGAAGCTGTAACCTAAATGCATATTCCATAACCTTCAGGAAATTGTTGTTTACAAATCCCTGAATTTTTCTAAATCATTCATTTAGGCTGAGACTGAATGATTATTGAAAGCAACAATGAAAGGCATTATTTCCTGTACTTTGCTGTGAACATTTAATCTTCTTTACTACCTCAGTATTTGGGATTTACCATTGTTTCTGGATGTATGCCATAGCTGAATGTTATTTTTAAGTAGCAATTTATGAGTGTTACTTGCCTTTAACCCTTTACTCCCCATATAAAAAAATCAAACCATATTACCTATGCCTCCCATATGACGTTCACGATGTCATACCCTTGCTCCCCATAAAAACCCCAACATAAACTGTAAAGCAACGTCATCATCAAAATATTATATTATCGCATAGATGGAATAGCCTCAAAATAACCTAATCATTTCCACTGCAAGTTAGTATTTGTTATAAATATAAGAAAATTGTAAGTTATTAGTTTTTATCATTTCTTGGTTAAAAAAAACAACTACTACTAATATACAAATTGCTTTGTTATAATCACATCAACTTGTGCTTCGAAACTTTAAACATCAATATGTAAATGCCAATATGTATTTAATTAGCATATTTGGTAACATTATTTTTGAAAATATTTAACTGAAACTTTTCACAGCCGTGTTGATGTTATATTTTTCATAATATCAGATAAATATACCATTGTATCCAGACTATCTCCCTTTGCAAAGTTATTTCCCTTGTATATTGTTGCATCTAAGAAGTCTGCACTTTCTTTACTAATTTTAGGTTTAATTTTCATTGATGAATAGTGGTTATTCATCCAGTTCAGAAACTTAAGAAAATATCATTAAGAAACCTAACAGAGATAAAAAATGATAGCATTGGGGTCTAAGCAATTTTTTTCTCCCATTCAACTTTACAAATGCTTGGAGGGGCCCCGAGTGGCTGAGTGGTCAAAAGTGCTTTCCGTTACGGATCACTGCCATCTCCCCTCTGTCTGCGTGGGTTCAAGTCAAAGATTCGGCTAATGTAGTTATGTGAGAAAGAATCCAAGTAGCTTCTCATGGGTTGGTGGTTCTTTCCGGGGTTTTTCCCAGGTTCTTCCTCCACCAATAATACTGGCCGCCATGTATACCCTCTTGTGTGCTGAAAAATGGCGTTAAACCCTACAATAACAACAACAACAAATGCTTGCATAAGACGGACTTAGGCCTTTCTCATAGCTTATCTTTTAATCTTAATATTTTCTTATGGGGGGGGGGTCTCTCATTAGAATAAACAGTTCCTTTTCAAGAAAAAATTTAAGTAAATTTACAATTTCATCGTTTGGTTGATTCGATCTCAATTATCAGACTTTCTACAGGTGGTGAAACCATCATAATGATTGAGTTTAGAAAAATGGTAATCACTGTTTACTCCAAGTAGAGTACCTTTCTTTAGGTGAATCCCCTCCTCCCCAAAAACCATTTGTATCTTTAACATATGAAAACCATTACGGACACAAGAAGTCCATTTTTACACATGTTTGTGAATTTTTGGAAGAAGATACAAATACCTTAGTCCTGATTTATTCTGAAGTTGAATTTCCTTTTTGTACAAAAAAACTTTACTTAATGTTCCATGTTCACATGTGACTTCCAATACTTTAGCATCAATTGGTTCTGATCAAAGCTGATAATAATCCTCATTTCATTGTTGCCCCAAATTACACTGATGGTGACATTTCCCTTATCTGCTTTCTTTATTACCAAAGATTTGTTTTGGAATAAATTATGTAATGTCCTAAATTCTTATTTTTTGAGATTTTAAATCTAAATAATATCATCAGGCATGCCTTTGTTTCTGATCTCGTACATGCAATTCCATATATTCTCCAATAAATAAGCTGACTAATGACTGGTTTGGGGTTTTAACTTGGATTCATGGAGCTTATTATTCTGTTTTAGAGTTGCCAAATACATTTAATGAAATTTTACCAATAAATTCTCTTCAAATTTGTTTATATTTGTAGTTATGTTTAGAGAGAACTAAAGACAAAGAGACATAATTATATTCCAAAGAGAATTGTTAGTATTCCCGTATTATTTAGTTCATATAAGTTAGTTCTGAATGTATATCTTCATATTTCCTTTAAAACTTTTGCAGCTACACCTCCGCTAAATTATTGAGAATACAGATCTTCTTTTTTAAATGTTGTTGACTTAAATGCTGACATCAGCAAGTTTAATGTAAGCATGGAATTGTTTACAAATAACACAAGAATTTCATTAGCTGATTCATATTTATTGAGAAACTCATTTTAGTTATCAAAGAAATTTACATAAATGAACTAAATTGTAACATGATCAGAGATGGTGATGTTTATAAAAAAAAACCTGTACAAACTCTCATACAAAATAGCTATCACACATTGATTGTGATAATTATAAAAAACCTGTACAAACTCTCATACAAAATAGCTATCACACATTGATTGTGATAATTATAAAATCCTGTATGAACTCTCATACAAAATATCAAATTTATATTTAATGATATGAAACACCTGTTTGGTAATTATGAAAATACCTCTGTTAAAGACTCTAATGCTGATTTTAAAATTTGACTTATCCATCACATCATGTAGAATTAACAAAATCCATAAAAGATATTAAATATTACCTATGAGATTATGGGTGCAATAAATCAATATGATGGATTAATGAGAAACATGTTGCACAACTCAACAAAGTTTTAGAAAATCATCTAAATGACAAGTATATATATGTACCTGACAACAAATATATCTAGATGTACATGCCTTCGCATACATGCATGTCCCTGCACTTCAGGTGTGTTCTTTTGAATATATTTTGTATGACAAACAACATACATTCCACCTTACTAAAGAACTCTGCAGCAATGAAAGATCAGAAATTGTCATGCACATCTTTGAATACCCAGAGGTAATATTGCATGGGATTTCACAAATACTTCATAGCCAAGTAGAATTGTCAAATTTCTCTTTCTACAAAAATTAAAGAAATTTCACCAAAATCATCCAGATGAAAGTAAAACCTTATTCCCCATCTATATCATCCACATATCAATGTTTTGAATTAAAATTCTTTAAGTGGTACTAGATAAGACATGATTATGAATTTACCAAAATATACCATTTTGACAAACAATAAAACAAATGTTCACCAGGCATGGGTTAGAGGCAAAAGTAAAGCTTTACCGCATATCAAAATGAACAACACGTCTAGCCCACAGTTTTAATAACTCTACCTGGTACAAGAAACTGAATTCCTAAAATAACACATTCTAACAATTTTTCAATAAAATTCCCTAAATAACAAGGCATAGAAGAAAAGTAAAAGCAAACTGCATCAACACTGAGCTCACATTTATCCTACAGAGTATCAACAAAATCCTCAAAGCAATGTGTGGAAGGAAAAAAAACCTCAATTAAACTAATTACCATTTTGAAACCAAATTTTCAAAAACAAAAATTCTACAAAAATTAATACAAAAAAAAGGAAAAACCTATATTGCACATCTATACCAACCAACTACTTTGCCAACATAGTTGAAATCCAAATCTTCCAATATGGGAGAAGCATTGATACATTAATACATTTCCCCAAAATAGGCCAGAGGAAAATACTAAAACCTTGTTCCACATCTATACCAACCATATACATGTACCTAGCCAACAAAGTTTCAAATAAAATTCCTCCTAGCAGTGTGAAGAAAAACAATGGCAAGCTTCATTCTCAAAATTACATTTTAAAAATAATTTAACATGTTTTTAAAAATTGGCCCTAAGAACAAGTGAAAATGTAATGTGTATCTGCATCCACCAGATATCCTGTCAACAGTTTAATTGTAATCTTCCAAGAAGTGCAAGATGAGATGCAATAACAAACTTTGTCCTGGATGGTTGCATAGACAGACACACAGAGGGGTAATAACAATTTTCCTGCTTTTCAGAGAAATGCACATATAACAATTTAGTTTCCATCTGCACTATATTCATTTTATGTTTGAGTTCAAGCAAACAGTGCTGACACTGATCATCTGGTATACAATGATGGCAGTTCTGTGTTGCTGCTAATTGTGGTTGGGTAGGCGTTACACTTGAGTGAATATGACATGCACTTTCATTTGTAAAAGTACATGCCATATTGACTGAGGAAGAACGACTTTAAGTAAAATGTTTTATAAAGATATTAAATATATACAATATCCATGAAGAAACAGCAAGGATGACTTTTCCAATGCTGCTGTATGGCAATGTAATTGCATTGTTTGGTTAGGCATATAGAAAATGAATAGATACTGCTATAAAATAACCCCAAAAATGTACTACATCACACCCTCACTATATCACACTTCAATATAATGGAGTTCCTTTATAAGGCAGGCATGATTCTGGATCCTAGCAAAATTACATGTATACATGTAGTGTACTTCATTATAACTCCATAGACAGAGTTATAATGTGGGAATACTGTACAAATATTGCTTACACATTTACCTTCTAAGGAATCATAACATTAGCTGTCTTGTGAATTTCTGACATGAAAGCCATGAAAAAATGAACCACAAAATTTCAGCATTGACATTACTTGTTATAACTGACAATCTAATTGATAAATTTGTAATTAATCGAAAATTGACATTATATCATAAAAACAAAAACTTTGGTTTCAGGTCATGATTAAATTGAAATATTACCAGCTTCTTTCGTATATAAAATAAATTTCCATGAAAGAGTTGATTACTTTTCTTTACCATATTTTCCCAAAATAATTAATACACACCAATAAGTAAAAAGTACATATGCAGATTAGACATTGTGTATTGATAAGTCAATATGATGCTTACAGAAGGCTGTGCAGATTATATGGATAAATATGGTAAGTGTTCAAACAAAAATTACACTGAGCTTTATGTGTATAGGCCATTGATTTATGTTTCATGTACACAACACCAATGACAATAAAGCTCTGCGACTAAAATTTTTGTTTTACTTTGAATCAGAACATAAAGCTGCAGATCCAAATATGTTGATTTCTCACAAAAGAGAAGATTCCCATCCAAATTGTGGACTTTTATTCTTAAATGTATTAACAAATGTAAATTATCTGCATGTTGTTACAGCCAAGACCCAAACTGCAGTGCTCTCCCTTTGCAATTTACCTACTAACTTTTCAAGTTATGCCTAAAATTAAATGTCAAAAATTTGATTACAATCTCTTCAAGCATACATTGACTGCAGCATAGGACTTTAATACTATTTAAAGTACCAGTCTGAAATCTAGTCATGAGTATCATTAAAATCTGAAAATGGGGATTTTGCAATCACAAGAATTGTATGTCAGCTTCTAAATCCTGACATACACACACAAAAAAAAACAATCAAACAAGAATTTTGGTCAACTTCTTGTCAAACCTGTGATTGGCATTATAATTACACAACATTCTGCTTAAGCAGCTGTGCAAGGAAATCTTTGAGAGGAAACCCTCACTAGGAAAACTTGGAAAGGAAACCCTGGCAGGGAAACCATTGCAAACATTCCCTATGGTACAAGCAAATGGGACAACATTTTTACATTGCCACTACCAGCAATAAGGTGATACCTAATGCAGTCTTTACACTGGCATTACAAGCAGTAAGGTAATAACCTAATAGTCTTTACACTGACACTGCCAGCAATAAGGCGATACCTAATGCAGTCTTTACATTGCCACTGCCATCATTATGGTGATACCTAATGCAGTCCTTAGATTGCCACTGTCATCATTATAGTGATACCTAATGCAGTCCTTAGATTTCCAACCTAATGCAGTCCTTACATTGCCACTGCCATCATTATGGTGATACCTAATGCAGTCCATAGATTGCCACTGTCATCATTACAGTGATACCTAATGCAGTCCTTAGATTTCCAACCTAATGCAATCCTTACATTGCCACTGCCATCATTATGGTGATACCTAATGCAGTCCTCAGATTTCCAACCTAACGCAGTCCTTACATTGCCACTGCCATCATTATAAAGATAGCTAATGCAATCCTTACATTGCAACTGCACACAGTAAGGTTATACCTAACACACAATCTTAACATTGCCACAGCCAACAGAAAAGTGATATCTAATGCTATTTTTTTTACATTGCCATGCATTCAGAAAGGTGATATGTCTTTTATATTGTGATGCCATCAGAAAGGTGATATGTGTCTCTTATATTGTGATGCCATCAGAAAGGTGATATGTCTTTCATATTGTGATGCCATCAAAAAGGAAATATATCTTTTATACTGCCATGCCATGATATGTCTTTTATATTGCCATGCCATCAGAAAGGAAAGATATGTCTTTTATATTGCCATGCCATCAGAAAGGAAAGATATGTCTCTTATATTGCCATGCCATCAAAAAGGAAAGATATGTCTTTTATATTGCCATGCCATCAGTAAGAAAAGATATGTCTTTTATATTGAATGCCATCAGAAAAGAAAAAAGATATGTATTTTATAATGCCATGCCATGAAAAAGGAAATATATGTCTTTTATATTGAATGCCATCAGAAAGGTGATATATGTGTCCATCTGATTCACAAGCATGACTTACTCTTTATTTTTTCATAAACAGATATCAAAGATGATCACTGACTGGACTGGCACCATAGATATAAAACACTCTGAACAAATACACTGTACTTGAACTCAAAAGATTAACAGATTTAACTGTGGTTTCTTTAATGGTGCATTATAATTCAGTAAGGATGTGAAAAATATTCAAAGCTAAAGGGATCCTAAATTTTCTCTGATTCCACAAAAATTCTAAACAATTTTATTTAAAGTTATAAAGTCTAGATTTACACAAAGTCTAAAATGTTTGTGCATGCTCAAAAAGTTTCATTACTAGCTTCAACAAGTAAAACAAGATGCTCTTAAAGTCTAACATGAACCACTTCTTCAGCATATTTTATCTAATAAATACTATCAAATAACCATGTGAGTCATCTCCAGGATGAAAATAGAGTCCCAAAATGAACGATGTCAAAAGTTGATGTTTGCCCTGTAATCAAGTCACAAAACTGAGGCTTCATTGACCAGCAATTACTTCAATCCTCACTGGCATTTTCCCCCAAATGCTGTCAGTAAGTTTGCAGTGTTTAGTTTGGTTTACTATTAAATAGTTCACACGTCTGCTTCATCATCATCATCGCTCTCAATTGGTGGCTCTAGACCAGTCCTTATTGTTACTTGCACATTACGATTTATACTAACTGCTGGAAAATACACTCCATGCAAGTCTGTAAATGCTATGGGTCCATGAGGTTCATCACCTACAAAATAACTTAACGTATGTTGATCAAGGTCAAGAAGTACACCGACAACACCACCACGGTGAATTCCACCCTCTGTCCGATTGCTGTGTTCATCATGATGGAGAAACCAGCTCCTCTTGTCATCGATGTACATACTCCAACCCTTGTCCTCTTTACCTGGAAAACAAAATCGACTTTCTTTAATTTTGTCTATTTCATGTTAGGATCTTTTAGTTCATGTTTAAATGTTTACAAAATTGAATGCATTAGTATCATGAATTTAATCTGCATAAAAGACATGTAATAAATGTGCCTCCATTAGACCTAGCATCCAGATACACATATAATTGTTGGTACCAGGTATTATACAGACAAAAATATCAGCAAAGTAAATCACAAAATACCTTTTCTTGAGAAAGCAAAACTTTGTGTGCATCAATCATGGGATATGAATACTAATTATTTATGAGCTATAGAACCAGTCTGTGTGTGGTGGAATATAAATATCTAAAACCATGAAGGTCACTGATTGATGCATAATAATTACTGTTAAAATTAATGCAATGTTTTCATCAGAAGTCTATGCATGGGTAAATTTTATGCAATAGCAGACCTGAACTTTGAACAATTTGCATTTTATTGCTGTTAGTGTAGAGATACTTCTGGGTGTAAATTGGGAGATATCACTGGGAAAGAGTTTATAGTTGGAACTTACATGGGAATTTGTCAAAAACCAGCCTTGCAATGTATCATATTCATCATTTTACAAGTTTACTCTGAGACAAATCAGTTATAGGATGTAAGTATTCTTTTTGCTTGTCTAACAATGGAAGTACAGTAACTTTGCAGGAGATTACCATTTCAATCTATGGGAATTTAAGTAGTTTTCTAAGCAAGCATACTTTTAAAAATAGCAGATTTACTATGCTGTCTGCAGTTTAATGCAAGCAGTACAAGGGTAAATATAGTAACTATTAAATAAATAAATTGGAACAAAGAGCCTTGTATGTGAAATCCACTGATTTTGTCTCATACATGAGATCTTGTGCAGGCCATGGATTTTTACTTTACAAATGAGATCATGTGCAGGCCACAGAGTATTGCCTCATAAATGAGATCATGTGCAGGCCATAGATTTTTGCCTCATAAATGAGATCATGTGCAGGCCATAGATTTTTGCCTCATAAATGAGATCATAGCAATTTGTAAGTGCAGTTTTTTTCTTTTTGTTGTCTAACTGCACACAGTACAGTATATACTGGCTTAAAACACAAGTTTAACTGCAAACTGCACAGACCTAGATCAATCATCGTATAATGCACTTAACAGATCTGGGTTTGTGTTGTCAGGAGTATTCAGTAAAACAAACACCATAGACCCTATTATGCATGTGCATTATGCTACAGCAGATCTAGATCTTTTTTGTTTGCAGTTTGTCTAGACTTATAAGGGAGTATATACGGTATCAGACTGGTTACTAATTGCAATAAAACTAGCATTAAAACACATGGTATAGCAGACAATATTTGATGAATGAATGAACTGAAATTATGAAGTGCTTTTATGATTAAAACACATCCCAAATACATGCATCATCTATGCTTGCTTTTAAGGTGAGTCAAACTGTAAACAACAAAGATTCTAATCTACTGTAGCATAATGTGCCCGCAGATCAGGTTCTATGTTGTTTGTTTTATTGATTACTCCTAACAAGTTGCACAGAACCAGATATGCTGGTACGTAATGCATCTGCAGATCTGGGCATTTGCAGTTTGCAGTTGGACTTGGTCTTTTAAGCAAATATATATATATATATATATATATATATATATATATATATATGTATATATATGTATATATATATATATATATATATATATATATATATATATATATATATATATATAGTATACTGATTATATGTTACAATACATCAATATGTACTGAAAATTATGACATTTTCTTTGTGATGCAATTTATCATATTATGTCCTCAATAATGTGATACTCACAACTTGATTTTAAAATATTGTGTTCAATTAGTAAAATTATAGGTTGCAAATATGTATGTGCACCTTTTGCTCATTTCCAGTTATTTATATCATTATTTGCATAATTAAGTAACTAAAGTGGTGATAGACCTCTCGATACGGATGCATCTTTAAGTCCTGAAACTTTTATACAGTTTCACATTTTATGAATATTTAGGAAGAGTTCAGAACAAAGCCTGTGGTAAAGAGGAAATATTTCAGTACTTCACTTTTCTGTTTCTAAGATAATATATACTGTTGACCTAATTGCAGCTTACTTTGAAACAAATCTGGCTTTATGCTTATAAATGTGTTGGGCAACCCATTTGACATATACAGGTGTGACCCTTCAATAACAACCATAGAACCCCCTGTTAATTACCAATAGTGATAAGAGATCTGATACAGAGGTGAACCAAATTTATATAAACAGACATTCTTTGGGGCATTATGGCCTATGCCCATAGCTCATACACCATATATGTCTACATAAAGACAAATACACAACTGTCTAATACATGCTAAATAATTATATTAAAAAATTAGTAAATGTTATCATGAAACCATTTTTGAAAATTTATTTGTCCTAACATGCTGACTTGACTATAGTCATGAACATGTGTTGTTCTAGATACATTGTTGTACAGTACATCTCCACTCAACACTCATTATCTTAAGGCAATATCCATGATGCACATATCCCCTTAATAATTTATAATACTTCACGAGAAATTGCTTTTGAAAAAAACAACAACAAGGATTGTCATTATATGTTTGCTTGGTGATTAACAGCTGAACAACACATGAAAGGTACACAGTGCCAAGGCAGTTGGAGTTTAGTGTCTTGCCCAATGTCTGACCCACATGGTATATGATGGATTCCATCCAAATCACCATTTTGGTCATGAACTTCTGAGCCATTGCAGGACTATTGGTACTAATTCAGTTCCCTTAGTAAATCTATGCAAACACCATGATTAAAAATTCAATAACTTTAAATTTCTGAGTGCTCATGATCAAACCTATATTTATCAGTATAGATGAAACCTGGATGTCAGCTTCTGTGTATAGAAAAGAACATGAGTTGTGGCATTTTCTGGACCTGCATGTGTCTGAACCATGTACTTTCAATTCCACACAAAAGAGTCATGTGCTAATTTTAGTAACGAGTGTTCCAAACTCAAGACTGTTAAAGAACTGAAATTCCATTAATAAAACAATGTCTCTTAACTTTTTTTCACTTACAACTAGGATAATCTCTCAAAAGATTCTTTTCCTAAAACAAACCTTATATTATTAACCAATCCTGGCCAGCCAAACCCATATATACTTTTTTTTTATGTTGACCCATTTCCAGGTACAAGGTGACCGATAATACATGTAAAGGTGAAACCACATAGCTCCCCCTTTGCCTCTGTCAAAAAATGCAGATTTAACCTGTAGTACATAAGAATGACAATCAAATGTGACATCAATTATTTGTAGACACATTTAAGGGAGATGTCCTTTGAATTCCATGGAAATATTGCTCTTCCAAGAAGAAATATGTCTCTAAAGATTATCTTGCAACTTTAATTCAAATGGAGCTGATCTTAGTTTCATGGGTATAATACTATAACAACCTTCATTAGAAAAACCCTTAAAATAAGGCCCATTAGAGAGTGATCACTTGTTCATGAGTTTCTTCTCTTTGTATATTATTTATTGGCCATATTTCTGGATCAACTTTACAATCTTATGTGGGAAATAATATTTGAAGAATCTTCATTCTAAATTCTGACAGTAATTAAAATTTCAATTGTGAAGTCATCAAATGTAAATTGCACTTTCATCACCAAGGAATAAACAATATTATAAGAGAATGTCAAGAATTTGGCAATCCTTTCAAAACAACTTTTCTTCCAACAAAATAGGTCATTGAGATAACCTAAGCAATTGTGCATGAGGGGAAATAATTCTTAAAAAGTGCTAAAGGTTAACTATCTATTCTATTTTGGGGTCAAACTACATCATGTCCTCCTAATTGTGTGCCAGCTACAAGATGGGAGTGGTGCTGAGTGGTGATATTATCACAAGTAACAGGTTGAATGCTTCCCTGTGCCAATCTGAGCATTGAGCGAAAGCCCTGATGCAATTTACAGCAATTAGGGAATCAGAATGTCTTATGCTAATGTCACTTGCCAAATGATTGGAAACAGTTTGTCTGCAAAATAATTCTGAATTACTTAAATTTGGAGTTTTCACAGTGTAACTCTTCCTTAGTATGTGTAAAAGTAATTCCAGCAAACCTGATAAACTATCTAAAGACAATTTAATCTGTAAACGAGCTGTATTGTTACTCTAAGACAAAGATTAACTGCTCATCCATATTTTACATTATTAAGAAGAGTCTCTTGAAGGAACTGATACTCTAATGGTCAAAAAATATTCCTGGAATTCAAGATAAGACCATTTGTTCCTTTCAACTGCTGAGTGTTGATATCAATTCTCATATTCTTCAGTAATAACAAGATTTTAAAAATAGCTGCTGTTGTTCACATAACTGATGTAAGTGTGGCATCATTTTCATACAGTAAATATCATTTGAAGTCTTTTGGTGAAAACCCATTGTAATGATGGTCATCGATTCTTGTGGAATAGTTACAAGATTTTTTTTAAAAACCCAGTTGGTATGGCAACCATACTGGATGTACAACTGACACTATTTCATTTATGACCAATGATTTGCCCTTTGAGAATAGAGAAAACAAGATTTTCAAGATGGCCACATACACGTCAGATCAGCACCATTTTAATTTAGGATCAACAATATAATATATGTTTTTGTGTAAACCTCATACTAACATGAGTATTTATTCAGTTGTGGTGATAAAAAAAAATAAGATTGCACTGCGGCAGCTATTATAGACATCAAATCAGCAAAATTTCAATTTAAGATCAAACAGATTATTATACTTCTTTGGTGAAAATGCCATGTCTATTATAGCTTTCCTTTTAGGTGAAGCAGTAACAATAATTTCAATATGGCTGTTGTGGTGGCCATATTAGACATCATAACGGCATCATTTTCATTCAGGACCAAGCCTTTCCGTGAATGCCTTATGTCGATACGACTTTCTGTTTTTAAGATGGCTGCCATGACGGCATATCAGCTGTCAAATCTGCAGCATTTTGGTTCAAGACCAGCTAGATATTATAGAAAGTCTTTCAATGAAAATTCCATGTTTGATATGATCATTAATACAGAAGTTGTAAGTGATAAAATGATTTTTAAACTGGCTTCCATATTGATTTGGGACTAACTAGACATTATAAGAGCTTTACTAGTGGAAACCCAGTACTGGTGTGACTATCCATTCAGAAAATATAGTTAAATTTCAAGGTGGACACAGTTGCTGCCCTGTCATATGTCAAAGCGGCACCATTTTCATCGAAGACCTATTCGACCATGGAATGAATTTTTGTAAAGTTTCAAGGCAATCCTCCAAGTAGTTTAGGAGTAGTGATAATAAACTTTTGCCAATGGACATAAGCTCATCTGGTCTATGGCTAACAGAACTATCACAAAAAAAATCTTGAAAAGAACAGCAAATACTTGTAACAGCAAAAGTCAAAGTTGGAACATATTTTCATATAATAATCCAATGCCCCATTTATTTACTATAGAGAAGATAAGATAAGATAAGAAGATAAGAATTCTTTATTTCAGACTTCAAAGTCCATATGTAGCACAGACACCTAAAGAACTGTCTTTCTATATTACTGTATTGTTGCTGGACTCGTGCACGTCAAGAATACAAGAAAACTATTTAACACATTTTTGGGGTTTACTTTTACCAAATCATCGTGAACAAGAATCAGAGCAGGTCTTTATGAGAATAAAAGGTAAATTTAGATGGATTAGAAAATCTGTATATCATTAAAGTTATTCATAATTCAAGAGAGGAACTATTGGTGAATCAGTATGTCCTTCTTGTGTGCTTTCACAATATTTTTTAGATATTACAGAACAATGTTCTGAAATTTATTTCTTAAGGTTATAAAACTATTTGCAATTATACAAATTCCACTTCATATTTTACAAGATTTGTGAAGTTATGAAAACTGAAAATCTGTTGGATAATGAATAAACATCCTTCACACTTCTTCAGTATACTGAAAAATGATTAAATGTGTTGCTGTTTTTTAAAAATGTGAATAGAACATACCAACGGTGGTGGGGTGTTGTTACTGTGCTAATGACATAATAAACAAATGGAAATGTCTAATACTTAGATAACTGGTAAATTAAACAGACAGTATGTAACGGCCAGGTGGTTCTTGTTCAATTTCATCAAAGGTATTGACAGATCAGAAGGATGCAGCCCTTGAGGCTGAAAGAGTTAGGTGGCAGTGCCCTGAGTTTATTATCATGTCACCCAGTAAATGAAGCAGAGTGTGTGTATTTGAAGGGGGAAGAGGTGCCCTGGATCCCCTGTTTATTATCACCATCATCATGTTTGGGAATGTCTTTCCTCTCTTGACATACTCTGACATCTTGTTTTATTCTGCTGCTGCATCAGTACCACACACATCACCACAGGTGTGTTAATAGTATCCAGAAAGTGTTAATGACATCTATCATCAGACTGTATGGCACCATGAATATAGATAAATCTCAATTCAAAAAAATTGCCAAGGCATTTCTGTACAAGTTACATTAAACATTCTGCTTTTCAAACTGAGTATGCTTTAAATTTACATGAAACCACCCCTACAGATTAGGGTTTTCAAATAAGTAAGTAATAACTAAAACTTTGTTTTCATGACTTTGCTAGTTTATCAAATTCTGGAAAAGTTGACGTAAAACTTTGACACAAATGTGGGTATTTTATGTTGAGAACTTTTCAGGCAAACTTATAATGGCTAGCCTTGTGTGATCAATATCTATCCCTCATAAATATTTACAAATTTTGGACAGAGTTCAATAAAGTGAAAGAACTTGTTACATGAGAAACTACAAGGGGTAAGGACAAATGGGTACACTAATGGAAAACTTCTATACATAAGGTAATTAGTATATATAGACACATCATTGCCTCTGTTGGTGGCATATACAAACTGACCCCCAAGTACCAAAGAATAACACTTCACTTTGATCTTAACTATTTTTGTTTGTCTGCTGAGAGTTTAGGTGTAGATTTCATGAAATATTAGAGTGGCCTTGTCAATCATATACATTTCATAGTGTCATACATGAGTAGGTTTTGTTTATTATGACCTTAACATACTACAGAGATAGTACAGTGCAGTCAAATAATATCTGAAAAGAATTGTTAACACATGAAGGCTCAATTCC
Organism: Unio delphinus; assembly: GCA_029339505.1. Lineage (NCBI taxonomy): Eukaryota > Metazoa > Mollusca > Bivalvia > Unionida > Unionidae > Unio > Unio delphinus. Next base: position 4,269,885 of record JAQISU010001252.1, read on the forward strand.
ATAGTTTTGCATCATAAGGCATTGACCTTGTCATCAAATTTCATGACAGACCTAAATATGTGTATTTGAGAACTGAGGGGTGCAAGTTCTTGAAGGCATTCAATGCACACTGAAAAGAAAAACTGCAACCAAAAGTCAAACATGTGAATCTGAGACCAGATTTGTATAAAAGGCAAAATTTCCTGGTTCCAGAAATGGAGATTGTGTCCAAAATTTACATTTCCTCTTGTCAGATCAAAAACACCACACTGGGGTAAGTTTAAGATTTAAGAAAACGGGGCCTGGAGGTGAAAATCATGGGTCCAATAAGCAAAAATAAAAAGTTTTATTCTTACCCATTTGCTCATGTGTGGCAAAACAGCCAATTCGCTTCTATATATTAAAGTCTGACACTTGAATTTTGACTGTTTAAATAATCTCTCTGAAATACAGAAAGTAATATGCGTAATTAATTAATTTACTTATTAATAGTTTTGTTACCTAGTATTGAAAACTTGTCCACATCAAATCTCGCAATTCCTATTGCAGGGTCTGAGCTGTTTTCATAGCGATCAATCTGAACTTCCCAGTAGTGAATGCCCTTGGAAAAACCAACACCACCTAGGATAACCCGGTGATCGAAGTTATTGCAGGTAGCTGTCAGGTTGTTGTTGGTGAAGATGATGTCAGAGGGTGCTGAGAGTGGATCAAATGTGAACCAGGCAACTGGAAAAGAATGAAAGAACAATAAAATAATTATAAAACATTAATACATATATTATGAATAAAATTTTCAGAGATATGAGATGTCTTGCTAAATTTGCAAAAATGTTACACAAGTGAAAACTGTAATTGAGAGTACAGCATAGGACACTATTAATTTACCTCACTCCACCTATGGAAACCGAAAATATTCAAGCAAATAACCATCATACCTACTGGCCCACCTACAAAATCTTATTAGAAAACCTCATTTCAATTATATTCATTTCTTCTATGCTTCTTCAATACAGAAGACCCCCCCCCCCATTATTCTCATTTCTGATTAGTTATGAAAAACCATTAAATGAAACTGTTGAATTGTTTAGAATAAATAGTATTAAATGAAACTGTCAGTTAGTTATCAGAAATTACATTAAATAACAATTACAAAAATGATTTTTACTTAAAACTGGATTCAAGAAACTTTACATGTGGCTATGTGAATCCATGCACTTCAACTACTGGTAATTTCAGGACCTATACTTAATGTACTTCAACTACTGGTCATTTCAGGGCCTTGATGCACTTCAACTACTGGTCATTATGGGACCTAAACTTGATGCACTTCAACTACTGGTCATTTCAGGACCTTGATGCATTTCAACTACTGGTCATTTCAGGACCTTGATGCACTTCAACTACTGGTCATTTCAGGACCCTGATGCACTTCAGCTACTGGTCATTTCAGGACCTTGATGCACTTCAACTACTGGTCATTTAAGGACCTTGATGCACTTCAACTACTGGTCATTTCAGGACCTACACTTGATGTACTTCAACTGCTGGTCATTTTAGGACCTTGATGCACTTCAACTACTGGTCATTTCAGGACCCTGATGCACTTCAGCTACTGGCCATTTCATGACCTACACTTAATATACGTCAACTGCTGGTCATTTCAGGACCTTGATGCACTTCAACTACTGGTCATTTCAGGACCCTGATGCACTTCAGCTACTAGTCATTTCAGGACCCTAATGCACTTCAGCTACTGGTTATTTCAGGACATAAACATCTTGCAAATAATGCTATCTTGATTACTGCAAAAGAATGTTCCAGTGATGATAATATGCTGCAGAAGGCCATGTGATGAAAGACAGTAGTCATGTGATGAAAGTAGTCATGTCATGTAAGACAGTAATGTCATGAAAGACAGTAGTCATGTGATGAAAGACAGTAGTCATGTGATGAAAGTAGTCATGTCACATAAGACAGTAATGTCATGAAAGACAGTGGTCATGTCATGTAAGACAGTAGTTATGTCATGAAAGACAGTTGTCATATGATGACAGACAGTAGTCATGTGATGAAAGTAGTCATGTCGTGTAAGACAGTAGTTATGTCATGAAAGACAGTAATCATGTGATGAAAGGCAGAAGTCATGTGATGTAAGACTGTGATACTGGAATGTGAAAACATGTACTCCACCACTGCTGAAATGGTGTAAAAAAAAATCTTCACTTACTGTATCATTTATTGTACCACTAGAATTAACTTATTATGTACCAGGCACTGAGATCAAACAGTCCAAGCATTGATCAAACAACCTAACTATAACAATTTTACAATCACAGACCCCCCTTGTCATTACCTCATTACCTAGTAATTTACTCTGACAAGTGATTTCAAATTAGTGTCATTGTTTTTATCCCCCAAGGATTTAGCACAATTTTTATGACTTAAAATAGACCCACACAAGTTATGAATAGCTTCTAGTCCCAGACATCTTGACGACACTGAATTATCACATGATCACCAAGTTTTCTCCCCTCTGATGTGCCATTCTTTTCAATCAATAACACAATGCCAATAAAGGGAAGGGAATGGTTGAAAGTTTTCTGTTGTATTGATCCATATACTTTTAAAACTTGTTATAAGATTTCAATTGAATTTGTGCTTAAATCAGCCATGAAATGCCTTTGCACTATCCCATATATTGCTCTTTAACTTGTCCATACAATACATGCAAAAATTACCATCAAATTAAACATTTTACAATAACTTTCAATGGTTCAGACTTTCTGAAATATTAGCATAGATCCTATGGGGCTTTTATGGAACTTTCAGATTTGGACAAGGGACATGCAGATTTTTTATTTCAAGAATTAACTAAAGCTACTTTGAGAAATCTCGAAGTTCATTGCTTTGGACAGGATAGTAATATTTATAATTGCTTGCAAGTTTAGTCAAACAACAACAACAAAATCCCAATATACCAAGGTATAATGCACCTGCAGATAAGCTTCAATGTTGTTTATTGAACCAACTACTTTTAACAAACTGTGCACCAGCAGATCTGGGTCTGTGCAGTTTATATTTGGACTCTTGTGAGTATATATGGTACATTATGGGATCTTTCCAGTGATTCATGTTCACAAATAATGTAACATATGTAGCAGACCAATGAGTAAATATGTTATGACTATCATTTTTTGCCATTTATTAGGGAAGGAGGGAAATGCTTTAGAAAACCTTCCACATTTACTTTTGGAAATGAATTACATGTACTTGAAAATCTTGTACCACATTTATCAGTGTCTATCACAAACACATTGATGCTAGATTTGAATATGTACTGTTCACTCTGATAATAATTTCAAAGTGCCATTAAAATGCATCAAACAACAAAAGCAACAGACAACTTGATGAGAACCTGTCTCTGTAGGGGAGGGGGAGGAGGAGGGGGAGGGATGCAACTTCAGATTTGGGCCTCTGCTATAGAACATTATGTACTGGGACATGCAACATTAATTCCAGGTCAATGCAGCAGAATTTCATTTCCTGATGCATACAAAGTCTGTCTGTCTGTCTCTCTCTCTCTCTCAAAACTATCCAGTATACAAGTATATGTCAGTTTTTGCTTTTCTAACTATATACACATTCTAACTTTCTCTTTTCTTTTCATCTACATATCTGCCTAAATATAGCATTTACATATATCTTTTTTGGTAGCTTCAATTACTGACATATGATTTTAGGATGCAAATAAATATTAAAAGAAAACAAGCTCTTTAATTTTTAAAAAAAAAACAACTGATTCTTCTGTATATATCATGTCAAGCATACAAATGATTTCATCCTAGTGCATTAGTATCACTGCTTCTTGGATTGTAGACACATCCCTAAACAAAAGCCAATGGTCAGACACATCCCTAAACAAAAGCCAATGGTCAATGTGGTCTTACAAAACCATTATGGCAAATTTATGCTTATTAAGGTTTGTATGGTACCAAATATTGAGACATATTTTAAATTCTGCATGGGATGAGTAAGTCCCAGTAATTCCAATTTGTAACATGTCTAATTTCCTAGAATTGTGCCCCTTTCTGGAAATCTGCAAATCTCAATGAAGAAATTAATGCATGAAACTTCAGTCAATTCCCTAATTTTCTTTGTAAAATTAATGTCAGTAACTCATAATTGTGATGGTATCCTTCAATAATGTAAGTCCCACTTCTACAGCTGTACCCTTGCATTCAATGGATGTTTAACTGCTGTTACAGAATTCTAAGCTGAAAGTCTTCAACCTCCAGAAAAATTCTAAACATTAAGAGCAGTGTTTAGCTGATAAAAATCAAAGACTGACATGAGGAAAATTGGGAGCAACTTGAAATCCACCTCCCTAAAATCTTAAAGTCCAAAATGTTAACAAAATCTAGGTCTTGTGAAAAATGTGCTCCTGAAATGCTAATTTTTACTGAAGAAAAAAAGAATCAAGACCAAACTGATAATGTATTACATGAATACTCAATACATGGCAACAAATCTAATCTATTTGTGGCATTGGCAGCCATGTGGCCCAAGGGTACAAGTACATTTTTTGGTGTCAATTAATTACTAAAAGTTGATGTGTGATATTACAGATTTCCTTTGGCCTTTAGTTTTGTCAAAGGGTTAAGTGGTAATTAGATAGCCTCCTCAAAAAAAAAATTAGTTTCACACAATTCTGAGAAAGATAAATCATAGCAAAGGCACACACTGGATTGTATTCAAAAATCAATACAAGGTATAATGAGCATGATGTGAAAATTTCACACACTGCAAAATAAGCATGATTAAAAAAAATTCCATGCAACTAAATTCTTGAGGTTAATGAGGACACTTCAAATTTTCAAACCTGGAATAAAAAATGACAAAATTATACAAAAATTCCATGTTAAGACAAACACTTGGCAAAGTGGGATACAAAATTCCATGCAAGTTATGACACAAGAGAATTATTCTTATTTTAATGGGGAAAAAACTATCAATTACTGAAGTAAAGGAAGACATTGCCTGACAATTCCAAACAAGCATTACAAAATCCACACATGGAATCAAAGAAGCAAGTGTAATTATAAGCGTGTTTGAAATTCCAAACAAAAGTATAGTTTACAATTTAAATGCCAAAAAATACAAGCTTTAAGTCCAAAAATGACAGTCATAAATTAATGTTGATCTAATTTTGGCATGGTAGTAAAAAAAAAAGTCACCCATTTTACATATCTATAATGTAGTAAACATGTATTTACAGTCAAATTCATTAGACCAGCCCATCTGAATACTGGTTTCACTTCAGACTGGTCACTTATTTTGGTCCCAACTGAACCAATCTAGTACAGTACTGATTAAATCTCCTGAAACTAGCCACCTCCATAAACTGGTGTCGACTTGAGGCCTCACCGTCTCAGTAGTGTTTATTTTAAAAGAGTTTTCTGAATTTAGGAATACTCTGCAAATAGCTTTCAATGCAATTTTTTCCCCCTCACTTTTAAGAGATACTCTCTCTCTCTCTCTCTCTCTCTCTCTCTCTCTCTCTCTCTCTCTCTCTCTCTCTCACATTATGTTTAAGTGCACTTGTCTTATAAACAGGTGACCTTTTTGGAATAAAAATGAAACTTTATTTCATTTTTTGGAAAATTTCCCCCCGAAATAACAAAATGGACATCTGCCCCATAACCCTCGCCAAGATGTTGCAATTTAAAGACAAAGTTCAAACAAGAGCCATAACTCTGTAAATTTTGGTGAGAAAAAGATTACAATCAAACCTGATGAACATCTTTACACCTAATTTTATGCCAACACACAAAATTATTCAAAAGTTCCTGAATGGAAACTGAAGTTTGAAAGTTCTAAGTAAAATAGGAGCCATAACAGCATTAAATTTTGTTGGGAAAATAGCCAAAAAATAAGATATAGACATTCAAAAATGAATGAAGCCCATGACGGCATTCAACACTTTCAGTCAAATAAGAACCATAACAGTGTAAACTTTTGACAGTAAACATTGAAAAATGAAACTGCACAGTTTGTCTAACCATAAAGGCTGATATTAAATTTAGTTTATTTTCTAACATCCTCCAAAAATTCTTATTCTGAAATCAAAGTGGAAAGTCAAAAAAAACCACAAAAACAACAATAACTAGAACTCTTAAAGTTTGCAATTAAACATTGTTAAAAAGCAAAACAACCTCAACCAAGGTCTTTATGATGTAAAGCCTTGTAACACAAATTTTGTTACAATCCATCAAATCATTCCCATCTACTATGCAGAAAATAAAGTTTTTTAAGTTGGTCAATTTGATTTCAAGCCATAAAATTCTTCAAACATTATTAGGTGGAAATGCAATCTGTGATGCATCTTCATTGCATAGCTGACATACATGGGCTTCATTATATGTTACCTCCATAATATACTGCTAAGTAAAACAAAGACCATTTCACTTTCATCTAAAATAGTCGAGTGCATTACAATTACAGACAAATTAAATTACTTATTTTTTTCCTCCACTTTTTGGTGTCAAATTTCATTCTGAATCAGGAAATTCCCTGTATAATCAAGGCGGTATGTCATGCATTATAGCAAAGCATAAAGAACAACAATGAAGCAAATGGATGTATATCATCAATAAGGACCCTGCAACTTATGAAATTCCATGCAATCTGATTTCATGCAAAACAAAATGGGAACAAACAATTAGGGGTGGAGTTGATAAAATGAAAAATAAAAACATAATACAACAAGGCAATTAATGAAAAATAAACACACAGGGATATCTAAATTGATAGAAGCAATGGGATTCTATGTGGCTTGACTTGGTAGTGTGACAGAGTTTGCCATTCAAGAAAAGAAAAGACTTCCCTACCTCGCCTTCGGCTAAGTAAAGAACTGTTTTTCCTTTTCTGAAGAGGGAAACTCCATCCCAATGTCAAGCCATGGGGGATCGTCACCATGTCATGATCATCACAATCATCATCATCAAACTTGTCTGAAACTAGAGCAATCAAATCTTTTTAAAATGATCATTAAATAGCAATCGCTTCACTGCACATATTCAACATTTTTATTAGACTTTCTTACCACTAACCTCTGAAAAGAAATATAGTAAAATTTGAATCAGACATTTTTATCACTAACCTTTGAGAAGAAATTTAGTAACATTATAATCTGTTGAGAGAAAAATTAAAACACAGCAACTTTAAAGTAGGAAATAATCAAACTTTTATTTTTAAGTGTACACCCATGTCAGCTCATATAAACCATGAACCCAACTGTAACTTAATGGCTCAGTGGGAAATAAGTTTTGTGCAAAGAGGATCTGGGACCATGAAACATTCCAAGTTACATTAGGCTGTAACTCTGTTTAAAAAAAAGAGGCAGTGCTTTTGAAAATCTAATTATGTCATCCACACATGACCTTCATAAAGTGTGAAAAATTTAATGTTTGTAAATTAAATAGTGTTTATACAACTGCTCTGAATGGCCAGACAGACCTACAGAATTGCAGACACGGGGAAAACAATATACAACTTTCTGATATCAAAATGTGTCATGACAAATGCCGACATGCATCATGATACCGTATTGTTCCCTGCAACACTGATATAAAGAATGACAGTTTAACAAAAATAATTTTTACACAAAGTGTCCACAAATTCGGCATGTTTGGAGTTAGAGGCAATTGTGACAGATTTTATCCTCCAAGACTAGCACTGGATAACAGCAAATGTCAGAGTAAAACTAAATGTGTTCAAGTAAATCACCCCTAATTTTATTAAATCCTTATCCAGCATGTTAAGATACCTTATTAATGAAGAGTAATTTATATTATCTTTTACGGCACACATCTGAATTAAACTGGACAGAATCAAATTTGTAGGATTTGCATAAGGATACCTTATCAGAACAGAATATTGTGTGAAAATCTCATAAGCTGTACAAATAAATTCCTGAAGAAGGCTGATATGTGTCTTATCAATGAGCAGAATTGCACTTGTCAAAACTGTATTGAGTTTTTACAGGTACATGCCCAGGTGAACATTCTGTGGACTGGAATTGCAAGATAATAATCTCCAACATCCTGTCAACATAACATCAGGATTACCTATTTTAATTCTCACACAATCCAGATAATTTGATCCTTTTATTTCCCTCTTGGTACTTTTGTATTTGAATTTGTATACTTCAGATTTTACAGCTAAAGATGGAAATTCCCTCATGAACTGGTGGTCTATTATACAGTTTTCACATAGCTATTATACAGTTTTCACTTAGCAATTCTTGAGTGTGTTACTAGATTAAATTCCAAATGTTGCAAAGTTTTCTAATTTTTCCTACATTCATCTTTATTTGAAACAAATATAATTAAAAAGTCAACTTTTTCTGTCGGGTGTAAATGACAAATATTATCAAAATGATAGGGAGTCCCACAACACTTCAGCATATCTTAAGACAAACCATATGTACTCACTTATAAGTCAATTCAAACTGCAAATTGCACACAGACCCAGATCTGCCATCACATAATGAAAGAGCAGATCTGGGTTTGTGTAGATTAGTAATAAGTAGAACGAATATTACAGACCCTAAGACCTTTATGTGACAGCAGACTCTAGTCAATGTTATTTGCAGTTGGACTATATGTTAGTAAATATATTATTTATATTTTCAATGCAAGAACTATACCATATGTTGAAGCTACGTGTACATGTATATAAAATAGTGAACAATGACGCCCATTGATGGCTTGGAAGATATGTTTTTGAGATTTAGCAAAGAGAATGTAAATAATTTCTGTTTCTTTATCCAACAATTTACATCTTGATACCTTGGAACTACTGACAATAGGTTACCATAATGAAAACCACCAATACTGGTATGATACTGTGATTGGCATTTAATTTGTATACTAATAGGAAAAGAAAAGGTTAAGAAGTTCAGACAGTTCAGTAGTGGAGTTAGCAAAAACAAAAGTAAAATTTTTGAGATCACTTTTCCTGGGGAAAAAAATCAAAAGAAAAATTGATTTTTGATTAATTTCTACACAACGTAGGGTAATCAAGTCCATTGTAGTTGATATTATAGCTGCAGTTATTACATATTTTACATGTATTTGTCAAACTAATTCTTGCAAACAAACATACAATACGAGGACTTCCTCATTTAAAAAATATTTCAAATGAGAAGATACACTTTTAGAGCAAACACAAAAAATATTATTCCTACTGCTATTTCTGACAAACCTCCACAAAAATATTCAAAATATTTCTATTTGCTCAAAGCTTCTGACCCCTACATAAACACCTTTCACTAATTTACACTCTTCAATTAGACATAAATTGGGAAGTTCAAATTTTTATTTCATGTAATTGTGATGAATTCCTCCTCTCAAATTTCACACCCATTTAAACATAACCCTAGGCAAAATGGGATCATTATTAATGGTTGAAATGAATTTCAATATCATCAAATTATTCAAATGTTTGAGGGGCAAAACGTTTCTGACAAATTATCTTTGTGTTCATGCTTATTGGCAAATCTTGTTAAATGCAGAAATGATGGAAATAACTTTTTGAATAAAAAAACAAAACAAAACAAATTTCATCCAGTACTGAGTTGATTTGCTCTTGGCACTTTTGTACCACTGTGTGCAATTTTCAATTTGGTGTTTTTCAACTTAAATCCATGACTTTCAATTCAGGAATCTTTTGTTAAAGCAACCAAAGATCTTGTGGCAGCTTCTGTTTGTCCTGAAGGTTAGAAATTTGCATTTCAATAAGAGAACAATATATACCCAATTATAAATCCCAACTGCAAACAGTAAAGAACTAGATCTGCCATGTGCATTCAGATTAGGATCCACGCTGTTTGATTCTGCTGATTTCTCCTAACAAATTGAACAGACCAAGATCTGCAGATTATGTGCAGGTATATCTGGGTCTGCTTAGTGTGCAGCTGGATTCCTATTATAAGCAAGTATATACATTATGTACCTGTAGTTCATCACAACAATACCTGTGAACTAGACCACATTACACCAAGCCTTTGTGGTTTTTGACTGTATTACATTGCACCATTTGATACAGAAAACCAGAAATTATTCATCGATAAAACAAGGAAGAAATTGATCATCTATTCTTGTGTGGTCTGACAATATTTCTATGTAAATGCTAAAATCATGATCAATTTTATTTCTTTGGATTCATTTTTATTTGAATAACTATTTGTAATTAAGATTAATGAAGTCATGAAGCTTGAAAAGTGATTGCATATTATGCACCAATGTCCTTCACTTCCAAGTGGCCATTCATGCATTGGTTTTTATGTTGAATACTAAACTGAGGACTGAGTGTGATATAAGTAATCTCATTTTCTATGTTCTTAATCAGCATAAATGCAAGTTAGAAAAGTTTTTTTTGACATCTTGGGTCAGTCACAGGTACATTTCTAAAAGTAACTTGTGATGATGTACACGGTGAATTATTCATTGTCCCATGCTAGAGATCAGAATGCAGAATGTAGAAGAGTGAATTGTGAAAGATAGCAACATCAATGAGTAAAACTTGTCACATTAAACATTACAAGTAACAATTAACATTTACATATAGGTTAGGTCCACAATAAATCACTAACGTTTGATGGTGTAATCTCTCTGATTTGGGGCATGATTGATTTTTAACTAGAATCCATTCAGATAAGGGTCAGACAAATGCAGAGGCAAGGTAAATTGGTTAAGTAGAAGAAAAATGACAAAGTGGAGACAAGCCAGAGATAATTTTGGGCTGTTTGAAATAAGTGTCAAAAAATAGATTTTCCAGTGATAGCTATTAAGAAAGTGTGAAAATATGAGGTGTTACTAAAACTTGGATAGGCATGGGCTAATTTTTGGGTTGTTAGATAAAGTTAATCCTGATTGGCTAAGCTAACTAGGGTGGGGGTGTCCAGATAAAATTCAATGTTTTAAGTAATTTCCCTCATGAAATCAGTCTAAGTTTCTGTGGGAAGCCAAGAAATTTACTGCAAAATTAGTAGAAAATACTTTCTCATTAAAGTTGTCCAAGGAATCAGTGTCTGGATGTTGTGGAACATGGAACTTAAAGGAACAAAGAGATATTGCTGCATAGGAAAAGTGAGTCTTGGAAAGCACAAAGTTTGTTTTTATTTGTTTTAATTGGTTTATTTTAATTCATAAATTAACTTTCCTTGAGTTTTGATGTCAACTGTTTGCATTCAATGGTCTTGAATGTTATATGACTCACTTATTCTAATAATTAATTCCTTGCTATGAATTTGTTCAAATTTACAAGTTTGTATGTAATAAAAATTATGTATTCTAGGAATTCCATATAATAAAGTAAAAACTGTTATGAGCAACCTCTGCTATGAGTGACCACCTGTCATTTCTAACCATAATTGTAATGCATGGATCCATTTGATTACACAAACATTCTGACATGAGTGACCACCTGCTGACACAACCAGTGATCATGAAGACTTGACAAAATATGCATTTCAACACTGCTATGAACGACTTCATTGTAAAAATGACAATAAATTCCATCGAACTTTATCTGATCTCTGTAACAATGACTGCTCATACTGTTTTAAAAACAATAGGCTGGCTGCAGATATCTTAAATTTTGTATGTATGCTTAAAAGTGTTTTATAGTTTCTGACATGTAGATTAATTGCTCCCTGCGCTTTTCTCAGTTATTTGTCTAGTCAAGAGCAACACAGAGATGTAAATTTTATGGTAATAGGGTTGTGTGTATACACTGTCAGGCATCAAATTAACACATATTAGCTAAATTTATGTTGAATTAGAGCAACTTTGAGAATTATTGTAGGATCAAAGAAGTAAAAAAAAAAAAAAAAAAAAAAAGATTGTTATTTAATTAAAGTGGAAATTAGCTCATATGTGCACCACACAGTGGGCAAAGAAACCAGACATACCAAGTTAGGGTTGATGACCTGAAAACGGCGGAGAGAGAGAGAGAGAAAAAAATAAAAGAAGAACAGGAATATGGTAAATCTGACCTGTCACCAATGTAGTCTAAAAGGACCAGGTATACTGAGCAAACGAGTTTGATCATTCACTCAATTTCATAATGAAATTTGTTTTATTGGTATAACAGAATACCATATCACATTTCTTATAAATTTTGTAATTTTATTTAAAGAGAAAGTGTTGTTATTCAAATGTCATGTTAAATTTGATTTTGCTTATTTTCATTGATTAAATTGTTATTTTTACATATGGAGCTCATATAGTTCTATTCTTTATTTCTGCTCTCTTGTCCATGCCTTTCAGCAAAAAAAAATGCAAATGCAATTTCTGGGGTTTTTTTTATATAAAACTTTTTGTTCCTTTTATCACTGTTTTTGTTTTCTCTTCTAATTTCTGATAAATTTGAAAAAAATCTCCAATCCATTGAGCATTTTCAGTAAGCCATAACAGATTGTGAAATAAAACATCACATTAACACCTATTTTTTTAATTGCAAGGCACACTATTTTCTGCAACTTAGGACATTGGCATGTGATTTAAGATTTCTTTTAATTGTTTGACAGTTAAATATTGTAAATCCTCTACGCTATAATTGTCAAACTTTTCATGTTCTGACATTTTGATTGTAAATCTCCTAAAAGAAAGTGTCTCATTTTGGAATTGCAAGATGTTTCTTGATGACCTGAGAGTTTTTTTTATCAAAAAAATGGCCTCCAGAGTTGCAGCAAAGTAGGCCAATTATATTTATATACAAGATTATTTCATTAATATCCATGGATCTTGGTATTTATTGTATCCATCCAAGATAGTTGTAATATAAACACATATAACATGTTTGATCAAAAGTGGGTCCCAAAATGGCTTCCAAAGGGGTAAAGATAAAAGAATGACAAAATCACATTCCTCCTCTTCCTTTCATGCAAAACATTCATTCAACATAGAAGTCAATAAATCTATTTTTTTTAAAATGCAGTCTCAGTACTCTCAGAAACTCAGCAAAATAAGATAGCAGTAGCTAGCTAAGTACAAAAATTTACAATCTTTTGGAATCTGAGACTACAGATTGAATGACCTTTTGCTCTTATTCAAGGATACAATTTATTATTTATCACTGGCCTATATTGGAACTATCCCCAGATTACACCAGTACCTTTCTGGATCTTCAAGGATACAGAATCACATTTATCAATGATCCATAACAGAACTAGCCTTCAATTACACAAGTACCAGTCTGGATCTTTAAGGATACAGGGTTACATTTATCAATGACCTATAACAGAACAAACTCAGATTAATCTAGTATCAGTCAGGGTCTACAAGGATACAGGATGCCATTTATCAATGACCTATAACAAAACCAGCCTCAGATTACTCCAGTATCAGTCTGGACTTTAAAGGTGCCTACTTCAGCATGCCTTGACCAAATACTGCAAGAGCCTATCCATGGCCTAAAATCCACACCATGGGCATTTATTTATAAAGTGAACCCATGGCATACCTACAAGTCTCAATTCCAACATGTTGGTGGATGGAATAGAATATTATCGGTAATTTGTCCCAGCAACATCTATTGGATTTCATAAATTGTTTCCCTTTGTAATGCCAATAACCAATAGCATAGTGCATCAAACATCAACTGAAAATGGTGGGTGAAATTGACCTAATAAGGATAATTTGTAAGTTTAACATCAACTGAAAATGGTGGGTGAAACTGACCTAATAAGGATACTTTGTAAGTTTAACATCAAAAGCACAACTATATACCTGGGAAATGTATTTGTGCAAACATGGACCAGTGCTAGAAAATTGCTTATTTTTCAGTCCATTCAAGTTGTGTCTCGATGTATAACAGTCCAAATTTGAAGAATTTAATTTTCGTTGGAAAATGTGGCTTGCCACTACATCCAATGAAATTCATAGACCTGAAGTACTAAGAATCTGCTCGATATGCCAAGGTATAGATAGGGTTATCGGAACCTTTGCTAGCTAAGATGAGACTTTTATCCCAAGCAATGAAAGAGTTGTGGAAATGGTCCTATCCTGCTGCTAGGACTCTTTCAGCCCAAATTGTGCAAGAGTTGTGTGCTAGAATTTTGCAGAGTAAATAGAAAACCTTTTTACTCTCCAGCTCCATCCCTCACAACAGATTCATCCAAGGATGGGTTGGAGGCAGTACCAACTAAAGGACATGCATTTTGCCCTGCTTATGCTTCTATCTTCTGGTCAACTACATATTGACAACAGCACAGCAATGCCATGTATCAGTTAAATGCATGGGGATCCCACACACATGTACTTAACTCTGATAATCAGGAGACATAGTCCTGGACTTAACAAAAAAAAAAAAAACCCACTTACTTATCTTGAGGAATGTCATAATAGTGCATGAAAAAAATAAAATAGCACATTCAATGACCATAAACAGTAGAATAATTTTTGTCTAGTTAGATGAGAAATAAAAAGGTGAAAATAAATTCGGTAACAATAAACAAAACTAAGCTTAATTAATTGAATGGGATCATACAATCATAGCTTTGTGGGTTGTGGTATATTGAAGGTCTTTATAATGAGACCACTGCATGATACCATGAATTCAGGCTATAACAAGTGGGATTGGTAGTGGAGTGGACTTAAGGGTAGAGGATGTAAGTGTTGCTGAAGTAAGACCTCCATTCCACTCTCTATTAGGGTTTTTCAGCTAGCTATAAATATCATACGATGTCATTTACCTGGTAGGGATTGTGCTGTCCGCCATATTTGTTTTTATGTCTAAATAATGGTTGTAAAACACTGTTGTTATGATATTTGTTTTTATGTCTAAATAATGGTTGTAAAACACTGTTGTTATGATATTTGTTTTTATGTCTAAATAATGGTTGTAAAACACTGTTGTTATGATATTTGTTTTTATGTCTAAATAATGGTTGTAAAACACTGTTGTTATGGTATTTGCCATAGTGACTCTAAGATATGTCAATAAAGATTACATGAAGAGAGTTGCTTTCATTCCATTCCATTCCCAAACCCAAACAAAGATCTGGACAGGTGTCATCGATGGATTAGAGCTTGCAGATGGGAAAACTTTAACCATAAAAGTCACGAGACACTTTTATTTGAACTCTTCACTTTGTTGGTGGGAATGGACCAAGCGAGCAGCATCCCGACCCAATGCCTGTGTCATTCACGCCTATACTGGTAAGTGTTCTGTTTATGAATGTATATACATCTTGGTAACACATACCAAGGCTACCACATACTGTTTCCTTAGAAATTTGTAATAATAACCTTGTCATATTGAAACTCTGCATGTGAATCTGATAATGTTATTAAGATGTCTTGTGATAAAATTATCCTGCAATGTGTGTGTGTGGGGGGGGGGGGGGGGGGGGTTGTCTAGTGTGTATACTATTTACATCATTTGCTTCAGTATGTTAAATTGGAACATTTTGACATGTACATACCTACATTCCAAACAGACCTGGTTAATATAAGAAAATTGTAATACCAGACTAAGTTTCTATTTGTCCATTCTTTTTTATTACCATCCACCATAATTTCTTCTAGGAATTCACAAAACTTTGAAGATATCATGAGGTAATACTCTTGTGCAGTTGGAGTATCACATGCATTATCACATCCTGCAGTGTGTGTGTGTGTGTGTGTGTGTGTGTGTGTGTGTGTGTGTGTGTGTGTGTGTGCATGAGAATAAGGTTTAGTATACAAAAACCTGCCCTCAGCATGAACCACCCACCCTCTTCCATTTCTGATCCCATTCCTTCTTTGACTGATTTGTTTTTCTTTACAGATTCAACATTTGTGCAACAAAAGAAAACCACCCAAAGAGAAAGACATAAATAGTTGACTAAGATGCAGCTGAAATTGGACACACAGGATGTAGCACAAGAACTGCTTGATTTGGCTTGTAGTCCAGAGATGCCTCTTGCAGATGCAGACTCTCCAAGACAACTGGATGCCACCCCACTTGTGATGAGCTCTCATGATAACAGCACATATGACTGTGTCATTGTGAGTGAAATGTCATGCACATGAGATGTTGGATGCCAGACAATGATGTCCAAGGACATGCATGATGTTAAGAGACAACAAGTTATTACAAAATGAGAACAACTTGCTGAAATCAGAGCTTTATCTGCTACAACAAAGTGCATCAAACTGAGAAATAGAAATACCCGAAAAAATACAGCAGCATATTTGTCATACCCACTTGGATATATCAGAAGTTGAGATTGATCAGAAATGTAAATTTTATACAGGCTTATCATGGGTCCAGTTCATGACAGCTTTATAAACTCTGCTGTGGAACATTTGAAATATTGGTACAGCAAATCAAAAGTCAGTTCTGGCGAAAATTATCGCCTGTCACCCAAAAATGGCTTACTAATGACATTGATGCATCTTAAACTTGGACTTGATAATCAGGATCTATCTTATAGATTTGGTGTTAGCAAGGCTACTGTGTCAAATATTATAACAACATGGGTCCAGTTTGTGTACACCCAGCTTTTACCCTTGAATGATTTCATGTTTGCAGAGAGATGCCTTGTGAAGGAAAAAATGCCCAGATCCATACAAGAATATTAGTTGTATAATTGATTGCATAGAAGTTTTGTTCAAGTAATTTTCAAACCTCTATTCCAGCTATAAAGCCAATTCAACTTACATTTAAGTGTTGCCCTCAATGGTTCAGTAATGTATGTAAGTAATGTTTTTGAAGGGTTACAATTAAATTGTACTTAAATCTGGATTCTTTTAATATTTGAACCATGGAGATGTTGTGATGGCAGATAGGGGCTTTAATATCAAAGACATTTTTAAGGAGATTTAAGTTGAACCTATCACTTGTGCCTTTCTAAGAAACAGGATGAGGCATTAACCAAAGATGTGACTAAACATCAAATTCATGTGGAACAGGCAATGGAAAGAGTGAAAAGCTTTCATTTATTATACAAGATCATGCCACTGAGTATGGAACCAAAATTATCTCAAATTGTTTATTTCATTTGTTTTCTTGTTTCAAATGATTATTTGCCAATGACCTTTCAATGACTTAAAGGCAGCCATGAAAAATCATTGTTAAAGTTGATATTTGTACAATTTAATTTTTATTGACATATAAATAGAAATAGAAAATACAGTCATGTTCTAAAATACGCTTGTCAGTTATAAAGATCAGAAAACATTTTGGAACATGCAGCTTTTATGCAGAAAAATTATACTTTGATTGAAAACAATAACATCTTAATCACCAATAACATCTTAATCACCAATAACATCTTAATCACCAATAACATCTTAATCACCAATAACATCTTAATCACCAATAACATCTTAATCACATTCAGCCCGTTACAGGCACACACTACAAGTCAATGTAAATAGCATCTTGTACCTCATTAAACATGTTCATACAAATACATCCTTATTTTAAATTTGTAATAGTCGCCTTGTACAATATTAAACTGACTGATTTATTATATTTCTCTTGCTGTCATTGACAAGATTCTTCCTAACAAAATGAATTATCTGCAGTCCTGATTTTTTATCACAAACTCTCTGGCATCAGCCTTCTTGAAATTCTCATTTCAAAGAATTCTGGACATAACCATCTCTCAGTCTTTCATTGATGTATATGGCCACTTTTAAAATAGTTTCTTTCTTTATTTGAAGGTTTTGCTGTATTTTAACTCCTGCACATCATCATCGTTCTCATTCTCTTCAGTATTTTGGGTTTGTCCTGTAAACTGCACTGATTGTATAATGTGATTATGTACATGTCCTGCATTAAAATACTTAGGAAGATTGACTGAAGGAAAAATATTTCATCCTGTTATAGGGGGAATAGATGCTTTAGGTCTGTCTTGGTGCTGTGCCTCAGTCTCTTGAAGTTTCTTCAGTTTGAGATCATACTATTTACCCCCATTAACAGATATAGAAATGAACTGACTGTTTCCTGCTTCCATGCATTGTCTGACCCTGCAAAGATAGATGAATAATAATAATAACAACACCAATAATAATAATAATAATAATAATAATAATAATAATAATAATAATAATAATAATAGAGTACAACAAACTAACCATTTAATTTTCATGCACACCTCTAAAAAATACCCTGTGAACCTTTTACAGAACAAACTAATTCATTACCGAATTGCCATTGATAATAGAAATGATACAGACACAAAGGGATTGGAGTCATAAAGTGACTATTATGTCAGATATCTTTGTTCTCATGGCTGATTAAAAGATAATATTTTCATCTGCAAGCTAATGAATTTGAATAGGTGTGGCAATAACCTGTATTACTGCTAATTTTTAATACAAGGAACATTTTTTTACAAATCAATTCACCTCTTACACTTAGTGCAAAATTGTAATGATGCTTTGGGTGGTTTATTTACTTATTGGTTTTTTGTTGTTTTGGGAATTACATTATAAAGGCACAATGCATTTTCTACTTAACCATTCTATTGGAAGCAACAAATCCATGCAGTAACTGAATTTTACATACCTTTTGATCAAATCACTTAGATTTCCACCGATGCCGAGATCTCTGCACTGTAACCATCGTTTCAGCTGTACCATTGATTGATTTTCTATCAATGCATAAGGTAATTTTCCATCAGGAACATCATCTTCTGTGAAACGCAATGGTACTGAGCTGCCATATTGTAATATTTGTCCGAAGCTGGGACTCCATTCTATGTTTAGGAACGAGGCAGTGATTTGTAACATCACACAAGGTCCACGACTTACTACCCTATACCAATCCCTTCGGTAATGGCCCAAATCCACTACTTACTACCCTATACCAATCCCTTCTGTAATGGCCCAAATCCACGACTTACTACCCTATACCAATCCCTTCTGTAATGGCCCAAATCCATGACTTACTACCCTATACCAATCCCTTTTGTAATGGCCCAAATCCACGACTTACTACCCTATACCAATCCCTTCTGTAATGGCCCAAATCCATGACTTACTACCCTATACCAATCCCTTCGGTAATGGCCCAAATCCATGACTTACTACCCTATACCAATCCCTTCGGTAATGGCCCAAATCCACTACTTAACTACCCTATACCAATCCCTTCTGTTATGGCCCAAATCAACACATTTGATATATGGTTACCTCCAAAAGGAATTTGTGATTTTCATCTATGAACCATGTAGTCATTTATGAGCTGCATATTTTGCTGGTTTAGGATCAGTCATTAAATAAAGCTTTAAAAATTTGCCACATGTCTGCAGTGCAAATATTAGGTAAGCTCTCTATTGATTTCAGCCTAATGATCTGGAGAAGTGTGCTCCTTGTTAGCTGCTCAAGTGGTTTTCTCTCTGACCCAGAACTTGTTGCAGTTTTCCATTGTACTTACGTAGTCTCAAAGGAATAAAAATGTCAAAGTTAGCAATTGAACCTTGCTTGTTTAATGTACATAAAGCAAACATTAAGCCCTTTTGGTCATTTAAACCCTCCCAACCAACTCCCAAACCTCCAAACCTTTCATGAAAATAGAGTATCCTTGGGTGTGTGGCAGCTACACAGGAAATCCACAAGTACATCAGACACTAACTTGTAGGCTTCATATTTCATGCTTGCTTTTCATTACACCAAACTGTTTAAAAACTATGATAGCTATTGCTACCCTCTATATACATCAAGCTAGAGACCTCCTAATATCACACATTTCTAATTGACTTCATTGTTTCCTATACAATAATTTGTGTTTCCTATACATAAATCTGGTTTCCTATACATAAATCTGTGTTTCCTATACACAAATGTGTTTCCAATGTTAAGCTAGACCTTTGACATTCCAATAAGAAATCTGATTACAAAATAAGTCTTCACACACATACAATCTCACTACAAACTAGAATTTCAACAGAAAATTACTATATACAAAATACTACTATAATGGTGAATATCATGGTTTAGAAATATAACAAAAGGTTTATTTCCCAACAGTTTAAAATGAATAAACAAAAACGTTTCAGCATTTGGAAGATAATTAAAAAAGTTAATCCAATTTATGTCACTAATACAAAGGAATCCAAAGTTTTATATCCAGAAATGCACACAAATACAATGAATTCCACTATTAACTGCAGTACCAGTAATTACATATGCAACAATTTTTAAAATTTCATTCAAAGGTTGAAACTTCCATTCACTTAATATAAATCCTACTTATAATGAAGGTAGATTGTACTTTCATTTACATGAAACTTTCTGTTATTGATATGACACACACAGAAAAAAATTATTT
This sequence comes from Unio delphinus, assembly GCA_029339505.1. Classification (NCBI taxonomy): domain Eukaryota; kingdom Metazoa; phylum Mollusca; class Bivalvia; order Unionida; family Unionidae; genus Unio; species Unio delphinus. The sequence goes on from JAQISU010001252.1 coordinate 4,290,192, forward strand.
CTTATAGGCAGATAAGGCCTTAAAATAGTCAAGATTTCAATCTGTTAGGCCAGTGTCATATTATAGGGTATTCAGAAATACAAGGTTATAAGAATGTCAAAAGATAGACTATGGAGAAAAAGTCCAACATTATATTATACTGAAACAGTTATGTAAATCTTGAACTAGTCCTTATTTCCATATGAATGTTGTAATTTTATGACTGCTTGAACTAGTCCTTGTAAATGTTTTAGTTATGGATTCCATTTAGCCCCTCCATATACAACTACTTCTCTTGCACTAAGGTGATTTATTAATGGGTTCCATTTAGCCATGCTGTATATAACTGTGATTCTTCATATGCAGGTAATTGTAATTTGATAATGGATCCCATTCAATTAGTTACATTTTGTTTAGTATTGCTACTTAAATTTCCTTCATTTGATTTTATTTTTTGGCTGTTAAGAGTTAGCTATACTATGGCTTCAAAGAATTTTTTTGGTGTGTTTTGTATCCAGTTTGGTCTATTATGGCACAGCCTGCATGTCATATACTTCAGTGCAAAATGGGATTATGAATGTAATTAAAAACTGCTCTGAAAAAATCCAAAGACCAAGCATGAATTCTTTCAGATCTCGTCTATAAACAAGTCCTATTGGCAGCAAGTAAATTACGAAAAGAATACCATACAAATGAGAGGGAGGTGTAACTCTTTTGATTGTTGGTTTCAATGGCATTTTTAATCAATTATAGGCTATATCATGTTGAGGAATGGAACCTAAGTGCCTTTTCCAAGGACACACCAGGGCAGCCAACTGATGCTTGCCTAGGCAGGTATCAAACTAGCAATGTTTGGATTAAGAGTCTGTGAATTGTCAAATTTTAAATAAGCATTAAATCTTAAAGTTAGACGCATTGAGCATTAATTTTCTAAAGATAACAGCATTAAAGAAAAAAGTTTTCAGAGAGAGAGAGAGAGAGAGAGATAGAGTGAGACGGGACAGTCCAAAGATGGAAGTCTGGGGAAAAAAGAAAAGAAGAGTGAAGAGTTCGGAACAAAGGACTAGGAAGTCCAGGAAGGAATGAAGCAGTCAAAACAGAAAGACTCTATGAAATAGGAAACATTGGAACATGGTCGAGAGAGGAAGGTTATTCAATCAGTCATGGACATTGTGTTCTTTTCACCACTCATTATCATAAATCCACATTTGACATTATTATTAAATCCTGTTGCTATAACTTAAGTTAAATTGTAATTACCACTATTAATTTTTTTTATATTAAATTTGTTATTTTTCTTTTGTAAGGCGACTCATATTGCATTATTTCCTTTCAATAATCTTGCCCAGTTCTGTGTTAATATTCTATCTATTCACTCATAACATCGAGGGAGGTCATTCCCTAGATAAGGCAATTAAATCTAATTAACTTAGGGGGAGACTAATATTAGTCATATGCTCTACCAGCTACCAGCCAAGCTATAGCAAGCAGTCCCTGACAGAGAGATGTAAAGACAAAATGCTTCTCCCACAACATACTACAAAGAAAGCTACAAATGAATAATTATGAACACTTGTCAATGCAGTCATGAAAATGTAGAATAAGGCAGACTAACAATAATTAAGACCCCATGGTTGACAAGAAGAGCCACACAAGAGATGGGGTTGTGCCTCCAATGAGGAATAACATCTTATATTTACAAGAGTGTGCAAAAGATGTTGTCTGATCCAATTAATATTTTCTTTCACTGGGTACAAAACAAGAAACAGAGAAAGCAAGTAGGTGGTAATGGTCTAAAAATTCAAATTCTCCCCCCCCCCCATAATTACAATATACTCTGGAAACTGTCTATACTCAGTTTAACAGATTAATAGATGCAACAAACACCTGATTTATTCAGTATTTAAATATATTTTTTTCTCTCATTTAAACAATAAAATGTAAGGGTCTCCAATAATTCTGAACAGCCATGTTTTAATGTTTTTGTATAAATTCTGAAATTATAAAATGCTGGAGAACTGAAAACTTGTTTTCCAAAACTAACAGCTCCTTTTTAAGAAACAACTGTAAATGACAATATTTCTTTGTCTGATGATTTTGATAAATTTTTGTAACATTACTTTTGTGATATAAAACTTTTCACATGGAAATAAATAAACTGCAGGTACTATAGAAATATAAAAATATCCTTGCACATGACCTTTTACATATGTTGCTATTACATGCTATTTTACTTCTTCAATCCATATATTTTACCCTAACAACATTAAAATGCAACCTCTGCAGTACCAAATATATATATATAATAAAAAAAAAAATTAAGCTGTCATTTTCCAGTTCAGTATCAAAGAAATATCTATTCAGTTCATGCATATTATCTTCTGTAATATTGGTATTATTGCATTTTTATTAGGTCATATCTTTTTCAGAGACATAAAGGATTTACTGAAATTTTATGCATGGAGATTAACAGCAATTATCAGGCTAGGCATCAGTCAAAAATCTCATTTCAACATAACACAGCATGTCATCTCCCAGAAGTATATAAAGATAAGGCATGATCTTGTCAGGATCAAAACCACAACATGAGAAATTTCTCATCTGACCAGCTTTGAGAGAGATCTGAAATGCTGATAAACAATAATGTGAGATCTGGGCTATGTTATTAACAATCGAGGACATTCACTCTGTTATCCCCTTGATTACTCTTCATGCAAGAATATATGAAAATGTTGTAAACTGTATTTGACAAAGCATTGTTCCAGAGTGAACCAGTGAACAGAATAGTTTCTTATGAAAAACTCTTGTATAAATAAATTTACAAAGAAATAGATGATGGGATTTAATGCCATTTATAGCACTAAATAGGCCAGACATGGTGATAATTATATTTAATGGAAAAACAGCCATGGAAGTCATGAAGAACCAATCTTTCTCACATATCCACACTGCTCAAGCCAAGATTAAAGTATACACAGGCCTGAGATGAGATGCAAGTGATCAGCAAAGGTGGCAATCTGGGGCATTCTACAAACAGTAAAATGATGTAAGCATCTGAAGAGAAAATATATATTCAGCCCAAAAAAAACACAATAAAAATGACAGATTTACTTAACACATTAACCAGTAGCGATGACTTTATCGAGGCATGAGTTAGTAACCTACTTCCAAGGTATGTAGCATCAAGGTCATGTGTGATACACTAAAGTGGGTGGTATTATAGAAAGGCAAACAGATTTAGCTCTACAATGATACCAAATAATCTGGACATTTTAGTTGCACTACAAAATACAGAGGGAAAAGCCAAAGTTTTTGGACCTGTTTTTTTTCACCCAAAAATCGCCCATGGTCGGATTCTGAATTTGTGTCCAGATTTTAGACTTTATGGCCTCAGATCTACGGCAGACCTGTCTGAAACGCACACATACAGGTGAACTTGTGCAAAAAGTAGGATAAGGTGGACATTTTGAATAAAGAGTCTTCTCCATACGAAAATTATGGGTCCATTGAGCAAAAAAAACCAACAACATCTCCAATTTTTGCCCTTCTGCTCATGCGCCAGCAAACTAACCAATGAAAAACATTTTCTTTAGCATGACTAGCCATTTGTCACACGGAATATTGCTTGGGAATCGATGGATTATGATGTATTCAGAAATAGTCCCCAAAAATGTGTTTCCTACTCGCATTTCATGCGAAAACAGCAAAAACCTCCAGGGGTTAATGTCTTAACCATTCATAACAAGTTTTTTAAGTTTTCACCGGCATAGCTTTAATGAGCTGTGGCAAGTGACTTTGCATCTTGTGCTAATTCAAGCTAAAGTCCGTCAATGGGACTGATGTTATAGTTGGCAAAGATAATTTCCGTGAATTCAACAAATGACCTTTGGACTGTCAAGTGTTGAAACCAATCTTATAAAAAATACAAGAAGATTTTCCAATTAGCTGCTTTTGTATACATCCTGGATGTCAGATTGACACCTATTTAATTTACCACAAAGTCGATATCATCAGAAGTCTTTTAGTTAAAACTCCATGTCATAATGATGATCCATTCTGGGGCAGCTGTGACAACAAAGTTTTTATGACAGTCGTAATGGCAAAGATATTGGATGTATGACTGGTACAATTTTTTTTACAACTGACTAGGCATCATATGATGACTTCTGGTGAAAACCCCATCCTGATACAACCATCCATTTGAAGAGAGTTAGATATAACAATATTTCCAACATATGACATTGCATTCAGCAGTAACAATAACAAGATTTTCAAGATGGCTGCAATGGTGGCCATACAGGACATCAGATTGAAACCATTTTTTATTTAAGACCAACTGGACAACATAAGTGTGTGTGTGTGATTTGGATTTTTAATGTAACTTTAAAAAAAATTCAGTCATATCACTACAATGCCTGCAGTGTGGCAGTTTATTGTGATATCTAGAACTGGGGTTTCATGACACATACATGTAAAATGATGTCCCACCCAGTCACATTATCCTGACACCAGGCCGACCAGTCCTCAAACTAACCTCTTAATGCTGAGCATAAAGTGAAGCAGCAGTTAGTACCATTTGTATAAGTCTTTGGTATGACTCGGCCAAGGACTGAACCCTCAACATCCCGCATCTGAGGCGGATGCTCTAACCACTAGGCCACCAGAGCAGTAGGACAACATAAAAAGTATTCTGGTAATGTCTTTCTGTTCAAGTAGAGTTTTGATAATAGGACTTTTAAGATGGCTGCCATGATAGCAGTATTGGATTTCAGATCAGCATCAATGCTATTAAGGACCAGCTAGGCATTATAAGAAGTCATTTAGTGAAAACACCATGCTGATTTGACCATAATGCAAGAGAAGTAGGTATAACAAGATTTTCATTATGAATGACATGGTGGCCATTTTAGATATTAGATCATTACCATGCTGATATGACCATCCAATCAGGAGGAGTAGCAATAACACAATTTTCAAAATGGTTACCCTCTTGGCTATATCAGTTGTTGCATTGGCACCATTTTCACATAGGTTGAGATAAGCGATTCTCATCTTTTCAAACTATGATATATGGTTGGCTGGGAAAGATGTTCTCTGGTGGAGATTAATAAAGACTAATTAAAATGACCAAAATTACTTTTAAAAAATAGTTTGATAGCCTCTAATTCCATGACCATGTTTTTACCATGAGAAAAGTCAAAACAAAACTTCACTATTTTTTCCACAATGGCAGATCAAATTAGGTTCATTCCCTGTAAATAATAATTATTTAAACTTCCTAATTCGTTATTTTTTTTTATTTCACAAATCAATCTTTTAATTTTAACACACAGAATTACAAGACCAATCCAGTGGCCTAGTGGTTAGAGTGTCTGCCTCTAAAACAGGAGGTCATGTGTTCAAACCCAGACTGAGTCATACCAAAGATGTAGAGGTTTCCCTTTGGCTTATCTTCCCTTAAAATTCACGCAAGCTAGTTTTAGCAATTACTGATGTTTAGTTCTCATGGGACATCATGCGACATGTCTGTGGTATGATGCCCCAGCACTAGACATCATTTTAAACTGCCATTCTGCAGACATCGTTGCGATATGACTGAAAAATTGTTAAAGCTACATTAAAAAATCCTAATCACACACACACTCTCAAAGAATTACAAAGAAATGGAAGAACAAATGGAGGTAATTGCAGATAAGTGGGAAAGTATAAGAGTTGATGAAAGAATCAAAGACTAAAAGAATGAATAAGTGAATGAACAAACAGCAAATGAATTGACAAAAAGACAAACAGTAAATGAATTGAAGAAAAAAAAAAACAGTAAATGAGAATAACCTTTACAAGGTTGTAAGATTACAAGGTCAAGCAGAAAACTTAATTTATGCACAAAATGACATTTCATGTACATATGCACAAAATGACATTTCATGTACAATTTTAATTTTAAAATAATTATCTTCTAAAACATTGTAATTTTAGTGAAGCTTGGAAAAAATACACATGTACATGTAAACTACAAAAATAAATGGATATTTGGCTGTTCTTGTCTGAACACTTCATTCAAACAATTATCTTCTTAGACTGTGGCCCTCAGTCATAACAAAACATACACCTTCAACATGTGTGATAAGTGGCTGATATCCCGGTAATTTGAAAACTTGGAGATAACAAAACAAGTTGGTTTTTATTAGTTAATCTACCACAGCTGGTTTTTATTTTATTCTTGTCCTCTATGTACACACTAACTAATATGACAAAGCAGGATATAGACATTTTCGTTAAAAATGCATTTGAGAAATCAAAACATGTTTTATTATCATATCTTTTGCCTAAAGTAGAAGCATTAACATTTAAAACGTAAGTTTAATACTATTATGTGTCAATGTTCTTTATTTTAAAAAATATGTGATGGTCCATGACCTTGTTTGATAATTGCCTCCTCAAGGAAAATCTCACACTAGCTGAAGAACACAGGGTCTATCCTGAGAAAATATTGTAAGTCCTCTTTTACAGTATCCACTCACTAAATATTAATATGTGTAAGTGTGGAGAAGTATTCCCGGTGAATGTATTGTAAGATTCGTTCAAGGTCAATCATAACCCCAAAACTGTACAATCAATTTTATCCAATCAATTCAAAATCTACCTGACAATTTGACCACCTGATTCATTCAGTTAGAGAAAATTTAGGAATTTGTTTGGGAAAAATTATGAGGTCATTTTTCAACATAAATTTACAAATTGTACGTCTCGTTCACTAAATGAAATTAATTTGAATTTTTTTTTTAAAGTGTGGTGCAAAATAAATGGCAAAACTTTGCACTTCAAAAGCAGTTAAATATCTGTACTTTCTCTAGATTTATCTGAACAGTTCCATTTCCATTCTGTTTGGAAAAGAAAGGAGCAAAGCCTGAACACCTGACCAGCCTGACAGCAATATGTGGTTCTGGATGGTGAATCATATTTATAGCAAGTAATGTCCAAAAATGTATACAGTCCAAGTAACTGCCATGTCAGTATCATTATTACTAATCAGCTATCAGAACAATGCCTGCTGATGTGTTTAGTCACAAGGAAATGAAGAAAGAAGCCAATTCAAAAATTGCAAAACAATTCAAATTACTGTAGGTCTAGAAGATCGATTTATACCTTGATCCACCATTTTGCCATAAATGTAGATGTAAAATTCAAATAACAGTGCTATTTGTAAAAATAATTCTGGTGATCATGCCACTTTGAAATAAAACTATTTAATGTATTTTAAAATAATTTGATTTTCAATTCCAAATCTTATTCTAAAACTGTTGGACCAATCAGAATGATGCATCTGTACTATTTTTGAGTAAATCTGGAGTAATGCACATTATTTAAAATGTCGAGTTTCTGAAAAAGAGGCCAGAAGATCCAAAGAAACCGACTGAATAAATGAATAAAAATATATGAATGTAATCAGAAGTTTCAGCAATAGAATCAAATTACTTTTAGAATATGTTGGTGTTGATACAACAATATTCATTTAAGGCATATGTACATATTATACAATTTGTATTTGTTGTGGTGTCTTTACACATAGTCCTTATGGCTGTCCCTTTTAATGAATGAATGGTGAGTATTAAAAGTGAGTCTAACAATTCATAAAATATTTACCTATGTAGACCACTATTTGGTGTTTCTTCACAAATTTAGATGGGCCTGCAACTGTGGTCTGTGATCAGTGCTGCTGACCTCTAAGAACTTGAAAGTCACTTTAAGAATTAATCAAGGCAAAATACTAGACTTTTGCTGTGATACAGCAAGGCCTTAGACCAATCCTTGGCCATATCAATAATTGGAGCAACTCAGTTAATAGTGCCACAGAAGTGGGAACAAGTGTTTAGATGCGGTCTCATTTTTGGGTTGTGTTCTACATATATTTTGTATTTCTGAGAGAGAATGTGAATTTTTTGCATTTATAACATACATAACATTTACAACATACATAATATTTATAACACACATAACATTTATAACATACAGAATGGAGATAATATAATGACATATTGTACTTGTGGAAATTGTACATGATCTAAGCATACAGTTGACCAAAATGATTACTTCTATATGTTCAAAATGTAAGCTTGAATTGGTCCAAAGTTATTGGCTTGCTTTTTATAATTTACTTTTCAAGCCCTGGAAGTGAAAAATGCCTAGTGGAGCTAGCAGGGTGTTTTTCTTATAGGTGCACATCTAAAGGAAGCCCACTTTTATACTCTATAACCACTTTATACCCATCAATCATACACCAAAATAAAGGATACCCAACTATATACTCTATAACCCAAATTATACCCATCAATCATACACCAAAATAAAGGATACCCAACTATATACTCTATAACCACTTTATACCCATCAATCATACACCAAAATAAAGGATACCCAACTATATACTCTATAACCCAAATTATACCCATCAATCATACACCAAAATAAAGGATGCCCAAAGGATGCCCGACTATATACTCTATAACCCAAATTATAACCATCAATCATACACCAAAATAAAGGATGCCAGACTATATACTCTATAACCAAATTATACCCATCAATAATACACCAAAATTAAGGAAGCAAAACTTTATACTCTACAACCCAAATTATACCCATCAATCATACACAAAATAAAGAAAGCCCAACTATATACTCTATAACCCAAATATACTCATTCATCATACACCAAAAAAAAGGAAGCTCAACTATATACTCTATAACCCAAAGTATACACATCAATCATACACCAAAAGTTTATGTGCTGAGTATTTTAATTTAGCAAGTAACTTCCTAAGAAAATATGATATGATGAACACTATATTTAGCTTCATTACACCATGGTGCACATTATATTTACTTGTCGTTTGCAATATGGGCAAGTGACCTAGATTACTGAATATTTAGATTAAATTATATGTTGTTCCGCTAATTATTCTTCAAATCTTACAAAAGAAGCTAAACATTTACTCTTATACACACACAAACACATATACACACAGTTTTCCTATAATTATCCTCTCTCTTTCAGATCACAAAATGCTTTAAAAAAGATGTTTTCTCCAATTCTGTGAGACCTTCAGTAAACTGAAAACCTATTAAAACTGACAATTAAATTTGTTCTTTTGGGTTATCAGCTCTGAGGGTTTAATCCCCAAGCTAACAACACAAACCTTATCCTTCAATTTTAACAAATTCAGAAAAGATGAATTCCTAATTTAATTGTAGTGACACTGCCAAGAGTAACTACAGCTCTTCATTGCAAATGACAATGTTTATGTCAAACATAAAATATGTGATGTAAACACATATACTTGCTTATGAGTTGAATCAAACTGCAAACAACGATCCCTATCTGCCATAGTAAAATTCACCAACAGCTCAGGGTCTATGTTGTTTGTTGCACTACACCTAACAAACTACACAGACCCAGACATGCCTGCACAATATGCAATGAAAGATCCATGTCCATGCAGTTTGCTGTTGGGCTCATAAACAAGTATATATGGTAGTCATGTAAGAACAGTATTGGTCTCAGTAGATGGATAAAAAAAGTTAGTTTAACACATTCTTCAAAGACATCATAAACTCTAATAAAATTTCCATTTGCCTCAGTAACTCAGAGACATTTATAATGCATTAGGTATTTCTTTTCCCAATTAAGTTTCAGCAGTTTACATACTTCTGTGTGTAAAACAAGCAAATGGTGATTTAATAATGACTATAGTAACAGTATAGCGAATCAATAATGTCTCTTCAGCTTACATAAAAATGAATTTGAATTTTCACTTTAGCCTTCAGTAGACATAATAAGTGAATAAAATATAGGGTAGTACACAAAAACTTTATTTAAAGCAACTGCACTGTTTTAAAAACACCAGTGAGCTGACACCTTTCAAACTTTTGTGTCTAAAGCCTGAGATACAAAAGTTGCCCTAGTACCAGTAGTTGTGACATTACTAAATCAAATCCAGTTTCTTGCCAATACATATACCAATTTTAATTTTCCACATGTTTTGCATTTAATAAAGCCAGATTCTCACAAACAGTTTTTTTTTTTCTTTAAATAATAAACCCTACTGTCTTTAAATAAGATTGACTTTTTTCTTTTTTTCATACACATATTCTAATGAAACTCAGAATCCTTGCAATGGGTTCAGCTGAAGTAGAATTATCTGTGTTAGGTGCAATTTGATTTGAAAGGCCACTCAGACTCTAAGCCCATTGATGACTGTTTAATACGTTTGCCTACCAGTATGTCCTTATTTTTGAAAATTCTCGTCTTTTGATATTGTACATTAGTCTATACTGTTATAGCCCAGGCAGACAATATGGAAATATTAATTACATTATATAGGGTTTCTTGTTTTAGACCTCCATTAGTTGGTTTTGTGTTTACAACATTAATTCAGCTTATCTCCTTCCATTTTACATACAACTCCACTAAGTCTGACAGCTGACTGATGCACTAGTATTTATACTTAACGATAAAAGTGAACAAGGCATCGATGGTTTATACTTGATTTTACAATCAAACTCCACAAGATTTATTTTAATGTACCAAAAATAGATATATGCTACAACAGTGTATATCTAGAATCTGGTTGTATAAATCAAGCAATATAATGCTGACATCTAAGTATAACATTACACCATAATTTCTAAATATAATCAAACTCCACTAATCATCAAACATTTGTTCCCATCCCTTTTTCTTAAAATTACCAGTGAATCTAGAAAATGCATCACATAAAAGAATAAGGGGAAATCTATTACCATCACATAAAAGAATAAGGGGAAATCTATTCCCATCACATAAAAGAATAAGGGGAAATCTATTCCCATCACATAAAAGAATAAGGGGAAATATATTCCCATCACATAAAAGAATAAGGGGAAATCTATTCCCATCACATAAAAGAATAAGGGGAAATCTATTCCCATCACATAAAAGAATAAGGGGAAATCTATTCCCATCACATAAAAGAATAAGGGGAAATCTATTCCCATCACATAAAAGAATAAGGGGAAATCTATTCCCATCACATAAAAGAATAAGGGGAAATCTATTCCCATCACATAAAAGAATAAGGGGAAATCTATTCCCATAAATGTTTGTATGGATGATCAGATACATAGTTTTTAACAAGAATAATCTGGTTGGGTGAAATTCTATAGTACAGTATTCTGAAAAACAATATAGATTTTATAAATAAACGGTTTGATACAATGGAAGGATAATACTGTACTCAATATATAACAGAATCGACAGCTAATCTGAAACTGAAAATAGCACATTCTCTGCTTTATTATTAGTATGAATATTGATGTTTCTTATTTATAATAACTTGTTTTTCACTTCCTTTGAATGTTTTTATATCAAAATTCACAAAGATTTGTCCTCCATTATGCATGCAAATAATTTAAGATCCTTTATCTTTACATTCCCCTCATACTGAAATGTCTTCACCCCTGTTTCAAATACTCATAACATTAACTGTTAGTATAGATGAATTTTCTATACAAGATTTATTTGATTAGTACATTTAATTTGCTAAGCACTTCAAGTACTGGGCTGAACCAGCTCAAATTAGATGCTAAAATCAATATCAGAATTTTTAAAATTTATTTCTAAAAAATTATATGCACATACAGGTGTATGTATGTATGTATGTATGTATGTATGTATGTATGTATGTATGTATGTATGTATGTATGTATGTATGTATGTATGTATGTATGTATGTATGTATGTATGTATGTATGTATGTATGTATGTATGTATGTATGTATGTATGTATGTATGTATGTATGTATGTATGTATGTATGTATGTATGTATGTATGTATGTATGTATGTATGTATGTATGTATGTATGTATGTATGTATGTATGTATGTATGTATGTATGTATGTATGTATGTATGTATGTATGTATGTATGTATGTATGTATGTATGTATGTATGTATGTATGTATGTATGTATGTATGTATGTATGTATGTATGTATGTATGTATGTATGTATGTATGTATGTATGTATGTATGTATGTATGTATGTATGTATGTATGTATGTATGTATGTATGTATGTATGTATGTATGTATGTATGTATGTATGTATGTATGTATGTATGTATGTATGTATGTATGTATGTATGTATGTATGTATGTATGTATGTATGTATGTATGTATGTATGTATGTATGTATGTATGTATGTATGTATGTATGTATGTATGTATGTATGTATGTATGTATGTATGTATGTATGTATGTATGTATGTATGTATGTATGTATGTATGTATGTATGTATGTATGTATGTATGTATGTATGTATGTATGTATGTATGTATGTATGTATGTATGTATGTATGTATGTATGTATGTATGTATGTATGTATGTATGTATGTATGTATGTATGTATGTATGTATGTATGTATGTATGTATGTATGTATGTATGTATGTATGTATGTATGTATGTATGTATGTATGTATGTATGTATGCATGCATGCATGCATGCATGCATGCATGCATGCATGCATGCATGCATGCATGCATGCATGCATGTATGTAATATATATGTCACTTTAAGTAGATGCACAAATCAATTAGGGGGTGGGTGGGAGTGCTATGTTGGTGATAAAAAACAGGGGCAGTCAGCAGCCCAGAAACATATCTTTTTCCTAAACATAAAAAAATCCTCTCTATCCTATCCCAACTTAAAATTTCTTTAAGGAGAACAGTAAGGTAAACTAGATATTACTCACACATTAAATTGTTAAAAATACATTAGTTTAATACATTAATTCTTAACACTGAGCATTTGAGGGTATCTTCACATTTCACACATTGTCAAAGACTGCATAAGAACAGTGATTTAATGGCTATTATCTACCAAAATTGATTGTAATAATTCTCTTTGGTTGTTTCAATGTGTATTTCCCTTGTCATATATAATTTTAAAAAAAGTTTCTACAAAGTGATTTGATGGACAGTACTGTCACATTTGTCATCATCGACATAGACATCTGTCATCCACTGAAAATTATCAAATTTCCTACCTACTCAATTACATTTAAAGCAAAAGAAAAATCCATCAATTTTGTAGTTTTTGTGGCATTTGAATGACACTACAAAAACAGTTGTTACTAAATGACAAACTGAACCAGCTCAAATTAGATGCTAAAATCAATATTAGAAAATTGTTATTTTTTTTTCTAAAAAATGATATACACATACAGGTGTATATTGACATCCAGTTCCACACTGTACAGCTAACATATTACCATTAAAACTCTAAAACAAAACCCAAATCTATCCAAACCTTGACAAAACTCACAAAATCCTGTATCACTTTCTTATGCTGCATGAACAAGTTTCAATAACTACTAAATTATTCCTCTGTTAAAGATTAGTTTTGTTATAGGATTAGTTTAACCAGAGATTATGTGAATGAATCATTATTACTTTAAGATTCAAGCTCATTTTCACCTGTGTTAAATCTAGTATCATTTTTGTTATTTCAATATGCTTTGATTATCACACCTCTGTTATATATATAAAATACATCAGACTTTCTTGACACTAAAATGCATCTGAGATTTTCTTGACACTAAAATACATCTGAGATTTTCTTGACACTAAAATACATCTGAGATTTTTTTGATACTAAAATACGTCTGAGATTTTCTTGACACTAAAATGCATGTGATTTTCTTGACACTAAAATACATCAGAGACTTTCTTAACACTAAAATACATTGGAGATTTTCTTGACACTAAAATACATCTGATATTTTCTTGGCACTAAAATACATGAGATTTTCTTGGCACAAAAATATATCTGAGATTTCAAGTAAATAAAAAGATTGAGCCATCTATCTATTCCATTTTCTCTGACCTTGACTCTCAACAAGTTACAACTGATCATACTAACTAAATAATTATAATTTGTCACCATTTAATTATCATTAAGCTCCAAATCAATTAAACATGAATCACACTGGAGATGAAACTACATCAATCCACTATCAAATTATTCTCCTATTTTTCTCACTACAGTTTATTATGCATTCACATTCAATCAATACTGTATCAGCCAGTCACTGTCTGTAAAATAGCTCCAGTGATTAAATATAATATATCACTGTAGTTTCTTATTTATTTTATTTGCTTAGGAATGTTGTACACAGAATAAAGACCTGTAACATGATACAGTCTTGAGGATTATCAGAGTTGACAGTTTTTGCTTCAGTCAGTATTCTTTAATCTGCCAGCATGTTAAGACACAAAAGACCAGGATGAACAATGTTAACTATTAGAAACTCCTTATACCCAATCAATTACATCCTTTATTTTCTAACTACCCTGATGACTTACATTCAGCAGTCTGTAGGCTTATGAGATCGCTGTATTCACTTTCCCCAGCATGGTTATGGGCCTTGATGCGGGCGTTGTAGATGCTATTAAAATGAAGACCATCCACTGTGCAGATTGTTTCTCGTCCCATGTACACAACCTGAAAGGAGTAGATAGTAAATGGGACTATCAATTCATTTTGTAAATCAAGAAAATAACAATTTCATGGGGAGATATATTAAAAACATTATTAAAATCTTTGTTGTTTTGAAAATAGCAACACTGAGAGATCTTGTGATGCTAACCTTTATTTTTATTCTAATCTACTACATATACTTGCTTATAAATACTAACCCTTATTTTTATTCTAATCTACTACATATACTCACTTATAAGTACTAACCCTTATTTTTATTCTAATCTACTACATATACTCGCTTATAAGTGCTAACCTTTATTTTTATTCTAATCTACTACATATACTCGCTTATAAGTGCTAACCTTTATTTTTATTCTAATCTACTACATATACTCGCTTATAAGTGCTAATCCTTATTTTTATTCTAATCTACTACATATACTCGCTTATAAGTGCTAACCCTTATTTTTATTCTAATCTACTACATATGTACTCGCTTATAAGTGCTAACCCTTATTTTTATTCTAATCTATTATGTATACTTGATTACCAGTATATGTTGCATTCAGTGGCATATTGCCTGATTTTCTGTCACATAATTTGCTGAAAATCTGTGCCTATGCATTTTGTTAATCATTAGAACAATACAGACCCTGATCTGCTGGCACATTGTGTGATGGGTCTATTATGAATGAGTATAGCTACTTATGGTCTGTTGTTTTACTCTAATACAGTTCTTCACTTACTTACAAATTTCTTAAAGGTCAACTTCAAGAGTTTTGCCTGAATGGTATTTTTGTTGGAAGAAATTATTGGTTTAAAAAGAAAAATATATAATGGCAAGATAGGCATCATGCATTGTTCACATACACACATTCCCCAACCACACATGCCAAGTAACCAACTCTGTCTTAATACCCAGTATCTAGACTGCTGCCTCCATCCAGCTTCTGAGAATGCTTTATTGGATACATGATTATGAAGAGCAACATTGGTATGGAACAAATTCCTGTATCATGGTCTGGTAGCTCATCAATACTTTGTAACTTTAACAGATTCATTATACAAAGTCCCCAGCCAACAAGTCACCACATGTACTCATTACTACTGATTAATGACTCTTAGTCACTCATAGGCTGGGTAACATTGTCTGCAAATTAGCTGTCCACTAACCACAATTGTCCAATGACCAGGACATTATTAACATAACAATTCCCCAATTGATGGAAAAAATGCAATCACAGATTGTACTCTTTCATGTGTATGATCTCTTTAAGTGTATTAGTACTTTATTCATGGTTATATATATATATATATATATATATATTGTTACGTGCTTAGGCTCGAATAAACAGTAACATAGAAAGAGTGAAAATAACAAGCTTGTAAAAACTTAATAAACAATTTATTGAGCACAAATATTTTCCAGAAAAGAAAAATAAACTTATGGTTTTAAGAATCTATTCCAAAATTAATCCAAAAATAATGCAAAATATTATCCACTAGAGAAATTGCAAAAGTCATGGTAATAAAATGTCCAAATAATTTTAAGTTCGAATCCCAGCGAAGTATCCAAAATGGAAGACGATGTCACGTGATGAAATTCTATGAGCACAATTCTTTTCCAGATAAATAACAAAATAATTGCTCTTGATCCAAACGAACTGAAATAATTTCCAATACAAGGTAATTTAAAATAACTCAAAATGACACAACTTAATATTCTAACAGCCCAAGTTCTATTAAATAGTTCGCTTCAAAACATAATTTATATACCTGTTTTTAAGTAAACAAGGAAGGGGTCACATAATCTTCTAGAATCTTTTAGAACAAATTTACGTTAAAAAAATCACGTACACACCGTATGACCCAACTAAAATAGAAAGATGTTTATAACAAAGCTCCTTGGAATCAAGCAATCATTTTAAAAGCTTGTTTACAACTCTGAAGCCAGGTCAGAAGTGAGGTCAACACCTGTTGTTTATTTGTAAAGTACAAGTCATCCCAACTCCACCAGTGAGATCCTTAGGGATTTATGATCTGCCTGTCCCAAGTCAGGGTAAAGGAGGAGGGTTGGGCGTGGGGTTAGCACCCCCACCCCGTAAAAAGAACGACGCTACAGAAACGTCAACAACAGAAGAAACAGAAAACTTTATCCTGGGAGAGGAAGGGTCTTCATCACGAAGAAGCATGACGCTGGGTGGTGAAAGCCGAAAGGATGCCACAAAGCCGACTACCCTTTTGTCTACCAGGAGAATCAACATCGGCACATGGAATGTTAGGACCATGTATGAGCCAGGAAAGACGGCGCAGGTAGCAGCCGAGATGAGGAGCAACAACCTGGCCGTGTTAGGCATCAGCGAGACACGGTGGACCCAAGCTGGACAATCACGACTGATGACAGGAGAGCTGTTGCTGTACTCCGGGCATGAAGAGAGCGACGCACCCCACACGCAGGGAGTAGGCTTCATGCTGTCCAAGCAGGCACAGAGGGCACTGATTGGATGGGAGGCACACGGCCCCAGGATCATCACGGCATCCTTCCGAACTAAGAAGAGGAAGATCAAGATGAACGTCGTCCAGTGCTATGCCCCAACGAACGACAGTAAAGAGGAGGACAAAGACCAGTTTTACAGCAGACTGCAGAAGATCCTCGAGACCTATCCAGACAAGGACGTCACCATCCTCATGGGAGATATCAACGCCAAGATTGGGTCTGACAACACTGGATACGAACCAGTCATGGGCACCCACGCCCTGGGAGAGATGAATGAGAATGGAGAGAGATTTGCAGACCTGTGTGCACTCAACAGCCTGGTCATTGGAGGCAGCATCTTTCCTCACAAGCGGATCCACAAGAATACATGGGTATCGCCAGACAGCGCGACAGAGAACCAGATCGACCACGTTTGCATTAGCAAGAAGTTCAGAAGATCCCTGCAGGACGTTAGAGTGAGAAGAGGAGCAGACGTGGCGTCCGACCATCACCTGGTGGTGGCCAAACTGAAGCTGAAACTGAAGAGATACCAGATGGAAGCGTCAGACAGAAGAGTCAAGTACAACGTCAGCCTTCTGAAAGACCCCAAGATAAGACAAGAGTTTGGTCTGACGCTGAAGAACAAGTTTGAAGTGCTTCAGGAACTTTTTCAAGAAGAAGAAGACAGTGTACCAAACAGCTGGCAGATAGTGAAAGAAACACTAAGAGCATCATGCCAAGAAGTTGTGGGGCCAAAGAAACACCAGCAGAAAGAGTGGATCACAGCAGAGACCTTGACCAAGATCGAAGACAGGAAGAGGAAGAAGGCAGTAGTCTACAACAGTAGAACCAGAATAGCGAAGGCCAAGGCTCAAGAAGCTTATGCAGAATCCCACAGAGTAGTGAAGAGAAACATCAAGAAGGACAAGAAAGAATACATAGATGGTCTGGCAGCTGAGGCGGAGCAGGCAGCGTACAGCGGTAACATGAAACAGCTGTACGACATCACCAGACGACTCTCCGGGAATTTCAGCAAACCAGAAAGACCTGTCAAGGACAAGCAGGGGAATACCATCAACAGTTTAGACCAGCAGATGAGCAGATGGGCAGAGCATTTTGAGGATCTCCTGAACAGGCCAGCATCCGCGAACCCCCCAGACATCGAACCAGCTAACGTGGATCTCCCGATCAATTGCGAGAAGCCGACCAGAGACGAGATCAGGAAGGCCATCACCCTGATAAAGAATGGGAAGGCGGCTGGACCCGACGACATCCCTGCAGAGGCGCTAAAGGCAGACCTGGATGCGTCAGTGGAGATGCTGTACCCACTCTTTGAGAGGATTTGGGAGGAAGAAGACGTACCGGCAGACTGGAAAGAAGGTTACCTGATCAAGCTTCCCAAGAAAGGCGACCTCAGCAACTGTAACAACTACAGGGGCATCACACTCCTATCTGTGCCAGGGAAGGTCTTCAACCGAGTCCTCTTGGAAAGGATGAAGGCAACCGTGGACGCACAGCTGCGAGATGAGCAAGCAGGCTTCCGGCAGAACAGATCCTGCACGGACCAGATTGCGACGCTCCGCATCATAGTCGAACAGTCCCTAGAGTGGAACTCCCCGTTGTACATCAACTTCATCGACTATGAGAAGGCGTTCGACAGCGTGGATCGAGAAACCCTCTGGAAACTCCTTCGGCACAACGGTATCCCAGCCAAGATGGTCAACCTAATCAGGAACTCCTACGGCGGCATGTCCTGCAGAGTTATCCATGGAGGGCAGCTCACAGACAGCTTCCAGGTGCGAACTGGAGTCCGACAAGGATGCTTGTTATCACCGTTTCTCTTCCTCCTTGCCATCGACTGGATTATGAAGACGTCCACCAGCGAGCGCAGGAACGGAATTCAGTGGACTTTGTGGAGCCAGCTAGACGACTTGGATTTTGCCGACGACCTTGCACTCCTTTCACACAGCAAACAGCAGATGCAAGAAAAGACAAACGTTGTGGCAGCCACGTCTTCACAAGTTGGCCTCAACATCCACGAGGACAAGACCAAGATCCTGAAGATCAACTCCACAAGTACTGAACCAGTCACCCTGAATGGAAGTCCCCTGGAAGAAGTGCAGTCCTTCACCTACCTGGGTAGCATAATTGACCAGCAGGGCGGTACAGACGCAGACGTCAAGACAAGGATCGGCAAAGCAAGAGCCGCCTTCATCCAACTCAAGAATATCTGGACCTCCAAGGAGCTGTCCTTGACCACCAAAATCCGACTGTTCAACTCCAACGTGAAGTCAATCTTACTGTATGGAGCAGAGACCTGGAGGACGACCAAGACCACCATCAGGAAAGTCCAGACTTTCATCAACAGCTGCCTCAGAAGGATTCTCCGGATCCGCTGGCCTGACACCATCAGCAATGCCAATCTTTGGGAAAGGACCTTCCAACTTCCTGCTGAAGAAGAAATCAGGAAGAAGAGATGGGGCTGGATAGGGCACACCCTACGAAAACCACCAACCAGTATCACCAGGCAGGCGCTGAGGTGGAACCCACAAGGCAAGCGGAAGAGAGGCCGTCCAAGAAACACCTGGCGACGCAACCTCCAGGCGGACACCACCAAGATGGGCTACACCTGGAACCAGCTAGAGAAAATGGCCCGGGACAGAGGACTCTGGAGATCTGTAGTTGGCGGCCCATACCCTGATAGGAGTGACGGGCAGTGAATGAAATGAATGAACAAGTCATCCCACTTTTAAAAAAAATATCTCCCAATGAATGAATCTTAAACTTAAAATATCAAATTTGAATCTGACAAACAAACAATTAAAATAAAAATAACTTACATCAAATAAATATATATATATATATATATATATATATATATATATATATACATACACACACTTGCTTATAAAATGAGTCCAAATGAAATCTGAATAGACCCAGATCTGCCATCACATAATATGCCAATAGATCTGGGTCTATGCAGTTTTTAGGAGTAACCAGTAGAACAAGCAAAACAGACCGTCATCTAATTATGCTATGCCAGATCAGGATCAACCGGTCATCAGAGATAATTCTGATTATTTTCCACATGTCTGCTAAAGGAAGTTTTTATCAGAAAATCATCATCTGACTCAACTAAATTTCTTTTCACATTGTTTCAAAAACTCTGTCCCCTACCCATCATGCAAAGCCTCCTCCTGCCTAAAGATAAAACTTCCAGGACTATTGCAGGGTGTTGTATTAGTATTATTAATATTTTTGTAATGAAATTTTACAGTACTACTTGTAAAAAAAATTAAAGACCTAACTTCATCGTTAATTTTTCAACTTTTCAGACTTCGCACATCATATCCAGTATCGACAAGCCACATTAAGAGCTTAGCGACTGATTCCTTGACAACATGTTGACTGTTTCTCATTTTCAGACTCTCCATTAACTGGAAAATTTGGTGGCTATGATAACAAAATTTTTTTCTCATTGATTGCTAATTATGCTGGTGTCCAAGTCCAAAAAAAAAGGAAATCTATCATCAATGCAGTCATCAGACAAGTCAGTTAACAAGTCTGTCTAATACATATCTGACACAATATATTATCTAACCCTACAGTGGATTTCTCGCCTTTGTTAACAATAAAAATCACTTCACATTTATTTTTCAAAGTTAAAGATTTGTTCTAATTGGGATCAAAAGGGGGAGATAGGGACTTCAGCTCACACCCTTTCAAAATATCTTTTACAGAATTAATAACTTTAATGTTTGGTAACCATTAACGAGTTGGTTTCTAGGTTAACCATTCTCAAACTCAATATCTAAAATGTATAAAGTTAGTGCCTGTTTTTCAATTGTTCTTAAAAGCTGCAATTCCATAAATATCTGATGGACATCATGCTTGATGTATATCAATTCATTTTTAATTTTTATGTTGCTGACCCCTGGGCAATGACCAATAGATTCTCATTATTTTTGATTAATGACATTTTCAGATGACTCAATTAAGTCCTTCCCAAGGTCTGACATTAGCTGTCCAGTGCTTACAATGTCCTGGTGGCTAAGACAATAGGACATCAGACAACACTCACAATTGATGGATAAGTCTGCATGCAACTGGATTCCAATAAAATTAATTGTATTTCATTATTTAGGATTCCATGTGGACTGGTATTTCATGTTAAATATCACATATAAACAGATAAGCTAATGTCAGGTTGTAAACAATAATGTTCAGTGACATTGTTATTTTTGCCACACCTTTTTCACATTCATGTTGCCATCTTAACCTTTTATAGATATTGATGACAGGAATTTAATAAGGTTAATAGACTCTAAAGCTTTCTAAATGAGGCTCTGAAGTTATTTTTATGGGTCCCTCTAGTGGAAAACCCAGCAAGAAATGTTTCCTAAGTAAAGTTAATGGGTCTCTTTAGGTTTTTGAATGGGGTTCCTGCAGAGAAACCTGCATCATGGATACAAGCTCACTGTTTCAGGGGAAAACACTTACAGGTTCTATTCCAGAAATAATAATAATTTAGGATGGAAACTGTCCCCATCCATTTTGTGGGATTTAATGCAGATATAAAGGTTGGACTTTAGAAAATAATGAAATTTTTTTGGCTACAATCGGTTGATTTTTTGGCTCAATTGTTTTTAGAAACAAGGATAAATCCTGCAATTGCTCATTTTAGAACAGATCCTGCCTTGGTGTTTAAATGAAGTTTTCACATTTATCTCTGATGTTTACTATGGCTCATTTGGGTCATTTGTTGGTACAATTTTATTCTTTTCTAACTAAGCATGCAATTCAGCAATTGCACATCCTCGAGAAGATACTCACTTGGTCTTTAAATGAAATTTATATTTTTTTTCCACAGACATAAAAACTGTGAGTAATGAAACTTGATGAATAACCAGCATGAAGAACATAACTTATCAACATAGTTCACTTTGACCAGTTCCACTGTTTAATTCAATTTTCTATCTTTTGCTCCATTTCTCAGATAGTAATATACGGACAATCTCTAAACTTTGAAAGTGGTTTCGCACTTTTCAATATTGCAATTTTATGTTTTTGGCCATAAGGGGTATTCATTTTTTTAAGTTTTTTTAATAAAAAAATTACACTTATGCTGGTACATAAATTTATGCTGTAAGGGGTCCCATTGATTCCACATAAATATCATTTGTTGGTTCTTTAATCTGTAGCAACCACAAAATGCAAAATTCTGATACTCCATAAAAATAAGTGTATTAATAGCATTGTGCTAACCATTTAAATGTATCAACGTTTCTTACTTTAGCTACTGTTGAAGCATATTTCTGTTTGAAAGTTTGTGAAACCTGCTGGATGGATTTCTCATGTGTTACAGAAGTGGGCTATAACATAAATGCATTATATTTTTGGATCATGCATCAAGCAAGTCAGTGAGACTCAAGTAACCTCTCTTTCTGACTTGAAATCAACTGCACACAAAAAAATTACACAATACAACTTTAGTTATCTAAATCTCAATCACCTGAAACATATACAAATATAAACTTGACACCAAAGCCATAATTATCCAAACTGTTCCCATGTAACCTATACCCCAAGTCTGGATATAAAAGACTATGATTAATGATTAATACAGGATTCCAGTCTTTGAAAACCTACAGGATTCCAGTCTTTGAAAACCTACTGTAATTTTGTTTACCCTGTGCACCTTTAAGACACTGGCTGCATGATGCCAATGAAATAGGAGCCAAGTACCTTATCCAATATTGTAGAGGATGCAAACCCAGGAATGATGTTACACATAAACCAGATTCTAACTTAAGGGAGATAATGCAGCTGCCAATTTTGTACAATCTTATTCTTCACTCATTTAAGCACTAAACTGGAGAAATTTGATAAAAAACACCAAAACCAAACCAAAACCTTGTGACTCAGAGACTTTCTTATGCTGAGACTGTTTCTGTCAATTGACTGCAGGTGTATGTGGCGAAACATCAGACAGAATTCTTGATTATAGATAATTGTTTTGCCAGACTCTCTTTGAAACATCTGTATTTTGTACCAAACGTCTGATGGATTACTATTTCATTAATGATTAAGTACATGTAATTAATTGTTATTTCTAAGCATGCAAATCACAGCGTGAGTCTTTATGAAAAAGTTCTGGCATATCAAAAGACCACAGAATTTATCTCTTGATTTGCTTCTGTGTCTGTCCCTTTTTCTCTTGATATCAAATACAAATCAACAACATTATTTCATTATATATTAAGGTGAAACTAATGGAATTCAACCCTTAAATTAAAAAATTGTACATTTATTAGAACTTACATTCTGTATATATCTAGCCAATATTTCTATTTTTAAATTTTTAATAAAAAAAACAACAACAAGAACATCTGAAGCAAAGTGCAAATATTTAGTAATATAAGAGTCGAAATCTGTTTTCTCAGGTCACAGGATTCAAGCTAGGATTCTGGGATAAGTGGCCAAAGACCCCTTGATATCTTCAGTAGTGGCCAGATTCTAACAGAAAAACACTTCTTTTTTTCTCAGTAATTTCCTTCTTTACAATTCACAATAATGATGCCAAATAAATTATTATTTAAAACTCTTCACACATTTGAGCTAAGTCTTTTGTGATATCATTAGCTGTCTTCCCACAACCAAAGAAAGAAACATCCAACATTTAATTGAAAGCATAATTTGTTGTTTCTACATTAATAGTCTGCAAGTGAATCATCACCAGGCCTGAAGTAATAAAGTTTCTAAATTTTCTGGTAAATGGAATGAAATTAGCGAGTTTCTTTTCTGGAACCAGCTGGTATACTGCAGTTATTGTCATATAAACTCATACATACGTTAAACCCAATTACACACAACATTTTTATATATGCCATTCCATAATGTGCCAGTTGATCAGAGTCTATGTTGTTTGTTTTACTGATTATTCCTTGCCAACTTCATAGACCAAGATGTACCAGTGAATAATGCAATGTCAGATCTGGGTATATTCAGTTTGCAGTTGGATACAACTTACCGGGTATATGTAATATGCTCAATACTTTTGTGTTCCTTTTACTTACACCAACCTTTTTTAAATACAAGAACCCAAATCCATTTAGAAAGCACAAAAAACATGTCAATTATAATCTTTGTATTTGTAAAATGTGAAGGTTATTTAAATTACTACTACATCATTAAATTGTTGTTTTTTCTTCATGCGAGAGTCAGAGATTAACATTCTCACTTTGAAAATATTTGTCATGGCTTTATAATGTAAAGATGCCCATTGCCCATACCACTGACTTTATGGTCCCACTAATGCCCATACCATGCCCATACCACTGACTTTATGGTCCCACTAATGCCTATACCATGCCCATACCATTAACTTTATTGTCCCTAATGCTTATACCATACCCATACCATTAACTTTATTGTCCCTCTAATGCTTATACCATGCCCATACCACTGACTGTATGGTCCCTCTAATGACCATACCAATGACTTCATGGTCCCTCTAATGCCCATACCATGCCCATACCACTGACTTTATGGTCCCACTAATGCCTATACCATGCCCATACCATTAACTTTATTGTCCCTCTAATGCTTATACCATGCCCATACCATTAACTTTATTGTCCCTCTAATGCCCATACCATGCCCATACCACTGACTGTATGGTCCCTCTAATGACCATACCAATGACTTCATGGTCCCTCTAATGCCCATACCATGCCCATACCACTGACATTATGGTCCCTCTAATGTCCATACCACCAACTTTTATTATGATCACTCTAATGCCCATACCACTGACTGTATGGTCCCTCTAATGACCATACCAATGACTTCATGGTCCCTCTAATGCCCATACCATGCCCATACCACTGACTGTATGGTCCCTCTAATGACCATACCAATGACTTCATGGTCCCTCTAATACCCATACCATGCCCATACCACTGACATTATGGTCCCTCTAATGTCCATACCACCAACTTTTTTTATGATCACTCTAATGCCCATACCACTGACTTTATGGTCTCTCTAATGCGCATACCACTGACTTTCTGGTCCCTCTAATGCATATACCACTGACTATGATTACTCTAATGCGCATACCACTGACTTTATGATCACTCTAATGCCCTTTCCACTGACTTTCTGGTCCCTCTAATGCATATACCACTGACTTTATGATCACTCTAATGCCCATATCACTGACTTTATGATCACTCTAATGCCCTTTCCACTGACTTTCTGGTCCCTCTAATGCATATACCACCAACTTTATGATCACTCTAATGCCCTTTCCACTGACTTTCTGGTCCCTCTAATGCCCATACCACCAACTTTATGATCACTCTAATGCCCTAACCATTGATTTTATTAAAACTCTAATGCCCGTACAGCTGACTGTATTATCACTCTAATGCCCATACAGCTGACTTTATTATCACTCTAATGCCCATACAGCTGACTGTATTATCACTCTAATGCCCATACAGCTGACTGAATTATCACTCTAATGCCCATACAGCTGACTTTATTATCACTCTAATGCCCATGATGCTGACTGTATTATCACTCTAATGCCCATAGAGCTGACTTTATTATCACTTTGATGCCCATACTGCTGATTTTATTAGCACTCTGATGCCCATACAGCTGACTGTATTATCACTCTAATGCCCATACAGCTGACTTTTTTATCACTCTAATGCCCATAATGCTGACTGTATTATCACTCCAATGCCCATACAGCTGACTGTATTATCACTCTAATGCCCATACAGCTGACTTTATTATCACTCTAATGCCCATGATGCTGACTGTATTATCACTCTAATGCCCATAGAGCTGACTTTATTATCACTTTGATGCCCATACTGCTGATTTTATTAGCACTCTGATGTTCATACTGCTGACTTTATTATCACTCTGTTCTCCATACTGCTGACTTTATTATCACTCTAATGCTCATAATGCTGACTTTATTATCACTCTGATGTTCATAATGCTGACTTTATTATCACTGATGTTCATAATGCTACTTTATTATCACTCTGATGTTCATAATGCTGACTTTATTATCACTCTAATGCTCATAATGCTACTTTATTATCACTCTGATGTTCATAATGCTGACTTTATTATCACTGATGTTCATAATGCTACTTTATTATCACTGATGTTCATAATGCTACTTTATTATCACTCTGATGTTCATAATGCTGACTTTATTATCACTGATGTTCATAATGCTACTTTATTATCACTGATGTTCATAATGCTACTTTATTATCACTCTGATGTTCATAATGCTACTTTATTATCACTGATGTTCATAATGCTACTTTATTATCACTGATGTTCATAATGCTACTTTATTATCACTGATGTTCATAATGCTACTTTATTATCACTCTGATGTTCATAATGCTGACTTTATTATCACTGATGTTCATAATGCTACTTTATTATCACTGATGTTCATAATGCTGACTTTATTATCACTGATGTTCATAATGCTACTTTATTATCACTCTGATGTTCATAATGCTGACATTATTATCACTCTGATGTTCATAATGCTGACTTTATTATCACTGATGTTCATAATGCTGACTTTATCACCACTCTGATGTTCACAATGCTGACTTTATTATCACTCTGATGTTCATAATGCTGACTTTATTATCACTGATGTTCATAATGCTGACTTTATCATCACTCTGATGTCCATAATGCTGACATTATTATCATTTTGATTCCCATAATGCAGACTTGATAATCATTAAAGTCAGTTTTGATGGTGAATTGACTCAAGAGAAAGAAAGCTTCTTTAGACAGATTTGCCTTGATTTTTTAATCAGGGTGATTTTATGTGAACAAAGTCATCAACAAGTTTCTTAATTACTTCTTGTGAAGACATCTGTTTGCTTGTTGTGTCACTGGTTATCAATTTTGTCATGTTAAATATAAATTTAATTGCATACAGATATGTACTCAGTGTAGGTAAACATTGGCTTCTTTTCATCAAATTCTCAAGTTTCACTATGCATATCACAGATAAATGGCTGAATAAACAACCAGGAATATGGTGTATGTGTTTGTGTGTGTGTTCATGCAAACTTGCACTGATTGTTTTAACACCCCACAGTATGGATGCATCTTTCATATGGACCACTACTACATTTGTGTTATGCCATTCATTAGTGTAAAAATGCAGTATACACAAAATAGGTGATGAAAGTTACAAACCATGGATTCTTCCTTCAAATATTAAGGCTGTGATGGCACCATAAAAAGGAGAAAATCCAAACAAAGCCTCATTCCTAACTTTGATTTCATTAAGGAAAGTCGTTCTTTATTAGGATCTAATTGGCTGACAGTGAAGGTTGTTAAATGATGGATCATCTGTCAATGTAGATGGCTGCATAAGGAAGGATAGCTAATCCATACATCAGATATTAAGCCAACAGGTATTGGGATTTTTACACCTGGTCTGACACAGGTAGATAACCAAACTTCATCTATCAGACCAATCTCAGCTTGAATGTTGCATATGCTACAAACACATCTTTCTAGCAAGGTTAGTTTTAAAACTGCACTTAAATAGCAATTTAAATTATAGATGTACACCACATCAAAAGGATGAACTAAAGATGATACAAATGAACAATCTTTCTTCACAGATGGTGCTTGTTATAGAAAAATGACAGCAATTGCTGGTTGGGAATTAATCTTGGCATATTGGTCTGCCCTGGACTAATCAAAATCTGTCCACTTTAGGCTGGTTTGAATGGAATATCCTGCCTCAAAGATTAAATGATATTTGTTTGATCTCCTTAATATCTTTCCAGGGTCAATTTGGTCTTTCTAGATTAGTTTACACTGGTCAGTCTGGATTAATGAAATGACACTTGTACTAGAGATTAATAATGTAGGCTATCAAGGGAATTGCTTGGAGTCTGTTTCTAGAGGAGTTAATCAAACAATTATTGTAGTTTGTCTATGAAGTACAAGACAATTTGTTAGCCATGATTGCACCAAATTCACTGTTAACATGATATCCCCCTGCAAAAATATTGCACTCTTTTGAAGGAATGTGGTACCCAAAAAAATTACATTTTTATAGGATTTTTATCTGTTTCATCTTTATCTTTTATTTCAGAAAGATTGTACAGAATGCTAACATCTTTACATTTTATGATTTTATTCTGTTTTACTTCATGTTTACATTTATTTGGATGGGTTTATCTTCCAAAATTTTTCAGCAATTTTGCATGTTTCATACTTTATCTGTTGATGGCATCATATAGCCACTACAGTGCCATGATGCCATAAAATGCTAGTACATGTACATGTATAATGATGGTCCACATAGTTCTGATAAGAAAATACTTCTAGCACAGTCAATATCATACCACTGAGAAAGACAAACATCCTAATATGAGCTGTTCAGACTTTTCTAGCAATAACTTTTTAAGTAGCACAATCAGGCACAATGCAGGCCATTATGAAGACCTCCTCACCACTGTCAAAAAGAGAAAGCTGAAATGGTATGGCCATGTCATTTGAGTCAACAGTCTATCCACAACAGTACTGCAGGACAGTGTCCAAGGTGGCAGAAAGAGAGGTAGACAGAAAAAAAAGTGGACTGACAACATCACAGAATGGACCAGGAAAAGTTTTGCAGAGAAACAGGCATTGGCACATGATCAAGACAAGTGGAGGGAACTGGTCAGATGTTCAGGAGCACTGTGCCTCAACGACCACACTAGGTCAAGAGACTGATGATGATGATGATGATGATGATGATGATGATGATGATGATGATGATGATGATGATGATGATGATGATGATGATTAAGTAGCATCTTTGGTTGCAAGATGGGTACAACTGCAACAATATCGACATCATTAACAGTTTATGTTGTTTTTCTACTCATTACTTCTAATAGCACAGATCCACATCTGCTGGCACAGTATGGAATAGTAGATCTGGGTCTCTGCAGTTGGATTGACTTTTAAGTGAGCATATGCAGTTGAAACAAAGTGCAAAGCCATGCCCTTCTTAGATTTCAAATCTTTTAAGATTACCATACAATTAAGATTCGAAGTTGGGTAAAACCTCCTAATAATCATCAGATAGCAGGATGATAAATTGCAATTTCATCATTGAAGCTGCCATGAAAGAATGCTCCCTCTACTAGCCAGACATAGCATCCTAAATCTGACAACTTCCATGTAGTTTTTGTTGTCAACAAACCTTCATGTCTATGTGAAAACAGACAATGTAATTAGAGGTAATCAAATCAACTGTGAAAAGTCCAGTGTACCTTTATCAGGTAATTTGACTTCAATTAAGGTATAAAGTACTTTGAGTACAAACTATATACTACCATAAACTGCCTAATGTATGTGTCCATATTGTGTCAAGTTATACTCGAGGAGAAATGAAATACAAGTATTATGAAGGTAAGAATCTAAGATCAAAATTGTTATACAGTAGATATAGTGAATTAAAATTACATGTATGTTTACATTTACCATATTTTCTATCCATTTACCATATTTTTATTTACATTTACCATATTTTGTCCAACACTGTTTTGGATCCTAAATAATTTGTCAAGTCCTATACTTTTCTGACTTCATTATCCCAAAAAAAATATTCATGACGCCTTTTGTTTGCAAGTACAACCATACTTTTCCAATCATAAGACAAAGTGGAACAAACTAGTACCATTTTTGGAAAATGGAGGAATTGCTAACTGTGACAAATTAAGAGTCAAATTGTCAGAAAATGTGAAATTATTTCACTATTCATTAGGTAACTAACACTGAAATAAAAAATGCCATTTGTTGAAACTATTACTTAACTGTAGACAAACAGTACAGCAATATCTTACTGTAAATTTTCAACCTACATTTAAATCCATTGGAAGAACTTAAATGATAAAGAAAATATTAAGTTCATTGTCACCAATATGCTTAAAACATATTAAAAGATCATTGTCACCAATATGCTTAAAACATATTAAAAGATCATTGTCACCAATATGCTTAAAACATATTAAAAGATCATTGTCACCAATATGCTTAAAACATATTAAAAGATCATTGTCACCAATATGCTTAAAACATATTAAAAGATCATTGTCACCAATATGCTTAAAACATATTAAAAGGTTCCAAACGTGATATAACAAGAATCATTTATGCAAATAAAGTGATACAAGAGTGTGCTTGGTTTCATTTATTTATCAGTCACTTTTAATGCTGGTATGCTTTAAAACTATTGTAACCATTAGTACCACCATTGCAACATGAAATGATTTCTGTTAAATGTGATTAATCCACTTGCATGCCAGAACTGGTATATTTGTTCCAGATGTGAGTCAGTGCTCGCTGCACTGCGCAAGCATTATGGAGATGAGCAAAATTTAACATTGGATTGAGCAAAAATTGACAATTCAGCTGCGCAGGGATGCCTGAGCAGCTGCGCACGCATGCAGCTTAGAGGGAACATTGGATGCCATCTCTCCTATGGGTTTGAGTCTTGGGCTTGGAGAATGTGGACATGTGAGAAAGCTGCCAGTAGCTTCCTGTCACAGTCAGTGGTTATTACAGAGGTATTCCAGGGTTCTTCCTCCAGCAGTTATTCTGACCACCATGAATAGCCTTGCAATGAGAAATGGTGTTAAACCCAAAACATATAAACTCTTAAGGTACTCCATGATTCAACATTGCAAAGAATCATTACTGAATTACAATATCTCTAGATACTCCCTCATTTAACAGAGAAAATGATCATTATGAATTACAAACTCCCAAGGTACTACATAATTCAACAATTCAAGGTACTACATAATTCAACAATTCAAGGTACTACATATTTCAACAATTCAAGGTACTACATATTTCAACAATTCAAGGTACTACATAATTCAACAATTCAAGGTACTACATAATTCAACAATTCAAGGTACTACATAATTCAACAATTCAAGGTACTACATAATTCAACAATTCAAGGTACTACATATTTCAACAATTCAAGGTACTACATAATTCAACAATTCAAGGTACTACATATTTCAACAATTCAAGGTACTACATAATTCAACAATTCAAGGTACTACATAATTCAACAATTCATGGTACTACATATTTCAACAATTCAAGGTACTACATAATTCAACAATTCAAGGTACTACATAATTCAACAATTCAAGGTACTACATTACTGAATTCAACAATTCAAGGTACTACATAATTCAACAATTCAAGGTACTACATAATTCAACAATTCAAGGTACTACATAATTCAACAATTCAAGGTACTACATAATTCAACAATGCAAAGAAGCATTACATAGTAACAAACTTTCATGGTACTCTGTAACTTACCAGAGAAAGGATCATTACTGAGTTACAAACTTTCAAGGTACTTTGCAATTTAACAGATTGAAGGATCATTACTGAGTTACAATCAATGTACTCTGCAATTTAAAAGAGCAAGGATCATTACTGAGTTACAAACTTCAAGGTACCCTGCAATTTAACAGAGTAAAGATCATTACTGAGTTAAAAACTTTCAAGGTACCCTGCAATTTAACAGAGTAAAGATCATTACTGAGTTACAAACTTTCAAGGTATTCTGCAATTTAACAGAGTAAAGATCATTACTGAGTTACAAACTTTCAAGGTACTTTGCAATTTAACAGACTGAAGGATCATTACTGAGTTACAATCAATGAACTCTGCAATTTCATAGAGCAAGGATCATTACTGAGTTACAAACTTTCAAGGTACCCTGCAATTTAACAGAGCGACGATCATTTAATTGAGCTACAAACTTTCAAGGTACTCTGCAATTTAAGAGAGCAATGATCATTAATGAGCTACCAGCTTTCAATGTACTATGCAATTTAACTGAGCAAGAATCATTACTGAGCTACCAACTTTCACAGAACTCTGTAATTTACCAGAGCAAGGATCATTACTAAGCTCTTTTCAGTATTTTACACTACAGTAGAAATTATAATGTCAAAAAATTCACATATTCGTATTCTTTGCCGCTCAGATCTTCACTATAATTCTACAGAAATATTGTGTCTGTGCCGCTCGTCCTCAAATATATATGATATCAAGATAAATTCATTTTACTTATGGAAAAGTGAATGAAAATGCTATTAAATATCAATAAGAATTCTATATTTTATCAGTTGGCGCTCACTATGTTTCCACTATCTGGATATCTTTCAAATATTCTGCAAGGTCAAAAAAGAAAATATGTGCACTTCCCAAAGCACTGGTTTTAAAATTAGGGTAGGCAGGTTGCTTTTTTTAAAAGTATGCATATTTTGTAATTTGTTGTGATTTTTTTAAAAATATTATTTTAAATTTAAATTTTCAACATAAAGGAAAAAGTGCTAAGGTGAGGAATGAGAAACAGGGATGGTTGGCTGACCAGAAACATGTGTATTTTTGTTTGTTTGCCCTAATGGTCAAGTCCTCACAAGTGGTAGAAGGGGTCAAGATAAAGGCTGAACTGAACAGATTATATGTCAGAAACAGGCCACAACCACAACAAATGAAAATAAATCAGTTTTGTAAAACTCTGATACAAATATTTTTAATTTGGATAATCTTTAAAAGTCACCGAGGTTAAAATAACACATTTTTGAAAGCTTTCATCATTGATGTGCTACAGAAGACTTAGGTTTCTTGAATATGTGCCTACATATCACTCCATTAAAGGACCCTGGGTGACCAAGTGGTCTAAGGTTCTTGCCTTTAATATCACTGCTACCCATGTGGGTATGTGAGAAAGCGCACCAGTAACTTCCAAGAGTGTTTACCCAGGTTCTTCTCAACCAGTTATACTGGCTGCCATGTTTAGCCTATCATGTGCTGAAAAACACCATTAAGCCCACAACAACAACACTCCAGTAAATTACAAGCAGCTAGTATTTTATAGTGACTGATATATAATTGTAAATCACCATCAGAAATCAATATGTAAGCTTCTCCTATACAGGAATCCTCATTACCTCAAAGCCTACAACTCCTTTTATCAGTAAAGTAGTCATTCTGTCTCTCATGAGATACAGATACCTCATAATCTGTTCCTAAAAAAGCTGGATTGCTAATGAATCCCCATCTAATTACTACATAGTATATATCTGCCTGGTCTTAAAGATAAGATATAGGTCATAATAGAACATTTATCCGGTTGTGTAGCTCACACTGTGGAGGTTTAACCTATAAATAAAAGCACATACCCAGTAATGAATAAACTCACTTTTTTTCTCCCCCAAATCTTAGAAATCTTCAAGTTGATGACTATGAAAACCGTTGCCACTAATGTGTACACTCGTGTCTACCCTGCTGATACAATCAACTTAAAAAACCTGCAGACTTCACAAACCATTCCATGACCAACACTAATATTCATGATGACTTTATGAAAATTAAGGTCTAGTTGTTCACTGACGAAAAAGATCTACCGGTAATTAGTTTAACATACAAAGAAACATCCAGCAGTATTTACTATTATCCAATGAAAGTGTTCAAGGGCAAACATAAAACAAGTACAGTGTCTAATATTTTATACTTGTAAGATCTTTTCCTTTGCTATCTTAAATTCTATTATACAGGTCCTGCAATATAAAGTGCATAAACATAATATGGCCCCTGCAATAATACTGGCATAGTCATGGAACCCATTAATAAATAGCTTAGCTTGCTAATACGGTGTTCGACTTAAAGTCATGGTTCCTGGGTCAGATACCTCTCCAGGTCCACCTGGGCAATGGCTGCCTTGTTTGCTAATTAAAAGAGTGCATAGCTTCAATTTCCTCTGTATGATATAGGCAATAACATGCTAAAACTGTTAAAACTTGCACAATAAAAAAAACAAGATACTGGTTACATTATGCTTACCATATAATATGCACCAGTGTAAGGTGACACTGCTTGAATCACAGTGCTCTTATTTATCTCCCTTGAACAGTGTTATAGTAAGAGACCACTTTACAATTAAAGCATGATTTAATTTTCTGCAACAGTACAGAACACACAATACATGTATTGATGAATCAGCATAATTAATTTTTTTTTAATACAGAATATAGATGGATTGTGTGATTTTATTGTCTTCTTTTTCTTACATAAATTTAAAAACATTAATTAGAACATACAGAAAAAGTACATATAAACTTTGATTAAGGTTTAAATTATCATGATTTTATCAGACTTGCTTCTGGGCAAAAATGTTACAAGTATTTGGAGTTTAACTTCAATATGCCATTAGTGTAATCTGGAGGAGAAAATCTGCACTGTATGCTGGTAGACTACTGTAGTGCGTTAACCCTGATTTATCAAAATTTGCTACCTCAGGTGCAATGCCTGGTGCATAGTTCATCTATATACTTAGGTAAACTGTTATGCGATTTAGAAATACAGGTATTTACACCGATAAACAATTTTAAACCCATGAGTACCAAATGACTAATGCATTTACAATGAGGAGAAATACAGAAAAATAAAAATTTCACATAAAGTCCCATACAAATTAAATGAATTGTGATGGAATAGATTACCATGAGTTTTCTAGTAATGAATAGATGATCATCTCATTTTTTAAGGTTCAGACAAATTCATTTATATATTGGTCTAATTGTGTGTGTGTGTGTGTGTGTGTGTGTGTGTGTGTGTGTGTGTGTGTGTGTGTGTGTGTGTGTGTTTGCTGTAGTTTGAACCATCTCAGACACTGATGCCACTGTTTTCCTATGACACTTCTTGTGGTGACTGCGACTAAACAATTTCCTAAAATATGGAAGACCAAATATAAATGGGTGATTTTGCCACTAAAAATATTTCCTTTATTGGTTAAGCTGACAATTCACCAGAAAATGAAATAATAAAAACCACATTTTCACCCTTAAAACCTAATATACCATTAAAACCATGGTCTCTAGATGTAGCTGGAATCGGATCTATTAGTTAATTGAAGACATATTTACCAAGGTGCACCATGGCATTACAAAGTTGGATTAAAATCTGCCGCATGAATCCGGTTGTTAGAATTTATCACCAGAAGTGCAAAATGTAGACCACACATGTAAACACTGAGACTTGAAATTGTCTAGGTAACATAAACTTCTGATCAAGAAACCTGTCTGGATATGATAACTTTCAA
The DNA here is from genome assembly GCA_029339505.1 of Unio delphinus. Taxonomy (NCBI): domain Eukaryota; kingdom Metazoa; phylum Mollusca; class Bivalvia; order Unionida; family Unionidae; genus Unio; species Unio delphinus. Next base: position 4,325,388 of record JAQISU010001252.1, read on the forward strand.
GTAACAATTACAGCATTCCACTTCTGCAGTCCTGTATGTTATTCCCAGTTTTAAAGCAAGGGATAGTGAGTGGCCATCCATCTAAGGATGATGATTTCCTCCAATGCCACTTTCTTGCAATAATTAAAGCTTTACATCTAAGCAGTGCTGTTTGAGTGATTATGATTTTTAATGTAGCTTTAATAATTTTTCAGTCATATCGCTACAATGTCTGCAGTGAGGCAGTAAATAGTGATGTCCAGCACTGAGGCTTCATGCCGCAGACATGTAGCATGATGTCCCACCCAGTCACATTATCCTGACACCAGGCTGACCAGTCCTAACACTAACCTCTTAATGCTGAGCGCCAAGCGGGGCAGCTGTTAGTACCATTTTTCTAAGTGGTTGGTATGACTCGCCTGAGGATTGAACCTATGACCTTTCACTTCCACAACAAATGCTCTAACCACTAAGCCATTGGAGTGGTAGCAGCAGTGCTTTGTACAATCCCAGTTTCAGTCTTAAACATGGGATAATGACCAACCATCTAGTAGACATCCATCCAAGGTTGGTGGTCTTCTCCGAAGCAAAGTTTAGGTAACAATGAAAACTTGACATTTCAAAGGCTCAGTGACCAGTCCTGTCTAAGGGCTAGCAGCCATCCATTCAAGTGGATATCCTCTAGTACAAATCAAAGTTAAGAATCAAAATTTCATGCCTCTCAATCCTGGGCTGGATCTCAGTTTCAACCTCATCCATGGGTTGGTCGTCATCCATTTAAGGTCAATGGTTAAGTGGTCATATATCCAAGGTCAATAGCTAGTGGCCATCTGTTAGTGGCTTCATCCTATACAACCGTGTTATAATCTGATTTTTTGAAAGGGTGGTATCATTTAGCAATGGCCAATCTTTTCTGTTTTTCACTGAAAATATACAAATGAGTGTTCAACATGGCTGAAATCCTTTCAAATGTCCTGTGCATTTGTAGGTTAAATGAAATATATATAAGTTTAATCTTCAGCAAGGATTAAATATAACTTTAATCTTAAGCAAGGATTAAAAAAACTTTGTCAAATCTTAATGATGATGATAAAAATGAACTTACTCTGAAATCTCCTCCATTTCCATCATCCAGTTCCAGAGAATATGCCTCTACAATACTGCCTAAATATGGCCTCCATGAGATTGTCACACTGTTGTTTTCTGCACTACATTCTTCTGGGACAATTGTTGGTCTGCCAGGAGCTGCAAAATACAAGAATACCTAAGTTGACATATTTCTTGAGTAGAAAAATGCCCGTCTACAAGCAATTTCAATGTACATGTATTAGATGCATATATCTATGACACCAATATTGATGAAATTGAACACTCAAAATGGCTTTACATAAACCGTTCCAAAGTAAATATTAATCTTGACAAAAATTACACTGCAGCTAATAAGGCTTAGGAACTTCTTTTGATGCTGAATTTGATCTATATTATAACTAGCAAAAATAAAACAATTTGTTATTTCTTTAATCAAAATGCAGTGTACATGAACCTGTTAATCTGCACTATTTATGGTAGATAAAACATGTTTAAAAAAACTGATAATGTTTGATAATACCATCATGTACAATTCCCAGCAGTAGGCAGGTTTTATTGTGTGTAAAAGGATTTTTGATACAAAAAATGTTATTACAAACATATTAACTATGTAATGAATAAGAAAAACATTTCAATATCGACATCAACCTTGACATATGTCCATTTTACAAAGATGGCAATTTGTCCATTTTCAAGCATGCCACATGTACTAGTAGATAAGAGACAGCGAATTTTATTGATAATTTGATAATGGAAGCTGAATGTAATGAGAATCATTAAGAATTCAAAACTAATGATGGCTTAACATTGGATATAAATAAAGGAGAACAAGCATAATTATGGTCAAAACTGTTATATGCAGCAACTTCTGGAAGGTAGGAAAACTCACTAACAATTACCGACGATGGTTTTATGGATATTTATTTCAAACAACACTGATGATGGTATAACCACCCCAACAAAATCCTGGAAATTTCTTTATAAACTGCAGGTGATTTTTTTTTCTAGCATATAATTTTTTTGTTTTTTTCTTATACATGATTTTGATTTATAATTACCAATGAAGCGAACAATAACAATTAAATGTATGCAGGCATCAATGCTAATAATTTAAAACAAAATAATGTTTGGCAAAATCTGTCAAAGTATTAATTGACTTGCATGTAGGACCTGCTGCTGTTAAGCAATCACCTCCATTGTACATAATAAACACAAGTCCTTCCAATGGACTCTACTGGCCAGAAGAATTTCCAGGAATTCAAGATAAGATTATTTCATCTCTGTAACAGCTGAGTGTACTTGAATGACAAGATTTTCAAATTAGCTGCAAAGGCAGCCATTATGTAAGATCGGCACTTTTTTCATTTGGGACAAAACTAGACACCATTTAAAGTCCTAGGACAAAACTCCAGATAAAAAGATGAATGTGTGTGTAAAGTTTTGTGGCAATCCTCAAGTGTAGGAGGAGCAGCAACAACAAACTTGTGCTAATGGACAGACCATGCAAAAAAGACCATCAAGCCGATATGACCAATAGATCTAAAATATCAAAATAATAGTAATATTTCTGTCATCTCTGATATATATTTATCAAGTTTAAATAAAATAGCTTTTTGACCACACTGAAAAAATCTAAAACTTGAAACAAATGCTTAATAAAAATTATTTTAATTCATTTTTCTCGTATGTAGGTACTACTATTTTGGGAACAGGACACTCCCATAAATACATTAGATAAAACATGTATATTGTTTCATTCTGGGGAAACTTAAAACTGAATGATTTAAACCTGAATTTCCTTAAAAAGATAACCAAGAGGGTTTGACTGCATTTTAAAATTCCTTGGAGTCATTGCTTATTAAACTTCATTTTACTGAGATAGTGGTTGAAAAATGCAGGTGCAACTATTAGGACACATTAAAACCAGGTAAAATTATAAAGGCACATTAAAATCAGGTAAAATTATTAGGACAGATTAAAATCAGGTACAATTATAAAGGCACATTAAAATCAGGTAAAATTATTAGGACAGATTAAAATCAGGTACAATTATAAAGGCACATTAAAATCAGGTAAAATTATTAGGACAGATTAAAATCAGGCACAATTATGAACACACATTAACAGTACAAATACAAGGTTACATTAAAATCAGTTACAATTTTAAGGTCACACTAAAATTAAATTGGAGCAGACACAACAACAGGCAGTGAATGACACAATACAATAAAATGCAGATTCCTGAGAACACAGTCTTGCCATAACTCTGGCACAAAGAATATGTTTTGCAGATATAAAAGTTAGTAATTTTGTTCCCAAATGGGGTTTTTAACTTTGGCAATATATTACTTATTGATTATTGACAGAGATAAGCTATATTGTTTAATGTCACAAATTTTGACTGATTTTTACAATCTTTTTGCTAAAATATTTAATGTCACAAGTTATTTCACAATCTTATTCAGTCTGCTAAACCACCCCCAAAAAAATCCAACAAAGCTTTTCACAAAAGGACTAATCTGCAAATTTGTATCTATGCTAATGATGCTGGCACAACAAATAAATACATGATGCAAGAATAAAGACAACTAATTAAAATAAAATATTTCACAAAGAAGCATGGTAACAAATATGACTTCAATGCATTCTCTCTAAGGGATAGCAACATATCTAAAACTGTCTGCTGGATATTTATACTAAATGACTTCCATTTATATCAGTCAAGATTTTCTCCCTTTAAGAAGCAACTTCAACTTGATATGGCATGCTTAGTGCATTTCTACATCTCACAAACAATGTTTGTATTCATTTATGGCCCCAACTGCATATCAGATTGAATCACAGGAACTAATTTTGATCTATAATGTCATAAAGGACAGAAAACTGATCAGAAATCTAGTATGCTGGAGCTAGTCCCTCAATAAAAAAAAAGGGGGGAAAATTTTATCAATAGATATTTAACAAAGATAAAAATGGCTAGGCTTGCAAACATATGTGCCTTTCTTTGGAAGAAGGGAGAGTGTTTCCTGCAATGTTATGCCCTAGAATAGATTCTCCAGATTCTCCTGTGATAATTCAACAGGTAGGTCAAAAGCTTCTTTAGAGTCATGACAATGATTATAAACATAAACAAGTTCTTTTAATATAAAACTAAGCCAGTTATTTAAAGTGATATTCACCTTGAGACTGAGATCATAGCCAAGATATGTGACACAGCATCTTGTCACGATATATGTATGATGAAACTGTTTTAAAACTTTTACCCATAACATATATCCGAGACAATAATCTTGAGACATGGTGAATGGCTGTGGTGTGCAACACACCATCTAGTCATAATAAGCTGAAATGTTATCATCACTGGTTGAAAATTTGTATATAAATAAGAATGTAAGCCACTGATTGATATTTCTCCTGGACCTTGAGAAATTTGTTTGTTTATTTTATTAGGATTTTTAACGTAGCTTTAAAAAAAATTCCGTCATATCGAAACGATGTCTGCAATGAGGCAGTTTATAGTGATGCATAGTACTGGGAGATCATGCCACAGACATGTAGCATGATGTACCACCCAGTCACATTATCCTGACACCAAGCTGACCAGTCCTAACACCAACCTCTTAATGCTGAGCGTGAAGCAAGGCAGCTGTTAGTACCATTTTTGTAAGTCTTTGGTATGACTCCTATGGAGAATGAACTCATGACCTCCTGCTTACAGGGCAGACACTCTAACCACTAGGCCATTGGAGCAGTTGTGACCTTGAGAAAGGGTATGAGACTGTTGTATACAACACACCATCTATTAATAATATATATCTAATTATTCATATGATTATCCACAGCAGTTCAAGGGTTACAGCCCAGAAAAGGGTTTAGGTCAAACACATGCATTTTTTCTTTATGATGGCCTTGACCTTTGACACAGGAATATTTATCTATGACTGTCAGATCTAATTATAATTAGTAAACATACATTTTAATTAGATTGCAAAGTCACAGAAGCTGAAACAGAAAGATACACAAAACAATTTTGTTTATTGAATACCAGCTACATATATACTGGCATAACACTGGATCAATGTCAATTTTATTTTTGATGAATCGATACCGTAAGTCTTCTACATGTCTATATGCAAGAGTTTAATTATAGCAGATTTGGTGAAACCACTTTCTTTTAAGATGAAATTGTTTAATTAGAAGACCATAATATAGAAACACAATAGCAAACAATGGCTCTAGACTCACATAGTAATTTGCAATTAGTCTTCATGCAAAATATACTTAAAATTCAGTCAATATATAAACAAATTTGTATGGCACAAGACTATGTTGCATATCATTACTCAGCTGTACATAAGCTCTTTCATGCATTATATAAGGTACAAGACAGCATTCTGCACATCTGAAACTTACCTATTATACCATCTGTTGGTACAAAAGACAATGAATATATTGTATACTACTATTTATGTAAGTAATACAAGTGGTTGGTGTCATATTAATTGTTAATTATATGTACTATTAAAAAATATTTCATTTAAGAGACCAGCCAAGTGGCAAACTATGCATTGTAAGTACACATCATACAGAAAACATCAAAGAATGAGTGATATAATGAAATGACATCTACTGGACATCAAAGACAATTCATAACCAATATTTCCATTCAAAGATAACTACATTTAAGAAAATATTTCATCACAAAACATAGTATTTATTTTATTTAGTGTTATACATGGACCTAATTCTCTCACTGAGCTACTAAACAGGCTTATTAGTGTTCCACTGTATGCAATAATGTATCTAATTACACATTTAAAATCCAATCTTATTATATACTTTACTACTCTAGATAACTTTCTTACTGTTATCTCCCTTGATTACTATTCATGTCAGAAGACATTAAAACCAGGTAACTGTATTTGACAGGGGCATTGCTCCTATGAATCATATTGAGTGAATAAGTGAAATGAATGAATAAATGAAACAGGATGCCCAAGTGGGTATGATATTATTTTTATAGGTAACTGCTTGAAAAAAAAGCAAGATAGTACATGTAGTGACACTGTGAAGTGGAAAGAAACATTAAAGAACTTTGTTGCAACAAAGTCTATTAGGCCTAAAAAAAAGTATGTGTTTCTAATTTCACACAAAAATAAATTGGCTTGATTGGTCAGAAAAAGAATTTTAATAATTTTCCCCCTTCATTTAGATAAACACTCTATATAATTACATAATTTCCCTTTGATATAACTAGCTATGCAGAAATTAAATTGGTAACAGAGATATGGATGGCTGATTCAGACAACAAATATCATAACATAACATGACATTACATGACACAACTCAACACAACATTTCAATCTTACTCTAACAGAAAATAACTTTGTAACATAGCCTCATGGCAGGTATGTAAAAAGTAATTGTTTTAAGACATTATAGAGCATCACTGTACTTTACTATAAATTTCCTAATGGCTTTTGGACTAGTTGACAGCTTTGCCCCTCTCAAGTGAAATTTTACAAGTTCTTGCATCACTTGAATGAATCTGGGCAAACACACAATCCTCTCTATTCATGCATTCAAATCTTGAATTAAATCCAAGTCTTATCCTGAAGTCTAACTATGATATTAACTGAATTGCCATAATCACTAAGAAACAATAGTGCCGAAATACTAGTCTATTTCAAGATAGGTTGCAGTCAATAAATTTTGTCTTTGAAGATAAGGTGATTTTATACCCACACCCAACTAGTGTTTTAATGAATTTTCCATCCAATCCTCTGTAGTTATCTTGGGCATCTATACTGGGCAACTTGGCCAAAAATTAATGCACAAGTTAATAAGTGTTTTAAAAAAAACAGGTTTGAAGGACTCATCAGAGATAAGGGAATCATTTTGCCTCCTAAAGCTTTCATAAAATAATTAAAATGCCATAAAAGAATTAGGTGTGTGCCAAGCTCTGTTAATTGCTTCATAATTCTTTGTAGATACTGTCTTTTATAATAGCATAAACACTCATATGATAGTGACATGGCACTACTTTGACTGGTGCTCTAATTCTCAGTGGCAGATAAGGGAATTTGTTTTCACCCCAAGTTTCAAGGGGAACAAACACAGCAGGTGCATCAGTCTATAAAATCATGATTTAGAGGACAGTTACTTTTCCCAAAAAGTAACTTTAATTTCAGGATTAAACAGCATATTCAAGCCATACAAGAAACAAGATATCAAATGACCATTTCTACATTTCTTCTTTTTATTCTATTGGACATCAGTTGATAATTTCTTCTTTAATGACAAAATAAAAATTTACAGCAAACATTTAAAACCTACCAGACTGAAAATTTCCATTAGGTAATAGTTTTTATTTTAAAAAATGCTACTTGTGACCTGAGGTCTATTAGAGGACTAAAAAGACTTGTCACTGGAAAAAGTATTCATTTGAGCTTTAAGATCTAGCAAACTCAATTTGTATTATTGTTGTGTCCAAAATTTAATTTGGGCTGGAATTTGTTTCTTAAAATGCTCATTAAGAAAATAGCATTCTTGGACAAAGACATTTGCTGGGATTTATTGTGAATTGAAACTTGGAATTATATTACTGTTTCAACAAAAGACTTGGCACAACACCATGATACAGGCCACCTGAGACACATCAACACTTTTCAGGATTTAATTTGGATTTCCACAAATGTTTATTCAGTTAACTTTTCTTATTATAAGGATTTGTGTCTGTAATTCTAGTATAAATTTGGATTTAATTAGCAATACCATCAGTTGTTTGTTTTACACTTTTACTTTGTATTTTAGGGAAATAAATTATTTGTTGAACTTTACCGAGCTTGTTGCTTTTCAATGTTTCCTGTTACTTTTTTTAAAAGCAAAGACTCAAAACATCAGTTAGTGCTTAAAGTTTTGTAACAAAAGCAAATGAAAAGCTTCCTGCATGCATGCAAAGCTTAAGAATTGTAAAATTAAGATCTTATGGTCAGCCTGGACAACCAACATTTACCAAGTAAAGAAAAGCAATTACTTTAGAGTATCATGAAGATATATTAGCAATAATATGATGGTCTATAAAACAACTGCATATTTGGATTTGGATTTGAATTTTTTTGCAAGATAGCTTTAAAAAAATTGTCAGTCATATTGCTATAATGTATGCCACGTGGCAGTTTTTAGTGATGCCTAACACTGGGGCATCATGCCACCGACATGTAGAGTCCCACTCAGTCCTAACACTAGCCTCTTAATGCTGAGCACCAAGTGAGGCAGCTGTGAGTACCATTTTTGTATATCTTTGGTATGACTCAGCCAAGGATCAAACCCACAACCTCCTGCATCCGAGGCAAATGCTCTAATCACTAGGCCACCAGAGAGGTAATTCCTGCAGTCCATTGAAGGGACTGGTACTCTACTGACTCAAAGGAATTTCAGAAAGCAAGATAAGACCATTTCTTCCTTTTGACTGCTAAGTGTTGAAAGTGTTCAGTGATGTTTCAAATTAGCTCTCTGGCTCACATACTGGTTGTAAAAATGACACCATTTTTATTTAGGACCAAATAATGCATCATTATAAGAAGCTTTCTGGTGGAAACTCCATGCAGATTTAACCTTCCTTTTTGGAGGAGAAATTATAAGATTTCAAGATGGATGCAATGGCAGCCATATTCAATATTAGACTAGTACCATTTCTATTTGCTACCAACTAGACCATGCAATGAATGTGTGTAAAGTTTCATTGCAATTCTACAAGTAGTATAAGAGGAATAACAATAACAAGAATTGTGCTAATGGACTGATAGATGACAGGCAATGGACAGAAAGATGATGGACAACAAACAGTCCATCCCATTTAACCAACTTAAAAAACAAGCCTGCATCAAGAGAGATAATAATTTGACTATCTGTAATTATGGAAAATTAATTCCAAAATGAATGGTTTGCAAGTTATAGAAATGCACAAGCAGTCTCACTCAATTAAGTAGTGCTTCACAATATTTTTAAATGTTATGAATCTTTTAGAGTTTCATTAACTGTATACTAGACATGAAAGCTAAAACTGATAATTACAAAAAAGAAAAAGAATGGAAACTACAGTTTCTCTCTTTTAATTATATACAGTACTGAAAGAAGGAATTTCAAAGAAATTTAAACTTTAAATACCAAGGTGTCTAAGGATTCTTATGATCTACAAGCCAGAATTCAAGCATAACAGAAAGCTCTGTTCAGTCTCTTTCTACTGCAATTATTCTTACAGATATTATAATCAGAAGAAGATTACAGTACAGTTCCAAGGAAAATTATCTTTCCATTCTCATGAATTTCATGAGAAAATACAAATAATACAGCCTTTGAATTGATAGATAAGTATTTGCCAAAGAAAAGGAAAGATAATTAAGTACACATGAAATGATACATGAAACAAATTTTCCATTCTTTTCCAAAGAATGAAATGTTATCAGTGTTCAGGAATAACATGAATGAGCAATATTTATAGAACAAGCCATACAAAAAGGCATACTGGCAACCATGGCTGGCTTTGAAATTAGTTGTATGACTTTTAAAATATTTTTATTTCCATAATATCTTTTCATGAATGCTTTATTGGAACATTTCAACAGTGGTTTTAAGTGAATTTAACTTTTTCTCTTGCAGTGTTGTGGTACATGTGCAGGTTAAGGAATGATGGGAAAATGGCCTGAAATTTTGTGGCACAAAATTGGGTCCATCTTTCAGGGAAACTGAATCTATGTCTGGTGTAATAAATGATACTCCACTTCTCCAAAAACAAGATACCAGTCCCCTACAGGAATTCAAGGTCACTGAATAACTCTGATGCATTTAAAGGTTCCTTCAGATTGTATGTGCTGAGGTCAGGTTTGGGTGTATCTGGTATAGTTCAACTGACCAACCAAAAAGGTAGGTTACACCCTTCCACAATACCAGTATAAGGAAATCAAGCACATCCAGTCTGGTGTGGTATGCTAGATTAATACCATAAAGGTAAAAGTCATTACTTTTCAATATAAAACATGGAACCAGACCACCCAAGAATTCTCAATCACTAGATTTCTTTACATCTTATCATACAGAAGGCTGGTTGAGATAATAAAGTAGTTGAAATTATATAATTCTATCTCTCTCTCTCTCAATTGTTCAGGTGTGTTCTCATTCTCTAGTATTACCAATGAGTTTATCTACTAATAAAAATGAAGAAATATTGAACTTAATTCTAAAGGGGTAAATATGAAATGAAATACTTATTAAATCTTACTCAACACAACTCAATACATGTATAGGTTTAAACAATTCAATTAAATGACTCTCATAGCTAAATGGATATTCATTTTTCTCGAGTTTTCACAACAAAAATTCAGAAATAGATTCTTGTTCAGAATGTCTTTATTTTCCTTCTTCAAGAAAATGTTGACTTTTGATCCTGAATACATACAGAGGCAAAATCAAAATGTGATTTAATAAAGTAAGCATTTGTAATAAATAACAAGAATTTCTTACTGTTGTCCCTCAACCCAAGATGCAATTTGTTTCATTAAAATAAAAAAAATTCTATGCATTTCCATGACACTGGATCTAACATATTCATTTTGTTTAAAAATATACCAGGTATACATAACCAAATCTTTACAGTGTGTTTATGGGGTCTGAATATTACCACCATATATAGGTCACTGGGATTTGGGGTCTAAATATTATTAGCAGAGATTATGGGACTCTAAAAAACATTCATTTTTAGTTAATATTCTTCATTCCAGAGTTCATACAAAAACCTAAGTCAACAGCATAAAGGGAAACAATTGTAAAAATATGGGATTATCTTGACAAGATAGGACCGCTCTGGTGGCCTAGTGGTTAGAGCATCTGCCTCGGATACAGGAAGTCGCAGGTTCAAATACACATCCAAATACCAAAGACTTTTTTAATAAATGGTACTAACTGCTGACTCACTTGACTACATGTCTGTGGCATAATGCCCCAGTGCTAGACATCCCTATAAACTGTCACACTGCAAACATCATAGCAATATAATTTAAAAATTGTTAATGTTATGTTAAAAATCCAAATCACAAACACACACACTTAACAAGGCAATGTCTAAGCTCACAGTTTGAAGCATAGATTTTTAGGAGCAGCACATGTTCATTATGCACACATAAAAAGAACATAATTGGGGTAAAAATACAATTTTCTGTGTGAATGATTGCTTTCATTATCTTGATGCATCCTATAACCTGAACAAAGCAAAGTGCCAAAATTGGATTAATTATTTGCAGAGAAAGTTCTGATATTTCTAACAAATCTTATGCAAAAGCACACTGCCTATTTGAAAAGAAAATAATTTGTCAGAGGAAAATCAAATTTGTTTCTAATGACTCAGCATGACAAGACAATACAATTAATTTCTATCCTCTGCTAAATATGGCAATAATTACGCTCTAGAAATGGATTTAAAATGTAATGAGATGTTATTTTTCCACATGTGCATTTTTGTCTGAAAAATTACTTTGAAATCTGAGAAATCAAGAAATCTTTACTGTCAAAGAAGTTTCTAAGTGATGAATGTTCCAAAATTTTAAAAATCAAATTTATCAATATCAGCTTTTGAGAGTGCATTGAGTACCTTTGTGCAAGTTGGCAGTTGAGAGTGCATTGAGTACCTTTGTGCAAGTTGGCAGTTGAGAGTGCATTGAGTACCTTGTGCAAATTGGCAGTTGAGAGTTCATTCAGTATGCTATACAAGTTGGCAGTTGAGAATATATTCAACAGACTGTACAAGTTGGCAGTTGAGAGTATATTCAATGTACTGTATAGGTTGGCAGTTAAGAGTACATTCAGGATACTGTACAAGTTGGCAGTTGAGAGTATATTCAGTATACTATACAAGTTGACAGTTGAGAGTATATTCAATATACTGTACAAGTTGGCAGTTGAGAATATATTTAGTATACTATACAAGTTGACAGTTGAGAATATTTTCAATATGCTGTACAAGTTGGCAGTTGAAAGTACATTCAACATACAAGTTGGTAGTTGAGATTACATTCAGTATACTGTAAAAATTGGCAGAACTTGATAGCTGTAGAGTGTACAATCTGGCTGTTGAGAGGACAATGTGTACATTGTAGAAGATGGCTACTGACAGTACAATGACTATTCTGTATGAGGTGGATATTGAGAGTACAATGAGTACAATATTCAAGTTGGCTATTAAGTACAACGAGTACACTATACAATTTGTCTATTGCAGGTACATTGAATACACCACACAAGTTGGCAGAACTGTTCTGCAACTGGCTTTATATAAAGTTTTCTTTTTTTTAAAAAATGTATAATAGTTAGCTGCTTTGAACTTACCAGGCAGACTTGGAAATGCTATTTATTCACTAATTTATCATGTTATTCAAATTGGAATTTCAATATTTCTACAGGCTTCTCCCTTGAGATTTTCATAAGGCTCACTCAGTACACGAAATCATATTATAAAGCTACCATTAAGTGACTGCTTTCTTTAAATTCTATTTTGTTAACAAGTCTGTATTTGTTTAAACAAGAGTGCAATGAATTACACATCATAAATGCACCCAGTGTTAAACAGTCTTCTATGATGACTCTAATATGGTATTATTTATCCTAATTACCTTGACCAATGCACCAAAGGTCAAGGCATGAAGTCTTCAAAAAATCTTACTGTGAAAAAAACATTTATTTTTCTGATTTATCTTGAAAATTGACCACTACAACCAAAAATCAAAAGATTTTTTTTTATTACTCACAAGCCATCCACAAAGTTTGGTCTTGAATGGTAGTGTAGAACTAATGTTAGTGTAGGGCAGCCATTTTCTAACTTTGGTCAATGAAATTGAATGTTTATCTTTTCACTCACAAATTGTACAGGTTTGCACCTTAGTGCAAACTATCTACAATGCTTGGTTCCAGTTTGAATTGTGTGGAAACAATTTTCTTCTTTCAGTCACAGTGACCTTGTCTTTTGATATTTTGACACCAAAATTGATATTTTGGGCTCATGAATGGAAGAACCCAGGAACTTTGATGGCTTGATAGTTAAAATTATGAAAAAGTAAGAGTTCTAGCTAAAGAAATTATGTAATAAAAACTTCACCAAAGTATGTAATAGTCTTGACAATACTAGTATTGAAAATGATAAAACCTTTGTAACATCAAAAAATGAAAACCTTCTTGGCATTAAAATAGGCAATCAATTATTGACAGAAAAAGGTATTCTCATAAGACCTTTATTATTTGTTGGGCGAACATGCTTAAAAAATCATGTCAGATAATAGCAACAACCCTGAAATCTGGTGACAATCCTAATTTCAAAAGTGACATTCCTAGGAATTTACACAAATTGGACCCAGTAAATTGCCACTTGGGCAAATTCTGTGCATTGGCTTTTATGTTATGGATAAAATTAGTCTAATTCAAACATTTGCTCTTCCTATTAAGATGTACAAAAAAGTTGATCAGTAATTGGGTTCTTCCTATCATGAGCTAAATAAATGGCATTAAAACCTTAAAACCAACAAAATCAAACCAGCCCATAAAATTAGTCTGTACTCACTAATAAGTAAATAACACCTGCACACAAGATACCTGCAGATCCTCATCTTCCATCACATAAGGTGTTAGCAGAACAAGGTGTATGTTATTTGCTCTCCTAGTGATTACTCATAACAAACTTCATACACCCAGATTTGACAGTGCATAATGCATTGGCAGATCTGAGTGTATGGTTTGTAACCGGACTTGACTTAAAAGTGAATACATACAGTATAACTATTATCAAGTCTGTTCTGTAATTTTGGAGGATGAGAACTTTAATGTCTCACAACCAAGATTGAATTTCTTTGGTGTGTGTGTGTGTGTATGTGGGTGATTTGGATTTTTAATACAGTGTTTAAAAAAATTCAATCATATCGCTACAATGTCTGCAGTGTGGCAGTTTATAGTGATGCCTAGCACTGGGGCATTTGTGTCGCAGACATGTAACATGATGTCCCACCCAGTCACATTATCACAACATAACACCAGGCAGACCAGTTCTAACATTAACCTCTTAACACCAAGCACCAAGCGAGGCAGAACCTAGTACATTTTTGCAAGTCTTTGGTATGACTCAGCCTGGGATCAAACCCATGATCTTCTGCATTAAAGGATGATGGTCTATCCACTAGGCCACTGGAGCGGTCACATTTCTTGGTAATTTCCATGAAAAAGATGGGACAATTAAACATCTGTTACATAGCATGATTTCAATTTGCATTACCAAGGAAATTGCCAAAGTGGGTGTTTTAATTAACATATGTACTTGCCTAGGAGTCAAGTAGAACTTTTTTTTGTACAAATTCTGATCTGCCATAGCATAATCCACCTGCAGATCAGGGTCTTTGTTGTTTGTTCTACTGATTATTCCTAATAAACTGCATATACCCTGATATGCTGGCACATTATGGAATGGCAGATCTGGGTTTGTGCAGTTTGCAGTTGGACTCATAAACAAATACATATGGTATTCTACTACTACACATGCCCTTAAGTTTCAGAAAGAAACTTTGATTTTTAATTAAATCATTAACAGATTCTTGTCCATTTCTGTGCCGAAGAGGAAGCTTAAATTGAATGTTAGTCAGACCATGTGATCACTTACCATGCCACCATGCCAATAAATAGGGATAACATATTTTGTGGAGAGAGTGCATAATAACTTGGTTGTCTATATCATGCCTTACATAGTAAGTTGTTCATGTGGATCCCATTGTTAAAACTTTCAAGACCTGGATGTATGGTATACTGTAATTACCAAGTTAATAGTGGAATGATATCATGTGACAATTCAGGTGGATACCACACATCAGATTTTTGCATTCTACTCTGAAAGCTTTCAAGTACAAAAACATTAAACACCTCTTATAAAATCAGAAGAATGGCTGTTCAAGAAGCCTAATTCATTTCCAGGGTTTGAAAAGGTTTTTCTTTATTAGTTCCTAACACCAGGGCTTACATGTAAAATAACACCAACTCCAATGCAAAACTTGAATACTAGTGCAAATTTCAAAGACAATCAATCATGACTTTCATTAACCTTGATTTGTCAAGTCGCAGCCTGGTTTGAATTTATGATATATTTCACACAAAAATTAAAATTATTAATTGATGATATAGAATATGCATGACCTTCTTGTTATCAAATCATCGATGAAAGCATGTCCGTTAGAATTAACAACATGAGCAGGTCCAAAGGCAGTTTTCATGGGTCTGGAACCTTGTACTTCATGAATTTTTAACACTAATTTGAATCTAAGACTGTAAAAATATGTCTATTCTTTTTCAACATGAAAGTCCTACTCAAACTGTCATGGTATACATGTACTACCTACTGTCAAATGTCAAGTCCAACATGGGAAGTAGAATCTGTGATGGATGAAGGAGTTATCAACAAAAATTCTAAGGGGTGTATATGTGTGTGTGTGTGTGTGTGTGTGTGTGTGTGTTAGTGATAGGAATCTGTCAGAAATTCATAATCGATAATTGGTTCCCCTTAACCAACTGATCATTGATTATAATTGGTTACTAACAGCAAATTTTAATTTTTTTAAACAGTTATAACTTTGATCAAGAGTTCAATATGTTTATAAATGTACAGGAGTAATCTCTTTTAATGACATGTATACTTTAACCTGACAATAATATTACATTGTGTGTTATTTTTGTTCAACAACTTTGTTAAATGAACGCAACGTTTTATGGCTGATCAGTCAAATGTAACTGAAATACTGCTACAATCCCCCAAAATTATTTCATTCATATGTGATGTGTCTATAATATAAAGTATAGAAGGACATGTTTTTCTTGTTTGTCATTGTTTAAAAATAATACAAAAAATGTTGCAATTTAACTGAAACAAATCAACAAAATGTGTTTGAATTTATTAACTCGACAATTTAACAGCTTGACCATGTAGAAATGACTATATGTTCCTAGTTATTAATCATAAGGTTTCATATTTGTAGTTGTGAAGGGAATTAATAAATTTCATGTAAACTTCAGTGTCTGGGAGTTTTACTAATCTTTGTGCTTTGCATACACCTAAAAAGTAGTCTCCCTTTACACACAATCAATTATGGAGTTCACAATCGATTATCTTATTGGTTTGCTCAACCAACTGATGATCAATTATAATTGATAATTGGAACAACACTAGTGTGTGTGTGTGTGTGTTTTTGTGATTTGGATATTGAATGAGTTTATAAAAAATCTTGTCCCACTCAGACACATTATCCTGACACAAGGCCATCTAGTCCTAACACAAGCCTATTAATTCTGAGTACCAATCTGGATAGCTGCTGGTATCATTTTGGTAAATCTCTGGCAGGACTCAGCAGGGGTTCAAAGCTGCTGCAAATTCCCCCATCCAAGATGGACACTCTAACCACTTAGGCCACTGCAGTCAAAAAATTCTAAGGGTGGACTCTATATGAATAGCCATGAGTACTATAGCTACACTGTATTTGGTAAATGATGGTCTACATGGAATGAGTTTTGGTGAGTCATCATCTGAAACTTTAAGGGTTTATGGACATTTTGGAATCAAGTACTGCATGGGAATTGTCAAGAACTTGTTGAAAATCTGGGTTTCAAAATGAATATCAAAGCTTGGATGAGAACTGTATCTACCTTTTATTTGTTTAAGTTCTTGACTCCTACAACATGGTGTGCTGAAGAATAACAATTAAGGGAGGTGACTCTGTTAAGTATTGTACCTACCTGTCATCATGGAGATATGGATAGTTAATATGGAATGGAGTAGAAGTAGTTGTGGTTTATACTATCTAAATATAGCTGAGTCTGGATAGGTAGGTGTGGTTTATACTATATTAACATAGCTGAGTCTGGATAGGTAGGTGTGGTTTATACTATCTTAATATAGCTGAGTATGGATAGGTAGGTGTGGTTTATACTATCTTAATATAGCTGAGTATGGATAGGTAGGTGTGGTTTATACTATCTTAATATAGCTGAGTATGGATAGGTAGGTGTGGTTTATACCATCTTATTAATATAACTGAGTCTGGATAGGTAGGTGTGGTTTATACTATCTTAATATAGCTGAGTCTGGATAGCTAGGTGTGGTTTATACCATCTTATTGATATAGCTGAGTCTAGATAGGTAGGTGTGATTTATATTATCTTATTGATATAGCTGAGTCTAGATAGGTAGGTGTGGTTTATACTATATTAATATAGCTGAGTCTAGATAGGTAGGTGTGGTTTATACTATCTTATTAATATAGCTGAGTCTAGATAGGTAGGTGTGGTTAATACTATCTTATTGATATAGCTGAGTCTAGATAGGTAGGTGTGATTTATACTATCTTATTAATATAGCTGAGTCTAGATAGGTAGGTGTGGTTTATACTATCTTATTAATATAGCTGAGTCTGGATAGCTAGGTGTGGTTTATACTATCTTATTGATATAGCCGAGTCTAGATAGCTAGGTGTGGTTTATACTATCTTATTAATATAGCTGAGTCTAGATAGCTAGGTGTGGTTTATACTATCTTATTGATATAGCTGAGTCTAGATAGGTAGGTGTGGTTTATACTATCTTAATATAGCTGAGTCTAGATAGGTAGGTGTGGTTTATACTATCTTAATATAGCTGAGTCTAGATAGGTAGGTGTGGTTTATACTATCTTATTAATATAGCTGAGTCTGGATAGCTAGGTGTGGTTTATACTATCTTATTGATATAGCTGAGTCTAGATAGGTAGGTGTGATTTATAGTATTTTATTAATATAGCTGAGTCTAGATAGGTAGGTGTGGTTTATACTATCTTAATATAGCTGAGTCTAGATAGGTAGGTGTGGTTTATACTATCTTAATATAGCTGAGTCTAGATAGGTAGGTGTGGTTTATACTATCTTAATATAGCTGAGTCTAGATAGGTAGGTGTGGTTTATACTATCTTAATATAGCTGAGTCTAGATAGGTAGGTGTGGTTAATACTATATTAATATAGCTGAGTCAGTACCTACCTATTCATTATCATTATGATCAATTTGAAATGAACAGAGTACTAGTGGATAAGGTATTTACAATATAAAACTTGTGGAGTACTGTTCCTACCTTTCATCTGGAAAAAGTCCATAGTCTGTATGGTGTGGAGGACTGGGGAGTTATCCAGGGTCAGCTCAAACTCTGGTGACACCCTTGGAGCCAGTTCCATCACCTTGTTGAAGTTCTGGTCATGAAGAGTAACCCGGTTAATAAGAGAACTTGAGATCTGAAAGAAAACAAATGAAATCAGTAATATCAGGTACAGTAATGTCTTGAAATTACACTGTAACATGTCATTTCTATCATTAAAATCATCTCATAAAACATAGCAGCGACACTTCTGAATAAATTTCCATGCATTTAATATCAAACACCACAAAAAATATTCAATCTGAACAAATACTTTCAAGGAAACACAAGTTTAGAGAAGGAAACTGACATATACTATTCAACAAAACAGAAAATCTTATTTTTCTAGAAAAAAAGAAGTTGTGTTTTGTTATTGCTTCAGTCAATTTCAGCAGGTTGAGTTTGAAATTCACCCAGAGAAAGAAATAAAAGAGTTTGTACACAATGTTATTGGATCACACACTTGGAGCTTCCATTTAAAATTAACCTAATTAAAAACTAAATTAAGAATGAAATAAGTAGTAACCATTAGGTTTTAAAGAAGACAAAGAATCAATAGCAGCGAAAAAAAATGATGCACATTTCCCCAAACACACAAAGAAATTAACTTCAAGGCTAAAGCGATGATTCCTCTTGATAGGACAAGCAGGCCCTTATTTGTTTTCACCCCCATTTGGTATCGACTTTTTATTGTGCTCAGTTGAGCCAAACTGCTAACAATAGGGAAGCTTCTTCTACAAGAGTCTGGGTAGAATCATATCTGGGAGAAGTGTGTGTGTGTGTGTGTGTGTGTGTGTGTGTGTGTGTGTGTGTGTGTGTGTGCATGCATGCATGTGACTGTTATTGTAAAGAAAATTGTCCACACAGGTCAAGACTTGAGATTTGGGGTCTCCATCTAGCTATATCATTATCTGATGGGTGAATTTAGACTGGCACTAAGCACTGACAAAATTACAAGGGTATTAAGTGACAAAAAGAAATAAGCCTCCCATCACTAGAGTTTTTAAAATTATTTAAATGTTCCTTGTCAACATAATAAGTGATTACAGGTTTTAAAGACAACATGTAAAATCACAAAAAATGGCAGGTAGCAAACAGTGCCAGTCAGTATTTATACTATAACAGTTTTGTACCCAATGAAGAAAACTTGAGCTCTTAACAATGGAACCATCACAAATATGCTAAAACTATAGTTACTAATCCATCAAAACTAGTACAATAGGTTAAAACTATAGCTAGTAGCAATGGATCCATAAAACCTGCTACAATATGCTAAAACTAGTGCTATTAGCAATAAATGTATCACAACTGCAACAATATGCTAAAACAGAGCCATTATCAATGGATCCATCAGGCAACTGCTACAGTAAGCTAAAACAGCTATTATCACTGGATCAATCAGGCAACTGCTACAGTATGCTAAAACTAGAGTTTATTAGCAAAGGATCCATCAAAACTGCTTCAATATGCTAAAATAAGTTACTAGTAATGGATCCATCACATCTGCTATAGTATGCTAAAGCTAGAACTATTAGCAATTGATACATCACAATATGCTAAAACTAGAACTACATTATATTAAAACTAGAACTATTCGCAGAGTTTACATGAAAACTGCTACAATATGCTCAGCAAAGCCTTGAGCCAAAGAATTCTACTGGAAAACAAAATGTTTAAGAAGATGGGCATTTGGTGGTTTTAAGAAGCCATAACTCTTTTTAAAGATGAATTCAAGAAATCCAACTTATTTAAGGTTTCATCAATATAAATAAGCATAAATACTTTAGTTGAAATCCAACAGTCATTCATCACACTGAGCTCTCTGAAAGTGAACTTATTGGGATTGGCAATCAGGGATTATAACTCTTCTAAATGACTATACGGATCCCTTGCAATTAAAATCATTCAAAGCCTGATCAATATAAACAGTTTGTGCAGTTTGTTAGGAGTAATCAGAAAAACAAACAATATTCAACCTGATCTGCAGACATATTATGCTGTGGTAGATCAGGATCTTTGTTGTCAGTAGTTTAGCTTGACTTTATCAGTGAGTACATATAGAATGTATATAGATATATGTAGATATATTGAGGATTAATTGAATCCAAACAAGTTGATAAACCTCAGACTCCTCCATAAGCCAAGAGCTTTCACTGGGATCAATAAGCTTAGAGACATTTTAAACAAGATTTAATGAAGATGCTGAAGACACAGTCTTGAACATCACTGATAAATACAACAGATAACTAGTCTCACAATGTAAGACATAACAAATTTAATTTTCTTTTAGTGCTATCTTGCAAACCAAATAACAGGCTTGTATAGCATGTTTTGATTTCAGATGACATTGGAACAAGTAGTCAAAGTTTAAGGAATATCTCACACACTTGGCAGCTCATGTCAACACTCTTCCACAAATTTATACCTAATTAATATATTTACTGTGCTGTGTTTATCCTGGTGGAATCAAAATCTGACAATAGCAAATCAACCCATTTTCATGTTCCACTAACATACATTTGAGCTGCTTGAAATGCAACTGTAGTCGAGGTATGCTCAGAAGTGTGTTCAAGTAGGTTCATGTGGGGGATATGTTTCTTGAACGAAACAAAACATTGCTTACAGTTCCAACAGGCATAATAAATTTTTATTTGTTTCGTTAAAGAATAATAGTTAAACTTAACCTGATTTCAGCATTCCTGGCTTTCATCGTTTTCCTGCCAACTGAAATATAGGCCAATGAAACCTGACAACAGGACTATTTCTTTTGTGAGAATCTGAATTTACTTGAGAAAAGACATCAGAGTAAGTAATGTCTGACTAATACATTATGACTTTACTTTGTACGTGTCCTTATTTTACTTGCCAGTTGTGTGAGATATTCCTGAAAATTTTACTTTCGTTATGATGTTAGTCATCATCAAAACACGCTACACAGCACTGTTAGTTAGGCACTAAGACCTTGACACCCAAAACATAAATATCATCAGCATTGAGGTCTTACATGAAGGACTAAACAGATAACCAGTCAAGATAGCTGAACTTAGTATGTGGCCAGAAGCACTGTAACATCTGTCTATGAATTCATATTGACATGATGCTGAACTGATCAAGCATGAATGAATTATGGGAGGCTTGGATTATATTAAAGGCATAAACCACTAATTTCCACCCATAAACTTTGCTTAATGTCCAGCATTGTTCCCCAGTGCCCTGTTGATCTGAAAGCAGTGATTAAAGCCTTCCTGACCCCTGTCAGTGACAGGTGGCTCAAACAGAAATCTGAAAAGATCAAAGAATTATCTATACTCCTAGTCCAGAATTCACTTTGGTCAATAAAAAAAAGTATTGAGACTAGGGATGGGGGCAGCGGTAATTCTTGCAACAACTGTAACTAATAAGTATAAATTCTTACATCTGTGACACTGACTACAACTACAATTACTAACAAAATATACATTCTTATATCTATGACACTGACTACAACTACCATTACTAATACCACTCCAGTGGCCTAGTGGTTAGAGCAACTGCTTCGGATGCAAGAGGTCATGGGTTCGATCCCCAGCCGAGTCAAACACAAGACTTTAAAATGGCAATAATAGTTGCCTTGCTTGGCCAGCATGAAGAGGTTACTGTTAGGACTGGTCAACCTGGTGTCAGGATAATGTGACTGGGTGGGACACATTGCTACATGTCTGCAGCATGATGCCCCAGAGCTAGACATAAAAAAAACTGCCACAATGCAGACATTGCAGTGATATAACGAATTTTTTTAAAAGCTACCTTAAAAATCACACACACCATTACTAATAAACTATACATTCTTATATCTGTGACATTGACCTCAAAACAGCAGGGATGTAAAGTGAATTATTTTTAGCAAATGCACAGAACATATGATCCTAAATTATTTTTATATATTTCTTAATTTAATACAGTATATTTGCCAATATTAAATTTGGTAATATCCAATCATCTGTCTTGTCTAATGTAATAAAGAAAGTCATGCATTTATTTATATTTTTACATATGTTTCTTTCTGAAAATTAGCTAAATTAATATTTTACAGAGTGTAAACTAAGGAATAATTATTTTTATTTTGTGTTCATTTTATTGTGCAGAAAGACACTGAAATTCTACTAACTTGATAGTGACAACTGATAGAAAACACATCAAACCAGCCTACTGGTAAGATGGCTGACCTGAGCACTGATGGGGCTTCATTAGTTTACACACTACACTCATTATTCATGCTTTTAATGCATCCTCACACTATAGCAAATCCATTTGAGTGCAACCCCTTTTCTACTTCAATGCACACTGTAACAGTTTTCTGCTCTCAGACTCTACACACATAATAGGTCCTAAATAACAAAAGCTTTTTAAATCTCTCTGGACAATAACTGTCTCAGACATTTACAAGTCAAAGCTTGATTTTGTAACTGCCATGCTAGCGCTAGTGTCCAAAAATTTCTGCCCTACAAGGAACATATAATTAATACTAAATGGTATCAGTTTTACAACAGCATGTTGTCATGCAAGATCATCATATAGTGAAGTGCTAAAAAAGAGAACATAACCATGATATATTGGGTGCTGACTTGATTTGCCAGTTAACATTCACAGACTTAGGTAGTTCTGATAATGCATGGTAATCAATTCACTCTATTACTCTAAATTAGAAAGGTGTTACTGACTGTTTCATCTGTTTTGCCCCCAATAAACAGGATATATCATGACAAAACTGACAAGAGTCCCTCAAAGGAAATTATGCTCTACTGGGCCCAAAAAATCTCTAAAGATTTAAGATAGGACCATTTTTTTTCCTTTAATGACTGAGTGTTGTAACATTTTGGATATTCTTCAGTGATACATTTTTTTAGATGCTGTGGAGTATATTTTAGATGTAACATCAAAATGTTTTCATTAGGAAAAAGTAAACATCATTAGAAGTCTTTCTGGTGAAAATCCCATCACTAACGATCCTCCATTCAGGAAAATAGTGACAAGATTTTAAATACAACAACTTTGGATATACTATTTGCATCATTTTCATTAGGTGGCAAGGGAGAGTTTCATAAATTTGCCTGTCAAATTTCTTAACTTAAGAATATGCTGCAACTTTTTTCAGCTATTATTGTTTATTAATTAAAGATATGGGTATATTTGTTAACTAGCTGTTTTGGACATGTTTTGTTCTTGAAATGTGTGTAAGGCATGTACATAGTTACTCTGCTGTATGTAGACAGTGAAATACCAATTGCTAGCTAGGAAGAAGATCTAGTCACCCATAACAGTATTAGTTGGATAGCGACTACTTTTAATTGCGTCATGCTGTTTAATACAAAATGTTTTCCAAATTTATCACCTATGATATGGACATGAGGTTGCAACATGAGCATTACATAGTGTCAAAAATGACCTTGTACATGAAAACTGCAGGTATAAATTTGGGGTTGGGCCTTCTTTTGCTATGAACTATCATTGACTTGGTCCACTGGGGCCCCATGTGGCCAAGTCATCTAAAGCACTGGACTTGACTGATTACTGTCATCTCACCTCTGTCTGGTTGTGTTCTAAGTCATGGGCTCAGTCAATGTAGGTGAAAGTTTGCCAGATCTTGCCAGTAGCTTCCAATGGGTCATTGGTTCTTCCCTGTGTTTTCTCAGAGTTTCTTGATCCACAATCTATACTGGCTGCCAATATTGCATTGAAAAATGGTATTAAAAACAAAACAACAACTATTTTTTTATACAGAACCAATTTGATGTCATATGAAGTCTTTTTAGTGGGGCCCCGAGTCGCCAAGTGGTTTAAAGCGCTCTCCTTTACAGATCACTGCCAACTCACCTCCGCCTGCATGGGTTCAGTCTCAGATTTGGCCAATGTGGGTATGTGAAAAAGTTTGCTAGTAGCTTCTCACACAGGGGCTCGTATCGTTGCTTACAATCGACCGGTCCTACATATACTATATAATAACTAGTTATTATATAGTATATGTAGGACCAGTCGATTGTAAGCAACGATACGAGCCCCTGTGGCTTCTCATGGGTCGGTGGTTCTTTTTGGGGGGTTTCCCATGTTCTTCCTCCACCATTAATACTGGCTGCCATTTATAGCATATTGTGTGCTGAAAAATGGCATTAAACCCTACAACAACAACAACAACAACAAGTCTCTTTAGTGGAAACTCCATGTCAAGGTGGCAGTCTATTATGGAAGTGTAAAAATATCACAACAATGACAGCCCTACTGAAAATTAAATAAACGAACTTATCATTTAGGGAAAATTAGGCACCATAAGAAGTTATTTTGATGAAAAACCTTCAATATATCTTTCATTTCATCAGAATAGGCTTTAACAAGATCCTGTGTCAGCCATAATGGATCATCATTTTCATTTAGGACTAAAAAGACATGATACTCTACCAACTGAGCAAAGAACTAGTAGCGGTAATTTCTATGCAATACCCAATCATAAGTTTGCACACACATATTAACAGAATAGTACTTTTAGCAATTCTACACATCTTTTCTGATTAATTGGGAAAAAAATTACACAGGCTGAAACAATTGGAACTCTTCTATTTGTCCAATCAAGACACACAGATTGAAACAATTGGAACTCAATTGGAACTTTTTTGGATCTAATCAACAGGCAATAATGAACAAAATCAACTGTTTATAGCATCCTTAAATTCTCCTTTATTTTCAAACATCAAAGCCATCTGAGAAAAAGTGAATCCATACCACAGCTCATGCAGAGGTGGATGTATTTGTTTGAAAAGTGAGCAAAGCTCCATGACCACAAATAATCAATCCATTCCACAACAGATTTGCAAGATGTTCTTAAGACAAGAAAATAAATTATCCTTTCAATCTGTTATGCTTGGCAGTAAGCATGTTGGGGCACTGTGGCATGGATTTTTGCAATTCTCCACATTTATCTGCATATTTGTATGATGTTATGAGAAGACTTGTGCTAGGATTTTCAATAAATATATTTCATATTAAAGTTACATACAAACAAAATAGGAGTATACAACAATATCTGTTTTTTTTTCTTCTAAACAATCAAATTAAAAATTGCTGAATTGGTAAAAAATTCGGTAATATTTTACTGACAAAACTGTATTCTTTTTCCAGTAGTATTTAAAAACTAAAAGAAATTTGACATGAAAAGTTTCAAATGAAAAATGGATAACCTACCATATTTACTCACTTTTTAAGAAGAATCCAACTGCAGACAAGATTCTGACATGCCATGACTGAATGTGCTGGCAGATCAGGTTCTACCACCACAGATCCAGATTTGCTGGCATACCATGCAACAGCAGATCTGGGTCCAAGCACTTTGCAGTTGGATACAACTTATAAGTAACTATACATGGTCATTCTGATTGGAATCAATGTTAAGAACCTCAAATATTAAAAGATCACGAACTACAAATAACTGGGACATTATTTTGAACATTGAGCAGTTTCAACAGTTGCACTCTATACTCAATATATAAAATATTTTCTAACAAAATTAATCCAAATTCCTATTGAGAAACAAACAAGTTCTGATCAAATAAGAGAAAGTAGCCTGCTTTCTCAAGGCACAAACAGGAAAAAGCAATAATTTGAATAAATTTATCAATCTAGATCCATTTCAAGTTTTTTTCAGGTCTGTTTCATTCAGCATTCATTAATCACCATGAGTAATTGAATCCATGTGAGCAAATGGATTACTTTATTTTAAACAAACCATATTGTCATATTTACAATTCCTTGATTTACCATATGTACATGCCTATAAGACAGGTCCAACTGCAAACTGTACAGACCCAGATCTGCCATCACAAAAGGTGCTAGTAGATCTGGGTCTGTGCAGTTTGTTAGGAGTAATCAGAAATACAAATAATAGAGCCTGATCTGCAGGCACAGTATGCTACAGCAGATCTGGATCTTTACTGTTTGAAGTTTGAGTACTTTTGTTGTTTAAAGTTTGAGTACATACAATAATGTAAAATGGTTCCTAACCTAATTTCCATGCATGCTTTATCAACATGAATATTCCAATCTCCAGTTACACAGCTATTGTGATGGAACTTCACTCCATTTGCCTGATTATATTATGCACCAGTCTGCAAACATCTTGGACCAGATCTGTTCTTAAGAGAGGCACTGGCAAATGAGCATCTACACTATTTGATAGAAATTTTTAGCACAGCATTCCCTTGCTATAATGCCATAAAATTGTATGGCTTTGTAAATTAAGACAGTTTATACTGAGGTTCAGTTATCAACTATCAAAACTTTATTGATCTAAGACATTGTCCATGTTACACTATTAACCATCCATTTTGAGGTACCATATAGTGAGGGATAACTGAATGAGGGAAAACATAGCATATAAAATATGGTATATATGGGGAATCCTGTTTCCAGCTGTATATACATTACACATGAACATATATCATAATATTTAGTTAGACCATCAATTAAAAAGATGAAATAGTTCATTTGTTCACATATTTGGTTCATGTGGTTAACTAAATATAAATTACTCCTTTTATCCAGTTAAACATCATAGCAAATATGTCTTTAATGTTTAGTTTGTTTCTTTGTTTGATAAGGAATTTTAACATAGCTTTAAAACAAATAATTCAGTCATATCACTATGATGTCTACAGTGAGGCTGCGTTAATAGTGTAATGTTTAGCACTGGGGCATCATGCCATAGACATGTAGCATGATGTCCCACCCATTCACATTATCCTGACACCAGGCCGACCAGTCCTAACACTAACCTCTTAATGCTGAGCATCAAGCGAGGCAGCTGTTAGTACCACTTTTGTAAGTCTTTGGTATGACTCAGCTGGGGATCGAATCCATGCCCTCCCGCTTCCGCAGCGGACGCTCTTACTACTAGGCTACTGGAGCAGTTTTAATGTTTAGAACATAAAACCTACCAAATAAAATGATGGTTTGCTATCTTACCTGTAAGTACAATTGCAATGTTTATGTTCAATACAATTTTTCTGTTAAATCATTTCTTATTTTATGTGCAACATTTTATTTTTATATTTTGTAAGAAAAAAACATTTAAAACTTTGCAAGCACTACAGTTTCATATAGTCATTGCATCCTGTTGTATTATCCATTTTTTATCATCGGGTACAGATAGATGTACATAGAAAATAAAACTATGATGATGTTTTACCTTGACAGATTCAACAAATACATATCTTTGAATATAAATCCTGTCATAATAAAAACAATGTTCCCTCTAAGCTGTTCGCATGCGCGCAGCTGCTCAGGCATCCCCATGCAGCTCAATTGTCAATTTTTGCTCAATCCAACGTTAAATTTTGCTTGTCTCCATAATGCTTGCACAGTGCAGAGAGCACGGAACGCACATCTACCATTCGCTTAGAGGGAACATTGAATAAGAGGTGAAAGATTTACAACAAATTAATAAAAATACAAGTTGAGTGAAAGATGGCATGCATATTGATTTACACATAAATAGCCATTAGCTCTAGGCCAAATGAGCAGACCAGGAGAAAGACAGTTTCAAATCATTTTGAATAGCATTGTTTTGATCATTGTGTAAACTAAACCAGTTTACACAAAATTTGGGTAAATATTGCAGCCTTACCCATCTGCGACCCTCAAAAACGTTAGCTTCAATTGGTCCATAATAATGATGCATGTAAGTCATTGAGTATCTGTGACTCCATGCTAATGATGCATGCAAGTCATTGAGTATATGTGACTCTATGCTATTATTATTTGTAAGTCACTGAGTATATGTGCTGTCTGCAGTTTGACTTCTACACGAGTATATATGTGTGCTAACGTTAAATCTCCATTTCCATAATGCACATTCAAACTGGAGCTATTTCGGTGTTATCACTGACATCACGGTTTTGATATTCATATATGCACAATACTAATCTTAATCGTTAATCCAAGTCTGTTTTGAATTCCACTGAACCTGTACAACTAATAATACTTGGGGAAACCATAAACAAGACAGTATGTATTTCCAAACCACATAAATTGGTAAACACTCTCATTTGATACACATATCAGACTAACAGCCATGACATATCCAGACACTCATTCTTTCCACTTACTCTGAAAAAAAAACACAGAAATTTGTGTGAATCTCAGTGAATTTTCACAAAACAAGGCCAGAACCCCAACTGTCAAAAAGATGCAGAATTAACAATAAACAGAACAAACTGACAATTACAAAACCAGTGATGCTTAACCAAAATAAACCAAAATTTTTCATCCATTAAAATAGAAGCAATTCAAGGGCAAAGTTGTTAACAGTATCCATTAAAATAGAAGCAATTCAAGGGCAAAGTTGTTAACAGTATCCATTAAAATAGAAGCAATTCAAGGGCAAAGTTGTTAACAGTATCCATTAAAATAGAAGCAATTCAAGGGCAAAGTTGTTAACAGTATCCATTAAAATAGAAGCAATTCAAGGGCAAAGTTGTTAACAGTATCTTAACATTTATACATGTATGAACATGAAACATAAACAACTGGTATGACCAGTTTGCATCAAACAAGGTAACAACATGGGAAAAAAAGACATTGCAAAATTTAGTAGAAGTGTTTCTAAATACAGATTTCATATATTAATGAAAATGGGGATATTATTTAAATAATAAATAAACATGCAAAAAGTAGGTAAAGTCACCATGATCTATAGACAGAACTGTCATCTGAGGCATGCACTTGAACTGTAAATCAGTAAATAAAACAGATGTAAGGCCTGCATTTGATCTGTCAATCAGTAAATAAAACAGATGTAAGGCCTGCATTTGATATGTCAATCAATGGACAAAACAGTGATCTGATGTATACACTTGATCAGTCAATAACCACACATAAGATTATGTGAGACATGTATCTGATCATTGGATTGGTAAACAAAACAGAGATCAGAGCTTGCACTTTACTTATAAGCAGACAGAAAAGTGTAGTAATGTTAGGCTTGCACTTCCATTTTGCTGCATATTTATACATCTCTTATAAATTTACCATTAACTAGCTTTTGAAAAATGCCAAAAAAACATTTACAAAGAATTAATGTATGTTGATTAGAAGTACCTTTTATGAGACACAGATTATCATTTTCAATCGGGAAATACTGGAGTGATTTAAGTCATATAAATCAGTAATTGAAAACTATGGAAGACAAATGTAGCAAATTAATTGATATTTTCAGCATCAGTGGTTTCGTATTAGAAGTTTTATTAACCATTTTTACAGCCTAAAAGTAATTAGCCAGGATCAAATATAGCAGTTAGGGCTATTAAATCTCCTTTCCTTTCCTCTCACAGGAAATTGCCTCTGGCTTGAAAATGTATGTACCCATTAGTTTAAAACTTTTGCTTAAAGTCTCAAAATTCTAGGGTTAAAGTCTAATATTCTCCCATGTGCATTTTTTTTTAAAAATAAACATTATTTCTGTCAAAACTATTTTTGTACATGTGTCAGTAATGTCTTTCTTCTTCTCGACCAAAGTTTGTTATTGATGTTGCAATTCTCAGATTGTGATTCATAAGCTATTTATAAGACCAATGAACTAAACCTATCATGACATTACAAGTGGCTTTTTGAAACAATCATTATTCATCAATGTAAATGTGATTTTAAAATATATAAAAAAAAAACAACATTTAAGCAGTTTTACTTGCTACAGTTAACTAGCAAGAAAGACTACAAATTAGTTCTGGGAAGATAAAGAGAGATCAACAATTCAGAAGAGTTAATTAACATTTAAACAAAGAAGTTAAAAACCTTTGATAGAGACTTATAATTATTATATTACTACTACTACTACTACTACTACTACTAATAGTAATAATGAGGGTTTTGTAAAGCGCCTAATCATCAGAAGCTCTAAACACTTTACAACATCTACAAAAAAAAAAGATGAAAACCCAAACTCCATGAAATTAGAAAGCATAAAAAATGCTGAAAATATATAAGGTTGGAAACATAATTCGGTCTTTTGGTTTGTTCTTGCAGTAAAAAAATGAGTTTTAAGACCACTCTTGAAATGGATCACTGTCTTTGTGTCTAATTTCAATGGACAATTCGTTCCACGTTGCTGGGCCCTGGTATGCAAATGAACATTGTCCGTATGACTTCATTTTCAAAGTGGAAACAATAAATATACAATTGTCAGAAGAGGAGTGTTAAGTATCTTGCTGATACGCATGGGTGAGGCCAGATAGGTATGTTGGACTGGAGTCTGTCATTGAAACATAGCACAGAGAAAAAATTTTGTATTTGATTCTGTATGGAATTGATAGCCAGTGTAGGGTACAGAGCAATGATGAGGTGTGCTCTGATCGAGGTACTCTAAAGATGATCCGTGCAGCTGTGTTTTGAACTTTTTGAAGTTTCTGGAGTAAATATTGTGAAAAATCAGACAGAATTGAGTTACAATAGTCCAGTCTTGAAAGTACTAATGAACAGACAAGTGTTTTAGTGGGTTCAACTGAAAGATATTTGTGAATGGAGCTGATGTGTCTAAGCTCAAGATATGCAGCCTTGCATATCTTCATGACATGTTCAGTGCAATGTGAGAGTACTGTCCAGAGTAACACATAGGTTTCATACTATGTCAATTAAATGTTGGTGTTGCTGATATTTATTGTTTGAAGTAAAGGATGTGAATGAGAAAGTCTTTGTGTTGTGATCAAAATGGAGTCAGTTTTATCATCATTCATCTGCAGCTTGTTACATGTCATCCATGATTTCACATCAGAAATGCACCTTTCTACTCCCATTGATGGTAGCATCAACTTCAGTTGGATGGCTAGACTTGTATATTTGGATGTCATCAGCGAACAGTTGGTGAGACACTTGGTGATGATCTGTGACACTTGAGAGCAGCTGAGTGTAGAATGAAGGGAACAAGTCCAAGAACAGACCCATGTGGAACATCAGAACATAGATCAACTGGGCTGGAGTGTATTCCATTTGTAGATATGCAGATACAATTTGTGTCCTGTTGACTAAGTAGGACTTCAAGCACAGTAAGGCTGTATTGTCAATGCAAAATACATGCTGGAGATGGAGAATAATATACATGTATCATGGTCTATTGTGTCAAATGCTGCAGACAAATCATGGATGGTGAGGACTGTAATCATCCCGCTATCCAAAGCAGAGAGAATGTCATGAACTACTTTCAGAAGAGGGTTTCAGTACTGTGGCTAAGTCAGTATGAAGACTGTACATTGCTAAAAAAAAGACTGTTTGAATTCAGATGAGATACAAGAAAGTGGAAGAATCAGGTATACAAATCTTCTCTTTAATGCCAACAAAGCACAATCATCTGACATCTAATCTAGGTTAGCAACTTTTGCGATAAGTGATACTTCAACAAGCCCATAAAATCAATCAAAGTACAGAACTGCCAGAAGTCTGGTGCATAAATACATTAAAAATATTTAATTTCTATGTCTTGCCATAATTAAGGCATAAGTTCTTCATAAATCAATATATTTATCAGTTAACGTTTTCTTTATTGAAATCATCAAAATTTACTTTTCTTGACAAGTCTTTACCAAAAATACCAAGACATTATGACTGATCTCAAAGAAGATGTCATTTATTCATTTAGTCATAACAGTTTTGCTCATATTAATTCTTTGTTTCACCATTGCCGCTTTCAATCATGGGGGAACCTCTTGGCTGAATGGGCATAGGTACATGCCATTACAGAATACTTACTCATCTCACATCTATCCATATGGGTTCAAGTCTCAGCTAGGTTATCTCCCAAAGCTTAACAGTAACTTTTTATGGGATGGTACTTCTTCCCAGGCTCTACCCCCCAATAAATATACTAGTCACTATGTATTGCCTATCATGTACTGAAAAATGGCTTTAACCACCACCACCCAAAAACAAACACCACCATTCAATGAAACATGTAGACTTTTCAAGAGCATTATTTCAGTGGCATAAGATGGTAAAACCTGATTATAAGGGATATCCAAGGACAAATTTTATAATAGACAGGTGTCCTTTATGCATGATTACATATGTATGTACATGTAAAGTTAAAAGAGTGGTCACAAACTTCATCATTAATAAACAGCTTTCCTCTATGTCAAGGTGATATTGAGTCAGGTTTCACTCCACGTAAGTGAATTTCTAGGACAATTCCAGAATCTATTGTAAACATTATTTATCAAATAGAAAAAATTAAGACTAAAGTGATGGAGGTGGATAAAGCATATACAGCAAACACATGCTATCATACAAATATATTTTGTGTCTAAGTTCAAAAAGAGACCGATCAAACCCAAAATACCAATGCAGTGCATGTAATACATGCTACAGAAATAGGTCACATGTAAATTCCAGGAAACCCAAGACAGCACATCTATTGAAACATCTGGTATCATAAAACAAACTTAAAAAGACTCCACTGTACAAAAGAAATTTGTAGATATTCAAGATAAATTCATATCTTTCTTTAAACTTGCATGTTCAAACCATCTTTGATATTCTTCAACAATAGCATAATTTTCAAGCTACTACTATTGTACACATATTGGACATCAGCTTGACACAATTTTGATTTAGGACAAAGTCGACCTCACTCGAAATCTTTTGGTGAAAATACCATGTCATAAAGATCATCCGTAATGATGGGTAACAATAACAAGATTTTAAAGATGGATGCTGTGAATGGCCATATTGGATTTCAGATCAGCACAATATTTGTTTAAGATCAACCAGACATCATAAAATGTCTTTCAGGAAAAATCCATGATGATATCACCATCAATTCTTTAGGAGAAGCAATACAAAGTTTTTCAAGATGACAGCTTTGGTATCCATATAGGCTGTTAGATTGGCATTGTTCTCACTTAGGAACAACTGGACATTGTAAGAAGTCTTTTCGTGAAATCCTAATGCTGATATGACCAACCATTCAGGTGTAGTAGCAATAACAAGACTTTATAAAGATGGCTGATGTGGTGGCCAACGTTCCCTCTAAGCTGCGCATGTGCACATGTGCGCAGCTGCTTATACATCTCTGTGCAGCTGAATTGTCAATCCAACATTAAAGTTTGCACATCTCCGTAATGCTTGCACAATGCAGCGAGCATTGCACGCACATCTACCATTCGCTTAGAGGGAATGTTGGTGGTGGCCATATTAGAAATCTCAGCAACGCTATTCATTCAGAACCAGCCAGAGCATGAGATGCATGTCTCTTTGTAAAGTTTAAAGACACTCCTCTAAGTTGCTTATGGGGAGTAGCAATAATAAAAATAAGAGACAAATATCAACAAATTGAATATATACTCATTTTTAACTGTTTATACTCACAAAGCTGAATGCAGAACTTTAAACAATGGAAAAAAAATGAATAAAGGAGAACTTCAAATTTCAAAGTGTTGGATTCAGGAGTCCTTCTAATAAATTAAAAAAAATTCCAGGAAGTGAAGATGAGACCATTACTTTAGTGTTGAAACCATACAAATTAGCTGCTGTGTTGATTGGATGTCAACTTGTCACCATTTTCATTTAGAACCATCCAGACATCTAAGAAAATCTTCTGCTGAAACCCTGTGTGAATTGCTCAGTAGCAATAAAATTTTCAAAATGGCTACTGTGGCAGGCATATAAATTGTCTGAACTGCACTAACCAGGCATCATATGAAGTTTTTGAGTAAATACCCCATGTTGATCCAAGCATTCATTCAGGAGGAGTAGTTATCACAATGTTATCAAGACAGCTGCAGTTGTGGCCAGGTTGGACCAACATCCTTTTCATACTGTATCAACCAAAGACTCCTTGTGGATGTAGACCTAGATGGGCATCATTTTCCTTTAGGGTCAACAGAGACATCACAAGAAGTCTTATGGTAAAAACTCCATGGTCATACTGACTTTAGTTCAGGAGAAGTATCTATAGCAAGATTATAAAGATAGCCATATTTGGACATCAGATTAGCACCATTTTCATTTAAGACCAACCTGACATTTAAAAAAAAAAGACTTTTTGTAAAAACTCCATGTTGATATGACCATCCATTTAGGAGGAGTATCAATAACAAAATCATCAAGATTGCTAAACGTGGCATCAAAATTGTGTGTCCAAGTGGTACAATTTTAACTTAGACCCTACAGGACCATGGGAAGATTGTATGTGTAAAGTTTTATTGAGATTCTCCAGGTAATTTATGACGAGTTTAAATAGCAAACTTTGCTGACTGTTGATGTACAACAGATATGCCCATAAGCTCTTCGAGTCTATGACCAGTAGCGCTACAGATCCTTAACACTAATTTTGTAACTCAGCATTTTCTCAAGATCTCAATTTTTCACAGTATACCTTGGCATTCTGAAGTGTGATTCTTTTGTTGCTGCAAATAGTAAGGTATTTATTTTCCATAAAAGACCATGTCTAAATATGCCTGTAACATGTAGCATGTATAAATGGTAAAAAGTACCTCATCTTCTTTGGGCAGTTTATACAACCAACTGACAGGTAAGTCAAAATAAGACTGCATGAAGCAATATAAATTTTGAACTATCAAAAAATATCAACTTGGTTCAACAAAACAGCTATGAGAAATATGTTAATAAGCCATAAATTTAAATCATGCAAGGTACCGGTATGCTTCAAAGGTGCAGAAAGACCGTCCAAAAATATTTTTACTGCCTTTCACTGATTGATATATATATATATATATATATATATATATATATATATATATATATATATATATATATATATATATATATATATCAATGAGAAAGTACATGCACATGTATGTATATACAGCATTCAAACAGACTTTCATGAATGTATGATGCCCTCTTTCTAGACATTTTGATAAGATAATTAATGGTTCAATTACAATGTTAAGACAAAAATGCCAAACTTAAGTAATTTACACCACTCCTGTAGTGATTGCATCCCTGGTACCTCTTCTTTGGCATGTTTGTCTGTCAATCATCATTAGCTAAGAACTGGAGAATATCAAACAGCAAATTCAAAACAAATGACAAAAATTTTGAATCTGCCTGCATGTTTGTATTAGCATTTATATGTGACCAATGCATCTAAAATATGTAGATTAGAGGCATGTCTTATGGCCTGACCTTGTTAAAAGGTAACATTAATCTGGAACCAGTTTGTATCCAAAACCTTGTTTGGGTGTATCATTAATATAAATGGGGAATTAACTATAATTTCAAATACTCAAAACAAAACAAAAAAAATTCAACTAGTGCTTATAAGCTTGTATTTTTTACAATTCTGTGTCCAATGGTAACAAAGAAGAGTTTCAAAACCAAATTTGTCAGCTGTCAAAAACTTGAAACCTCAATGTTTAGCACTGCTTTTATGCATGACAAATGATGTGCAAGTGTCAAAAATGCAGCTTGAAAACAATTGCAAAAAAACTGGTAATTAACTTTTTTATTACCAGGACCTGGTACCTTAGTTTTTATTAACTTTTTATTACCAGGACCTCGTGCCTTAGTTTTTATTAACTTTTTATTACCAGGACCTCGTGCCTTAGTTTTTATTAAATTTTTTTTATTACAAGGACCTCATGCCTTAGTTTTTATTACTAGGACCTCATGCCTTAAGAATAAAAAAAAGTCAAAGGGCATTGTTCTTAGGCCAAAAACATCAAAAAGTAGCAGTTATGGTCAATGTTTTTCAAAAGCCATACAATTATCAATGCACAAAAATGCTCCTTTTATTGCATCTTAAAGTTAACAGTATCATGACTGACTGAATTCCATGACCAAGAACACCTACAGAAATAGTGGAATTGAATAACACAGAAGAACTTTTAATATAGTTTGAAATACTAATATAGTTCATTAAATTTTCCTAGATAAATGTGATCTGTTTCTTATGCTATTAATGACATAATCAGACGAAATAAATTATAAAAAAAATTAAAATTGAATATTTACTATCCAGCTAATGTTGAAACACCCCCTTCAGGACAGGACAAAAGTGATTCGAAACACACTTGTCTGTTTTACTTGTTTACATGAATTCATATTTATTGTGAATTTACAACAAAACAAATCGGGGGGGAGGGGGGGATACCAATTTTCAAAGAGTTTGTGGTTGCTTCTAATCATAAATTTGAAAACTCAAAAACTGATGACCCTTCTTGACCAACTCAAACCACAAACAGTGATACCAAAACAAGAATAAGTGGCTTGTGAGAGGTTTGAATATTGAGATCCAAAGAAAATGATTTTAAAACAAATGACTCCCATTTGTATATTTTCTTATCATTCAGGAAATTCAATCACATTAGACTTAATTCATTCATTTGATATAAGACTAGTTCATTCATTTGATACTGTAACTATCTGACTAATACATTTGACCTTGACCAGAGAAGGTCATACTGAATGATCAAGAGATTGAAGAAAATCCATCAAAGATTTTGGAAATACAAGCAAAGAAATGAATGTTCACAAAAAGCTTAGCATATATCTTTTAATAGCTGTGACCTTGATTCCATGGTCATAGTGGCAAGCATGTATTTCACAAAATAAATTATCTTAGCTTCATAATGATACATGTCTAATATGATGAGAATCTAACATGGGTTTTAGGACAAACAGCAAATGAAACAAGAGTCTGTCCAAGGGACGGATGATCTACTGGCTGAAAAGAATTCCCAGAAATTCAAGATAAGACCATTTCTTCTGTTTAACTGCCATGGGTGGGAACCATATTTGATATTCTTTAGCAACAAGATTTTCAAATTAGTTTCAATGGTGGCTATATTGGATGTCAGCTTGGCAACATTCCCATTTTAGGGCTAATATGGCATCATAAGATATCTTGTGGAAACACCGTGCTTTCCATTGGTAGGAGTAACAACAACAAGATTTTGCAAGATGGATGCCATGGTAGCACAAAAACACATTAGAACCTTCATTCAGAATAACTTTGGAGAGTTTCTGGATTATTGTTGAATTGATAGTACAATTTAAGATAATATTCTAAGAAATCATACAATGTTAAGTTATTTTTTTTAGAAAATGTAATGGTTGTTGGGTTTACCAAGTCTTTTTACTTACATTTAAGCCTCTAGACATAAGACTTTTATTGAACGCCACATATTGATATGAAAATCCATTTAGGAAAAGTGGCTATTAAACAAACTTTTCAAGATGTTCAAGATGTGGCCATAGTGGACATCAGATTGGCATCAAGAGAAGTAGAGATTATACAAGATATCATGATAGCCACTGTGGCAGATTGATCAGATATTAAGGACAATATCACAAGACATTTTTCTTTGAAAACTCCACTCCATTCAGCTTTAGGTAGCAATAAGTAATTTTTAATATGGCCACTGTAGCAGCTATGTTGAATGTTCAAGGGGCAACATTTTAATTTTGAAACACCTAAATCATGAGATGAATACATGTGTAAAGTTTCATGCCGATCTTTGAAGAAATGATTAGGAGTAGTGATAATAAATGTGCTGTGCAAATGGAAAGACAAAATGATGGACAACAGACCATCCCATAAGCTCATCCGCAATATGACGGGGTAGAACTAAAAACTAATCAAACAATAATAAAAAAATTCACAATGATGACTATGCCACCACCAGTACAACAGTGCTTATATGTGTTGCTTCACACTAAGGTTGTTGTTGTTGTAGGGTTTAACGCCATTTTTCAGCACACGATAGGCTATACATGGCGGCCAGTATTATTGGTGGAGGAAGAACCCAGGAAAACCCACGGAAAGAACCACCGACCCACAAAAAGCTACTGGCAAGCTTTCTCACATAACTACATTTGCCGAATCTTAGACTCGAACCCACGCAGACAGAGGTAAGATGGCAGTGATCCGTGACGGAGAGCGCTTTCTCACATAACTACATTTGCCGAATCTTAGACTCGAACCCACGCAGACAGAAGTGAGATGGCAGTGATCCGTGATGGAGAGCGCTTTAGACCACTCAGCCACGTGGGGCACCACCACACTAAGGTAGGCTCAACAAAAAATATTGATCAAAATACAAGTTATGGAAGGGAGAGATAGAAATAGATACATTTTATCAACTGAATTAATCCCTCAAATAATAACCTGAACTAATACTAACAATCCCTTAAGTAGTAACTGGTATAGATTTGATCTTTGTGATAAAATCAATGACTCCCATTACTTCCTCCCATACTGATGAAGTTTCCAATAATGTTTAGCAGACAAATTATTCTGCTACCACCTTCACTGATCTGAAGAACTGACTAAATAATATCTCCATCAGTAAAGCCAAGAAATCTAGCCTTGTCTAAAAGCTCCCCTAGTGATAGATAATTATCACATCAAAGTAAAATGTTAATTATTCTACTGCTAGCTTTATATTCTTCATGATGGGCATGAGGAGGAGATTATTAGTATTAATTGCTTCAATCTATATGACACTCCAGGGCCATACAAAAGTGTCCTTTATGGTACTTTATGGTACTGTACTTTTTATACACATGTAAACACTGATCTGGAAGATGAAAAGGGACCCATAAATTATGTCCTATATGAGCATATACTTTTTAAATGATAGTGTCTATTGACTTTAATACTCAAGTCAAACTGCAAACAACAAAGATCCTGATCTACCAAAGCATAATGTGCCTGTAGATCAGAGTCTATGCTGCCTGTTTTACTTATTACTCCCAACAAACTTAACAGACCCAGATATGATAGTGCATTTTGCAGTTGGACTTGACTTATAGGCCCTTACATGAGTATCTAATTTCTGCCAGGGGCTTGTATGGAAAGGATTGAAATAATAATCACCCTCTGACATGAAGCTGATGTTTATATGTCACATCAATTTGTAGCAATCAATACCACTAGATATCTTAAGAAACCTCTGTGCATTTATTGGATTAAGCTTTTTGTGAAAGGCATTTATTATCCATACTATGTGATCCATGACATCAGATAACAAAGTAAGCACCACAAAGGGGGTGGGGATGGGAGGGTGTTGCATGAAATTATCACTGCTATTTGCAATTCTTTTCCAAAATTACAAAGCAGTTGTTATTTCATGATAATGATCATATTAAAATGACATGCATCATTTGGTTGATGAATTAAGTTTTGCTGGCTGAAGCAAAATATTCCACACATGTACAGATGGGATTTTAAGGCCTGTGTTCTTTAAAACATCTTTTTTTACCTACATTAAACTTACTTGAAAAGAAAATGTTTACGTTCTAACAATTCACACAAGTGCTTCTTGATAGAAAAAGATGATGGTGTGAAGGACTGGTAAAGAATTTGAGTAAGCCACCAACTGTGACCAGATGACCAATGATCCCTGCAAGTTTTTGTGAGATCTAATTTCTGGATTGGAATGTGCAAAGTGAGTGGTTCAACTATTGCACTATGGTTGTCTCCCCATGCTCTTCATTGAGCTCATAAACAGTGTGCTATCTCATTGGGGAGTATTAACACTGTAAAGGGTTGGTCTTCAACATCATTATAGTGCATCAGTAGACAATGTGGCACCAAAAACTGCTTCATTTCACAGAATGGCTCATTAGCAAAATTTTCTATGAACAATACCAACGGACATTTTAAGGAAGCAACCAACAATTCAATCATTCCCACTATATTACTTGTTCACCTGGGAGATGCACATTCATCAATTTGGCCAATAATGAAAACATGCCCAATACAATCTTAGGTACCATTAGTAAGACTGTACAGTACATGACAAGTTTATATTTTATGTTTTTCCAATGAAGTACTGAATAGATTAATGGCTATTGGCTTCAAAAAAGAACTTAAATGCCAGTATCACGTAAACAGAGACCTACCACAAAAGACCATCATCTCTAGCTTCATTGATATATATTAATGTTTATGTAGGATAAAATTTGTTGATAAAATGTTTCAGTATGATGGTGCTTACGGTGATTTCACCAATGTCCATTATGTTTTTTTTAAAATACTGATGTTCAAAGTTGTTACATCATTCAGTTAAAACTATCAGCTGCAGTGCCAGATTAAACCCCGTGAAGGCAGTCAAAATCTTAGGGTCACCAATTATCTCCTGTCAATATTATTTTGAGCTGTTGTCCTGGGGCCCTTAAAAGGCATGGGGCCCTTAAAAGACATGGGGCCCAAAGGCTGGTGCTTACTCTACCTATCTGGTAATCAGGCACTGATCCCTTGGCTAAATGTACAGCATGTGCAAGTTAATTGGACCTACCAGCAGTGATGTGGACTGATCTGTTCTTATGGTAATTGGCAAGTAGGTATGTTGGGTCAATTTACTTATAACATCTTGTAATATCTGCCATGTTTTTATTATAAACTTTCTATCATTTTTTCAGGTTTACAATTAAGTATAGGCGATATACTATAATTTTCATACTTACTTAAAATTTATATTCTTTTAATGATAAACAAACTATTTATAAAAAAAGTAAAAAAATAAATAAAAATAAAAGTAATGTAAAGTTTTGAAGGCAATATATTTTCAAGATGACTCCTAGCTATGGCAAGCAAGATTTAATATGTTTCGAGGATGAATTAAGGACAAAGGAACTGAATTTATGTGAATACATAACCTGAATTTAATTAATGATTTATTATTATAAAATAGAAAGTAATTTAAGAAACATGAGCTGTTATTATAATAAATGTTTGGAGAAAAAAAAACTGAACCTGAAGTTAAACGAGAACATGACCTGGAAAAGAAAATCCCATTACCAGTATACAGCTTATTTCAGTTAAGCCATCTGTTCAAATATCTAAGGAAAATATGACAGTACAGTTATGAAACAAAATTAAGGTTACAAAACTGTTAAAGCAGGTTAAATTTTCTCATTTTTTTCACTACTTTGTTCTATTATTTTTCTTTGTCCCTCTAAAATGTACAACCAGGTTTGGAGGGTGGGGGACAGTTTTGTCCTGCCCTTGGGATCATTATGTGCAACACTGCATCAGTTAGGAGAACATGATGTTCAGATCAAATTAAAAACTCAAAGTTTAGCATTTATACCCAATTACTAAAGAGCGTTAAATCTTAATAATTCATTGAGACCAACCTAAGTTTGAGATTTTTGGATTGTTTTAACATAAAAGAAAAGTCCTTATGGTTAAACTCAGCATTTTCTTCAAGTTCAGTGATTGAGGGCCCCTGAGTGGCCGAGTGGTCTAAAGTGCTTTCCGTTATGGATTGGTGCCATCTCACCTTTGTCTGTGTGGGTTTGAGTCTAAGATTCGGCAAATTTAGTTATGTGAGAAAGCTTGCCAGTAGCTTCTCGTGGGTCGGTGATTCTTTCTGGGGGTTTTCCTGGGTTCTTCCTCCACCAATAATACTGGCCGCCATGTATAGCCTATCATGTGCTGAAAAATGGCGTTAAACCTTAAAACAACAGCAACAACGATCAGTGATTGATGTTTGAATTAGCAACATACTGACAGCACAACCCCCTTCTGCAGCAACTTTCCCAATTATTTGACCTCTGAATTATCCCTGATGAGTTATGATAATGAATAATAGCTTTCAGGTGTAGAAGTATCCCTTTCCCCATGAACAATATGGGGAAGAAAGTTTTAATTTCACAAGAAATACCATCTCTGCTCATTTGTAAGTCGAATGGAACTGCAAACTACAAAGATCCTGATCTGCCATAGCATAATACGCCTGCAGATCAGTGGTGTTTGTTCTATTGTTTACTCTTGATAAACTGCACAGACCCAGATCTGCTGGTGAATTATGGCAGATCTAAGTCTTTGCAGTTTTCAGTTGGACTCATAAGCGAGTACATACTGTATGTCTCATTCAGTGTGATGTACACATTAGAAATATCATCCCAGCTATCAACAGATGCACACAGTCAATCAAAAATGTTTTTATAAATTCCAAACTCTGACACTTTTGTCTGATAAAGCAATTCTGTGTGCATATTGTGAAACTGCCAGATTCAAATTTCCCACCCAATTAAACTAAAGACAACAATGGCACAAATATATTTCAGATAGACTGCCAAATATGATTGTAGACTGGAATAAAATTGTTTGATTCCCTGCCAATTATATCAAGGGGACATGATTAAAGTTAACAATAATACCAAAAGAAGTGACACCTGAAATGTTTTTAAGACTTCTTTAAGTGATCCCATTGTCCTAACAGTTCCCTTTATTGATATTGGTGGATAAATTTTCAAGAAACACAACTAGTGAAATTAAAGAAACCACTAACAAATTCTGCACTGCTTTCTTTTCTTCACTGTTGGCAGATAGCACAAAGCTATGTAAACAATATATGTCAAGTGGGAATAGCAAGAAAAATAACCCACAGAGTCCAGGCAGACATGTTAATGATCTGTTTGAAGCAAACATATGGTTTACTGGAACAAGAATGCCTTACCATTGCAAATCCAGAACACTGTCTCCTTTTCTGTCAAAAATAAACACCCAAGTGATAAGACTGCAAATTCACTTTTTTGATGGAACACTAAAATAAACAGCCTTAGAGAGTGTAACTACCACAGCAAGAACAATTTTTGTCTTTTGGCATTAGCTGTCTGCAAATACAAGTATGTTTAAAAGTAAGGCCTTTAATTGTTTTCAAAGAAAATACACCCTATCTAAAAAGATCACAAAGATTTTCCATTACAAGCCACAAAATGTAATGTTTCAAAAGGCCCAAGTGGGCCTCATATTACTAATCTGGCTTGCATGACTTAGCTGACCATCTTATTAACCAGGGTTTTGTAAAAGAACTATTAGTACAGACCTTATGTAAACTAACTTCCAAGCTTAATATTTTATTTTACTACTATAAAAAATGTTATCTCCAAAAATAAAGACACAAATCTTAGGTGTATTTCAAGTTCCAAATCAAACTCATCCATAATCTTGACAATACAAACCTATTTACCATGTTATATTAAAATTTCATTATAATCTCTTGAGAAATAACAGGCTCAGACAATCAGATACAAGATCTCCTCATTTCGTTAATGTGTGTGGAATTTTTACTTGTACAGTCTATGATATGGATCATTTTATCAGTGAAACAAACATAAACTGCATAATTAATTCAAACATGATGACTGCATTTTGACAAAAATGGAGAGTGCAAATACAAAATGCAGAATGGAGAAAAGAGAAATACAAACCAAACAGAATGAAATGTTAACGCACTTCATGAATGGGATCTAAAAATCAATTTTTTTTTCTCAGGCTGCCATTACATTTCCATGGTCAAAAATGAAAAGCAATTATGTATATGATTGTTACCTTACAATTTTTCACTAATTAATCTAAGTTATTGTACGTACAGACATAACAGGCATTAATATGATAACATCATCACTAATGACTGCGTCTGTACAATTCTAACAACTATATTTTCACATCTGTTGCACTTGTAATAATAATCAATGCTGTCTTCTGCATTTTCTACACTTGTTAGTTAATTAAACCATACATTTTAAACATGATGCTCTACTGGACAAAAGGTAATTCCAGGACAAACCATTATTTCTTTGAACTGTTGAGCATCTTGTTTAAAGGAAAATATCTCTTAT
This sequence comes from Unio delphinus, assembly GCA_029339505.1. NCBI lineage: Eukaryota > Metazoa > Mollusca > Bivalvia > Unionida > Unionidae > Unio > Unio delphinus. The sequence continues at coordinate 4,369,296 of JAQISU010001252.1, forward strand.
ATTCTTCAGTGATAGCAAGATTTTCAAATTAGATTCTGTAATGGACATATTGTATATCAGATTACTACCATTTTCATTTGAACCAGGTAGTCATCATTATAAGTCTTTAAGTGAAAATTTATGGTAATATGACCATCCATTCAGAAAGAGTAGTGACAACTAAATTTTCAAGACTGACATTGTGGTTATCATATCAGATGTATGACTGGTACCAGGTTTTCATTTACAAGATATCATAATAAATCTATTTATGAAAACTCCATGTTGATATTGGCCATATAATGGGGAGGAGTATAGAAAAATTTAACAACATCTTAACAATGGCCACCATACTGAGGGTCACTTTGCATCAATTTTTTATTTAGGATCAACTAGACAACAAAAGAATTATTCTGATGGAATCCTCATCTGAAATTGAACTTTCATTTATAGAGGAATAGCAAGAGCAAGATTTTAAAGGAAGGCCACTAAGGTCACCATATATCAGGTTTTTATTTAGGATCAACTAGACAAAATAAGCAATCTTCCCATGTCACATGACTTTTTGAGATGTAATGACAATAAGATTCTCAAGATAGCTGCTGAGCTGGCCATATTTGACATCTGATTGATGGACCAACTAGACTTCATATGAAGTATTTGAGTGAAAACCCCATTTTGATATAACATAGAGTCAGGTGGAGTTTGATTTTACAGTGTCCATACTGGATGTCAGATGGAATAAATGTTTATTCAGAACCAACTAGACATCATCCTATAGGCTGCCTTCTGGTGAAAATGCATATATATGACTTTCTATTCTGGAGTAGTGATAACACTATTTTCAAGATGACTGTTGTGGCAGCCACACTGGACATAGATTAGCACCATTGTCATTTAGGACCACTTAAACATCATAAAATGTTTAGTCAAAGACCCATTTTGATTGACCATCTATTTAAGAGGAGCAACAATAACAATATTTAGAACACAGCAACTGAGGTGACTATATTGTCTGTCCAAGCAACACCTTTTATTTTGGTTTGGTGTTTTGTTTTGTGTTTTAATTCCATATAGTCAATAAATGGAATGCAAACTTAATGTAAACAAAATAAAGATTTAATGCATTTCAAATACAAATGAAGTGCAAATAAACACATTAAATAGGCTGATTTGGTAAAACTGCCCATTCAGGTTACAATGTGCAGGAATTAATTTTTTTAAATACAGAAATCAGCTTTAGCAATCTGACTGGAAAATTAAACTTGCACCTATGAAATCTGAGCTTGCCCCAAACATAGCATTCCAACACATGTAAAAAATAAGATGAAATATGGGATAGAATTGTAAGAAAATTGCATTATAATTATCTTAACCTTGTTTTTTTATCTTTGTTGGCACAATAAAACCATATGCTGAAAATTAAAATTATAAAAAAAATACATATGGAAATAATACGAGACAGGTTTAGAATGCAGTTAAATTTTCCAGTTAGCTTGCCCTGGGTAAGCTGCCTTTTCATAAAAATTTTAAATTATGCACTGCATTAGAATTTAAAATTTCATCCTTACTTTGCCTAGATAAGACTGCATAACAAAAGCAGCACTTGTGTAATGATTTACTTATACTCCCAACTTATGGATTATCATCTAGTCACCTTGAAATCAGCAACTATCCATCAAAATATTTGCCAAGCTGGCATTTGAGATTGAAAACACACTTTTCCAATTCAATTGTTTGCCAAGCAGTAAGAATATAACAATCTCCTGTAATTCTAATGAAATCCTCATGGTGGTTACTCATTATAGACAAGTGCTTTTAATTCCAAACACAGCTGTCAAAGAAACCTCAAAAGTTTTTTTTTTAATAATTAACACCTACTCATCTTAAAATCAGTGACACAATCAAAGCCCTCTTTTACTAAGCTGATTATTTAGAGTCTGCAAGCCTTTAAACTTGCTTGAGGCAAGGTTAGGACCTGAAAGTTGTTGTTTCCCGGTTACACACTAATAGTATGAATTAAAATGTAATTGATGTGCTAAAATATAAATATAAAAATATAAATATTTATTCCGTATTTCTCAAAACTTGATTTAAATAGTCAATATTCACATTATCATGCCTGTGTAAGAATATGTGAAACTAACCATGACAATGGCTACCTGACAGAAATAATGTAAGACAGCTGAAAGAAACTGGTCAGTTATGTAAAAGATGAACATGGTACATATTATTACTAAAATAAAACATTGCAGGATATAAAAAGTTGTAGAACAAAGAGCTTTACATGTAAAACACAACCACCTTCCTGCTCTCAATCTAAATTTTGAAGACTTGCTCACAGGCAAGTAACCTGGAAACTTTGAAAATTTTAGTTAGGTTAGTGATTTACAATTCCACTAGCTCAACTCTAGGAGAGAGTTGAGCTATTGGAATTGAAAATCACTAACCTGTCTGAAAAAAATATTTGTTTATTTACCAAAATCAAACCAAATTAAAGTCTGCAAACAAATACCATCTCAGCCAATTAGATAAAATATGACCTGACACGTATGTGCCACATTATACCATGCTGTAGATATGGCTCTACACTGTAGACAATTAATCTATTTTCACATTATATTATGGCCAATATGGCTCTACACTGTACGGTTGGCTGTCAAATTATACCATGGCCAATATGGCTCTACACTGTACGGTTGGCTGTCAAATTATTCCATTGCCAATAAGGCTCTACACTGTACGGTTGGCTGTCACATTATTCCATTGCCAATAAGGCTCTACACTGTACGGTTGACTGTCAAATTATACCATGGCCAATATGGCTCTACACTGTATGGTTGGCTGTCACATTATTCCATTGCCAATAAGGCTCTACACTGTACGGTTGACTGTCAAATTATACCATGGCCAATATGGCTCTACACTGTACAGTTGGCTGTCACATTATTCCATTACCAATAAGGCTCTACACTGTATGGTTGGCTGTCAAATTATACCATGGCCAATATGGCTCTACACTGTATAGTTGGCTGCCACATTATTCCATGGTCAATAAGGCTCTACACTGTACAGTTGGCTGTCATATTATTCCATGGCCAATATGGCTCTACACTGTACAGTTGGCTGTCAAATTATGTCATAGCCAATATGTCTCTACAATGTACAGTTGGCTGTCAAATTATACTATGGCAAATATGGCCCTACACTGTATATTTGGCTGTAACATTATTCCATGGCCAATAAGGCTCTACACTGTACAGTTGGCTGTCATATTATTCCATGGCCAATATGGCTCTACACTGTACATTTGGCTGTCACATTATCCCATGGCCAATAAGGATCTACAATGTACAGAGTCTGCTGTAAGATTATATTACAGATGATAACGCTCTACACTGTACTTACATCCCGGTCACATTACATTCAGATATTCCTCTGCACTGTACACACTGCTCATTTTACAAAACCAATATGGCTCTAAACTGTATGCAATTTGCTATCACACTATGCTATGGCATATAACATATACACAGTTTGCAGTCACAGTATATTATGACACATTTCAGATACAGAGTTTGCTGTCACATTATAATATGGCAGATAGCAGAAACACAGTTTGCTGTCACATACTATGGCAGAGAGCAGATACACAGTTTGCTCTCAAAATATACTACTGAAGAAAGTAGATACAGTTTGCTGATAATATACACATTTTGCAGTCATATTATACTATGGCAGATAGCAGATACAGTTTGCAGTCAGATTATACTATGGCAGATAGCAGATATGCAGTTTGCTGTCACATTATAATATAGCAGATAAGTCTCTACACTGTACAGTCTGCTACCATATTCTGCCATTTGACTTTACCCTGTACATAGCTGAGTACAGATAGTGACTACCTAAAAATCACAGAATCCACAAACTGTTGGTGGCTTTACAACCACTTTCGTAACTCCCCAATTCTGCTTCTGCATCCAGTCTTCCAAAATATCACAGACCTTTATGAAGACAAGAGTTATAAAGCAGGAACAGTGTCTTCCAAGGATAATAACATGTAAGTGCTGGGAACATGGATTGCATATGAGATCATGCTCACCTTACATATGTGCAATTCTAAATTTGATCCTTGATTCTAACCTTAGCAATGTAAGATGTCCTACTCACAAGTATGGTATATGTAATGGCCTGATTTCCTTATAAAAACAAAAACACAGGTCTGAGAAATCATTGGAGACACATGCTTCAGAATTTGTTGCATAATCAAACAAGTTGTAATTCTGTAAACCTACCTGTAGAAAAGATGTCAGATCACTTTCCTTGAGAACTTCTATACAGAAGTGAAGCAGGCCTGTGGTTTGTTGAAGATGACTGGTACAGTGGACAACCTGGTCCTTCAGCACCCGAATCTTCATCTCCTTCTCCTGGCTCACAAATTCCAACAGATCTTGCTTCCTTTGCTTTATAGCTTCGATTAGTGCATCACACTGTGTAACCACCTGAGCCTCAAATTCCAAACAATTGCCCTGCAACATTTTTAAACACACCAGGTTGAGTATGTTAATATGTGTATTGATTAATGATGTCATATAGTCAGACCTACTGACACAGTATTAGTAAAAATTTCTTTAAAAGCAAGAGCTAAATGGGGATTTAAATATCTGTCAAGCTGCGTACAATCTTCTTATCAAGATTTTCAAGATACCTGCTGTGGTGGCTGATTTTGAGATCAGACTGGCAACATTTTATTTTCAGAATCAACTGGACATCATAATAAATCACTGAATGAAAACTCCATTTTGATATGACCCTCCATTCAGCATGAGTAACAAGATTTTCAAGAAGACCTCACCACTGGTCATATTGGAAAATATATTTCAAATCAACAATATATTATAAACTTTCTTCAAAATCAAGTAACACTAGAAATAACAAAAGATCTAAATCTACACTGTATTTCTTTTCTCAATGAAACAATCTTCATGCAGTAAATTTTGACAGATGGCATTATTTGTAATCTAATGTTAGACAACAAAACAGTTAATGAACCAAATGAAATGTGTGGACAGCATTAAGATCTCAGAAAAATAAGCTGGTATGATGAAAAGTATAGGCAAAGATTATGGCTTTAATGAAGAAGTGTAAGTCATTTTCACCATCAACACCAACAAAATCAAGGAAATCTTTCTTGAATCATTGAAATTCTAACTCTGTATGAAACCTGTAAATAAATGACTTTTAATGTGCAACAATGACCACTTTTACAGACTGGGATTCTTACTACTTGTACTGATATTAAATATAAAACTAAGAAATTGATAATTTACATATTCTTGATGAGCAAAATGCCCTGTAGATGTATATCTGCTGCACTGTGTACTGAACATATCTGCTAAGAATGTTGAAGTGCATCTGATGGCAAATGAGTCACCTACAATATTATGCTGTGGTTGCCATACTGGACATCAGATCTGTGCCATTTTCAATGATGACCAACAGGACATCATAAGAATTAAACATTATAAGAAGTCTTTTAGTGAAAACCCCATCTTCATATGACCATCCATTTAGGAAGAGCAGCAATAGCAAGATTTTCAAGATGTTCTCTGTGGTGACCATTTTGGATGTCTGAGCAGCACTTTTTATGTAGGACCAACTAACGGTATGAAAATGGTATTGTGTTTGAAACAGGGCTGCTGTGTTTTTGGTGTTTTACTATTTAATATTGGGCTTAGCATCACAAGTACCATAAATACTTGCTTATAAGTTGAGTCAAGCAACAAACAACAAAGATCCTGATGTGTTGTCACATCATGTGCCTGCAGATAAGGGTCTATTCTGTTTGTTCTATATTTTCTTCTATTGATTACTCCTAACAATCTGTACAGACCCAAATTCTTGGAAAGACAGTTTATCAAAATTTTATTCACTTTTCAACACTGAAGTGTTAAATCTTGTGATTCATCAAGGAACTGTTGACAAACACAGTACAGACTACATACATCATCATCTTCCATCTTGGATTGTCCAACAGGACTCAAACTTGAATTTATTATAAATTTCATTACTAGGATTTTTGTAATTAATTCGTGGATTATTTTGGATTACTGTTCGATCTGAATCTTAAAACTGTACAGTTTTTTTTGTTCAAAGGGAAATAATTATTTGTTAAATTGTACAAAACTTATTGTGTTAACTCTTTCTGTGTTACAGTTTATTAGAGCCTAAACATGTAATAATAGGGGAAAGGAGTCTTATTCAGGTCACTCATGGATCATTGCTTGCTGAACCTTTAAATTCAAGAAAGAAATCCGGGAATAATGTGGAACTCCACCAAAAATGGTGAACAGACAATACTCCAGCTCCTCAACTGCAGCCCTATTTTTGTCATGACTTGTTCATAGATTCACCACTTACTTGCATTTTGGTGCAAGCTAAGCTAGAATAACATTTATTTTATGATTTTCCAAAAGATCCAGAATTATACTATATCACATAATTACAAAGACTTTACCATCCTTTCTCCCAAAATGTCTTTTTTTATCATCATGCAAAATAATTTCAAAACAAGTGAAAGCCAAATCCCAGACAAATTATTATAACATATCAAGCTTTCAGTTCTGGAACCTATAATGCACATTTTCCAATCCCATAATAGCAACTTTCAGAAAGCACTTAACATGTAAATGATTCTATAAAAAAACCACAAAAAAACCCAGTATCTATTCTTTTAACTGGAATGTGTCAGAAACAGCAATGTTGTGGAAAGGCTATGGAATAAAAGCTGATACTTGTACATATTAAAGTGGCTAATGCTTATATTTGCTAAAACATTAGTCCCTCAGAGAAACAAATTTCCTGAAACTAAAGATAAGACCTTTTCTTCCATTTATCTGTGAGACCATCTCTGATATTCTTCTGCAATAACAAAATTAGCAAATTAGCCACTGTGGTTCACATATTTGATGTCAGCTTGGAACCATTTTCATTTAGAACAAGGTAGACATCATTAGAAGTCTTCTGCTGTGACTTCATGTCATAATAATCATCCATTCAGGGGAAGTAGTGACAGAAAGGTTTTTAAGACAGTTGTTATGGCAGCTATATTGGATTTACGCCTGGTACAAATTTCATTTAGAACTAACATAGTATCATAAGAAGCCTATTAGTGAAACCTCACACCGACGTAGTATTCCATTTGGAAGGAGCAGAGATAATATTTTCAAGATACGACTTTTCATTTATGACATACAATACAAAGATTTTGAAGATGGCTACTGTGGTGGCCATGTTGAATGTCAGATCAAACACCATTTTCATTCAGCTAGATACCATAATTAGTCTTTCAGTCAAACTTTCATGTTGATATAATTGTCCATTTCGGAGGTGCAGCGATAACAAGATTTTTATAATGGTTGCACTGTGATGGATATATTGGATTGGCACATTTTCATTTAAGGCCAACTGGACATCGTAATATGTCTTCTAATCAAAGCCCCACACCATTATGACATTCTGTTAAGATGAGTTGTGATACAAGCTACCATGGTGGCAATATTAGATTTCAGAAAAGCATAATTTTCATTTATGACCAACTAGACAACATAATAATACTTGCAGTGAAACCCCTAATCTAATAACTCATCCATGTAGAAGGAATAACAACATTTTCAAGATGGCTGCCATGATAGCCATATTGGAAGGAATGACCAAATGAAATCATAAAAAGTTATTGAATAAAACCACCATGCTAATATGACCATCTACATTGGAATAATTATAACAATATTTTCATAATGGATGCCATTTTGACAATATTGGATATCCAAGCAGGGCAGTTTTTAGGACCAACTGGTCCATGCAATGATTATGCATGTGTAAGGTTCATGGCAATCATCCATCCAAGTAGTTTAGTAATAACAAACTATGATGTTAGATGACAAACATTAAACCATTCAGGTCTCTCATCCAAAAAAGATTTATTATATCAACATTACTCGAGAATTTTACACAAGTCCTTGTACAATTTGTGTATTTGTATATTTTTTACATCATGTAAACTGACAGAATCACATTGAAACATATTTCATGAAGGTCATTTAAAAATTGTATCCATATATCCCAACAGATGTGCTATGACTTTTTAAATGTAAATACCATTTATACTTGCTTGGAAGTTGAGCATGCACAGACCCAGATCTGCTGTCAAACAATTCATTAGCAGATCTGGATCTGTACAGTATGTTTGGAATAATCAGTAGAATAAACAAAAAATAGACCCTGATCTGCAGGTACATTATGAAATGGTACAGCTGGATCTTTGTTGTTTGCAGTTTGACTGGACTTATAAGTGAGTACATATGGTAGTTTTCATCAGATTAATGCCCCATAAATGAAAAACAATATGGTATATAAATACCACTATTAGTGATAAATGAAATGTAATAATATAATTGATCAAAGGGGTTCTACACTGATGGATTTTGACATAAAAGTATCACATTTGTCTGTTGAAAACACCCTCCTAAAAGTTACACAGACCCATAGCTCCCCGTTATATAATACTGTAGTAGCTCACTGTCATTATATAACGCTCAAGGTCTGTAACAATGTTGAATTATAGTTTAAAGAGTGAACACACCCACCCTTGGAGGATCTAAGTGCATTAAGTGCAGACGGAATCAAGTCTATACAGCTTGCAATTTTATTCACATTACATGATGGTAAACATGGTATTTCTACAGTAAATTAGTCTCCTAAACCAAGCAGGAAGTAACTAAACTGAGATAATTGGAGGTGACAGTCATGGTTTCCAGTGTCCATAAAAAATCAATATTGTGATCTATATGGTTCATAAAACACTAATGCAGACATTAGTGCCACAGAAATACACACTTGATACCTAACTCCTAATGGACCAAGTTAAAAGTTGTATCTTGTACCATATATACTTAGCTATGATGTTGTTGCCTCCACATCATGATTTGTTGTGGTTGGTCCAAAACGTAGGAATAAAGGTACTAATATTAATACTACATATTTACTCACATATGCATTGCATATCAGCAGATCAGATTTTATGTTAGTTTACTACTGATTACGCCATCACAATCTGTATAGACCTAGATATAATGGCACATTATGCTTTGGCAGATCCAAATCTGTGCAATTTGCATTTGTACTGCTCTTTTAGTAGAGTATATACAGTACAATGATAAAAAGCAATGTGGTAGGAATATATATTTCTTCCAGGACAGCCCAGCACAGAATGTGGGGCTTGTGTCCATCAAAGAGCATATTCCAGCAAACAGAAGACACTGCTGAACAGGCTAATGATTTCTTGTGAAGTTTCTGGCCCTGGTGAGAAGAACACCATACTAAACATTGAACTCTGGGCAGAAATCTTGCACCAAAAAAAGCAGTTATACTCTACTGATTGCATCCTGGGCAAATTCTTGGCATTAGGGCTATTTCAAATAAGAACATGCTGGAGATTCCAAAAATAGCTAGCCCAAAAAAATTCCAAAGTGGCCATGCAGTATAGACCAAAAACCACTGGTTTCAAAACACTTCAGTTGAAAAGGCAATTTCAAGCCAAGTTCAAAAGATTTCCAATTCATCTGACTGTTGTCTTTTTGAGTGTCAGTTTCCTTAACTCACATGACAAATTACAACTTAAAAACTATAGTGAAGATGTAATGCACACAATTTTTTTTAAATTGTTCACTTTACCAGCAATCATCATTTTTTTGGGGTACACACCACTTTTGATGGTCAAAAAAATCCCAAATGATAAAATTAATAACCTCTTAAAATGAATGAATGATCTAAGGTTGGTACATTACCTTCACCACAATATTCATTCAGTCAAATATAAAAACATTTCAATTGTATTAAAAGTTGGTCACAATGTAAACAAAAGCATAAAATATCTGACATTTTGCCACCTGTTATTTTTTCAGCTATCTGATTACCTATTTACAATAATAAGTCCAGTTGACTCCATGAATCTTAAAGTTTACCTGCAAGGTAGATAGGTAAGGTAAGATAGAAAACTGCAATAATACTATTAAATAATAATGAAGTCTTTATTTTATTAGGGTGATACAGTTAGTACAAAAACTAATCTCCCTTGTGACCTGTATTTACATCTGTACAAACAAATATATCAGATGCGGCTGGGGAAAAAAAAGGTGCAATATAATAACTAAAGCAAGGTATTATTTTTGCTTACAAACCATATCAATTTAGTTACCAACAATTCATTAGAGGGTTATATGAGCGAAACTAATTAGTGATGAACCAGCTTTAACAAACCATTAAGGGTTCAAAGCCACCCTAGACATGTGTCAGGAAAGGCGTCAGAAGTTAAACTCTTGTGGGTTAACCATTTTCTTACATGCAATCACCAGACAATACGACTCCATATTACACTGGGTGGCCAGGAACTTGGGTGCATGTTTTGTTAGTATCACAAGAAAACAACATGCCACGTGTACTTCATTAAATAAATGAAGAAGTACAATGCATGGTATATGGGTAAGAACATTCTAGCTTTCAGTCAAGTTAATAAATGAGAGACTAAACATTTTCACATTAATATCAGGAATACTTTGTGCATGAGTTAGTTCTGTTTAAGATCATGGCCCCACCAAATAAAATGTTGACTCCCAAACCTTGCTAAAGATATTTTTACCAATCAATTGGCTGCATTTGTCTATTTCAAAAAAAGATTTCCCAGTCTTGAGCAACGTTTTATGATGGAAGAGCTTCATTTTTGCCATTGATTCCACAGATTGTAAATAGCTTTGGTTCTAATTTAAGGTGACTATTTTCTGTGTTTTATATCAGTCTGGTGTATTTAAAAATACTGTATTTACTGTTCAATGTGGGGGGGGGTACAAGTTTGATCAATTTTGGCTGCATATTTTATTGTCTTTATAAATATGAGATGTCTACATAAACCTATTTCCAGAATCCTGGATCTAAATCAAACAATTATCTAAATAACTGTAATTCCAAAAACATTATTCTATTATTTTGGTAATTGAATTTAAATTAACATTATTCAAATCTTTTTGGTATTTTAATTAAAATAACATAATTCTATAGTTTGGTATTTTTTACTTTACCAAAAAAACATGTATCGATAGCTTAGGTATTTTAATTTGAAATAACATTATTTTCTAGTTTGGTATTTTATTGTAATTAATATTATTCTGGATTTCAGATATTTTACTTTAAAATATGATTATATAGTTTTTGGTATTTTATATTTCATGGATTCAATCACTTTTCATGCACACAAATAAGGTCTTTCCTTGAAATTTTATTCTGACTTGTCTTTCAGTAAAAAATGGAAATGCAATTTTTTTTAAATTAAAAATATGTTCCTTTCATCACTGTTTTTGTTTTTCTTCTAAATAGCCCTAACTCTTTTGAGATAAATTTCTGGTCATTTTTTAAAATCTCCAGTCCACCAAGTGTTTTCAGAAAGCCATAAAAGATTGTGAAATGTTGGATGTCTACAACACACACCAATTATTTAAACTGCAAGGCATCCTTTTCCCAGGTGCACAACACTAGCACACCATTTGTCTGTTTAAAAAAATCATTGTTCAGATTTATGATTTCTTGAAATTATCTGACCTATAAACACTGTCAGTTCTCTAGGCTATAATTGATACACTTCTCACATTCTGACATTTTGATTGTTTGTCAACTTCCCAGTAGTAAGCTCCTCATTTTGCAATTGCAAGATGTTGTGAGATAAATTTAGAGGGTCAGAGAAGCTAGTCCATTATCTACTGCATTAATGTAATGTCTATACTTGCTTATAAGCCAGGTCTAACTACAAACAACAAAGACCCTGATCTACCATCCTATAATGTGCCAGCAGATCATGGTTTATGTCATTTGTTCAACTGATTATGCTTAATTAACTGAAAAACCTAGATCTGCTAGTGTAACATGATGGCAGATCTGGGTCTATGCAGTTTGCAGTTGGTCCCAATTTATGAGCAAGTACATATAGTAATTTCTTTTTTATTAGGACAATTGTCACATCTCACTTTATCTGGATAAATTTAGTAATGATTAGTCCTTTGGGCAGCAATAATATTCATTAGTACCTGGGTGACATGTGAGAGTTAAAGGGTTTAATGATTGTAGTGCCCTCTTTCATGTCTGGCACTTGTCACTACCAGTACATCTATGTGCAGTTACACACACTTGGGTCAATAAATGCAGTTTATCTTTACTGCCCTAGGTCCAAAACAAAACAGTGGTGGTCCAGATAATATGGCTACCCTATTTTAATGGCCCTGACCCCAGAACTATTTATCACATATACACAAAACGATCAGTACTGAATATGCCATATTAGAACCATATTCTTTTGACTGAAAACTGTGACATAAACCAACACTAGTTAGATAACAAATGCAATAAAAACAAAATCAGTCCCAACCTTCCTACCCAATTATTTTCATATTAACACAACAACCATACTTTTTGGGCTCATGGTGTAATCATACCAAACTATGTGTACAAAAAGAACTCAGCATTAGCCAAATTGCAAACCTATGCTAAATACTTGGTGGGGTGTGGGTGTGTGTGTGTGTGTGAAAAATTACTGTTCTTTTTATGCAGATGTTCTGTCTGCATGTGATTTTTGACTGGTACGGTACTCACATTGACTCTCTCAGACATTGATTTCAGGCGATGTATGAATTCAGTGCCAGAACGTGCCTTCTCTGACATCGCTTGCAAAAGCTGAGATAGTTCCGTCTGCAAAAGAACCCAAAATAAATGTTAATTTTGATGACAAAATATTGTAGCTAATCAATTTAATTAGGATAAATATCACAGGAGTCCATAGGCACTGATATACAATAACTCTTTAACTGAATAAAAGAGATAATTAGGTTTTGTTATTAACTGCTTGCTCCATGCTGCATCAATGCTTATAAATTACTATTGATTACTGAAAATATTTCATCAGTAAAAGGTTATAGCATTGCTCTAGGATGAGAAAGTAATACTTGTCTTTGCCTGTGTAAATGTTATTACATCCATAATTACATAAAAAGTTCTAAGGTACACTTGGCCATGACAACTAATAATGAAATCCATCAGGTCTTGACAGGCACAGGTGACCTGAGTGAGTGATGGTCTGAAGTGCTCATCTTTACTGCCATCTCACTTGTCTGTGTGCATTTGAGTCTCAGGTTAACATGGGTATAGCACTATAGCTTGTTAATAGCTTTCTGTTGGTCAGTGATTCTACGGGGGGGGGGGGGGGGGTTACAGGTTATTTATCCACAAGTCACCATGTATAGTCAGTCTATCATGCATTTAAAAATGGTGCTAAACCAACAACCACAAAAACAACTGAAAGGATGATATAGCAAAGACTTAGGTACATATGAACCGGTCAGTCTTGTGCTGTGCTACCTACATCTATAAGAAAGCATTTCATGCTTATAATATATGTATTGTTAAGATTTTTCATACATTTTATTTAAAAGTTAATTAAGAATTAAGTTCTTCATAAAACTTACACCATGAACTACTGGGTGCCTGAAGTTAAGTAATTTAAGTGAGAAACATTGGAAACACATGAAGTGATTAAATTATCAGAATAAATGATCACTTGGTCTTGCACATGTTGGAACCGAAGATTTAATGCTGGCCAGCAAAGATGCAAGGCAAAAGTACATCATCACCTTGCTATCAAACCACAAAAAGCTACCTTCTCTTCAAGGTTAATATAAAATCTGAGCTTCAGACTGGTAGTATGGCCATGCCATTCAAATATTTTTTTGTCATTATCAGCAGCCCTTTTGGCACAGCATGGAATCGTCTCTTCCACATTAAAGTATCCACGAAAATCATTATTGGTTCCAACTGCTAACTGCCAAATCCCAAATGTGCAGCACACAATGCACTGGCTGATCAAGTTTACAAATTGCATCATGTATTAAATAATGTCTGAATAATCCAAGGATTGAAATCTTATCCAAAATGTTCAACTGCAGCAATCTGATTGGTCGTGTTTTAGGTTTAGAATCAATCAAAGTTCATTTCTAGGAATTCAAGATAAAACAATTTTTTCCTTTCCAGTGCTGAGTATGGAAACCATCTTTGATGTTCTTCAACACAAGATTTTTAAACTAACTGCTGTGGTGGATATATTAGATCTTTATTGGCACTGCTTCATTTCAGACTAATAAGACAGCAATAGAAATCTGGTGGAAACCTTATGTTGACCGACTTTGCATTTTGGAAGCATAACAATAACAATATTTTGAATTTGGCCGCCATAGTGGCTTTAGTGGACCAGACTGGTACCATTTCTATTACAAAATCAACTAGACATCAGTATATGCCTTCAGTGAATTCATAATGTTGATATAACCAGTCATCTGGGAGAAGTAGTAAAAATATTTTCAAAATGGTCATTGTGGCTGTCATATTGCAAGTTTGAAAGTTTAAATGCCACAATTTTCACTGAAGAAAAACAAGAAATTATAAGAACTCATTTACCAAATACCTTATATTTAAATGGCAATGGAGGAGAAACAATAACAAGATTTTTAAAATGGCTGCAATTGTGGCAATTGTGACCATAATGGAATTGTAAGTGGCACAATTTTCTTTTAGTGCCAACTAGAAATCATAAGAAGACTTCTGCTGAAAACCATATAGCAATATCACTGTTCGTTCAGAGCAGAAGCGATAACAAGGTTCTCGACATCAGACGAATACCATTTTAATTCTGATCATCAAGTTATCATAAAAATAACATTTCGTTGTTACAACCGTCCATTCATGATTTGTAGCAATAACGAGATTTATAGGAGGGTCACATTGTCAGCCATAATGGAGAGCTCGTTGGCACCATTTTCATTTGGGAGCGACTTCTTATTACCTGAAGACTTCTGGTGAAACCCTCGTATCATTATGACTTTACATTGAGGAAATGTAGCAACAACAAAGATTCTCAACGTCGCTGCTGAAGCGGTTTAACTAGATATCAGATTTACGCCATTGTAATTTCAAATCAATTAGACATCATAAGAAGTCTCTTAGTAAGAACCTATACTGTTTATGACCATCCATTCAGCTGAAGTTGCATAAGACGATTTGCTAGTCATAGTACTGCCCATATCGTATGTGCCAGCAGCACCATTTTCATCTGAAGCCAACTAGATCACGGGATCAATATATAGGTGAAGATTCGTGTCAGTCTTCAAAATCGATTAGGATGAGTAGTGCTAACAAATCTGAAATAACGAAGAGACAGACGACGAAATACAAACCATCAAAGACCATTATAACCAAGAATAAAATCAACCCATATTTGTTCAAAAGAAACCCACACAAAGACATTACTGTTCCAAAGTTTCAAGCATTAGTATGCCAGAGGTAATGTATCTATTGGTAAATGATTATGCTTTAGCTAATTAGTGCCAATCCTTTATTTTTAAGGCTTCACAAAAAGGGCATTAAGCTGCGCACGAATCTAATCCAATAATAGTCAGAAAACAATTTGCGTGTGTTGGATGTTTAACGTAGCTTTAACATTTTTCAGTCATATCGCTGCAGTGTGTCATTTTATAGTGATATCTACCACTGGGGCAATATGCCACAGATATGTAGCATGATGTCCCACTCAGTCACATTATTCTGACACCAGGCCGACCAGTCTTAACACTGACCTCTTAAAGCTGAGCGACTTGCGAAGCAACTGTTAGTACCATTTTGGGGGGTAAAATAAGTCTTTGGTATTGGCCGGGGTTTCAACCCGCGTCCGAGGCGTCAAACGATCTGAGCGAGTCTTATTGTTATTGTGTTTAACGCCATTTTTCAGCCCAAGATAGGCTAAACATTGCGGCTGTTATACTATAAATGGAGGAAGAACCCGGGAAAACTCTGGAAAGAACCACCGACCCACTAGAAGCTACGGCAAGCTATTTCACATACCCACATTGACCGAGCCCGAGAACTCGAACCCACGCAGACAGAAGTAATATGGCAGTGATATGTAACGGTGAGCGCTTTAGAACATGTGGCTACTCGGGGTCCCTTGAGCGAGTGTGTTGCAGAGTTACTTGTTTTTTTGCTTCACAATAAATCATACCAAGTATGAACAGAATCCAACAAGGGGTTTGGAAAATATTCAATTAAATGAAAAAATCTTAACCAAAACCTTAACAGAACTGTTGCTGTCGGCAAAAAAGATGCACAATGTCAACGTTAAAGTCAATGATAAAGCGAAGATAGGTACAGTACATTGTCGTGTATATTTTTTTCAGTTCAATTATTTATCTTACAGACAACGCCAAAGGCAAAATGTCTGCCACAACCTATACCCTAGACAGTCGATAAACTCAGCTTCTGATAGATCTCAGCAGTTAAAAGATAACAACAGACGTATATTAATGTATGCTGGAAACAAAAAGTGCAAGTTATATTATCAAACATTTACTCAATGATAATGATTTCCAAAGGTTATGTCCCTGCTGGGCGTCTGTAGATTTTTATTTGATTCAGAACCATAATAACTTTTTAATTTCCCTCTAGTCGCCAGACTGCCTCTATCAGCTCATTACTGTATGGTAATTTTCCATCTGCTTCTGATACTGTCATATGTAAATTTATTAAAACACAAAATCTTCATGGAAATTCTGAAAAAAATTGTTCATGATCACTCCTTGAAGAAGATAAAAAAAAAAAACTCTTTACGCATAAGAGCTACGATATTTGCTCTCTAATTAGTCGGGTCCAATTGCAAATTGGATAAACCACAATCTGTCGTCGCATAATGAGCATACAGATCAGGGTCTATATTTGGTCTAGTAATTCCCCTTAACAAAACGCATAGAACCAAATCCGCAGGTGCATGAAGCATCCGCAGATCTGGGTCTATCCAGTTTGTAGCTGGACCCAACTTATAAGCGAATATCGTCATCTGACAGTAATCGGTTATCTACAATGACGAGTTATTCAAATGAAAAACTACCTCACTTTTCATATATCTGTTATTGACAGTTTCACATTATTTATTTCGTTGGTTTTCACTGTTAAAACACACACTATTTCTAAATCTTGAATAATATTAGAATTGACCAAATGGACACTTAAGCATTTTCAGGCCTTATTGCGCGTACAAGGAAACCTACAATATGTATGCTCATATATACATGTACTATACACACTGCAGTAAATCCTTCGAGGATTTTATTTTATTAACTATTCAAGATAAATAGCAAAGGACAATGAACTGTAGTGACAAACCGAATGTAAAATGCGCAGAACATTGAGCATTTACAAAGTTTTGCTTTTTTGCACTTATGAAAGGTATAATGTCGCTATTTCGTTTCAGAAATTAATTAAAAGAACTGCGCCTATGAAAACAGCAATTGTCTGTACCTTTAACGTTGTTCGTCCGTGCCTGCTAAGCTACAAGATGACATTCACGAGCTGTGGTTTAAGATAAAAGCATATTTCTTACCAGTATATCATAGTATATAGATAAAACTAACAGTTTACGTAAAGAATCATTTAGTTATTTTCTGGAACAAAAATTACGTGATTATCGGAGTATGCCGTACAAATCTAAAGGTCTAATAAAATGCTTTTTTTAAGGACTGGTAGCTCTGGTGTCAGGATAATATGACTGGGTGGGACATCATGTTACATATCTGCGGGCTGCGGCATGATGCCCCAGGGCTAGACATCACTATAAACTGCCTCAATGCAGACATCGTAGCGATATGGCTGAAAATTTGTTAAAGCTACGTTAAAAATCATAATCACACACACACACACACACACACACACACACACACACACACACACACACACGAAGTCTTTTGGTCAAAACCACTTGCATAATAACGATAATCCATTCGGAAGCGTGACAAACACACAAGATTTTCACGACAGGTATCATTAATTTATTGATGTAAACGCCATGTTGATATGATCATATATATGGACGCAGATATATCAATATTTTCAAGACAGGCATCATGATGGCCATATCAAATGGTACTTATTTTCACTCATGACCATGTAGACAACATAACAACCTTTAAGAGGACTAGTGAGGCTTTTTAATTTAAGATCAATACATTATAAAAAGTCTTTTATTAAATCTTTTAACGAAAACTTCTATGGTGACATGATCATTCATTCAGAAGAGCCATACTGGACCTCCGGAACAGTGTTTCCCTTTACCCTCATTTGCGATTTAGGGACCCCAAATTTCTAATCTGACCCAGTTTTGATACCAAAACTTGTTTTGTACTCATGCTGACTCTCAATTTCGATACCAAGAAGAGTTTTGACCCTCAGTCTTGTACCCCTAGGGGATATACTGCCCCGGAAAAGGATCATTTTCATTTAGCACCCAGCAGACATCATAAAATGTCTTTTGGTGAAAACTCTTTTGTTGAAAACCCAAATCAATGACATTCCAGTCAGGAGGAGTAGCACTAACACAATTTTCTAACTTTCTAAGAGTAGTGAAATTGATTTTCACGATGGCTGCGGGGCCCCGAGTGGCCGAGTGGTCTAAAGCGCTGTCCGTTACGGACCACTGCCATCTCACCTCTGTCTGCGTGTGTTCGAGTCTAAGATTCGGCAAATGTAGTTATGTGAGAAAGCTTGCCAGTAGCTTCTCGTGGGTCGGTGGTTCTTTCCGGGGTTTGTCCGGTTTCTTCCTCCACCATTAATACTGGCCGCCATGTATAGCCTATATTGTGCTGAAAAAATGGCGTTAAACCATAAAAAAAAAAAAAAAAATTCACGATGGCTGCCATTGTTTCCAAATTGGACATCAGATCAGAAACATTTTTATAATAGGACGAACCAGACATCATTCGAAATTTGTTGGTGACAATGCATGTTCAAATGAACATCCAGTCAGAAGGAGTACCAACTACACGATTTTCAACATGTTCGAAGTGGCAGTTATACTGGTTAAAAGTAACGAAAACAAGCTTTTTAACGGACGGACGGACGGACGAAGGATAACATACCATTCCAAAAGTTCTTATAGTTCCCTGAAGGAACTGGCGCTCAACTGGACGAAAAGAATTTACACGAATTCAAGAAAAGCATAGTTCTGTGTTTTAACTGTTGAGTGTTGAAACTATCGGATATTCTTCAGCAACAAGATTTTCAAATTAGCTGCTGTGGTGCATATACTGGGTATTAGCTTGGCGACATTTTCATTTAGAACAAAGTGAGCACAATTATAAGTCTTTTGATGAAAATCCGATGGCATAATGATCTATTCAGGGATCTAGTTACTGCATGATTTTTTGTATGTACGACTGGCACCATTATGATTTAGGATCAATTAGGCATCATACCAGTCTCTATATTGAAGATACAATGTTGATCATACATCTACGTGGCGAGGTTTTGAGATAATATTATCAAGATGTCACCATTCAGTAGGAGTAGCAATACCAAGAATTTTAAGATGGTCGCAGTGGCGGCCATACTGGTCGTCAAAGCGACGGCTTCATTTATGACTAAATGGAAATCATGTTTTCTAGTGAAAATCACACTTGACTTTCTGTTCTAGTCGAGTCGTGATAGCAAGCTGTTTAAGATGGCTGATACGTCGGCCGCATACGATGCCATATTAGCATTATTATATATATATATATATATATATATATATATATATATATATATATATATATATATATATATATATATATATATATATATATATATATATATATATATATATATATATACTTCGGATCAGCTAAACATCAGGAGAAATCTTTTAAGCGAAAACCCAACGGTGACAGTGACCATACATTCAGTAAGAGTAGAGATAAAGTGAGTTTTATGATGACTGCCGTGGTGGCGACATTGCTTGTCAGATCGGCACCATCGTCATTTAGGACCACTATAGTCCATCATACGAATTCTTCTAACGAAAGTGTTATGAGGAGTACAAGAGTTTCCATTGTGGCAGCCATATTTGATGTCTGAGCAGCACCATTTAGAAGCAGTAGTTTATGAGGAGTAGCGCAAACAAATATCTAATAACTTACGGACGGACAAAAAAAGTCGGACTATTAAACATCACATAAGGTATTCTGGACTATGACCAGTAGAACAAAACACTAATTGGTACAAATTTAGCGTATACATGCACAGAGTGCATTGACCATCTCTCACTTATGCTAGTGTAATTATTCATAAGGATTCATCCACACACCCCACCACCCGGAATTAAAAATAAAGCTTAAATTCAGACAGCACGAATAAAACTATTTTAGCAAGGCAACTGTAATAATGCTCAATTTTGAAGTGCAATGCAAAACGTGACTCAGCTATTAGCCGTGTGCCATTAGAGTCAGCCAAAATAACTGAGCAATAAGTTCTTTCCACTTTCTGTTTATTTGGAATCAGTAGAAATTTTCAAGATTGCTGTCATGACGGATGTGTTATATTTCAAATAGTCGTCATTCTCATTAAGGGCCGACTAATAAGTGTTCAGGTGAAAACTCCATGTAAATTTGACATTTCATTTAGGAGTAGTAGTGAAGATTTTTATGATCGCCCCTGGTGTGGTCAAACTGGATGTCCTAGCAACATCATTTTCGGAATGTGTGTGTACAGTTTCACTGCAAGCAGTTTAGGTGCAGTATCGATCACGGACAGGCAGACGGACCACAGACAACAGGCCAACCCCTAAACTTGTTTTGTCAATCAGTTGTGGAGCTAAACAAAACTGGCTTTTAATATTTTACAAGTTCATATATGAACGTTCAGAAAACAGCCATGCCAACACTGCAAATTAATTTCTGTATTTCATGGCTAGACATAGTTAATGCTCTTGGAGCTAGTCCAAGTACATTTCCCTTGCACAAAGAAAAAGGAATTTTCATCAGCTATCTACTTCAGAAAGCACATAATCAGCATAATAGTTATCAAAATTAAATGACATCGCAAATACGTGAAAGACATATAAATGTCCGCTAACTTAATATATACTGTCAATTTTTTTTAGTAAGCAGCACAGTCCTATGCAAATGTAGACATCCATACAACCCGAGGTTAAGAACAAAAAAATATACAAAGTACAATATTTGCGAGTTGCAAGGTTTAAGATTATTGGTACATCATCTCATCAACAAGCACCCACTTTCATTCTATCCCATGTTAGTTACATTTTTTTAAAAAATTATTTGAAAATGATATTAAATGTAACTGTATCCCTCATTTCAATGCAAACTGTAACCATTGTCTGCTGACGTTAAGTTTGTTCTGCAATGGCGATTGCATCTAACACCCAAAGAATGAAGTACAAGTACTGGCAAACTCGCGCCAAAATAAGTCAATGAACTACAAACACTACGTCACTATTCACATATAGTCTTGTAGAATGGTCAGACCAGAATGTTGTATAATGGTTTGACAGACCAGGTGCAACGTAGTGAAGTCATAGCTAACTTTTCTAAGACGAGACTATCGATGTGCACGGCCATATCCAGGGATGGATAAAGGATGATGCGTTCTTCTTTTTTCTTTTTTAAACTGGGGGTGGGTGGGGACTTTCCACTTTATATAACAGTACATATCTTTTCTGGATAACTCAGTTTTCATTATAAAAATATACCCCCACCCCCACTCCCAAAAGAAAGAATCAACAATGAATACTTTTATCAAAGTCTCAGTGTGTGTACTCGTATGAGCGTAAGTCCAACATATGCCGGATAAATACTTGTATGCATATCATACCGTTCACCTTAGACTTATTTTTTACAAGCCTAATATCTAATAAAATGGCATCGTATCAGTCATATTGAGCTGATAGAAATGCATAGTGGCTATAGTCGCAAATAATCCGGATACAAATTCCTGTGGTACATGTAAAACTGGGAACGTGTCAAATTTGGCTCAGCAATTCAAGCTACGCGTGGACAATATATTTCGATCAATGCATTTTATGTTTGTCGACAAATAATATAAATTACATTTTAAAGCCAGTGTTTGCAAATTCATTTCAAGGTATGTTCAATGTGTACACAACAACTGGTGCTGCCACGTCATGTTTGCTACAAGTGAGCGGTGGAATGAAAGCTTTCTTCGTGGACGAAAGCAGATCAAGAGACAACTAGGTGTGAAACATAACACTGTACACATTGAACGTCCATCAATATATAGTGGCAGTTGTAGTATTAGGAGAGGGGGAGAGAGAGATCGTAGTTTTTGAAAACAGATACTGAGAAAAAAATTAAGTGATCGCCAATGAAAAATGATTTTATTTATTGTGCAATGCTATCCAAGAATTTTTTTTAAAAAAAAAACACCAAATCGCGGAAAAAGAACAATGAATATATGAGAAATAAAGAAAAGAAAGAAAGATCAAACAAAAGTACCTGAAATAGTCTAACACCTGGGCGAAAAGATCATTTGTCCCTTTTACCGGGCGAGCGTTGAAATAGTGTTTGATATTCTTCAGGAAAAATAAGGTAAATTATCTGTTATGGTTGACATACTTCATGTCAGATTCATCATTGGCGTCACTTTCATTTTGGAAAAGAGAAGAAATGGCGAAAATCCAATGCCATAATGATAATCCATTCAGTAGGTATAGTGACAACTTTTCCAAGACGTCAGATCGGCGCCATTTTCATTTATGACCAACTTGACATCATAACAAATCTTTTGATGAAAAACGCAGTTTCCTACAGCCATACATTTACAGAGTAGTATAGATACTATTTTAAAGATACGACTTTTCATTCAGGAAGAGCAACAATAACAAGATTTTCAAGATGGTTGATGTGGCGGCCATGTTAAAATCACGTTGGGAGCACTTGCTGTCGAGACCAACTGGACATCAGAAATTAGTCCATAGGATTAAATACTACGTCTATACAACTTTCTTTTCAAGTAGAGTTGCGACAACAAAATTTTTGGATAGCTATCGTGGTGGCATTAGCACCATTTTGTAAGAACTAGCTAGACATTATACGAAGTCTTTTAGTGAAACCCTTGTTGATATGATCATCCAATCAGGAAGACAGTCAATAACACGATTTCCAAAATGGCCGTTGTGTCGGCAATATTTGCCGAAAGGTCAGAACCATGCCCATATAGGACCAGCTAGGCATCATGCAAAGTCTTTAGATAAAACTGTGTTGATATGAAAATTTATTTAAAAGGAAATCGATAATAGGATGACTTTCGTGGCAGACATATTGGAAGTAAGATTAGCACTATTTTCATTTAAAGCAACATGACATTTAAAAAAAGTCTTTTAGTAAAAAAAAAAACATGGTAGTATACTCGTCCAGTTAAAATAATTTCTACATGGCCACTGGCGTGACGTCCGAGCAGCACTATTCTCCTTGAGAACCTAAGTAAAAATTGGATGAACGTGTGTGTGACGTTTTAAGGTAGCAAAGGAGTAGCAATGAGAAACTTGTGCTAAAGGACTGTCAAGAGATCATAACATAGACTCATCTTATATAGTTAAGTATCGAAAAGCCAAAATCATAAAATAAATCGGTCAGACAATATTTTCCCCTGTGATATCATGAATATTGAAAGGTGGGTGACTAAAAAGCTATCGACAGAGAAAATTGTGATGTTAACGCGATCTGGATTTTACTGCTAATACCCTTTTCATCGCCCCACTCTGCATTATTGATTCTTCTCGCAAATACGGTCCAGCTGATAAATTAACAGCTTTAAAGAATAAAAACAAATAACCAAAAAAGCAATAATTTAAAACTGTTCATTGGACTGCAAAATGAGCCACAGCGGGTAAACATTTTGTCCTTAGCAAAACCAGGTAGGTGTATATATCTACCGTACATGCTCGTTATCATGTTTCATAGTGGCATGAAAGAGAAATGATCAGCCGCCAGGTCAAAACAAGCAAATCAAATATTTTTCTTAACACAACCAACATATAATAGAATATTCCTCAGTATCTTTCCAAAATGATTTCTTCCTGACTTTGTAAACCTCAGTGTTACTTAACATAGTCATAGATTACAGTGCCAAGATGCCCATTGGCGGTTTCATAAACTATTTACGTAATCGATCATGATGGCAAGTACTGTGTACAGTAACAAGGTGAGGAAAATGTGACGTGTTAATGGGTGTCTGGTACAAGAAACGTGGCATAAATTATGTAATAGACAACATTTCCCTGCGAAAATTACAT
Source organism: Unio delphinus (assembly GCA_029339505.1). NCBI lineage: Eukaryota > Metazoa > Mollusca > Bivalvia > Unionida > Unionidae > Unio > Unio delphinus. The sequence continues at coordinate 4,393,498 of JAQISU010001252.1, forward strand.
AAAGTGTTATTACAACTGATGTAACCAATCGATACTGAAGAAATTCTTTACAAATATATCAATTCTTCTATTTCACTGTAGAAAGTTTGAATTTGTATTAAATAAACATGCAAACGATAAAATGTATCCACTTAGAAAGTTAACTGATGGTACAGTGTGGTCAGTTGTAAGAAATGGCAGCGTGCTTTTCTTACAGTGCACCCTGCTGTACTGACAAAAAAGTATCGAGTCTAACATGATTGTAGGCAATAACAGTCACTGTCCCAAAGACAAATCTGTACACAATTCCAAATTTTAGCAATTTACTCCTGAAAATTAGCCCACGCCTCATTCTTTAGCACCTTCCAAGAATATTGTATACGCTAGCTTAAAAGTTGGGTCCAAATGCAAACAATACAGACCTTGATATGCCGTTACATAATGCGTCGGCAGATCACGGTCTGTTGTTCTACTAATTAGGGGACCCTGTTTGGTCGAGTTGTCTAAGGCGCTTGCTTTTACGTATAACTGATTTCATTCCTGTCCGTGTAGGTTCGAGTCTCGGCTCTGCCAACATGGGTGTGTAAGAAAGCTGGCCAGTAGCTTCCGGTGGGTTGGTGGTTCTCCTGGGGGTTTTCCCAGATTATTCCTCAGTCAAATTTACTGGCCGCTATGTATTGCCCATACTATGATGAAAAATGGCATTAACCCCCAATAGAAAAAATGTACCCATTACTCCTAACAAACTGCATATACCCAGAATTCTTAGCGCCATATGGAAAGGCAGATCTGAGTCTATGCAGTTTGCAGTTGGAATTGACTTTTATGAGTGTATAGACGGGGCATGGAATAGGGTACATGGATTTCAATTTGCATGAGAGCGACTTTGCGGGAGAGAATGTGAATTAAGATCAATCTACCAATAAATCACTCGAGAGAAATGTTTAAACGATTTCCACAAGTTCTGGCTCCTCCTGGTCCCCTTAATTGCTGATTATATTTGGCCATCAGGAGCAGTGTGGCGCCAGACCTTCGGCGTAGGTCAGTAATAATGTATAGGTCATTCAGCATTTATTGATTATGATATTAATTGGATTTATCAGCCCAGTGTACTGATTCTGCACTTAGGTGTCCAGGTATCAGACGCACTGTCTCTACGCTTCAGGTGTCCAGGTATCAGACGCACTAAAGGGACCTTGAAGTCTTGTACGAGTTAGTGAGATTGCCAGTACATGAGATGTGGATCTATCTAATGAATGTTTGGAACTGGACTTCAAATTATAGGTACTATTAAAACAACCAAGCCTACCACATAAACTTCCATTCAACTAATAAATTCTTCACTCAGGGACGCTAACACGATCCTCGATCTTAGAGTGGTCCAAAGAAATGTCAGCGGGTCTATCTTTTTTCTTGTTTGTGGCCTGCGCTAATACAAAAAGTCAATTCTATAATTATAGTATAACTACTGTAATATATATCATGTATATATAAATAAACTTTTTACAGTCAAGATTAACAATCAAAAAAGTCTAAGAATGTACTGAAGTTACAGAATCTTCCAAGTGACATGGTCATTGGTATTTGTTTCTAAAAGCACTCTTCACTGAGTTCTGCAGCGATCCATTTCAGTTATATCACTTCCCCAGGGAAGCTTAGAATGACCTCTGTGGTAATGACCATTTTCACATACAGCGAAGAAATAATATTCCTGAGCCAAATATGGCAGTATGGGAAACGCTTCACTCTCCAAATTAAATCTTACAACTGTACATTTCGAAACGTACAGTTAACGATCTGACTGTACTAGTTATTAATATACACGATTATGTTTCTTGGGATACAATATAACGGTTATTAAAACGTTCTGAATATAAGTGTACTGTTCAACAAAGTTTTTTTTATTAGTGAACAGTACGTCAGTGTCTGTCACAGGGGCTCGTATCGTTGCTTACAATCTCAGTGATACGTATAATATAAAATAATAATATTATTATAGCATTAATTTACACTGTATGTATGTTAAATTTTATGCAACGATATGAGTGAGCCCTGTAGTCAGATGTATTCCACACACCTGACAGTATGAGTATCTAACTATTAAATGTCATTTTTGCATAACCTTTTTGGAATGATTTTTATGCACTGGAAAACTGCACTTCCAACCACATGGCGGCTTTCAAATTCGTCAGCCCCTCGGCGAATCTTTGATAACGGCATCCAGTCAAAATCAGATAAATTGTGGTGGTATCGGGGATGTGGCAAAGTTGGGATGCCGTCAGCCATGATAACAGATTTATGCGCTAAAGCCATGTCATGGAGTTGCTAGATACCTCGGGTGCCCGTGCTCAGACGAGTTGTTCTATCGTGTTCCAAAGTTTGGCAACACATTAAAGTTCGAATATAATTCCATAAACACGAAGCCATTCACAGATACATGTACGAGAGGGCTTATTAAATAAATCTATTCAGTGCTTGTGACAATTTCATCGAAAAGTCTTTGGTCACTCTTTCATACGTGGCGAGTAGCTAATTTGGCCATTTGAACGTTTTGGATTAGCCATCTTGCGCACACCTTTCACAGCTTCAAATAATTATTATGTATAGTAAAAACAGTTGTTGAACGAATGCCTATGACAAAAAAAAATCCCATGCATAATATATCAAGTATCGTCAGCAAATGTCCCTCCCTCCCGTTTCAACATAACAACATATAACAACATTTTCCACTTATTTTCAAATTCATCTAAGATCATGACGATATAAGTTAATATTTCAAGTGTAATCCAAAACAGATAGGAAAAACAGCATTGATAGTGGTAACAAACTTTGCCAATGGGGTGCAAGATTATCACATTGACTGAGAGAGCAATGTAAACTCCAGAGTATAAAAAGCTGATAAAAGACCACTCCATTTGTATGCACAGATCTAGCTCATTATCGAACTCGTCCGAAATCTTGATGATACAACAATATACTCCATGTTTGATCAAAACTTGATCAGAAAGACTGCATGCAAAGTTGTGACAATGTTATATAATAAACTTCAAGACTACCTAATTATTATGCAATAATTTTATTATTATTATTATTATTATTATTATTATTATTATTATTATTATCTTCCAAGTATGATTGAAATAACAGGGGTGTGAATCGTTGCTTATAAGTTACACCTCATACCTGTAATATATAATAACTATATACAGTAGTTATTGTCTAATGCATGTACAACAGGTAAATTCTAAGCAACGATAAGTGACCGTGATTGAAATCAGATTAGAAAAATGTACGCCAAAGTGCTTTTTAAGAAAAACAAGAAATCTGCAAATTGGTGTAAGAGGGGCAGATTGGACCAATTCCTTGCTGACTGTACCTATTACGTAAGACTCCACATATAATGGTAGAGCTTGGAGGTCCGCAGTCTCTCAGCTTAAGTGATGTAGTGTAGAACTTCTGCTCAAAAACGGATTGATAGAATAGTTGATTTGAGCCAGGTTTAATGTTGGATTTTTTTAATGGAGGGATCCTGAGCTCTTTGGAGATTCCTCCACAGCGACATCTCCCTAGTGGTGTCCATCAATAGGCCAAAGAAATCATTAAGCCAAAAATGTTGGCGCAAGGGGGTGGAGGCTATCAGGATGAGCTATGAGGAAGAAGTCCTAATTCTGCAAAGGATTTGGGTCAGCCTGAATGGAAGGAACGCGTAGGAATGCAGTCGATCTAACTTCAAGATAAGGATTCCACCACCCATGCTCTCTGATCAACACAAAGGAGATCTAAAGTGTAAGTCTGTTGTTGATACATGCTTCAAATATGTCTACAATTGGTCTCTCTCACAACTAAAAAAGGTTCTTTACTACCGACTAGCGCAGAGGCTATTCTGTGAAATCTGCGTGTCTTTTTCTTGAGATATTAATTTTTTCTTGAATGTAATAGACTCTGTGATATCAGCTCACTCCAAAGATGTCCATCAAAGGAACTTCCAGACTTCCAAGCAAAATGAAGGGTATGGGTGTCTCACTGTCACCTGAGGAATGCTACAGCTAACGTAGTAACCGTGACAGGTTGACGTACCCATACTAAGAAAGGCAACCACACTTCTAGGTTGTTCTGTAACATACGGCCATTACCAACATTCTTGAATGACTATCTCATGTGGCTCTAGATGAACACCCTGTCATAAATCTGAGGCATCAATATAGAGGAAGTAGTGAGGTGGAAGAAATAGGCACTCCTGCTAAAAACCTCTCCTGTTTCTTCCACAAGCTGAGGGGGTGATGCAACTCCATTTGCATCAGACTATTTGAGCTGAAATGTTGTCCTTGTGAGATCTGTTTGCAAGCAATACAAATTGGACAGGTCTTGTATGAAATCTTCTTAGAAGAACCAGATCCACTGCCATATTCAGGATCTCATAGAGAGGTCGAAATGAGCAGCAATGAAAAGGAGTCATATATGGCATCTCCAGATTAGAAATTAAACCCAGATGCATCACTTTTGCCATAGGAGTGACATGTGTCTGAGTAAGATATGTCTGATATTGTTTTGGATGTCATCCAAATTCTGGACGATTGGAACCCCCAGTGATTCTAAGTGAGACCCTATAACAACTACTACCCCCTCCTTCATACCAGGATGACACCTCTCAAAATTGATCAAATTCTGTTTTGATAAGTATTTTAAAGGGTTTATCTAGTTTTAGAAATGGAGGCATATCTGATGGTCGATTATCATGATTAGTATACGAACTGAAAGACTGAAAGACTTATGACATAATTTATTTACTATATATATATATATATATATATATATATATATATATATATATATATATATATATATAGTATCTTCATATATGACAGTACATCAGTACATTGGCATCATTTGCATAAAACGTAATCTCATTAATGCTAGCATGCACATTCTATATAGAGGTTTGGAGAAGAAGATACAGGTTTTTCAATCTTTAGTAATGGTGGCCATATATTTGCAGGTAGATTGACATCATTTGTACAAATCTGAAAAGCCTTTACGCGAGGAAGCTCTCTGTAAAGTTTGGTTGATATTGGTCTCGATATTTTAAAGAATTTCACATGAATAAATGACAAACAATAGAAGATGCAAGACCAAGTGCCACAGCACAAGTTCACTAGACCTTAAAACCTAATGAATTAAAAATTTAAATTTTATAAAGCAAATATTTATAAGGCAAATAAATTACTCTACGATTTTCATTTTCTGCCAATTTACATGCCATACAGTTAGCCTTAGAAATGTGTGTTTGTGTGTGCGTGCGTGTGTGTGATTAGGATTTTAAGGCAGCTTTTTTTTTAAAAAAAATCAGTCATATCGCTTCGATGTCTGCAGTCTGGCAGTTTATAGCGATGTCTGGCACTGGGACATCGGTACTAACTTCTTAGACTTAATGCTGAGCGCCAAGCAAGGCTGCTGTCTTCGGTAATACTCAGCCAGGGATCGAACTCAAGACTCCCACTTCTGAGGGAGACGCTCTAATTAATCACCAGGTCCGTCTTAGGAATAGGTTCTTCGTGTTTTCTCAGAAATACAAACTACATTCTGTCATCTTGCATTCTTTAATTTTAGATGTGGAATCCCAAGTAAATACAATGTAACAGCTGTAGCCAGGATTTTAGGAACAGGATTCTCAGAGTTATACATTTCATCCAGCATGATCTTTTTGATTTATAATCGATTACCATCTACGTGTACATGTAGGGGTCTATACTAGAACTGAAAATATAGTGGAGAAATTCACTACTACCATTGGAAAATTTTCGAATATAATGGGGATTTAACAAAATACATAAGATGGGGCCTGCAACGATGGTGCACGATTTGTGTGCATTTGAATGAATTTTCATAGTGATTTTCTAGAAATTAACGTAATTAAAAGAACTGCACACTGAGCATGCACACAAGAAGAAATTTAACCATCCATGATCAATATATATTTTTTTCAGAGTTACAAAATCCTCCTTATGATAAAAAAAAAAAACTTGCTGATTGACATATTGGGGTCAATCCCTTGAGAAACTAATATAAAACTGTGGTCCTTGAACAGTTGAAAATGACAAGAAGACTGCCTCAGAAATTGATCTGGCTGGCTTTTAACACTTCTTACAACACTGTCTTGGGCTGCATCATGCAGGAAATCGAGCTAAATGCCTTTCCCAATGACACACAAAAGTAGATGGCACGTTTGTAAAACTCGACTACAGTGGCTCCCCAGAACAGATCTGAGAAATCAAACCCAGATAATTAATATATGCATAAATTAACAATTTAATTTGTTCTCCTGCTTTTGTCTGTTTGTTGTTGAGTATCTTATTAATTGCAAATTATGAAACTGTTCATTTAGAAAAGATTTTGGAGACAACTGGAGCATAAGTACAAGAGACTCGGAACAGTCAAATATTGTCCTATAAATTTCACGATTACAGTATGTGGCATTAGATAAATAAACCAAAATGTACACAAAGACTGCTAAAAGTTGCAAGAGCATAGATGGAGAAAACACAATGATCTAAACACAAATACTTGACATGGTGTTAGTAAAAAAATAAAGTTTAGGTCACAATGACCTATGGAATGGAGTATATAGTTATATATAAAAAAAGACGCACTAAATAATAAAGTTTAACAAGAACATATTCTGGATTTCTAAAACGAGGTATTTTTAAACACGGAAATTCGTTTTACTTAAAACCGCCATTTATCTGTGCTTTTAACTGAAAAATATAACACCTAATGGAAATGTGGCAGGGTAGACAAGTCAAACCCTGTAACCCATCCCCCCCCCCTTTCTAAATCAGCCCCTGACGCTAGATGATTCATAAAACAAATGCTAACCATAAGACTTTCTTTGTTTTCTAACTTGTCTCTAACAATAAATCACAGCTAGCATTGTCTCTAATATAAAAAAAGCCCTGCTGCAGTTGATATTCTCATTTCAGGAATATGTTTCATAGTTACCATATACATATTCCAATGGCTTGACAAGCTGTAGACTGTGTCTCAATTTATCATAACAAAATCTGGAGAAAGCTGAAAGAGCAGAGACCCTAAAATAATTATCCCATCATTAGCTACAAAAACCATCAATGTTATTTTGTTATACATATGTTAAGAGTTTGTTCTAGTAGAATTTACAGTACAACAGGAGAGGTGATGAAAGACCAAAACAGAAACTCTCCTCATAAGAAACCAAAAATAAAGTGATATGACCCTTATCTAAACCTTAATCCCACTTCTGATGGGCCACTGTTTCTGTAATAACCCTAAAGACCAATGGATTAATGGCTGGTCATACAATATCTTTTGGTACCAGAAAAGCTTGTATTTATTTAGACCCTCTCAAAAACAAACAAAAAAGCACAGGGGATCTGGTAACCAGACATATGCTATTTTAATAGTCCTGACCAGAAAACAATTAGTTACGTAGCCCACAAAAAATCAACCATAAATAAGTTTTCATCCTCCAAGCCATTAACTTATGATTGGAAACTATGATAAAAACAAAACTGAATATAAAGGCTAATCAAATAAACACTAGTACCAACCAGTCCTATCCTATTTTTCCACACCATTAGCAGAAATATACTTACTTTCACTTTCCTTCTGGTCCTTTTTAAAAATTAAATATCTTTTTCTGGCTAAATTTTCTTCATGCTATGTAAAACACATTAAACTCTGATAAAAATGCACCCAATATTTGATACGATATTGAACAAGATTCCCTTGAATGGAGCCGATACTCTACTGGCCAAAAACAATTTCCAGGAATTCAAGATTAAGACCATTTCTTCCTATTAACTGCCATGTGATGAAAGTATCTCTTATATCACTCAGTAATTAAACCTTTTTTATATTTTTTTTATAGCTGCTATGATCACCAAATCTGATGTCTGATTTATTTTTATTTAGGACAAAGCAAAATTTATGACAAGTCTTTTGGTGAAAACCTTGCAGCAATGACACTATCCATGGCGTGGAAGAGCAGTGATCTCCATCATGACAGCCATATTAGATGTATCAGTGGTGTCATTTTCATTTGGGACATACCAGGTCTCATAAAAAGTATAGTTGTGAAAAACCCATATTGATATGACCATCCATTTGGGAGAAGCAGCGATAATAATATTGTACATATGGCCACCTTGAGGGTCACTTGCATAATTTTCACTAAGACCAGGTAGGCTCATACTTCTGATAAAAATGGAAACATTTTTAAGATGGCCACCATGGTGACCGCATTGGACATTTGATCATCACTATTTGAATTTAGGAACAACCAGACAATTAAAAGTCTTCTGCTGAAAAAAAAACACGACGACTTTGTGTTTTGTTTCTTTTTGAATGATACCAAGACTTTCAAAATGTGTATTAGAGTGGCATCATTTCCATGTAGGAACAACTTGAAAAAACTCTTTTTGGTGAAATCACATAATGCCATTGGGAGAAGCCATATAGGGAATATAGCCAAAACAAGATTTTCAAAATGGCCTCTGTGGTGTATAAAAGAGACATCATAAGCCTAATGGTCACTGATATGGTCCTTCATTCAGATGTGATGAGATTTTTAAGATGGCTCTATGGCACACATTTCGGATGTTTAGCAGCAATATTTTAATTTAGGACCAACTAAAGTTTGTGTAAAGTTTCATGGCAATTCGCCATGTTGTTTAAGACCATAACATACTTGTTCTAACAGTTAGACCAGCAACTGAATAACAGAACATCCCATCAGCCTGGGACATGGAAACCAAACACATGTATATGTATCTAGCATTGTGAGTAATTCGTGTAAAATTAGACACTGTCACACTTTTATGATAATGTAAAACAAAATACAAAAGTCAAATAATTTCATATTTATGTTTCATAACAACATGTTTTGTTCACATGATTGTGTTAAAGAAAGACATATGGAAGGAAAGAAGAATTCCTATTTTACAACAAACAAATAATTCTCAAGTAATATATACATGTATATATGTGTGTGTTTTTATTATAGCAGTAATGTAACAAGCTGAAATAAATCATAATGCAGACCCATTTATATGGAATAAATATTATAGAAAAAAGAACACTGCTTTCTCTTTGAATAATAACACTTCCAGTTCTCTAACTAATGGTTGATGTAAAAAGAGTGCAAGTTAAAATTTACCACAGTGGAAACTAACTGGTCCAATTTTGTGTCAATTATTGAAGTGACATCTCTACTGTCAGCCATTACATCAGACTAGAAAATACCAACTTCCTACAAATGAGCTATATGTTTTTGTAACCATTACTCTTCTTAGTACAAAATTGTCTATGTAACCTTTGGATTTAATATTACAGCCATCAGATTCTTAACAATCCTCCTTGAGTTATATAATTAGAGACCAACAGTCTAAATGGTAATTAGGTTCCTATAATTTCCACTAGTTCTTCCTCTTAACTTGAATGTCAAGAGACATTTCAAAATCTAATAACCTTCAAATCTGTCAAAAGGTTTATACCGGGGCTAAGACGAGAGTTCAATGTATTTGTGGAACAAAGATAACAACCTCAGCATCAATATTTATTTATAAATTTTAGACATTTTTCATACAGATACTCATTACAATGTTGCATTCAATAATGTCATTTTTTTCAATGTATGACCCACCCACCTTTTACTTAATCATCCTGATTTTTGTTTCTTTCTTCAGAATCCAAATTTAAATTAAAACAAATAATGGAAATTCTGATCGGAATTAGGATTTCAATCACAAATGCTCTGGATTATCTGAGCTGAGCATTCTGTTTAGAGTAATGTATTTTTACTTTGGAGTTTTTTGGCTAAACAGATTTCCAAACTTTAGCATGGCCTTTTTTTAAAGCTGTGGAAATCAGGAGGATTAATATATAATTAGTTATACATGTTATGAAATATTTATAAATGCAGAAATAAATCTGAAGCTATTTACAATCATGTTTAGTTGTAGTAAATTCTTGTTACAGTATAACCATTAAATGATTTTTTATGGTAAAACACTATGTACAAACATTTTACAGTGCCCAGTTGTTGGCATCCAAGTTTCCCACTCTTTTATAAAAAAAAAAGTGTAACAAAGAACCACATTTACTTAGTTCCTGACACAACTTTACTATACTATACTTCAATTTTACTTTAGAGTAGAACAAAATAAGCAAAGAAGGAAATAATGTTTTCTAATAATACTCTTTTTCTTTAAAAAAAATATTATAATCTCTTCATAATTGTCATCCTGTAAGTCTAAAAGAATTTACCACAAGAGATTTTATTTTCTATATCTCTAAAGGTGTACTTGTGTTGAAACACAATGCCTGATAACACATTTCTTACTTTACCACCCATAACAGTATAGCATCAATCAGGCCAATAACTGACCAGATGATGGACAAATGGCTCTGGCTACTTGATTGAGTTACTATCTCTGGCACCAAGACAGGCCTAATGAATAAAGAACCATCCAAAAACTACAGACTGGTATACGGATATTCAAAACAATCCAGACAACCAAGTTGGAACTCCCAAAAATCAATCACCCAATCTTTGACTTGAATAATATTTACCAAGGAAATAGTATTTATCCTTAAGGTCCAGACAGATCATTATAGTCTACATTTTTAAATGTACTATTCTCTTTTCACACAAGTGTACCACTGGACTCTTCATTTTCAATACCCTTCAAACAGGATTGTATTGTCTTGGACTTTTAGTTTAGATTACATGTATGCCATAGACCTGTCCCTGATCTCCACTCTGTTCCATCACAGAATTTTATCAAATGGAAAATGCCATAACAGTGTATCCACACTTATTCAGTTTATTTCTTGGTTAATGAGAATATACATGTATATTCAAAATACGAATGTAAAAAATCCGATTGAAAAATTTTAAGTAATAACTGCATGAAAGCCGATCTAATATGGCATTTGAACCTGTTTACGATAATAAAACGCAACTGCCGACCACTTCCGGTATTTAGTGAAAACAAAGCGTGACTTCACATTATGAACACTTGTTGTAAACAATGGCTGAGTCGGTATCGTCACATTATAAAAAAAGTCTTCAGAAACTCAACACAAAAGTTGAAATTTTGAAGGAAGTGAATTGTCACTGTCCTGCGGGTCTTAGCCATTCGAAGATGGTGATTTAATAAGCTCAAAATATTATGATAATGCTGTACAAGCGGCTGCCGACACCCAAATTAATCCAAACCAGTTTCAACCCTGTTTCCAATACCGATGATTCCGAAGTTGCAGATGAAGATTACGAATGACGGACAGTTCATGGAAATTGTTTTCTGAATATGTCTACGGCCCAAGTTACGATAAAAATATGTATCCGATGATATTTGCAGTAGTGTTCCACAGTATCATATTCGTTTACTAATGAATGTTTCTCATGTGTAATAAAGGATGTAAAACTAAAAGTATATTGTATTTCGTGGGTAGAGATGTATTTATACATTGACAAGTAAAAGGTACATTGGATACCGGTAACAGTTGTAAGCTTCGAAAACCTGTGAAAAAATTTATGATTTTGAAGTACTTAAGATTCCAAGGAGAGGACGTCCTCTTTTGCACAACTGTTGAAATAGGCATGGTATATACTGATACATGATAGCAAAATTGAATTCATATTTTGTACACTGTATTACAAGTTAAAATTTCTAATTTCTTTTATGTATGCAAATAGTGTATGTTATAAACTATGAAATAAACCCTTTTTTATGTGGTAGTCATCTATTTGCAACTTCTATTTTCTTTCATCTCTAATTTAATTTTACAGGGCTGTACTAAATGTTTTACCTGTTCCTGACATTAGTCAGTTTGCGCCATTGTACTGTGATGTTGATGTGTTCATAAATATAGGAATAAATTTGATAACCACAGCACAATGCATTAAAGAAAACTCTTATTTTAGGTGTAATTGTGGACATTGTTTGGTAATGCCCACAGCAAGGGAATGTGTATATAGTTGTGACATAGAGAAGGTCAAAAGTGTCTGCAATTAATACCAGTTGAAAGAGTGGATTCTAATTATTGTTTATATTTATTCTTCACATATATTCGTGACGTGCTGATTTAAAGCTGTACTGTACCATACTTCAGTTAACTGCACACTCCGGTTAACTGCACAGTCTCGTGACGGGCCCGAGGGTGTGCAGTTAACCGGAGTCGACTGTACTACCAGTATACTACCAGTATAGACAACAATTTGGAGAACGTCCAGAACAAATATACAGTGTATGAGTAGGTAAGTAAAATGTCTGAGTAATTTTTCATGTCCTTTTGTTTTCATGATCTATGCATGACAGCATAGAAAAAAAATAAACCACTTTTCCAGTCATTTTATGCCACCTTCATTGATTGAGCCCCTCTTCATTGATTGAGCCCCTCTTTTTGAGGCCTACACCATCTAACCTTTATACCAAAGTGATACTGATAAGTCATGCCCCCCCAAAAAAAAAAAAAACAACCACATATACATGTTCAAATAGTTTTATTTCAGTTTTTTTGTCAGAAAATAAAATGGTTATATATATATATATATATATATATATATATATATATATATATATGCACAGATTATTTTGGAATCATATAGCTTTATTGGTATAAAAAATAACCATATAATCACACACTGGACCAATAACAATAACTACTAAAACTTTTGATTTCCTAATTTGATCCAATGCACAAAGCATAATTAATCTAGTCTTAGTTTTCAAATTATTATTTCAGAAGACATCTGTATAGACAATTTGTTCAGTGATGTTGGCACTTCTTGGGCAAGAAAGTGAGAGTCATCATTCCATCATGTGCTGTTCAGAGGATCCGCACTGCCTTTCCTGATCAAAACCTGAACTACACATGCTTTCATAACGTTGACAGTGATTAAACCTTCTAAGAAGATTTTGAGTAGCAATATCCTTATCAGGCATCTCATACAGACTACACATAGGGCCCTGGTGTGCAAACGAACGTTGTCCATATGACTTTGTTTTCACCTTGAGAACAATGAGTATACGATTATCAGAAGAAGAGCGCAAGGATCTAGCTGGTGTATACACATGGGTGAGGCTGTATAGGTATGTTGGACTGGAGTCTGTCATTGAAACATAGCATAGAGAACAAATTTTGTGTTTGATTCCGTATCAAATTGGTAGCCAATGTAGGGTACAGAGCAGTGGTGAGGTGTGCTCTGATCGGGGTACTCTAAAGATGATCAGTGCAGCTGTGTTTTTAACTCTTTGATCTGGAGTAAATATTGTGACGAACCAGACAGAATTGAGTTACAATAGTCCAGTCTTGAAAGTACTAATGAACAGACAAGTGTTTTAGTGGCATCAATTGAAAGATATTTACAAATGGAACTGATGCATCTCAATTCAAGATATGCAGCCCTGCAGATGTTCATGACATGTTGGTGCAATCTGAGAGTACTGTCTAGAGTAATGCCTAGGTTCCATACTGACTGTGAGAATTTAATGTTGGTGTTGCTGATATTTATTGTCTGAGGTAAAGGATGTGAATGAGAAAGTCTTTGTGTTTTGATCAGAATAGCCTCAGTTTTATTATCATTCATCTGCAGCTTGTTACATGTCATCCATGATTTCACATCAGAAATGCACTTCTCTACTCCATGGATGGTAGCATCAACTTCAGTTGGGTGGCTAGACTTGTATATTTGGGTGTCATCAGCATACAATTGGTGCGACACTGGGTGATGATCTGTGACACTTGAGAGCGGCTGAGTTTACATAATAAAGAGAACAGGTTCAAGAACAGATCCCTGTGGAACACTACAACATATGTCAACTGTTCTGGAGTGTATTCCATTTGCAGATATAATTTGTGTCCTGTTGACTAAGTAGGACTTCAACCACTGTAAGGCTATATTCTGAATGCCAAATACATACAGGAGCAATAACAATTTTTTTTGTTTTAATACCTTAAATTTGTTTTCACATATAAAATATATAGTATATTATATGGAAGATTACCTGTATGACATCGCAACTAAGCTATGGTTGGAAGAACAAGGAAGATGATCTATATATCGGCTTAAGCTATTGAATATGCAGTGCTAATTGTACACCCCATATTGATTTTGGATATAAATAACATGACTTTTAAATGTGGTGTTAATTCTAAGCTATTAGATTAATGATGCTTTTCCAGTTATTAATCATCAGTGAGTGTGAAAAGAACAATAAAAAGTTTAAATTATCCCCGCTTTCTAAATGAATTTAACATGATGCACAATTTCAACGCAATCCTTTCTGCATTCATGGGCAAACATGAGTATTACTATTAGCATGAGATCTAAATAAAATATAGTATAGCATGTATGCTTTATCAATTATATGCCACTCGCATACATTTTCATCAAAATGAACTCAGCAAGCCTAGTTTCCATTGAATGAAAAATTTATAAATCTCATAGTATATCAATGATACAGTTGTTGTTAATGTAGGGTTCAATGCCATTTTTCAGCACAAGATGGGCCACACATGGTAGCCAGTATAAATGGAGGAGGACGAATCTTAAAAAAAAAAACAGAATGAAACACAACTCACAAGAAGTTACTGGCAAACTTTCTGATATATTGGCTAAGCTTGAGACTCAACGAACAGTAGGTGAGATGGCAGTGATCCATAATGGTGAGCATTTTACACCCCATGGCCACTTGGGGCCACTCAATGGTACATCATGCATATAGATATAAACTTTCTGATGTACTCAAACCCACACAGACAGAGGTGAGATGGCAGTGATCCATAACAGTGAACACTATAGACAACTTGGACACTTACTGGAACAGCATGCATATAAATATTATGTATGTATGTGTATATGTACATGTATATGTATATATGTACATGTGTGTGTGTATATATATATATATATATATATATAGAGAGAGAGAGAGAGAGAGAGAGAGAGACAGAGAGACAGACAGACAGACAGACAGACAGACAGACAGACAAAGGGAGCGAGAGACCTAACTGATACACATTCCATATGATTATATGATTATGTGTATTACAGGCTGGAGACAGAATTGTTTAATGTTTTTTGCCCATTATCAACTACAAAACGAAACAACTTGTGGCTCCATTGTGGAAACTTAGTTTTTTTTTTCAATATCTGTAAGTCTATTGGTTTGAAGTACCGGTACTCTAGTTGCATGTCTATGCATAAAGATTTATCATGTTCAATGATTACTGCATTAAATTTCACTGCTAAACAATGTTTTATTAAATAATGGTAGCAGAGTTTTAGAAGGATAGAGTAGGATTCATCCATGGTATTAATGAGAATGGTACCACATCTCTCATATTTGATTATTTAAACTGGATCATGAAAATAAAGCTATTGCTCCCAAGGCAATACTCAACTGGCCTAAAGTCATAGTAAATAGTGAAAAAGATTCTACCGTGCTGCCTCAAGGCAATTCATGAACAAATGCAAACTCAAGTCAATGTTTAGGCAGCAGTGCTAACCAAATTTTAAAACTTCAACAGTCTAAAATAACTAAAATGATATTTAACCAAATCAATTCGAAAACTCAACATTTTCCCTTTATCTGTACATTAGACATGCAGCTGAGGAGGGGAGGAGGTGGTGTGGAAAATCATGGTAGGTCTCCAAAGGTCATGGGTTCAATACCTGCCCAGGCCAGCTGCCTCAGTGTGTCCTTAGGAAAGATATAAAGCTCCCATTTCCTCAGTTGATAGAGTCAATAATGTGTTAAGAGTGCTATTAAAATCAACCCATAACAGCTCAGGACTATTTATATATACCATAATATACAAAAAGCAGGATCTGTCATAGCAAAATAACCCTGCAAAAAAGGGTCTAAGATGTTTGTTCCACTGATTAATCCAGACAAACTGCACAGACCAAAATATATAAGCGCATTATATGATGGCAGATCAGGGTATGATCAATATGCAGTTAGACTAATCTTACATGCGAGTATATATGGTAAAACATTGGCAATATACTGCCATACTTCACTCAACTTCTTTCATTTGCTGTATGTTCAGCCACAGTATAGAAGTAAATATTTTTAATAATGTGGAGAGAGTTTAAAATAAGCTCATGCTTGTAGCTCAATCCTTTATAAATTCCTGGTTCAATTCTGACTTAGAGCATACTGTACTGTTTAAGTAAAATTATATTTCTGTAAAATAAAATGTTCCTCATCAAAGGTTCTGTTAACAAACATGTTGGCTTAAAGATAAATACTCCAGTTTAAAGATTTTTTTGCACAATCTCAATTAATCAACCTGGTGTATAATGTACAACACAAACAAGAAGCATCAACTTTGACCATTTTCTTGTGATACAACAGGATGCAAAAGTCATCCATACTAGAAGAAAAGAAAATACATTTAACAGAAAAATCCTATGAAAGCCCAGATGTATAAATATATAATTTAATCTGAACTGATTAATCAGACTAATAGCAATGCTTGTGCTCATTTACACTCATTCGATTTTAGAAAGATTTACTGGCAGTAAAACTAGACTACTGTATACACTCCCTGATCAGTCCAATTGCAAATTGCAGGCTAGACTACTGTATACACTCGCTGATCAGTCCAATTGCAAATTGCAGGCTCAGATCTGCTGTTGCATAATCCACTGGCAGATCAGGATCTGTGATGTTTGTTAGGATTGTGAATAAAACAACATAAATCCTGATTTGCAGGCACATTATGCTATGGCAGATTAGAATCTTTGCTCTTTGCTGTTTGACTCAAATTATAAGTGAGCACATACGGTAAGCTTTGTGCAGCCTGACACTAGGCACTTTCTTAAAGGGTATTACCTGCTATTCAAGGGGGCTTTATGAGATGCAATGTTAAAATATGTTCAAGGGCAGACACCTCTTTTGAATATCAAAATAGATGGCTTTACAATGTCTACACATTGAATTATAATATATTTAAATGCCCATTAATGTAGTGTACAACAAATATTTAATCCTGGTATTATCATTACAACAACAAAGAAATTGTGAGACTAAAGCTGAATTGAAATGTAATGGTTTGGTTTTGCTGAGTTCAACACCATTTTTCAGCACATAACCAGCTGACTATATGTGGCAGCCAGTAATATTTTAAGACTCTAGGAAGAACCACCAACCTACAGGAAGCTATAGAAAAGCTTTCCTATGTACCCACATTGGTAGTGCCTACACTCAAACCCACACTGACACAAGAAAACGTGGAAGTGATCTGTAATGGCAAGCACGTTAGCCGATTTTGTCACCCAGGTCCCATAATTTAAATATATATGAAAAGGGTTTAACAGCCAACACAGAAGCATTATTTGAACAATATAGTATCCAATAAAAGACAGAATAATGATACCAGTATCACAATTGCTAAATTTATCAGGATGAGAAACCCTTGAATGTAAAAATAATTATACCAGCACTGCCCCTATCCATTTTTAGGAGGGTACTGTACCATGTCCTCTATGTAATGTATCCAGTACCAATACTAGTTTTAGTAGGGTATTGTACCCTGTCCTCTATGTAATGTATCTAGTACCAATACTAGTTTTAGTAGGGTACTGTATGTACCCTGTCCTCTATGTAATGTATCCAGTACCAATACTAGTTTTAGTATGGTACTGTACCATGTCCTCTATGTAATGTATCCAGTACCAATACTAATTCTTTGACCTACATAATCCTTCAAAAGAAGATAAATAATCAGGATTTTATAGTTGCAATACGTCAGAAATGTTATCTTAAACGAACCTCTCTGGTAAACTCAGTGCCTTTGTGAGATACTTTAAAATGCACTGAAAGGCAGTCTGCTACCCTGACATGCTTAGTGGTTTGCCATAAGATTAAAGACAAAAGATAAAAAAGTTATTTAATTTTTTAAAAATAAAATATACAATCAATGATGACAGTAAAAACAATTGAATCAGATTATGCTGCATATATGATCGTTTTATTTATAAATGACATTTTAATGTTTCCAAAATATGCAAAAAAGGTTTCATTTGAGCATATAATCACATTCTGTAAGCATAGTACACATAGTGTTAGAATGATCAACCTTTTACTATGGCACAATTGATTAATGAAAACCATACAGTAAAAAGAAGTTCCAGTCATTTGCAAAGATAGTAATTAAAAACAATACAAATATTTATATATAAAAAATAGACCTATATTCTTAGCTTGGTGTTTGTCACCTATGAACTATGATAAACATACAAATTTGACCCCAACAAGAAACCGGGTCTGCTGGTCAGACTAACGATGGATTATGTCTCCATCATTAGATGGAGGTTATATATTTTAAATAGTATATAGTTCAGAATATATATTATGAGCTATGATAAGCATACAAATTTGACCCCAAGAAACCTGGTCTGCTGGTCAAGACTATAATGATGGATTATGTCTCCATCATTAGATGGAGGTTATTGATTTTTGATATTATATAGTTCATTTTATATATACATGAATATATATATTACGAACTATGATAAGCATACAAATTTGATCCCAACAAGAAACCTGGTCTGCTGGTCAGACTATAATGATGGATTATGTCTCCATCATTAGAGGTTAGTTATAGATTTTAAATATTATATATATATATATATATATATATATATATATATATATATATATATATATATATATATATATATATATATGCACACACACACACACACAGTCGGCTCCAGATATATGCATATCGTATAACTGCATATTCCGCCATATTGAATAGCTTTGTGCCAGTCCTGATTTGTTACCATTGTTTTCAATGGATATCAATTTCGGACAATTGCAAATAGTCTACCGGTATATGCATATTTTGCATTATTGAATTAAATTTTTCTGGTCCGAACATGCATTATTATGTGTTAAGTTGCTTCAGATAACTGCATTGTTCAAAATTGTTCCTTTCAAAATGAAAAGAAACAGATTCCGAACATTGGCGGTCAAGGTTGATTAATGAGGTCTGTTAATATCAACATCACAGCTATTAGATCTCCATTGGTCACCAGAAGGCGCTATAGTAGATAACCATAAACAGTAACAAGACTGCATTAGCTCTCTGATTCTCTGTTGATCACCAGGAGGCATGATAGTAGACAACCATAATAATTAACCAAGCATGGTTGACGGCCTTAACACTAAAGCTTTAACACAAACTTGCATCGACCTCATTAAGAATCCGATCCAATCTGGTCATTAAATTCAATAGATTAAGACTGGAGCGCTGACCACAAGTCTGCTCCTCGATCTACTGACAAAACTTACCAGAGCAAATTGCGTCACATTTAAATGAACTTGGCCAAATGAGGGTTTGTTTCGGAGAAATAATGAGTATCAGTATGCATGCTGCACCAGATACACGCCATAACATGAACGCCGGATTAGTGCATACGCCGCCTAATTGCATATCATAACGTTTGTCCCAAGGCCATGCATATAAGCGGAGCCGACTGTATATTACAAACTATGATAAGCATACAAATCTGACCCCAACAAGAAAAAGCTGGTCAGACTAATGAAACTGGTGGGCCCTATGTTTGACAAACCTGATTTAAATATAATCTGGAGTTAAATTCCTAATTAGTCAAATAATTTAAACTTCTACTTTTCACAAATTATAATAAAATTTACACTTTTTTCCAATACTTTTGGCGTGTCACAAAGTGAGCAAGTTACAGTTTGTTCTGATTGAAGGTTACTCTGGTCCCGAAGAATAATTACCAATGAGAGTTAAATGTAACTTACTTCATAATGTATAACACACCTGAAGTATTTGATACAAATAGACAGGATTGAAAGCAACAGCAAAATTTTGTGTAAAAGTGCTTATTAATAATCAATCAAATTAAATCATACATGGATAACAAATCTGGAATGTCTCCTTCATGCTGCTGCCTGCCATCAATTGCTGACCAACTAGATACATGTACAATAATCTGCATGTAATTGCAATGGTGGGGGTGGGGTACAACATTTTCAACTATGTGAGTTAATAATGGTGTATTTTCAAATTTTTGGAGTACTTGTGGATATTGTCAATTACTTTTCTTTGCTACTGAAATAAATAAATGCACATAACTACTATGACTGTATTGGATAAATTCTGAAGTTAAAACAAAAAGTAAAAATGACTAATAACTCTTCATGAATGCTGTAGATTAAAGTAATGTACAGAGTAAGTATCATATTGTATCAATTCATCATCTCTTCTAATATGATTAAAATCATATCTCCACTGTCTCACATGAAGATCTGATATTAATCAGATTGTCAAAACTTATCAATAGATTGATTAATCAGTTTATCCAATAGAAGAGACCAATGCTTAAATTGTGGGGCGATGGATGGCGTTTTTTAAAACTGAAATTAATTTCTTTTTAATTCAAGACAATTTTTTTTACGACAGTCAGAAATTGCTTTTAAAAATCAGAGGCATATCCTCCCCACCACAAGCAAAAGGGCTGGCCCCTAACAGGCCCCTAAAAGGCCCCTAACAGACTTAATAAATTCTTCTTGTTATAAAATCTTTCACTTTCAGATAGTTTTTTCTTCAAACTTTTAGACCTTTAATATTTTTTAGACTAAAACCATTGTACACAAAATGTATGCATACTCCTGAGGCTGGGTAACCTTGCATGAAATTTCAAAAATATTTATTATTCAAGATTGTACTTTCGAAAGCAAATCCAGGTGGGGAAAAAAATATCTGTCTCACAGTCTGTTATCTACTTTGTGATTATACAGATGTTATGTGGACAAAATATATTCATTGCCGTGTTGATAAATAGTTGAATCTACACTGCAGTTAGTATCAGATTGAAATGAAATCCCATGTAATCTTTATAGTGCAAATATTCCCAGTATTATGTACTTTGTACAGCAATGCTAGGATTCAATTTGTAAGCTTTTTATAATAAAAAAAATGGAGAGTAAAATATACATAGTTATTCTTTTCAAATATAGATCATCTCATTCAAGCTGAATGGGTGACAGAAGTCTGCAATTTCACTTGCAAAGTTTATGATCAATAATGAAACAAAATATCTCATGGATCATTCAAAATATACAGATATTCATTTTATCACACATGTTGAAATCCAATCATATTTTTTTCTTCATTGTACACTCATTTAGATATTTAGATCCACCAAACCCCCAATACTAAAAGTGTCAATTACATTCACTTGCCCCATATTAGACTATCTAAACAAAAGTAACTTGTCAATGGCAATTATGGGGTATCTTCGACATAGATCTACCACAATCAAAGCGCTAACAAGATTATGTCAATGCAGACTATGCATGACAAAAGTATTTCAATATTTAGAGTTCACAGGACTATGTAACTGCAATTCAAGCATTAGAAAGCATTACTGCAATCAATGCAGGAGCCCTGAAAGGCATTTATTCAATAATTTTATCTTTCATGCATACAAGTGGTGTAATTAGTCAGGTAATGAAAACTGACAATTGCTTAACCATGCAGTGGCCCTGTAGGTGGTAGTTTTCTTTTCTCATCCTATCACAGGACACTAAGAAGTCTGACTCCAACTCTATTCTTCCTTCTTTACAGCAGCCAAACAGTCTGCTCCAATGTTTACCTAACACATCTAGGTAATGGTTCTTACAACTGTCTCATCTATCTGTTGACTCATTACAAAGGTGCAAATACAAATGATCTTTCACTGGATCTCACAAGATAAAGGTGTAACAGTATCACATTCAATCTTATACGCACAAGGTCTTGCCAAAAATAAAATGTAGTTGTAAACACCAACTATGTTTTTTTGTTCATCCTACAAACTACTAAAATGTTGAATAGGATACAAACAAGCCCATTCTATGTATGTTCACTGAGAAAATATATCATAATCTCTTGTTATACGTAAGAATTTTAAAATCTGCATGGTCTTTAAAAACATTCCTTGAGTTCAAACAACAGTACAGAACCAAAGAACATGATGCCCCTCTGATTAAGAACCCAGATTTTTATTTCATGAATTGTACAGTTGTGGAAACTATAACTGTCCAGAACAAGCTGAGAAAATGTAATTTGTCCTGTTTTTATTTAAAATCAAAATTTGTGTGAAAAGTTTAATAAAGGGCCAGCACGAGCTGTGTGAGCAGTGTGCTTGCAAAGGGGCCTATTTTTAGAGGTGCCATATCAGAGAGGAAATGGGAAGGGAAAATTAGATAAGGTAGCTAACATAAAACAAAACCTTTGTTTTTCTTCATATAAAAAATGTATATATGGTCATAACTTATATCATATCTTTTGAGCTTTTTTATTTCCTTATCAGTATATATATATATATATATATATATATATATATATATATATATATATATATATATATATATATATATATATATATATATATATATATATATATATATATATCCAAGGTGAACAATGGGATAAGACAGGGTATGTATACTCTCTGATTAGGATATCAAATTTAAATACACTAGTACATGTATGAACACTGGGCTATGACGGGATATGTATACTCTTTGATATGGGACATGTCAGAATTCATATATACAAGAATGAGCACTGAGAAAAAGGACAGGATATGTATACTCGTTGATATGGGACATGTCAGAATTCCTATATACAAGAATGAGCACTGGAAATATGACAGGATATGTATACTCATTGATATGGGACATGTTAGAATTCATATATACAAGAATGAGCACTGGGAATATAACAGGATATGTATACTCTTTGAGATGGGATATGTCAGAATTCCTATATACAAGAATGAGCACTGGGAATATGACAGGATATGTATATTCTTTGAAATGGGATATGTCAGAATTCATATATACAAGAATGAGCACTGGGAATATGACAGGATGTGTATACTCTTTGAGATGGGATATGTCAGAATTCCTATATACAAGAATGAGCACTGGGAATATGACAGGATATGTATATTCTTTGAAATGGGATATGTCAGAATTCATATATACAAGAATGAGCACTGGGAATATGACAGGATGTGTATACTCTTTGAGATGGGATATGTCAGAATTCATATATACAAGAATGAGCACTGGGAATATAACAGGATATGTATACTCTTTGAGATGGGATATGTCAGAATTCCTATATACAAGAATGAGCACTGGGAATATGACAGGATATGTATATTCTTTGAAATGGGATATGTCAGAATTCATATATACAAGAATGAGCACTGGGAATATGACAGGATGTGTATACTCTTTGAGATGGGATATGTCAGAATTCCTATATACAAGAATGAGCACTGGGAATATGACAGGATATGTATATTCTTTGAAATGGGATATGTCAGAATTCATATATACAAGAATGAACACTGGAAATATGACAGGATATGTACACTAGGGCTTAACCGACTTTTGATCCGGAAATCGAATTCCACCGGATAGTATGAACTTCCGATTAATCGGAATCGGACAAGGCAGGAACGACCGATTCAGATAATAAAAATAATAAAGTTGAATTTCTATAGCACCGTGTCTAACACTGCATGTCATTCGATAGTGCGTTAATAAAGTTAAATAAGAAGTCAGAAAAGTCCAATATGGTCAACACAACCAAGCTGTGAGACAATCTATTTGAACCGACGGGTGAAAACCGGAAATGAAGCCGGATATGGTAAAGTACTAAGTAACATGCTGGACACGGCAAAACCAGATACCAGAAACGGAAGATGAAATTTTTTAGAAAAAAAAATACGGATTTAGCATTTTCGATTAATCGAATCATATCCAGAATCGGAAAAATTTCATGCCCAAAATCTGGAATCGGAAATCAGTAGAAAAATGCTAATCGGTTATGCCCTAATGGTACACTCTCTGAGATGGGATATCTCAGAATTCATATATACAAGAATGAACACTGGGAATATGACAGGATATGTATACTGTCTGAGATGGGATATGTCGGAATTCATATACATGTACTGTATACAAATATATGTATGAGCACATGGATATGAATTGGCATGTATACTCTCTGTGAATGTTCCCTGTTACTAAGTTCCATTGGTCAGGTATGTACTGTGATAAAGAATCTTAAACTGTAAACACAACAATCAAAAGCAAACACTTCTTTATGATACTAATTAGGCCCAGTAATACCATGTTGCACAATATTTCAAACAACACAAGCACAAGAAGCCACTAATGCAAGCTGGAAGACCATGTATGCACAGTCTGGGTCCCATTCCAGGCTAGTAACAGAGTAAAAATTAGCTGATATAGATATAAGAGATGAAGTAAACCCAGACTGACATTAGGTCAATTTTTGGTTCCTCAAAAACTGACTGAACATTTTGCCTTGTTATTTTTATGAAGAACAATCATTAAATTTTTAATGCAAGTTGTAATAGCTCAGTGGTTAGCACTGACTTACAAAGTTACAATTGCACAAGTGCGGTTTTGAGTCCTACCAGATGACAAGCCTGACAAGACTATATTGGTGCATCCCTGGACAACCAAAAGCTGTGAAATAAAACAGCTAATGAAGAATCAAGGGCAAATTTTGTCCTAGACTCCAACCACAATTTATGTGTGGAGTGAACTGTAGTCCTTGCTCGTATGTAATGTAACTCTTCCGTGCAAAAATATATAAAATAACCCCAGGTTAGGATATCAGGTCAACGTCCAAAGGTATCTAAGAACCAAAACACGTTAACAAATACTGTATGTAATTCAACTACTGTGTATTTAAAAAGGACGCTATTTGACTATTCACTGAATAATCTTTAGGATGGCAGTGTACTGACCAAAAATACATTTGTCACTGTCCTAATAACAATATATTTGTCCTGATGGTCATTAACATTAGTAGAAAGATTATCCATACAAATATTTTGATCAAGGCAGATTTATCTTTCTTGATGGCTTCTTACTGTCAAAAAATAAATTTATATTTCAGCAACTAAAAATAGTTTTTATTTTCTGAAAATCTCTCCAAAATACAATGTATCATGTTTTTCCTCAGACCAGCTTTTGCTATTCAAGTTTTGTAAGATGACAAAAATAAATTACATGCCATTTATTTAATGGTCAGTGATGTATATCATTACATTGTTGCTCTTGTTCTGTGTTTCTCAGCCCAACATAAACGATATGGTGGTCAGTAAAGCTGATGGAGAAAGAACTTGTAAAAAAATGAGAAAGAACAGTTACCAGCCTACAGGAAGTTATTGGCAAGCTTTCTCAGGTACCAACATTGACCGATTCCAATACTCAAACTCACTAAGAGGTCAGTACGCTAGTATCGGTTAAAGTGCTTTAGACCACTCTGTTACTCTTTGCCCACCTATAGTTTGGTGTTGTTTGTTTAACTCATTAAGGTCTTTTTTTTAACGCAAGGTGGTACTGGACTAAGGCTTTCCAAGGCACCTAGCAGTGAAATATTAGTGCCCCCCAAACACACACACAAAATGAGATATTATATAGAAAATAATATAAAGTCCTAAAAATGTGGGAAAATACCATTGTTGCCATCGTTCCAAACAAAATACCTGCACACAATAGAACATAACTGTCATGTATAATTCATTTGATTTTATCATAAACAATTACTTTGCATTTTTTCTGGTGCCCCTGTAGAGGTGGTGTTCTTAACATATGCTTATTTTGTTTAATAATAATAATTTATAAGTTTAATGGGCAATCTGGCCCTCAGTGGTTGGACATCAGCGTAAATCATAATTTTCTCCTCAACGAGTTAAAACCTAGATCTAAAATGTACATTTCTGAGTTATTCAGCGAAAACCGAACATTATGATATATAATGTGTTTTTGACGCTAGTAGACCTTTAATATCAAGAATTTTCTGCACTTTTGTAAAGTGTGCATTAACTGGGAAAAAATGCATATATATATAGGCTACATTTGGAAATGTTCAGAATCAAGGAAAACATAATGCTTGTGTATTAGTGCACTAAACATATTATGCATAAACGCCATAATTTTACAAAGTAAGAAATATTGTAACGCATCAGGTTAGGATGAATTATTAAGCAATGTTGCCTAAACCAACACTTGCAATTTCCCATAAAATAACAAACACTGAAAGTGCTCTTTTCTTAAAAACAAAATAATTTACAAGTTTTTTTTCAGTCTTGTTACTGAATTTTACAATTATCTGCAACTTAGTTCCTTTGATTGGGAAAACTGGAAATATACACCATTTGGTGTTAAGAAGGGAGCCAAAGTGAACATTACACGAAAATTCCTGGATATGGAGATCACAAGCAGATGTGTTATACATGTATATATCCCTATTATACGCAAGACAAACTGGACTTTTACTTTGTCAATTCAGATATGTCATTTACATCCATGTTTCATGTAAGCCGAACAGGACTTTTACTTTGTCATTTCAGATATGTTATTTACATCCATGTTTCATGTAAGCCGAACTGGACTTTTACTTTGTCATTTCAGATATGTTATTTACATCCATGTTATATGTAAGCCAAACAGGACTTTTACTTTGTCATTTCAGATATGTTATTTACGTCCATATTAGTGAAACTAGTGGAAGCTTGGTGACCCTTACCTGATCATCAGAAAAATCTCTTTCTTGCTTAAGTTATTTTCTAAAACAAGAAAGTAATTTTTCAAAAATCAAATACAGATTTTCATCATGTCAACACACTAGTTTTCTAATATTAAAAAAGATCTCAGACCTTTAGCTTAACAGTCTTGTCATCTGAGATCAGTTTGGAGTGCTAAAGCAAGGACAGCATGGTGCTTATCAAATATGGCAGGGTGCAGCACCCTGCCATCTCACCATGGTAAGGAATGTTACATAATATAAGATTGATTCCATGGCTTCACTTCTAATATACTGTAATGTAATAGTTTTTACACATGTCCCCTTATCTTTCAGTGCTCAACATCTAATCTCTTACAATATTTTGCAGTCTGGACATTAGAAAACAGGGAGGTCAGATTCTGTATACTGGTTAACACTTTTCAAGACCAAATCTTCAATAGGGTCTATTATTAGATGTGCAAACTCTACACTCACCATGGTCTGTTACTGTACTGAAAGCCGCCTTGTCATATAGTAAAGATACAGTGAAGAAATAAATGTAAGGCTCTAAAAATATGCAATACTTTTGTGAATTATTTTAAGATTAGCATGACATTTGTACATGTTAGAATAGATCCTAATTTGCACCAAAAATATAAAACACTTTTTTAAAACAATACTGGCAAGAGCAAACATTTAAGAAAAATAACACACATTTAGAAACCACCCAACTACCCTTTTATATCTTCACAGGGAAAACTCAACCTAAATATTCAAATCTAGAGTAGAATATTTAATGTCGCCCCCTCCTCCCCAACAACCTAAATATTCAAATCTAGAGTAGAATATTTAATGTCGCTCCCTCCTCCCCAACATATTTTTCAGGTTGACCTACTAACTTTTGTTTCTCACAGCTGACCATAACACTTTGTCCACCCATGTTTTAAAAAAAATCACAAATAAAAATATGTTTAGAAAACCATAGCCAGCCAACCCTAAATGTAAAACCAGAGCAAACAAAATACAATTATATTCGAGTCTAATCGTTTCTCTTGTACAAACATATTGGGAAAGAACTGAAAGTATACAATAAGCACCATATTATAATTTATGTATAAAACAAATGAAAATAGTTATTATTGAGTAAAATTTATCAAATGAAAATAAACTTCTATAGTCAACACAGTTTTCAGTATTAAGTGCTATACATTTAAATTTCATCAGGAGATTTGTTTATCAAAACTTTTCAATGATATTGATTACTTCACATGCAGAAAATTAATGACTATTCTTAATGTAGTATGAAGGTGTAAAATTACCATATATACTTGCTTATAAGACAAGTCCAACTGCCAACTGAACAGACCCAGATTTGCTGTCATATCACGAAAGGCTAAACAGGATATTATAGCTTGCAATTTGACTTTTGTCATATAAGCAAGTATATATGGTAACAGTCATGAACAGTCCAGATTAAGAATTAAATCTTGTTGGGGCTGTTCTTTCTTAAGGCATGTTTTCATTATACACCATTAATTGCAAAATCCTGTTAAGAGGATTAAAGATATAATATTTTTCCTACTAAGGGTGACAAATCAGGCTGTAACATACAACAATAATATATAAAAAAAGACAATCTTTTTTAGCTGTGCTTCACCATTCTGTACCTTACAACTAGGAATAGGAGCATGCTTGTATCTTACTGCTGCAGGCCAAGATTTAGTTGAAGATAACCAATTACAAGATAAGATATTTTTGATCAGGGACTCAAGTGGGTACAATTAAACCTACTTCAGCTAAGTGTGACAATTTTCATTGGTCCACAGCAAATAGATTAACATTAATAAACAGCCAGACCCAAGTAATTAGGATTAATGAGGTGTTCACACAAGAACTGTAAAAGTGGACAACCTAAGTACTCCCTGATATCAGACTTACCAAGGTTTCACACCTTGGGCAGAGCAGGAATTTGCTTAGATAGCAGGAGGCTTCTGGACATGAACGACAACTAATTAAATAGTTTTCTCACCTGGTCCTATTCACATACCACAGTAGGTATTTAGTAAGGCTTCTATAGCATGCAGTCAAAAATGCTTTATACAGTTATCTGGGTATACTAGTGTATGAAATCCTGATGACTTTTATTTTTAACATTTTGCCATACATACAGTATCATTTAAAATTGGTATTAAGTTCTAAAAAGGTGGAAATAGCATGGAGACTGTTGGGATACCAGAGGTATTTCTTTTGCATTTTAAGAAGGAAATGGACCAGTGGAAAATAGAACTGTCTATTATAAGACCTGAAGAAAGGCCATTCTAACTGGAAATATTTTTTTCTTCAAAATCATTATCAGCCACTGTTATTTTAGACAGCTCTGACTCTATGCCAGAAAACAAATGAAAACATAACATAGATGCCGATTTTCACAATCAAAAATTCGTCTTCATAATAACTGAGAATAAACTAATCAGACAGTAATTTTAATACTCAAATTATATTTATGAGAAGTAAAATTTCCCCTTGCACAGTTCATTAAATGAAAATAAATAACTTACCTTTTGTGCCTTAGCCATTTGTCCCAACGCTTGAACTTCGTGACAGACATGCTGACCATCTTGATGACATACAATACACATAGGCAATTTGCATGTTAGACAGTACATGCTCATGTGTTCATCTGTATGTTCCAGACATTTAGCCTCTTTGCCTTTGTTTTTTGACCTCAGAATTGATTTTCCCTGAGCTGGGTCAACAAGGTTATGTTTCGCCAATGGTCCTCTTGATGGATGACAATTGTCTCTACATGCATCACAGTAAAACACTTCACATTGTTCACACATCACAGTTGCCACACTCGATTCATTTTCACACAGTTGACATTTTACAGCGACATGAATTTGTTTATTTTCTCCATATTTATGAACAATTGTTTCTAGAACTTTATTTTTGGGTAATGATTGATAACCCTTTTCTCCAAGAAAATTAACCTTTTTACACACTGGACATTTTATTCCATACACATTTCCTTGTGAAGATTGAAAAAATATGTTATTAATGCTGGGTGTACCCACATAACTATTGGGTCTACTGTTACACACCACCCCACTATCGGTTTCACTAACGATACTCAATTTGTCAATTTCTGGGCAATCACTGGAGTCCGAAATTCCCTCGTCCGATTGTGGAATAAATTTATCCACTGTCTCCTGTAAATTGCAGGCACATCCTGAACATACATTATGTGAACAAGGGAGAAAAAGAGGGTTACAGTACAGCTGATTACAAGCGGGGCACCTAAGTTCCCCCTCCATAGCGACACACCTTCTGACTATTCACACCATGTACACTATTGAACGTTTGAAGGAAGCGGTAACATAAAGGCGTCATATATACATGTTTGAACCTCTCGTGAGATCTCGTGCAATTTAAGATGGCGGCCTCCACACGACTTTTTAGACCCACTTTTGACAGAGCGATTCTTCTGGCACGAGAAACGATACCAGCTATTTCATCAGCTTTAAAGTATAGGCATTTATCATCTAGGTTTGCATTTGTGTTTTTCTTGTTTTGTTTGACCATGGAAAAGAATGTCTACAATTCGCCTACATATTGAACCGGTGTAAAGGAATTTTGTGTATTTGGAATAGAAGATCCTATTACGGTAGCAAATCTGGAAAGCAAAATATGTAAAAGAAATATTCTTTCATGAAATTTATCAGTATATGCTATACTGTTTAGAATGCTTGCATACAATCAATATTTTTTATTTTTCTATTTGCTTCATAGCAGACAAATTTCACATGGCAAGAAATACAGTTTAAGGTGTTTCGTCTGTGTATTTCTGTTGTTTTTTTCCCCCTCCATTATTTGCATCAGAGTGCCAACTTAAAACTTACAAACATCCATAGTCTTAGAAGAGATCACTCACACTGGTAAATAATATGGGAATATCCACTGGAGTTTTGACCCTGCCCCCATCCACCCCACTTTAGATGTGTTTTGATACCTAATTATAGACAGCCTAATTAAAGTTGAATACCAAGTTTCATGAAAGTGGAAACTGGGATGACAGGAACAACTAGGAATGTTAGTCAGGGTTAATTAGGATTCTTATCATAGACCCATAGTCTAATTTATTGAATCTGTTTATTTGTCCGCAGTTTACTTGATACAATGTAGGGATGAAACAATTCATGATTACATTGATGCATTTATACTTTTCCTACACTGATAAAAATATCAGTACAAAAGGTGGCAAATCTAAACAAAGCAATATTTACCCAAATACATGTTATTTTAATATTCAGCAGTCATTAGTAATTATTAGTCTTAATTATTAGTATTAATTTGTGAATTCATTTGAGACAGATATCACAGACTCAGGTACTCATAATAAAACCTATTGACAACATCTACATGTACTCACTTTCTACAAACTGACACCAGGTGACATGATTTTTAATGCCAACTCCTACCTCTCCAATTCCATGTTCATTATCTTATCCAAACTGCACATTCAGCATCAAGGAGTCATTCCAGACGTGTTCCCATACTTTGCTCATCATTTAGTAACCACTTTTACACAAAGTTACCCTGTTTATTTGTATATTGACTATTGATGGACATACTTCTGATGTGTCACACAGCAAAATATATTACATTGAATTCTGATTGGTGGTTATTGTTTGTTCCAGTTCAGAGTAAGCAATAATGACCAGTCAGAACTTAATTTGACCTTATTCCTAGCATGATATTTGGTAAGTACTGGAAAAACAACATAATGCATAAGTGGTTATTAAATGAGCTGTAAGGTACATAAATCAAACACAAGGAGCAAAGTTGGAATCAATCTTTTTATGCTGAGATATTTAATCAGAACTGAATATATTTAATGTAATAAATAAAATTAGCACAGAATAGGTGAATGTGCAGATTTAAATTGCATCAGTTGTTATTTTGCATACATTTTTCAAATTTTTTTGTTAAGTTTTTTGTCACTAAAAATAGAGGTACATGTGACTGCTTCAGTTGTTTTGCATCTTATACTAGCGTTCTAGTGTGGTTGATTTTATTGGTATTAATCCCTAGTCCCAATTACTGACTTGTTCTTGAAAGGATTTTCATTGCACAAGGGAATTTTGTCTCATAATACCATATTGTCTTCCAAATTTAAACAAAAACATAAAATTGGTAACAAATTGTTTTTTGTGTCATTTGCTAATGTGCCATTTACTGGTATTTTGTCACAGATTGCTAATGTGTCATTTACTGGTATTTTGTCACAGATTGCTAATGTGTCATTTACTGGTAGTTTGTCACAGATTGCTAATGTGTCATTTACTGGTGTTTTGTCACAGATTACTAATGTGTCATTTACTGGTACATGTATTTTGTCACAGATTACTAATGTGTCATTTACTGGTATTTTGTCACAGATTGCTAATGTGTCATTTACTGGTATTTTGTCACAGATTACTAATGTGTCATTTACTGGTAGTTTGTCACAGATTAAGGCAAAACTATAGTGCCACTACTGAGTAAAGTCAATATGCAGCTGTCTGTATAGTAGTGGAATTTACAAAGACAACAACAAATGTAACATTACATAATTGAAATGCTTTGCTTGTGTCCATGGTACAAGCAGAATCACTAAATGTTTTGTCAATTTTAAACCTTTCTGTGTCATCAGTGTTATTATAAGGATAACATCTTTAATGCCTGCTTAAACATAGATACAGATTTTAATCATGTGGATTGTAGATTTCTAGTAAATATAATGAAGAAACTCGCTGTTTTCAGTTGTTAGTTATTCCTATAACTCCTATTCTAGTATAGATAAAAAAAATTCAATTAACAATTTTTTTTCTTCCAGCCACAAGGCCAAGAATTGTGATGTAGTTATTGTTGGAGGTGGTATTGTTGGCTTTGCAACAGCAAGAGAGTTGATTCTTCGTCATCCATCGGTAACCTTTGCAGTTGTGGAAAAGGAAAAGGAAATTGGTATGTCTTGATAGAGATGGTCTGTTTCCATTTTATCAATAAATGACTTTGATGGTGATGAATCATATAACTGTACAGTAACATCCAATTAAAATGAGCACTGAAAGTAATAGAATAGAATTTCAATCATATTTTCAAATTGAAAACATTTGTCACAAAGGATTTTTTTATATAGTTTAAAGGAGAGATGGTTCTTTTTTGTAAAGAACCATACTTATTTTTTCATGATACTACATTCCTTCAATAACTCGCACCCTGATAACTAGCGAACCCGCTTATAATGCGTTGTCAAACATGGATCCCATTTTTAGACCTGAAAATATCACAAAAATTTATCCTTATTTGTTGAACTTGAAAAATATTGCAATCAAAATT